>CM074720.1:359838574-360438574 GCA_037306005.1 Rhinophrynus dorsalis | reverse complement strand
GTTCACCGGTTGCTGATCCCGTTAGTATAGAACCGGTTGGGCGATCGTTTGTCCAGGACGCAGTACTGGTTTACTCCACCTACACCGGCTGCTGATTCCGCTAGTACAGAGCCGGTTAAGCACTGTTGTTGTCCAGTACGCGGTACTGGTTTACTTCACATACACCGGCTGCTGATTCCACTAGTATAGAGCTGGTTGAGCGCTATTGTTGTCCAGTACGCGGTACTGGTTTACTCCACATACACCGGCTGCTGATTCCGCTAGTATAGAGCCGGTTGAACGCTGTTGTTGTCCAGTACGCGGTACTGGTTTACTCCACATAGACCGGCTGCTGATTCCGCTAGTATAGAGCCGGTTGAGCACTGTTGTTGTCCAGTACATGGTACTGGTTTACTCCACATACACCGACTGCTGATTCTGCTAGTATAGAGCCGGTTGAGCGCTATCGTTGTCCAGTACGCGGTACTGGTTTACTCCACCTACACCTGCTGCAGACTTCGCTAGTATAGAGCCGGTTGAGCGAAATTGTTATCCAGTACGCGGTACTGGTTTACTCCACATCCACCGGTTGCTAATCCCGCTAGTGTAGAACCGGTTGGGCTATACTGTTGTCCTGTACATGGTACTGGTTTACTCCACATTCACCGGTTGCTGATCCAGCCAGTATAGAACCGGGTTGTTGTACGTTTGTCCAGTACACGGTACTGGTTAACCCTTCCTTCACCGGTTGTTGCTGCCTCCGTTATTGCACCGGTTTGGTCTCCCTGGTTGGGAGACTGGTTTGCTCCACTGTTCCATCTTATACTGCTGCTCCATCTATTCAGCATTAGTGGAGCTGTCCTTTTGTCCTCCTGGCTGCCTTGTCCAGTATATTGGCAAGGCCGGTAGGGCCTGTCTCCATTTATTTGTGCCATCTTTCAGGCTGCCTTGCCCGGTATATTGGCAAGGCCGGTAGAGCCACATTCCGATTGTCGTGTAAACCTCTAGGCTGCCTTGCCCAGTATATTGGCAAGGCCGGTAGAGCCATAATCAGTTTGTCGGGTAACCTCCAGGCTGCCTTGCCCAGTATATTGGCAAGGCCGGTAGAGCCATAATCAGCTTGTCGTGTAAACCTCCAGGCTGCCTTGCCCGGTATATTGGCAAGGCCGTTAGAGCCACATTCAGATTGTCATGTAACCCTCCAGGCTGCCTTGCCTGGTATATTGGCAAGGCCGGAAGAGCCTACCATGTGTATCTTGCAAATAACTACTGTTTGAACCCATTGTGTATATGTGATTTATGTGTATATTCAGGACCCGTGAGGGTTCCCATTAAACTTTTCAATAAAGTTTGATTTTTATCTTACTCTATGTCTGAGAGTCAAAACAAACCGTGACTGTTTTATCCTAAACCATTGTGTCTGTGTGTCAAACAAACTGTTACAGTACGAAAGGGCCATGACCTCAGACAGTAAAGGTGAGGGAAATGCACAGAACATCCACTGGCTGTACATGAGCAGCGTTTGTACCACTGGCCATACAAACTATTCTTGAGCACACGGTGTATCTTGATAAACCAGTTCAGTACCCGGTGGACCCCCCAGTTTCGACACCGGAAAGTCAATCCTTGACAGCTGTGGCCTCAGGTAAAGGGTTAACCGCTTCTGCTCTGCTACCACTCAGATACAATGGCGAACCCACTTTGCTCAGAGGGTTTATTAATCAGTTGGAAATTTTTTTGGAACTAACCTCTCACGCCTTTCCTAATGACCGCAGTAAGGTGGGGTTCATGATATCACTATTGACGGGCAGAGCCCTGGCATGGGCCAATCCCCTGTGGGAGAATGCTAAACCTTGAACCAGGAACTTCAGGGAGTTTGTACAGACTTTTCAGAGAGTATTTGAAGTTCCTGGTAGAGCTGCCTCTGCTGCCAAATGATTGATGGAGATACAACAGGGCAATCGTACGGTGGGCTATTATGCCATAGAATTCTGTACTTTGGCAGCAGAGGTAGGTTGGAACAACGAGGCGCTGGTGGCAGCTTTTGCTCAAGGACTTGCTGACCGCATTAAGGATGAGACGGCAGCTAGAGAAGTGCCTAGTGATTTGGACGAATACATTGATTTCGCCATTCTAATTGATTCTCGTATTAGTGAGAGACTCATGGCTAAAGACCACAGGCTACGGGCCCAGCAACAGTGGGCAAAACAGTTCTTTGGTCCCACCCATGCCTCCTGAACGTAGACAGGAGTCCTGTGAACCAATGCAACTTGTGTTCACCAAACTATCTAAGGAAGAACGGGCACACCGCAGGAGGCAGGGGTTATGTCTGTACTGTGGCAAAGCTGGGCACCTATTACGTACCTGTCCTGTACGACCGGCAAACGAAAGCACCTAGGGTACCTTGGGGGACAGGCCCTAGGTGGTGTTCAGCAGTCCCGAGACCCGATTATGCAGAAACCCATGATCCAGGTGTCATTTTCGTGGGCAGAACACTCAGTGGAGGTTCTGGCCCTGGTTGATTCCAGCGAGGCCGGATACTTCATGTACAGTTCATTTGCTGCGTTACATCAGATTCTGTTGGTCAGGAGGGAATCTCCCTTAGCCATTGAGGCCATAGATGTCAGACCATTAGAAACAGTTCAGATAACTATGGAAACTATTCCGCTATCTATGACTATTGGGGCCCTCCACACGGAGGAACAGCAATTTCAGATAATCCATTCTCCTCATCATGCGGTCATTCTGGGGTTCCCATGGTTACATTTGCATAATCCCCAGTTTGACTGGCAGACTTGTGAGATCATGTCTTGGTCCAAGTACTGTATGGAGCATTGTGTGACTCATCCAGTTAAGATGTTGTGTACCTCTCCCTCCGTGCCAGCCGAATACCAGCAATTCAGTGACGTTTTTAGTAAGGGAGAGGCTAGCACTTTGCTCCAACATAGGGCATACGATTGCGCTATTGATTTGCCTCCCTGGGGCTGTGCCTTCTAGGGACCGCACATACCCGCTGTCGTGCAAGGAGAATCGGGCCATGGAGGAATTATCACAGTGCCTGTGATCCTCCTCTGTCACTCTCGCTTGTGGTAGGCTCTGATTTGCTGAGTTGGTTTGGCCCGCCCCTGGTGACCTTTTTATGCCTGGCCGTGACACCTGTCAGGTGCCCTTTCGTGGTGTTTCAGAGCCAGTGTTCCTGTTGCTGAGTTCCTGTGTTCCGGATTCCTGTGTACCGATTTGGCCTGTTCTGACTACGCTCCTGTGTTCCTGCTCGTGATTGACCCGGCTTGTCTGAGAACCACCTCCGTGATCTGACCCGGCTTGGCTGACGTTCCTGTTCGTGATTGACCTGGCTTGTCTGAGTACCACCTCCGTGATCCGACCCGGCCGGGCTGACTTCCTGCTCCATGACCCGCAACAGGCCTGTTCCAGTGACCTGCTTGTTCCTGCTTCCCGCTCCGGTTGTCGCCGTAGCGACATTCTGACTTCCGCTGCTGCTGTCTGCCAGGCTGGCAGTGTGACCTACTTCACCCTTGCTGTGCATTGTTCCCAGTGCTGAGTCTCTGTGCTCACTCGCAGAGCTGTGCTTCCGTCTTTGAGCCTCCGTGATACTTACAGAGCTATTCCGCTATCCTGAGCCTTCGATCCGTAAAGCTGCATATTAACTCTTGCTGTGCTGCCTTATACTTAGCTGAGCCTTCTCTCTCCGGTACAGAGCCTAAGCTATATCGTACTACTTCTGCTGAGTTGGCAACTTATATGTTCTGGTTGGTCGGAGGCTCATCCTATCTAACCGCAGAGTAGTCACGTTCGGTAACGATCCAGGTAGGGCGCCATTGGCTCGTGCTCATACGTTTGTTCTCTGGCATATGCCCGTTGGGGCTAAAGGCTCAAGCTAGTGCAGCAAAAGGTAGGCTCCAGTGGGAGGCCATTGACTTCTCAGCTTGCAGTATAGTGTGGTCTCCGTTGTTACGCCCATGGGGGCTACTGGCTCAAGGCTCTGGCAAGTTGTTGTTGGTATACGCCCGTGGGGGCTATTGGCTCAAACTATCTCTGTTCCGTTGGTCTCCGTTAGTACGCCCGTGGGGGCTATTAGCCAGCTCTTGCAGTGCAAGCTGTACCTCTGGTCTACCTCTGGTCACATATTGCCTAGCAGCATTCCTGTCTTAAGAACTCTAAGTGTTGCACCATCTACACTTTTACTTCCTATCACCACCTTGGGCGTGCCAAACTCCACTACAGAGACGGACTGCTTAGTGCATTTAACCCTTTTATGTATTTCACTAATATGTGCCTGTCCCGAGACAGTATATGTGATACTCTGGTTCTGTATACTGGGCCTGTGGGGGCATATCTGTCCATATTTTGCTATTATTTTGTGTTGCCTGTAGAGGGAGATCGTTTACCTTACTTTTCATTTAATAAAACTGTGTTTTATTTTACCAACTGGTCTGAGCGTCTTAAAAAAACTTTACAGGAATACATTGACGATGCCCTTAAAAGAGTGATTATTAGAAAATCTACCTCGCCTGCTGGTGCTGGTTTCTTTTTTGTTAAAAAGAAGAATGGCGAGACCTTGTATCAATTACCGGGGACTGAATAAACTAATGTCCAAGAATGCCTACCCCATACCACTTATTACAGAACTATTCAACAGGTTAAAAGGTTCTTCCATTTTTACTAAATTAGATCTACGGGCTGCCCATAACCTGATCAGTATAAGAGCTGGGGATGAGTGGAAAATGGCATTTAATACCAGATCAGGGCATTATGAATACCTAGTCATGCCGTTTGGCCTTTGTAACGCACCCGTTGTATTTCAAGAATTCATTAATGATATCCTCCATGATATGCTACAGTCCTGCGTAGTAGTCTATCTTGATGACATACTCATACACTCGGCTAACCTGTCTCAACACATCAAGGATGTGTCCGAGGTCTTGCTTCGATTATGCAAGAATAAACTATTCTGTAAAATGGAAAAGTGCGAGTTTCACAGGTCCAAAGTGCCTTTTTTGGGTTTCGTGATCTCTAAGGATGGTATCTCTATGGACCAGGAGAAACTCGCAGCGGTATTGCAATGGCCATGACCCAAAGGGTTAAAAGCTATTCAGCGCTTTCTTGGGTTTGCCAATTATTACAGGAAGTTTATCCAGAACTTTTCCATTATTGTTAAACCTCTGTCTGACCTTACGCACAAGGTGCTAATCCATCCCAATGATCTGATTCAGCTGATCATGCTTTTGAGACATTAAAGTCCGCTTTCGCATCTGCTCCTGTACTGTCCCACCCCAACCCTTCCCTTATATTCACGTTGGAGGTTGATGCCTCTGAAAATGGGGTAGGGGCAGTGCTGTCACAGCATCCTGTTGCTGGGGGTACTCTGAGACAATGTGGGTTCTTCTTAAAAAAACTGTCTAGTGCCCAGAATCACTATGAAATTGGGGACAGAGAACTCCTGGCTATCATTCTCGCTTTGAAAGAATGGCGTCACCTGCTGGAGGGTACCAGAACTCCTGTGTTAATTCTAACTGACCACAAAAATTTGACTTATCTCTCGGAAGCTAAGAGATTGTCCTCTCGTCAGGCCAGATGGGCCCTGTTTCTATCCCGTTTCAACTTTGTAGTATCCTACTTGCCGGGCTCCAAGAATGTTAGGGCTGATGCCCTGTCTAGACAATTTGGGCCAGAGAAGGAGAAGGATGAGGTCCCCGTACCCATCATTCAGCCTGATCACATCCTGGCTACCCTACGTACTATCACTTCGCCACTGGGGGAGGAGATTCTGGCTACCCAGGCTATGGCTCTCCCAGAGACCCCAGTGGGCAAGTGCTTTGTGGATGAGCCATTTCATACCCGTTTGCTCGAGACATACCATTCATCTAAGGCTGCTGGGCATATTGGGAGGGATCAATTAATATGGTCTCTCTCACAAGTATTTTGGTGGCCTTCTCTCCGGGCCGACTGCTCCACATTCACGGCGGCCTGTACCACATGTGCTCGTGCCAAGACCCCTAGACACCTTCCAGTGGGCTTACTCCAACCAGTATCGAATGGTGAACGACCTTGGTCCCATGTATCCACTGATTTCTTGGGACAATTGCCTGTGTCTAGGGGTTATTCTTTCATACTTATGGTGGTTGATAGATTTTCTAAGATGGCTCACTTCATGCCCCTTCCTGGCATTCCCTCACCCCAGGAGCTGGCAGTTGTCTTTGCTAAAGAGGTGTTCCGGTTGCATGGGGTACCAAGAGTTCTGGTGTCCGACCGTGGGAGCCAATTTGTATCCAGATTTTGGAGAGCGTTCTGTAACCAGATGGGCATTCAACTGTCCTTTTCTTCTGCCTACCATCCCCAGACCAATGGAGCCGCTGAGCGTGCCAATCAAGGATTGGAACAGTTTCTACGGTGTTTTGTTACCGATCATCATGATAATTGGGCAGACCTGTTGCCGTGGGCAGAGTTCACCAGGAACTGTGCGGTTAATTCATCACCCGGGAGCTCCCTGTTTCTCATCAACTATGGGTTCCAGCCATGTTTGCTCCCGGACTCATTCCAGTCGCAACAGATTCCAGCTCTGGACGAGCACATCGAGCAACTCCGCTCCACTTGGGCACAGGTTCAGAGGGCCCTCAGTCAGTCATTCCAACATCATCAGCGCCAGCGGTCTCCTTTCAGGTTGGGGACAGGGTATGGCTCTCCTCCAGAAACCTCAATTTGCAAGTTCCGTCTAATAAGTTGGCTCCCCGGTTCATTGGTCCCTTCAGGGTGATCCGTAAAATTAACCCTGTTTCGTATGCCTTGGATCTCCCAGCATCTATGAGCATTCACAATGTGTTCCATGTATCCTTGCTGAAACCTCTGGTATGCAACCGCTACACTACCACTCCTGTGATCCCCGGTCCTGTGGAGGTTCAGGGTCAGGAGGAGTATGAGGTCCAAAGCATCATTGATTCACGAAAAGGCCAGGACCGTAGGCAGATCAAATTCCTGAGACAGGTCCTTGTCAGCACACCAAGATAGGAAGCTCGATCAGACACAATGGTAGATCTTGGAAGAAACAGGTTTGCGGGCACTGAGCATAGTAGCCACCACACCAGAAGAAAATCCTTTCTTCTTCAATATTGAGGATTCAACTTCCAAGCCGTCTAAGTTAGCCGATGAACATCCACCTTCCACAGGTAACCCTGTAGAAGAAGATCCGGACGGCAAGGGAGCCGGAATGGCTCCGCCACTGACAGATCCAGAAGATCTGGAAACCAAGCTTGGCGAAGCCAGTGCAGAGCAATCAGAATGACTGGACAGCGTTCCAGTTGCAATTTCCGTAACACCCTGTGCAACACTGGGAGGGGAAGGAAAGATGTAGGCCAGAGGAAATAACCAAGGAATGGACATGGCATTCACCGCCAGGGTTAGAGGATCCCTCCACCGAGAGCAGAACCTCCTGTTGTGTCTTGTCGCCATCAGGTCGATGTAAGGAAGACCCCACTTTTGAACAATGAAGGTGAACACCTCTGGGTGCAGCTTCCACTCTCTGCTGTCCACTGTGTGTCGACTGAGGAAGTCCGCCGTGACATTGTCTACGCCAGGAATGTGCACTGCGGATATGGCAGGAACATGTTCTTCTGCTCAGGACAAAATAGCCTTTACCTCTAACCAAGAACTTGTAGCCAAGGTTTCCCCCCCAGGGCTTAAGGTCCACAAAAAGCACCTGGTTACTGAGGTAGTCACATCAGTTATGGTAGTCCGCCTAATGGTGGTATTCCATTTCTAACGGAAAAATAAAAAAATTCTAAAACTATAGCAGAACTGTTCTCTTGCCTGAGTCTTCACCAAGGAACAAATCTTTCTGGAGCTGGTTGGCTAGCTGCAGCTATGGAGGGAAGGCTCCACCCCCTGCATACAATTCTAGAATTGTTCCTGCCTACAATTAAAGGGGCGGATCGCCTACCCAAAGTTACCAGTAACTTGTATTGGATGACAGAAAAATGGGTATAAATGCACAGGATACTAATATAATTCTACCTCTACATAAACCTTTGGTAAGGCCTCATCTACAATATGGAGTACAGTTTTGGGCACCAGTTCTTAAAAAATACAATATTAAACTGAAAAAAGTGCAGAGACATGCAACAAAACTGACAAAGGGATTGGTGGATCTGAATTATATGAGACAGCAGCCAAACTGGTTTTATTTACATTACAGAAGAGGTGTCTAAGGGGTGATATGATTACTATGTACAATATATTAGGGGACAATACAAAGAACTCTCCAATTAATTAAAAGTGCTGAGCTAAGAACAAGAGGTCATCCATTAAGACTAGAGGAAAGGCTCTTAATGACTAAAACAAAGGCAAGGTGTTCTTTACAGTAAGGGCAGTAAAATAATGGAATTCTTTGCCTTGGGATGATGTGCTTGCAGATCCTGTAACTGCTTTCAAAAAAGTAATTGATATATATCTAGCACAGAACAATACTGAGAATTATGATGGTTGGTTTCAAAGCAGATATGATGTTGATCCAATGAAATATCTGACTGCCATTTGATGAGAATGAATTTTTTTTTACGCACTTGGGGCTTAATTGGAAATGGCTTCAATGTTTGTTTGGTTTTTTTTTGCCTTCCTCTGGATCAACAGGGGTGTTTTGCCCTGGGCTGGACATCACTGATGCATGTCTTTTTCCAGCCTCATCATATAAGTTACTAATAGATTATAGTTACAATAAATTCATACAGCCCTATGTAACAAAACATATGCAATTTGATTTCTTATATACATTTTCCTATGTAGGTATAAAATCTTAATTCTATGAGGGTCAGAGAGGTGACCAATGAATTGTGAAGCAATATGTTGCACACTCCCTCTGGTTCTCAAAGGATTAACATGTGTAAAATAATTTTAAATGTCATTCTTATTTTATGGCCTAGTATACTGGAAAGAAAGTTGGTCATTGATACCATCTCTGCCACTAAGCCAAAGTACTATGGCAGCATCTGCTACACTACATTTTCTGTTGCTTAGTAAATAATTATATGAGATTTTTTTTTTATAAACTTTATTTTTATAGAACAAGTTTATCCCTTTGAGTGCCAGAGGGGTACGGAACGCATTGCTTTGCAATGCGTTCTGTACCCCTCTGGCACTCAAAGGGTTATACAGGCTGGGCAACAATGCAATATGAGAAAATAATGCGAAAATCGTGACAAAGATAAAAATAACAGTCGCATAGGCTTGGAACAGTCACTATATGGAATGCCAGTCTGTTATTATTTAACATAAAAAATAATCCTGCATGGTTACAGGAACAATTTCACAAAGCCATGCACATTTTCATACGAGACAGGCATGGGGGGGGGGGAAAAAAAAAGGGGTGGGAGAAGGAGGAATAATGGGGGGGAAAAGAAGCGAATAAACCAAAACTGGAATAGGGAGGTATAGTAAAGGAGAATGAGAGAGGGCAGGGGGGGAGAGAAAGCGAGGGATGCAGTCCTGTGGATAGGTCCCCAAGAGCCGAAGATTACAGACCCTCAACTGATACAACATCTCTGTGAAGTCACCACATGTTCCATGGGTAGTTTTGTCGGGGGATAGAGGTCAGTCTCTCCATGTGTTCGATATGGGTGATCTTGGTAAGGATCTGGGAGAGCAAGGGCACTGCCAGAGGTTTCCAGAGACGGGCCACCTTAAGAATGGGTCTGATCAGGGGCTGCAAGGATTGAAGTGCATTAGGAGAAGGGGCCCACAACACCAGGATCAGCGGGTCTTGAGGCGGATAAACCATTTTGATCTATCAAATGAGAATCCGTACTCTTTCCCAAAAGGGCTGTTTGAGAAGGCATGACCACCAAATATGAAATAATGAACCCGTATGACCACAACCTCTCCAGCACCTATCCAAAACAGTTATTAAAGGAATGGAGTCTTACGGGCGTGTGGTACCATTGAAGAAGGATTTTGTAAATGTTTTCCCTGGTCACGGTGCAGATGGAGGTCCAAGAGGCCCCACTCCAGATTTCAGACCAGGTCTCCTCATCCAGTTCCCTCCCTATATCTTCCTCCCATTGGGCCTAATATTTGTGCTTGAGGGAGGTGAAGAAAAAAGGAGCAGGTATAACCGGGTGATACAACACTTAGCTGTAGGGGTGCGAAGACCGTATGCTGGGTAAAGATCATAGACGGGGACAGAGTCCGGGCAAAATGTTGTATCTGAAGGTAGCTGAAACAGTCTAGAGGGTGTGCCAGAAATTTATCTCTGAGAGACTGGTAGTCAAGAAACCTCCCTCTGTCGATAAGGTCATGAATGTAAGGCAAACTGTCATTTTCCAGTGGGGGAGTACATGCAAAGATGCACCTGGGGGAAAACTATGATTACCAAAGAGAGGAGTAAGTGGAGTGGGGGAGCCCAGGATCATCGGGAAGGACCTCCGAGCCTCCGCTGTAATGTCGAGCTGAAAGGCTATGTAATCCTACTATGAGATTTGGATGTACTTAAAGGGATAGAAATGTTTCACAATAAAAGCAGCTCCAATTAATCTTCATATTATTTGTACCATGGAGGTGTGTTCGATAAAATGAGTACAATTAAACTGGGTAATAATATCTATACCCCGAAGACATACTTGAAAACAAGAGACAATCTTAATGTATCCTTCCTGGTAAAATACTTTGAAATATTATTATTTCAATACTGAAATACTGAGTTGTAGTTCAAGAGTAATTGCATGATAAAGTATCTCCCTCCTGCCCCATTTACTGATGTAACACTGCTCACCTCAGAGAAGCATGGTGGTGTCCAGGTGAATCACAGAAAGGATTAATCTTCAATTAGCATAAGGGAAAAACCGGGGACAGGGCTTTCATTGATCTCACAGTAAGAAGATTGTCCCTTGTTTTGAGCTGTCTGGTCCCAGGACCAGATTCCACATCTGAGGGGAGGTGGCTTATACTAGGTAAAAGGGGCGGGAAGGGGATATTTCATCATTCAATTACTCTTCAACTACAACTCTGAGAGAGTTTAAATAACACTCTCCATGGCCCAAAAAACTATGAAGATTAATTGGAGCTGCTGGTTTTGTGAAACATTACTATCCCTTTAAAGCACTAAAAAAATGAATATTTAATACAGTGGAAAGTAGCATGTTTCTTTTTTGCGCATTTTTAAAGAACTGTAACATATGCAGGAGGTAGAACAATGCACTACACACCATTGCGAATGCATGAGTTATTCTATTCCATGGTATAGGAAGGGTTAACAAAGCCTCTTGTATGTGCCCCAGAATATCTAAACGCATCTTTTTAAGGACAGATCTTGCCATAAATGTTATATTTAAACCTGGAAAGACCCAATTGTAAAATGAGCTGTCAAAAAGAACATTCAGGCAGGGTAGCGTCAAAGGATGCCAGATAGCCTGTCCTACATGGACTAGGAATTGAGGCCAAACAAGGGATGCAGCACTTAATATGTTCATTGTTATAATGTCAGAAATATGCTTATGTTTTCATTATAGACTTATAACATGAACATGTTCTGTGTGCTGAAAGTGTGCTCTCCACAATAATAGGAAACATGGCAGGAATGGGTAAAACAGGACCCAAAGAATAAGAATAGGTCATGTCACAGACGGGTAGACAGGGATGTTTGGTACCTATACGTGTGTAATAACATGGACAACATGCAGAACACAGCGTTATTAATGTAACTGCTACCATAACAACCAAATATGCTATTTTATAATATCAGTCCAGAGTGTAGTGATAGGTTTCACATCTGCCTGAGTTACACAGCCCCCCTTCCATCTGACACCAAACAGGCAGTCTCCCAGTGACATACTGTTTTCTATAAATGTGTGTTTCTTAGGGAAAACAGGGAATTTCTTCTTACAAGGACTTTACCATTTGAAGATTGCCACAAACTATTTGTACTCTGGTATTGTATAGGTTTTTTTGGGTGTTATTCTTTGTTTATCTTAATACTGTTTTGTAGTTGTAGGTTTAATTTTTTTGTATAAAGCACTGTGACTTTTGTATGCAGATTACATAGAAATTAATTAGTTCTGTCTTTGTGCTTTAAACTGAACTCATAGCTTTTTGGAACAGCTGGCTTTATCACCTTACAGTTTTCTAACATTTACAGTGTCTATTTTTTGGTTAAAATGAGTTTGTATATGATTAAGTGTTATGGGGGGTTACTGAAGCATTAAACTTGGTGGTGGCAGTGTGAACTGTTTTGGTTTAGGTGTAATTTATCTGCGCCCTGCGGGGAGAATGACCAGTGAACCTGTGGCTGGTTGCCATTAACCCTTTCACACAGCCCAAAGTCTTCTCCGTGACAACAATGAAATATAATTAATATGCTTTTGTTTATGCCAGTTTATGAGAATTCCCAAAACTCCAGTCTCTGGAGATAACGGAATACATATATGTCCTTGGCTGCCTGCCAGTTCTCATCCTCATCTGCCTTCTGTTACAGAGTTTTCCAATAATGCATTCACTTAAAGCTCTGCTTAGTTATACCTATAACAAGCCTTATACATAAAAGAAAAGGGGACCAATTTTGAGGCAAAGGACTTTGCCTGCCGTGTAAAATAAGTGTACTCTCTTTTTTATTCAAAAGATATTGAAGTTCAAATTTTTTATTTAACAACTAGTGTGCAAAAGGGCCTTTTTTAATGGGATGGGCGGCTACATGATAGGAACCTCACTAACTAGTGACCAGAACAGTTTAACAGAAAATGAGGTGTAATAACTTGTGAATAAAAAAATCCCAAAGCAGCAGGGATACGGTTATGTTATTCAGCAGGAAAATTACCACTATTTTTGTAAAAACCATAAAGGTTTATTGTTCATTAACACACATCTTCAACACTTCTCTCTCCACAGGCACCTTCCCTTCTTCCTTCAAACAGGCACAAATTAAACCCCTGCTCAAAAAGACTAACCTTGACCCCGCCTGTCTCTCTAACTATCAACCTATCTCCCTTCTACCTCTTACCTCAAAACTCCTAGAACGCCTTGTCTTCTCCCAAATAACTAAATTCCTCAACTCTAACTGTCTTTTGGATCCTATGCAGTCTAGTTTCCGGTGCGGTCACTCAACTGAGACAGCTCTCTGCAGGGTGGCCAATGATCTCCAGACTGCAAAAGCCAAAGGACAGTTTTCTATACTTACACTACTCGATTTATCCTTTGCCTTCGACACAGTTAACCATTCTCTGCTCACTCCAATTCACCACAGTTTTGGCTTCTGAAATCAAGCTGCTTCATGGCTCTCCTCCTATCTCTCACAACGTTCCTTTTTTGTGTCCTCTAACAATAACACCTCCTCCACAGTCCCTCTGTCTGTGGGGGTGCCTCAAGGCTCCGTTCTGGGCCCTCTACTTTTCTCACTGTACACCCTTTCACTGGGTGAACTTATTAGTTCATTTGGCTTCAAATACCATCTATATGCTGATGATACCCAAATTTACATCTCCACTCCTGATCTTTCACCTCAAATCCAGCTGCAAATTTCAGACTGCCTTTTGGCCATTTCCTCCTGGATGGCACAACGTCAGCTGAAGATAAACATGGCCAAAATCGAACTGCTAATCTTCCCACCAAGACCTTTACCAACACCTAGCTTCACCATTACAGTTGATGGAAGTGATTTTGATCCGGTCAGCTCAGCACACTGCCTTGGGGCCATATTTGATTCCTCTCTTTCCTTCTCCCCTCACATTAAATCCGTGGCTAGATCATCTCACTTCTTTCTCCGCAACATTGCTAAAATCCACCCATTCCTCTCCCAACAAACTACTAAAACTCTTAAACATGCCCTCATTCTGTCCCGCTTAGACTATTGCAATATCCTACTAACTGGCCTCCCTGCTACTCATCTTTCACTTATGCAATCTGTTTTAAACTCAGCTGCACGAATCACCACACTCTCCCCAAAAACTGAACCTGCCCACATAATTCTCAGACATCTGTCATGGCTCCCGATTCAGCAGTGCATCAATTACAAAGTCCTTATTCTTACCTTTAATGGTCTCCACATCGCTACCCCTCCTTACATCTCTTCCCTCATCTCCTCTTATGTTCCTGGCCGCCTCCTTCGCTCAGCACACAATGCACTTCTTGTTGCACCATCCACACCCTCTGCCCTCTCCCATCTCAAACCTTTCTCGCTTTCTGCTCCATACCTATGGAACTCCATACCCCTCTCCCTACGTCTTGAAAAATCCCCCTCTGTCTTTAAGTCTACCCTGATATCTTATCTTCTGGAGCAATAGGACCATGCACTGCCTTTGGCCAAACTCAGCACTTCAACATCCTCTTACCCCATTGTCTGTCTCCTTTTACCCATTTAGACTGTAAGCTCCTTGGAGCAGGGACCTCTCTCCCATTGTTTCTATGAATGTCACACTTATTTCAACCCCTCTTATTTACTGTAACATATGTCTATTGTAAGACGCTACATACACTGTGTGGCGCCATATAAATAAAGATATACATACATACATACATACATACATACATTTAAGGAATAACAGCAATACTCACCAAGATGAATGAAGCCACTCGAGAGAGAAACTTCTTCAATTCTTATATTATTCTATTGAGCCTATGCACTAACATCTCCGTGTATTGAGAAGGAAGCTCCAAAGAAGAACATAAGATTTGAGAGATATTTTTCACTGGAGTGACTCTCACCTAAGTGCAGATCCCTCAGAGTGCTGGTTGTGCCTGGGCTGTGGTGCTAGATCACCTGAAGGTTGCAGAGACTAGTCATTGGAGGGCCCTCCTGGAAATATAGTTTTTTTTATATTTTCAGACACATAACTAGAACCTTTTGGTCCCTGAGGCAGATGGAGACCCCTTGGATGCTGGGAGGTGCAACTGCACCCTATGCACCCCCTGTAATTATATCCCTATCTACAAGAATCATGTGATCTCACAATAGATGGGGCTCTCCTACTTGCAGAGAGATGCAAGGGTGAGGTATGATGCAGCCAAAGAGCCTCCTACAACACTAGAATACCACATTGTGTGGATGGTGAGAGGAAACTTACAATAAACAACACTGTTACACTCTGTTACACTCTTAAAGTGGATCCTTTATCCTGAGAAAAGTTTACTTTGTTTTACAGATATTTAAGATCTGCCTATGTAATGTATTAGCTATTTTTCTGTAAAATAAGTAGTTTTTGAGAAATCATCCTTTAGTATGCTAATTCCCAGAGCAGTGTGCTAATTAGCTTTGCTTGGCTCCAAAAAACACTCACTGTGCTCTATGAGATGACCCCATTGTGGGCCCGGTCTAGATTAATTCATAATAAAGGCACAGCACAGACTAACCAACATAAGTGCCAACCACAAATAAAAATCTATTCCCCCTTGTCTTCTGTACAGGTTGCAAATGCTGCCCTTGTACATTTCCAACTCAGACAAAAAACACACATCAAAAATTCCAGGGCTTTGCCTGTAAAGGTAAGAGACCCAAGACGAACATAAATAAATTATGTCAACCCAAATCTAATTGTGGTTTCAACCTCCCAAACATTTGACTCCAACATTGCTAGCTTTTTAAGATATTCGAAAGACTGGACACATCTTACTGATGTTTATAATCTTTCCTACCTACTTCATTCCCCTTACTCTCAAATTCTGCCTCACTGCAACATGATTAGAGCATGACAGTTCACAAGGTATGATCTATTTGGGTCCAAATATAAAACAATTTTTTTCCCTTCACAAAAAAACAGACTTCCAACATGGACAACCTGGCACACCTGGGCAGATAAGGGATTATGCTCAATCGGCCATCTCTTAAATTCTTAAATATACACTTTAGAGAGACGAAAAAACAATTACAGCTCACAGCTATGCATTTTTTGCTTAGATCAAAGCTAAACATTACACACAATCTATAATCCAAGACATCACTAATCAATTAGAGAAAAATCCTCTAGACTGCGTGTTAAAGCAACCCGATCCCAAATGTTTCAACACAGCACTTATCTATAAAGTGCTTTTGAATCCCATAAATCCTTGCACTAAACTATCCAGAATTCAACAATGGCTCACAGAAATATCTCTGCTTTCATTAGAAGATTGAAAAGCTCTCCGGCATCAGACTTCCATGAACTATCTTACCTCTTATTACATAAAAGATATCTACCACCTATTCTAGGTAGAATTGTAGGATTGACCAGTGTCCAAAATGTGGAAGAATAAAGAGTACTCTTATACACAAACTCCATCTTTGTCCTTTTATGCAAAGTCTGACTGTCTGCCCTACAGTTTATCAGGATACACTTACTGATAAAAATATACACATGCCTCATTTATCCTGGGTATATATAACTTTCATAACCAACTGACCAAGCCTCAAATCAAGCTATAAAATATAATTCTAATGATAGCGCTGAAATGTATCTACTGATAGATGCTGCTCCACCTACACTAAGACACCTCTACAGAAATATCCTACATTTTACACATCTTTGCTGGTCCATTGCTTTGTAAAACTGAGAAATAGAGGGCAAAAATGTTTTTCCTCTGGGAACCATCTTTTAGCATACAAAGAAAAAAAGATATAGGAGCTCCAGAAGTGTTAAAGGGATAGTAATACTTTGTTTTAACTTTATTTTATTTTGCAGGCATTAAAAAATATGAAGAATGATATAAGTCTTATCTCTCAAACCTTTATGGTTTAAGAGATATTCACAAGCAAAGTTTCCCCTCCCGCCCCTTTTTCCTAGTGTAAGCCATCTCTTCTCAGATGGGGAATCTGGTTGTAAAACCAGACAGATAACAGCAGGGGACAATCTTCTTAGAATGAAAACAATGAAAGTCCTGCCCCCCTTGACAAGCTCTTCAGGGTTTTCCCTTATCTTAATTGAAGATTGTCCCTCTCTGCAGTCTACCTGGGCACCTCCCTTCTGCTCTGGCTGAAAAGTGTTACATCAGTAAAAGGGGCGGGAGGGGGATACTTTATTATTGAATTACTCTTGACCTACAACTCTGACAGAATTGAAATAACACTCTCCAAAGTCCAAATACTATGATGATTAATTAGAGCTGCTTTTATTATGAAAAATTACTATACCTTTAAAGACTCAATTCATTAGTGTTTACTAGGCAAAATAAGATACCTTCACCGTTATTTTTGGGACTTTTAGTAGTAACAGTGTTGGGTTCTTTAACAATGTTGTACAATCAGGAATGTCTCTAAAAACATCATTAAAGCAAATTATGAGAAAATACAGGGAAAAAAATTGCACTGGAGTTATGCACCAAAATCTCAATTGGGTATAGAAGCCAAGGGTCAGGAAGCCAGAAGTTGGATGGTCAAGTATGAAGTCAAAGGTTAGCAAAAGGAATTCAAGAAAGAACTGGAACAGAACATTAGGCTTCAGGTACAGAGGCACCAGAACAACTGAGCACTGAAAAGAGTATGCCTCTGGGTTAACTAGATGACTGGAGGTAGGTGCCTTACATCTCTGATGCACTAGTGAAGCAAGAGATGCTGCAAAGTGTACCCAAGATGTGTCAAAGTTGCGTACGTCTGACTCATAAGTGAAATGAAATCAGTTTGTCAAGGGTGTGCGCACAGAGATGTTGCGCAGCGCTGAGGTCCAATGAGCGTACCGGAATGTCTATTACAGAAGTGAGTTAAGTGACATGATAACGTCTTTCTGGGAAACAAGGCCAGGGCCTGACATTACCCCCCAAAGCACAACCCCAGGTTGCGACCAGGAACTGGCCAGAGCTGATGAGCATGATGAAATCCCTTAAACATGCTGGGGCATACACGTTGGAGGCTGACTCCCAGGAGCATTCCTCTGGGCCAGTGATTCTCAACCAGGGTGCCGTGGCACTTTGGTGTGCCACGGACATCAGCTTAGGGTGCCCCATGTTTTCTATGAAGACTAACAAAAATGGACTGTTAAATAAAGATTTATAGATATTGTTATGCACAATAGATTTAGTTTTGTTATCAAGATTATAAAACCTAATAATAACTGTATATTTATGTATTATATCCTTCTTATGCCCTTGATAAAGTACATTAACTATGTTAGGGGTGCCCTGAATGTTGTAGATTATGTGTTAGGGGCGCCCCGAACAAAAAAAGATTGAGAACCACTGCTCTGGGCCATATCCCTTTCAGGTGCTCAAGATATTCTAAACGGCCTCTGTGCCAACTAGAGTCAATCAAATCCTGGACTTCATATTCTTCTTCACTATCAATCAACCACAGTGACAGGAGGGCAAAGAAGCTGGTTACCAAAGGAGTTGGCATTCTGGGGCTTTAGTGGAAACACAAGATGGAGACAGTAAGAAGCAGGAAGTTCCAGTCGAATAGCTGAAGGATTGATGATTTTCACCATCTTGTATGGTTCAACATATTTAGATTCCAGTTTCTTGGAAGAGCAGGATCAATGTAGGTTGAACAAGCCACACCTTGCCCCCAGGTTTGTAGTGAGGAGCAGAGTATCGAAGGCGGTCAACATATAGCTTGTAGAACTGTTGAGCCAAAGGGAAAGTTTGCTGAAGGAGTTTATACCACTGTTGCAAGGTCTGTAATTGGTCAGTGACCCCATCATCAGAAGATCAAGAGGGAAGATCAGGTGGTTTATTAGTGTAGTAGCCATAATTGTAGAAGAATGGAGACATATTGATAAATCTCTGAAGCTGGTTATTATACATGAACACAGCAGTAGGTAGGAGTTGAAGCCAATCATCTTGGAGAAACATGGAGTAGCATCTTAAATATTGTTCTGATACTTGATTCAAATGTTCAGTCTGTCTGTTCATTTGTAGGTGAAGAGCAGTATTAAGTGTCTGTTGGATTCTGAGATGTCAACAGAAGGTTCTCCAGATGCAGGATGTGAACAAAGTGCCCCGATCAATGATTATAGTTTTAGGTATCCCATGTAGATGGACAACCTCTTTGAGGAACATAGTAGTAGTGATAGTAGCTATAGAAAGGCCAGTGAAAGGGATGAAATGTGCCATCTTCTTGAATCTGTCCACCAGCAGCATAATTGTGTTGTGTTCCAGGGCAGTGTGTCTAGTGGCTGGGAAATAACCCGGCTGTAACACAGTGTCAGTGAGGGTTGGGAAAGTGTTAACTGGAGGATGTAGTTGCAAGAGAACATCCGATTTTTGGTTACGTGATCCAGGTCATTATGTTATGTGGATGTCAAAGTGGGTAAAAAAAGGGAGATTCATCTGGCCTGTCTGGGTCACAGATGTCTAGCTTACCAGAGATATTCCAGATTGTGGTAGTCAGTGAAAACAGTGACTGGATATTTTTCCCCCTTCACAGGATGATGCCACAACTCCAAGGTTTGTTTGTTTGGATTGAAGCTGTCTATCTCATATATCATAGTTACTTTCAGGAGAAGTCAAACGTGGAGAGTACAAGGCTATGCAATCGGATTGTTTTTTCTCTCCATGGTATTGAAGCAAGAAAGGACAACATAATTTTGCCACTGAATGAATTACTGGTAAGAGGTTACCTCAAATATGCAGTGCAGTTTTGGGTACCAGTTCTAAAAAAGAATATTCTAGAATTGGAGAGAGTACAACAAAATTAATTAAGGGAATGGAGGACTTGATATATTCATTCCAAGGCCTGATCAAATAACCAGGGACCACCCTTTGAGATTAGAGGAAATGAGGTTTCAAATTCAGAAGTGGAAGGGTTTTTTACAGTAAAGTCTGTTAAATTGTGGAATTCCTTGCCCAAAGATGTGGTAATGGCAGATACAATGGATACATTTAAGAGAAGATTAGATGCATTTCTTTCAAGAGGGAGCATATAGGGTTATAATGTGTAATAGTAGGCAAAACTGGAAGTTCAGATAAAGACTAACTTATTTGGCAGCAGGAAAGCTTATAATTTTCATTTCTCTGGGTTACGAGGCAAAGGTTGAACTTGATGGACTTGTGGTTTTTTTTAATCCTAATGTATTATGTTACTGTGCTTCATGGTGTTGAGATAATATGACACTAGCTGCTGTTTCTGAAGCATCTAACTCAGGGATGTAAGGTAGTGGGTACCGATTTTTAACCATGATGTTGTTCAGCACACAGTAGTTGACACAGGGTTAGAAACCCCCATGTTTTTTTGCCCAGAAAAAATATACCTGCTCCGCCTGGAGAGGTGTAAGGACAAATTAAAATTAAAAGAAGACACCTCTACTCTAGATATGGAGCCAAAATCGTTGGTTTGGGTACTTCTGAGGAACAGACATCAGTGAAGAGGAAAGTGGTTCCGGGTTGAAGACCGTGAACCAGACAGTGAAGGGAGGACATAGAGTGTCCTTGGTCCAGCTGATAGATGGATCATGTAGTCTTAGTGATGGTAGACCAAGTAGCACAGGAAAAAAAGGACAGGGTACTATATCAAAGAGAAGGGTCGCCACGTGACCAGATACAGTGAGAAGGAGAGGGATGGTCTCATGGATAACAGGCCCCAACTTGAGAGAACTGCCATCCACAGCTCGTATGAGGATCGGAGAAGTTTTGGGGCATTTAATCATGGCAAGGTGATCAGAGAGGTCTTGATCCAAGAAGCAGCTACTGGCCCCAGATTCCAAGCAGAAATAGGGGTTGAGTTATTGGTCCACTGTAGAAATAGAGAGACAGAAAGCTGAGCTGCACACATGCATCTTGCCTGGTGACTGCATACCTCCTGTGGTTCGCAGTCATCTCTGACATATATGGATGAAATGACCGGGTCTCCTACCAGACAGAGATTGTTGGCACTTCTACGAGCCATTTTTGATTTGGACAATGGGCCTCTGTGAAGGCTGATTTATATTGGTTCTTCCATTAGAGTTGAGGTCACTAGGATGTTGTTGGTGTCAGATGCATGAGATATGCGTCTAGGGGGTGGTGCAGATTTAGCGGCATTTTACAATTTCTTTTCACAAAGTTTGCAATCAATGTGAATGACCAGATGTATAAGAGACTCCCATGAGGCAGTTACACCGACAAGCTCCAGTTCATCCTTAGGTCCCTCAGAGAGGCCCAAATGGAACTGATTGGGCAGGGTGGATTCATTCCATGTGCTCTTCACTGCAAAGCTATGAAACTCTGTGATATACTCCTCCACTGGTCTTCTTTCTTGGAGAGTTTGTAAATCTGTCTGTATAGACAAAGAGAGAAGAGGGACATCATGAAGGAGTCCATAGCCTGGCATAACAAAGTCCAAGACTAAAGGGCAGTATTGTCAGTGTGTAACAGGTGATATGCCCAGGTCTGTGGGTCCCCAGGAAACAGAGATATGATAGTGCTGATCTTGACATCAGAAGCTTATGTAAGGGATGGCACTGAGAACAGTACCTGGCAAACTTTCATGAAAGTTCTATATTGGGACTTGTTCACAGAGAACCTCTCTGGTAGGGGTAGAAGTGGCACTGGAGCATGTGTGGCACCTTTGGCCATAGAATGGAGAAACTTGAGCGTCAGGATATGGCTGCTTGCGGATCCTGATGCTGACCCTGGAGATGGGTTTGTCCTTTTTGGAGTTTCTGTACAGCCTGAGTGAGGGATGAAACTTGCAAGGTAAGGGCAGTTATGGCTATGGCCACTGCTGCAGGTTCCATAACATGAGCTCAGTTGCTATGCGAGTTTATGACCCGTAATGGAACCCAGAAGGCAGGGGTAGCTGTAAGAGGCAGACAGGCACTGAATACCTGGTGCAGGATGCCTGGCACAGGCAGAATAGTCAAATACACTCCAGGAGTCAGGAAGGCAGAAGTTGGATGGTTGGGTATACAAACCAGGAGTCAGGAAGACAGAAGTAGGGTGGTCGGGTATACAAGCCAAAGGTCCACAGCAGGAATTCGGTAAGGAACTGGAACAGAACGCTAGGCTGCAGGTACATAGGCACCACAACAACTGAGCACTGAATAGAGTATGCCCTGGGTTTAAACAGGTGACCGGAGATAGGTGCCTGTGTCACCAGGGAGGACACATCTCATATGAGATGCACGAGCAACGCAAAATACACGGGCGCACGCACAGTGAGACGTACCCAAGTTGCATCATTAACGTATGTCTGTCTCATAAGTGATATGAAATGGACTCAGAGCATCATTTACATGTGGGCAGAGAGGACCTGTGGCCCTGACGCTCAATTAGTATACTGGAAGCGAGGTAAGTAACATGATAATGGCGTCCTGGGAAACAAAGGCTGGGAAACAAAGGTGTGTTATTTCAATACTGTCAGAGTTGTAATTCAAGAGTAATTGAATTATAAATTATCCCCCTCTTGCCCCTTTTACTGAAATAACACTGCTCACCTCAGAGCAGTAAGACTGTCCATATGGATCGGAGAGGGGGACGAACTTCAGTGAGCATAAGGAAAAATGTGTCAAAGGGTCAGAGTTTTCCTTATGCTCACAGTAAAAAGATTGTCCCTTGCTGCGAGCTGTCCAGTCAACAGACCAGATTCCACATCTGAGGGGAGGTGGATTACACTAGGTAAAAGGGGCGGGGGGAATACTTTATTATTCAATTACTCTTGAGCTACGGCTCAGACAGTATTGAAATAACGATCTCCATGTCCCAAATACTATGAAGATTAATTGGAGCCGCTTTTATTGTGAAACATTACTTTTCCTTTAAAGGGATAGTAATACTTCGTTTTAACTTTATTTTATTTTGTAGGCATTAAAAAACATGAAGAATGATATAAGTCTTATCTCTCAAACCTTTATGGTTTAAGAGATATTTACAAGCAAAGTGTCCCCCTCCCGCCCCTTTTACTGATGTAACACTTCTCAGCCAGGGCAGAAGGGAGCTGCCCAGGTAGACTGCAGAGAGGGACAATCTTCAATTAAGATAAGGGAAAAACCTGAAAAGCTTGTCAAGGGGGGCAGGGATTTCATTGTTTTCATAGGAATAAGAGTGTCCCCTTCTGTTATCTGTCCAGTCTATGGACTGCATTCCACATCTGAAAAGAGATTGTTTACAGTAGGTAAAAGGGGCAGGAGGGGGAAACTTTGCTTGTGAATATCTCATAAACCATAAAGGTTTGAGAGATAAGACTTATATCATTCTTCATGTTTTTTAATGCCTACAAAATAAAATAAAGTTAAAACGAAGTATTACTATCCCTTTAAAAAGGTCCTTATGTTCAAAACAAAAGAGGAGTAGTTCTAGGGAAAATCAACTGAACCATACGGAAGAAGCCAAATCCCATAATTTCACGTTGATTTTTAATTAGATATAACCCCTGAAGTGCCAGAGACTCATATAGTGCATTGCAGAGCAATGCTTTTGCACACTTCTCTAGCAGTTCAGGGGTTGAACCTCTTGAATGCTAGAGGGGTCTCTAACGTATTGCATTCTTAACATAAGGTCCTCAAAGTTAAAGATTTAATCTATAGATATAAAAATCAAAGTGGCTTCTGGTACTCTGTCCACCCTACCCTGAGGCAGCATAGGGGCGGAGATCAGGTCACATGCAGCAAATCAGTGGTGGAAATTTTGACCAGCAGTTTGCTGGACCACTTACATGCATGGTGTGCCGAATCACACAGGCATTGCCATGCACCATTTGTTAGTACTTAATAAAACATGGTTAAATAAGGCCTTTTTCCAACCGCCAATAATGAAGACGTGTTTACTTGTATATCAGACAGACTCTGTTACACTGTTTTTCTGTTCCTTTCATACTGTGGTCAGCGTGCACACTGGAAACATTTAATGTATTATATCCATTACAGCTCACTGCAAAAGTCTAGTCAGAGATTTCCATTTCCACTCACATAGATAAACAAGCTGAGCTCAGACTTGGCACAGAGGGAACATCCTGGTATCTGCAGCAAGCTCTTGGTTCACCAGCAGGGGGAGTCTAGATGGGTTCTCAGAAGTCACAAAGGCCCATATTTATAAAAGCAAAATTAAGTTTTTCTGGAATAAAGCAACTGCTCCACAGGGGGTGAATAAATAATCCTGTTAAATTAAATTGGGCTTTTAACCTCTTGAATTTATAGATAGGTCTGCAGTGCATTGCTATTCAAGTGCATGGGAATATGGGAATGTGTATTTGTCTCCTATGGTACAGTTGGATTACTAAAAAATAACACCAGTTTGCCTTTATAAATATGGGCTAAGCAACCTAATTAACATCAATAATCCACTACAGGTGATACATGTTATCACTGGTTTAATCTAGCATCCTACTGATGTCTATGGGGAAATCTGGAGATAACCCTAGTAATAACAGTACCACCTTTTGAATTTGTCCCTTTGTTAGTTTACCCATCTGTCCATAGAGCAGCAATAACTGTCTTCTCCATTCCTTTGACAGGTACCTGGGGTCTTATTTAACAGTTCTGGATCAAACCAACTACAAAAGAAAATGCAGCAAGTTCCTATTGATTTAAATTAGGAGTTTAACCCCTTACGTACTACATACGTCAACAAAGCAGTGTTTTACATTGTTTTCGCATACCCTCTCTAGCATTCAAAAGGTAAAAAGTCAATTTAAATGAAAGGATATTTTTATTTGTGCTGTACGATTTAGTTGGTTTGCCTGACAATTGCTCCTTTTTTAGTTTTACGAGTAAGGCCCCTGGTTCCTGGTGCATGACGATTAAGGCCTCTGGTTCCCTGGTGCATGACAAATAAGGCCTCTGGTTCCCTGGTGCATGACGAATAAGGCCTCTGGTTCCCTGGTGCATGACGAATAAGGCCCCTGGTTCCCTGGTGCATGACGAATAAGGCCCCTGGTTCCCTGGTGCATGACGAATAAGGCCTCTGGTTTCCTGGTGCATGACGAATAAGGCCCCTGGTTCCCTGGTGCATGACGATTAAGGCCTCTGGTTCCCTGGTGCATGACGAATAAGGCCCCTGGTTCCCTGGTGCATGACGAATAAGGCCTCTGGTTTCCTGGTGCATGACGAATAAGGCCCCTGGTTCCTGGTGCATGACGATTAAGGCCCCTGGTTCCCTGGTGCATGACGAATAAGGCCCCTGGTTCCTGGTGCATGACGATTAAGGCCCCTGGTTCCTGGTGCATGACGATTAAGGCCCCTGGTTTCCTGGTGCATGACGAATAAGGCCCCTGGTTCCTGGTGCATGACGATTAAGGCCCCTGGTTCCTGGTGCATGACGAATAAGGCCCCTGGTTCCCTGGTGCATGACGAATAAGGCCCCTGGTTCCCTGGTGCATGACGAATAAGGCCCCTGGTTCCCTGGTGCATGACGAATAAGGCCCCTGGTTCCCTGGTGCATGACGAATAAGGCCCCTGGTTCCTGGTGCATGACGATTAAGGCCCCTGGTTCCCTGGTGCATGACGAATAAGGCCCCTGGTTTCCTGGTGCATGACGAATAAGGCCCCTGGTTCCTGGTGCATGACGATTAAGGCCCCTGGTTCCCTGGTGCATGACGAATAAGGCCAGGGGTGTCCATAGAAGTTTTTCCAGGGGTGGGTGGGCAAAGCCATAATATGTCCCACAGGCCAGCCCATCCAGCCCTTTTTTTATATGGAGGATGTAATTGTAGGGGGAAAAGCCCCCCCCCCTCCGGACGCCCATGAATAAGGCCCCTGGTTCTCTGGTGCATGACGAATCAGGTCCCTGGTTTCCTGGTGCATGACAAATAAGGTCCCTGGTTTCCTGGTGCATGACAAATAAGGCCCCTGGTTCCCTGGTGCATGACAAATAAGGCCCCTGGTTTCCTGGTGCATGACAAATAAGGTCCCTGGTTTCCTGGTGCATGACAAATAAGGTCCCTGGTTTCCTGGTGCATGACAAATAAGGTCCCTGGTTTCCTGGTGCATGACAAATAAGGTCCCTGGTTTCCTGGTGCATGATAAATAAGGTCCCTGGTTTCCTGGTGCATGACAAATAAGGCCCCTGGTTTCCGGGTGCATGTAAATGCATTCTTGCTGTGATGTTTTTCAGCATGGTGGTGCAAAGCAATGAGTTGCGTACCCCTCTGGCACTCAAGCGGTTAATTGATTGTGGTAGAATGCTGCTGCACTATAGTTGTAGATACACATCAGATAACAGACACTGAGCTGGATTCAAATGCAGGTGCTAATTTTATCTCTGCTTTTATCTCCAGGCAGGGCTTAAAATTTTAAGTCCTTTGCTACTAGCCAGACCTGAAAAGTTACTCGCCACTGCAAGCCATAGCATACCCACCAGGGCTGAATTTCTACTCGCCAGGGCTAAATTTTCACTCGCCTTTGGCTAGTGGCGAGTGGAAATTTTGAGCCCTGTCTCCAGGTATCCCCATAGACTTCAATAGCAACATTTTTGATATAACTGGAGGTAACATTTATCTCCTGCATTTGAATCCAGCCCGCTGTCAGTACCTATGGGGAAGACAATATGAGCTACTCATGTAGTTACAATGATTAACACCAGCACACTAATAGTAGACTAATTTCTATGTACTGGAAAGGTGTATATCTGCCTAGCCAAAGCAGGCTAACACCTTTGGATGCTAAAAGTCTCCAGCCCATAGCTTCTTAATGCTTTGGAGACCTTTAGCATCCAAGGGGTTAAAAAAAGCTACTTTGACAAAGGGTAACATTCAATAAGACGTGCGCTTCTGGAGCAAACAAAATGCTACTTAGGGGAGGAATTAACATTCATAAATTACTTAAATAAGGCTCTTAACCCTTTGAATGCTAAAAGTCTCCAGTGCTTTGCTTCGCAATGCATTGAATACCTCTGTAATATTCAAGGGTTTTTAAAAGCCAATTTAAATCAATGAAAAAGTTGGCATTTTTTTATTAGCCCCCTATGTTGTAGATGGTTTGATCCAGAATTGCACCATTTTAGTTTACGGGATATGGTTCAAAGTCCCAGGATTAGCTCTGCCCATAATCAGATAATCCGGATCTTCTGGTGTAATCTGTGCTTTAGTAACCCCTTCTACCGAAGAACATGCACTCTTATTACTATCCTCAGCAATACTAGATGTCAATTCATTAGAAACCTTTTATATATGTAGAAATATGTTTGTATGTAAGAAATCATAGACTTCTGCATGTTGTTCCTGACGTTTGCCTTACTGCTGACTATATTCTCCTCCCCAAAATTCCTTCTCTCCTCTCTCATGTGTGTTTTCCATTCCTTCCTTTAGCTGCCCTGCCTTTTGTTCTCTTTCTCCCTTTAAAAATGTTTGGTTTCTCAATCCCTTCCACAGTTCCACTGTACAATATGGTTTCAACCCCCCCACCAAAAAAAAAGAGGGGGGTAGTCCCTGCACTACCCACAGAAGAGAGGCACTGCACAAGCAGGGAAGAAGGTAGAGTAGTCTTGGATAGAAAGAGAACTGGAGAAGATGGCTTGATCTGTGAGTATGGATACATACAAAGGACAACCTGCTGGAGGACTGGAAGAGAGAAGGCACAGATAGACAAACAGGGGAGGGAAGCAGAGACAAGGTACACATCATGGCATCTAAAAACAACATGTAAAAATCAGGATATAAGTAGGATTTTCGGACATAAATAAAGGTGTAGGTGGTGATGGTGTCTGAGATAATAAGAATTAAAGAGGACAGGAAAGTCTGGAAAAGCTCCAGCCAGGTGGGTGAGTTGGAAGAAAGAAGATGAGACATGATGGGCTGTGATTGTACATGTACTGTGCTCTACACATCCACAGGTAATTACAGGGCTGCTGGGAACTGGATCCTGTTTACAGGTAAAGAGGCTTCTAACTTCTGCACAATGGGGGAGGAGGAATTGGGGAATGGAGAGAATGTACTTCTCTATAGAGAAAGAGCACAGTAGATCTGTGTATGTGAGAGAGAGAGAGCAGTGTGCACCCATGCATAGAAAGATGCACCTGTGTATAGAAAGAGAGCGAGCAGGATATACCTGTATATAGAAAAAGCATGCACAAGATACCCTTTATAGAAAGCAAAGTACACATGTGAATAGAGAAATGATATACCTGTGCATGATAATACATGTGTATAAAGACAGCAGGCTTATCACAGTATAGAAATTTGATAGAATACACATGCATATAAAAATAAAGACAATTGTATACCTGTTTATATAGAAGAAATAGAATATATATGTCTATAAAAACAGAGGGCAGAGTATACCTGCGCATAGAGAGGAAAGGGAATATAAATGTGTACAAAGATAGAGAGCAACATACATCTGTGTACACAGAAACATGACAGAATGTGTATGCCCAGAGAGTGTATATGTTTGTTTGTGTGTGTGTGTGTGTGTGTGTGTGTGTGTGTGTGTGTGTGTGTGTAGAGAGAGTGCAAACTATGTGTGTGCAAAATATGTGAATACATTGATACAGAGTTAGAGGTTATCTGTGTGCAGCAAGCAAGCACTGTAATAGTGAATAGAAGTATATAGACACAGTGAAAAAATAATATACCTGTATGGTGACAGCAAATTATATCTGTGCACAGTGATATAAAATAATATATCTATTTATACAGAGCCAAATCAAAGAATAACTATGTATACAGAGAGAAAACAGTGTACCTGAGTATATACCTATGTATAAAGAGAAAAAGCAGATTTACCGTAGCATAGCAAATAAAATATATGTACACAAATACATACATATATAAATATATATGTATAGAGAGATAAAGAGAGAGCAGAGTATACCACAGTATGTAGAGAGACTGCAGAGTATACTTGCAGATACAGAGAGTGCAGTGAACCAGAGTATTACAGGAATGGAGTGTACACCGGAGTATGGAAAAAGAAAGCAGTATACTTGAGTATGAATGAGAGAAAACAGAGTGCACCCGAGTATAGTAAGAATGCACCTAAGTACAGAGAGTGAGAAAACAGAGTGTTCTCAAATATAGAGGGAAAGCAGAATGTACTGGAGAGACTAAAAACAGTGTATGCCAGAGAATATATAGAAAGAAAACGGAGTGCACCTGAGTATAGGGTGAGAGAAAGCAGAGAGTACTCGAGTATTAAGAGAGATAGCAGAGTACACCGGAGTACAAAGAGAGAAAGCGGAGTGTACCAGAGTATAAAGAGAGAGAACTCAGGTGGTAATGTACCAGCTGTAAAATCTATTCAAACTATTCCAACTCATACTGGATCAGCATGGCAGGTTACAGTCCATGACCTCAGTTGGCTTGCTGTGGAGGACTTCGTCCTGCAGTGGACCGATATGTACACACACACACACATATTCAGAACCCTGACTGATTTCCTCATATTACTGAATTACAAATGGTAACATAGTAAATTAAGTTGAATAAAGACACAAGTCTGTCAAGTTCAACCTTTGCCTCATACCCCAGTGACATGAGAATTGTATAGCTTTCCTGCTACCAAATAAGTAATTTATCAGACCTTCCTGATTTGCCTACTAATATACTGTATAACCCTGTATGTTCCCTTCTGAAAGAAATGTGTCTAATCTTCTGTTAAATATAGCCATTGTATCTGCCATAACCACAGTCTTGGCCAAGGAATTCCATAATTTAACAGACCTTACTGTAAAAAAAAGCCTTTGTCTGCTGAAGCCTAAACCTCCTTTCCTCTAATCTAAAGGGGTGTCCCCTTGTCATTTGATCAGGCCTTGGAATGAATAGCTTACCACAGAGATCCTTGTATTGACCTTATATACTTGTACAATGTGATAAGGTCTCCTCTTAGTCGTCTTTTCTCTAGAGTAAATTAACCAGGTTTGTCTAGTAATTCCTCATACGTCAAGTCTTACTTTCCCTTAATTAACTTTGCTGCTCTTCACTGTACTCTCGACAGTTCTACAATATACTTTTCTTAGAACTGGTGCACAAAACTGTACTGCATATTCGAGGTGAAGTCTTTCCAACGATTTGCACAATGGCAAAATAATGTTATTCACTCTTGCTTCAATACCCCTTTTTATGCAAGACAGGATTTTATTTGCCTTTGTTACTACTATTTGACACTGGTCACTGTTTCTAAGTTTGTAGTTTACAAGAATACCCAGGTCTTTCTCTAGCAAAGAGTCCCCTAAAATGATTCCATTAAGTTTATAAGTAGCCTTGGGATTATTTCCTCCCAAATGCATGAGTTTACACTTCCCCACATTAAACTTCATATTACATTTGGTTGTCCAACTGCCATTTTATGTAAATCCCTCTATAGAGAGCAAATATCCTTTTCTGAATTAATTACCCTGCACATTTTAGTGTCATCTGCAAATATTGATATTGGTAAAATCAACATCAATTATTGAAAGGTGACATTGGTTTTATGTTGGGAAATATGTTAAAGAAAATAAAAAAAAGTGCTCCTTTCGAAGGTATTCAGCCCCCACACATCAATATTTGGTAGTGCCACCTTTTGCTGCAATAACAGCTTTAAGTATTTTCGGATAAGTATATACCAATATTCCACATAATGCTGAAAATATTTTGGCCCATTCTTCTTGACAGGTTGTTTAGGTTGGTTGGGCATTGCTTGTGGAACACAGTTTTCAAATAGTGGCACAGATTCACAGTGGGACTGATATCAGGACTTTGACTGGGTTACTGTAGGGCATTCACCTGTTTATTCTTGAGCCACTTCAACGTTGCTTTGGCCTTGTGCTTTGGATCATTGTTATGATGAAAGGTGAATGTCCTCCCAAGCTTCTGCTTCTTTTGCAGTATTTCCCTGTATTTTGCCCAGCCACTGTTGATAAAAAGTATCCCTACAACATGATGCTGTCACCACCATACTTAACTGTAAGGGTGGTGTATACAGGTATGGGCAGTCTTAGGCTTGTGCCACATATATCGCTTTGAGTTTTGACTAAAATGGTCTATTGTTCATACAGGCCAATATTACACAGAGCTCTTGCTATGGGTGACTAGTGCACCATTACTCCACTCTCAGCCACTGTAGCTCCATTCCCAGCCACTGTAGCTCCTTCAGGGTGATTTTTGGCCTCTCTATAACAAATTTTCTTCTTGTCTGAGCATTGGGTTTTGAGGGACAAAGTTTTCTTGGCTGTGGGTATTGTAATGCAGCTTCCACTTGCTGATTATTGATCCAACTGTGCTCACTGGGATATCCAAACACTTGGATATTATTGTGCACCCTCTTCCTAATCTATGTATTTGTATTACTTTATCTCTAACTTCTTAGAAAGCTCTTTGGCTTCATTTTCTTCAGATCCACAACATGACCAATGATCCTTCAACATTTGGAGTTTTATCCTGAGAATGTGACAGCAACTTTAATAAATCACAGGTAAAGCCTAATGGTAAGGTAATTGTGTAATCGTTAGAGCAATTTCTTTCATATGTATGAATTGGGAGCTTCTATAGCACATGGGTTGAATAATTGTGCAATCAACATATTTCATTTTTTTTTCTTAAAATATTTCCCAGTGTTACTTTTCAATAATAGATTTTCAATTTCATTGTATTTAAAATAAAATATCATACTGAACCATTTTTTAATTCAGTAACATGAGAGAATTGATCAGAGATCAGCTTTTTGCAAGGCACCATGTGTATATGTATATATATGTGTGTGTGTGCTGCTTTTTTGTGGTCTTATGCATACTTTGGGTATAAGCTTGCACGCATGCACCATGCTAGTTGCATATATATCACATATACAGTGAAGAACAGGCAGGTCACAGAAGAGGTGCAGTAATCTACCAGCAGGTGAGGTACACATGTTGGATGTAGAGGGTGGTGGGAAAGGGAGCGTAAGGGAGGCCAGGAAAAGTTGTTGTAGACGTAAGGGAGTTGGGATAGAAGTGGCAGGATACAGGGAGGCCCTGGGAAGTCAGATAGAGCTGTTGGCGGTGTAGGGCAGCAGGGACAGGAGCCCGGAGCAGCTACAGGAGGGGAAGCTGGGAGACACAAGAGGGACCTAGGGGAGGTGGGAGGCAATGTGGGGGCAAATCCCTGCAGTGATTTTGACAGCAGTGGATAGGGAGGCTTTGTCCCTTTGGCCACTTCTTTCTGCCCCCCCCCCGGGTGTAGATGACAGCAAACCAGAAACTTTTTTCATACGATATATAGATAGATAAATGCTCTTGAGTACAGAGCTAAAGCATGGAGAAAAAGCAGTGTACCTGAGTAGACAGAGAGAGAGAGTGTATGTGAGTGTTGAGTGTACCTGAGTATAGGCAGAGAAGCCCGAGTATACCCGAGCACAGAGAGAATGCAGTGTACCTGAGTATATACAGTGAAAAAGAAGGATTGAGAGGAAATGGAATGTATCTGAGTATAGGAAAAGCCAGCAGAGTGTACACAAGTGTTTTGGTATAAAGTGGAATATACCTGTGTATAAAGAGAGAAAGCATTGTACCCAAATATATATACTCATTAATGTTTTGTACCTTCTGTCTTGGGATCAGCCTTCTAGGTTGCAGAATCACTTCACACACAGGAGGAGGATAATTCAAGTATTTGCCTGTTTATTTGTCTACAAGTGGAGAGATAGCAGCATCACAAACAAATAAAACAAAGCAAAATCATTGCTCTACTGAGCACTATCTAAACACATCAGCTCCTGACTCTATTTGGACTACTAGTCAGTTTACCAGCTTGAGAAATAAATATACAGCAACACAGTCCACCAGGCACAAGTAAACTTCACAAGTTGCAGGCTTTCAGAGGTTAATTCCTTCCTCTCTGGGAACGTAAACAAAAGAGAGCATGTCTCAATGCAGGGGGGAGTATTTGACTGCTAGCTGCATTAATTGCCAGATGCATGGGAGTGAAAGTAGGGATTGATAGAACTCCTGGTGTGGATTCCTCGCCTGGCACATGTCAGTTCCTGTGAAACTGTGGAGTGGAGCACTGGCCCAAAATACACAGATTTGTAATGTACAACAGGTCACCTATACATTGTATTTCCCGGGGGATAATCAGGGTAGATACCCTGCAGGATTTGGGGAGCTATGTATACACCCTCCATCACTATTCCTGGGACTCTGTCACTATACATATATATATATATATATATATATATATATATATATATATATATATATATACATACATACATACATACATACAAACACACACACATACACACACAGAGACAAAGCAGGGTGCACCTGAATACAGAGAGACAGAAAGCAGAGTACAAAAAATACCTAGAGAGAAAACTGTGTGTCCTTGTGTATATAGAGAGGGAAATCAGAATGTACCTGAGTATAGGAAGAGAAAGTAAACTGTACATATATATGGAAAGCATAGTCTACATGTGTATTGAGAAGAAGACAGAGTGTACCCAAGTATTGATTGAGAAAGTAATTTACCGGAGTATTGAGAGAGAAAGTATAGTGAACCCGAGTACACAGTACAAACAAGAATACACGTGTATAAAGAGAGAAAACAGGGTATACCCGAATATATGAAGAGAAAGCAGCATGAATCTGAGGATAGAGAAAACAGAACATACACGTATATAGTGAAAACATTCTGCTTGTGTGTATGATACAGAACAGAATATACAAGTGAATAGTTTGCCTGTGTATTGTGGTACAGAGCAAAATACATGAGTATAGTAATAGAGCAGTTTTCAAGTGTAGCATAATGTAGATTAGGACATATCCCTGGATACTGAGAAAGAGCAGTTTGCCTGTTTATTTTAATATGGAGCAAAACATACCTGCTTACAGTATCATAAAGCAGTTTGCCTGTATATTGTCTTGTAATGACAAGCATAAAATATACATTTAAAAGCAATTTTACACAACAGGATACAGGGGCAAAAAAAGCCAAAACCAGGGAATGTTGCTGGAAATAAGGGATAGTCGGTAGGAATTTACCTGTTGCGGTTTTTACGGTTACATAATTTAACCTTTTGTAACGGTTTTTAAGACACTCAGACCAGCTGGTTAGAATAAAACACAGTTTTATTAAAAAGAAATAAAGAGGAAAGATCGCCCTCTACAGGCAACACAAAAATAACAGCGATATATTGACAGATATGCCTTCACTGGCGCCATATACAGAAGCAAAAGTATCACATATACTGTCTCAGGACAGGCACACAGTAGTGAGGATACTCAATGGTTAAATACAATAATCAGTCAGTCTCTGTTGTGGTGTTTGGCATGCCCAAGGTGGTGATGAGGCAGCAACTGGTGTTAGATGATGCAACACCAAGTTCTTAAGGCTAGAAAGCTGCTAGGCAGTACCGGAATTGTGGAAGAGTTCTGCAGAGAAGTTGCAGTCAATAGCCCTCACGGGTGTAGTAATGGAGACAACTTAAACTGCAGGTGCTTGAGTCGATAGCCCCCACGGGCGTAACAATGGGGATGGCTACACTGCAAGAGCTTGCCAATAGTCCCCACGGGCGTAATAACAGAGACCAACTGCACAGGGTTAGCTTGAGCCAATAGCCCCCACGGGCGTATACCGGAGACAACCTGCACTGCAAGAGCTTGAGCCAATAGCCCCCATGGGCGTAACAACGGAGACCACCCTGTGCTGCAAGTGCTTGAGCCAATAGCCCCCACGGGCATAACAACGGAGACCACCCTGCGCTGCAAGTGCTTGAGCCAATAGCCCCACCGGGCGTGTAGCGGAGAGAACACAGCTAGAGCAAGAGCCAATAGCTCCTCCCACAGGCACGGTAATGGAAACTGACTACTCTGCTAGTTGGCAAGATGAGCCGCCGTCTAGACAAGGCTTACAACACGGCCGGCTCAGCAGATGTAGCGAATAAACAGTATCGGCTCTGCAAGTGTAAATGAAGGCTCAGATAAGGAGACAGCAGCACTGCAAGGGTTAATAGCAGCTCAAGGATCGGAGGCTCAGCAATAGTGGGTATCGCTCTGCAAGTGCCAAGGAAGGCTCAGCAATGGAAGCACAGCTCTGCAAGTGTTAATGGAGACTCAGCACTGTTGACACGGCTCTGCAAGTGTTAAAGAGGCAACTACAATCAGCCCGGTAACGAGCTCAGCGTAAGTCAGAATGTCGCCACGGTGACACCAGGCAGCAGGAACAAAGGCAGGTTTCTGTAGCAAGCCGGTACAGGTCACGGAGCAGGAAGTCAGCCAGGCCGGGTCAGATCACGGAGGAGGTTCTCAGACAAGCCAGATCAGTCACGAGCATGAACGTCAGCCAAGCCGGGTCAGATCACGAAACAGGAACTCAGGAGCGTAGTCAAAACAGGCCAAATCGGTACACAGGAATCAGGAACACTGGAACACAGCAACAGCAACACTGGCTCTGGAACACCTTGAAAGGGCACCTGACAGGTGTCAATGGTCAGGCATAAAATGGTCACCAGAGGCGGGCCAAACAGACTCAGCCAATCAGAGCGCAACACAAGCAAGAGTGACAGAGAGAGATCACGGGCACAGTCATAGTACCCCCTCTCAAAGACCCCCTCTCCCTGCAGGAGGTCTTGGTTTCTGGGGATATTTAGAGTGGAAGTTGCGCAACAGTCTATGCGCATGGAGGTCCTTCTGATCCACCCAGGAACATTCCTCAGGGCCATAGCCCTTCCAATGGACCAAGTATTGCAACTTCCCTCTAAATCTCCTAGAATCAATGATACTCTGGACTTCGTACTCCTCTTGGCCCTGAACGTCCACCGGCCCAGGAATCACTGGAGTGGTAGTGTAGCGGTTGCAAACCAAGGGTTTCAAGAGAGATACATGGAACACATTATGTATATGCATAGAGGCTGGGAGTTCCAATGCATATGAGACAGGATTAACCTTGCGGATAACTTTGAACGGGTCAGTGAACCGGGGAACCAACTTATTGGAAGGTACCTGCAAATTGAGGTTTCTGGAGGAGAGCCATACCCTGCCCCCAACCTGGAAGGAGACCGCTGGCAGCCATCTACGATTGGCATGCTGCTGATGTCGCTGAAATGACTGACTGAGGGTCCTCTGAACCTGTGCCCAAGTGGAGCGAAGTTGCGCCATATGCTCATCCAGGGCAGGAATCTGTTGCAACTGAAATGAGTCTGGGAGCAGGCACGGCTGGAACCTGTAGTTAATGAGAAACGGAGAGCTCCCAGACGATGAATTAACTGCACAATTCCTGGCAAACTCTGTCCACGGCAACAGGTCGGCCCAATTGTCATGATGATTGGTTACAAAGCAACGCAGGAACTGCTCCAATCCCTGATTGGCACGCTCAGCGGCCCCATTGGTCTGGGGATGGTAGGCGGAGGAAAAGGACAATTGGATGCCCATCTGGCCACAAAATGCCCTCCAAAACATGGACATGAACTGGCTCCCACGATCAGAGACCACCACTCTGGGTACCCCGTGCAAGCAAAACACTTCTTTGGCAAACATTATCGCCATCTCCTGAGCTGACGGAAGTCCAGAGAGGGGCACGAAATGAGCCATCTTAGAGAACCTATCGACCACCATGAGGATAAACGTGTACCCCCTAGATACTGGCAGTTCTCACAGAAAGTCAATAGATATGTGGGACCAGAGATATGTCAAATTCTTGTGATTAGTAAGGATTAATACTGGGGTCCTGGTACCTTCCAATAGGTGATGCCATTCTTTAAGTGCCAGAATAATAGCACGGAGCTCCCTGTCGCCAATCTCATAGTGACTTTGTGCACTGCAGAGTTTCTTAGAAAAGAACCCACAAGGTCTCAAGGCGCCACCTCCCACAGGACATTGGGAGAGCACTGCCCCAACCCCAACCTCCGAGGCAACAACTTCCAAGGTAAATGGCAGGGTGGGATTGGGGTGGGACAGCACCGGAGCAGAAGCAAAGGCAGATTTCAGAGTCTCAAACGCATTTTCAGCTGCCTCGGACCATTGAGAGGGAGTAGCGCCCTTATGTGTCAAGTCAGAAAGAGGTTTCACAATAGTAGAAAAGTTCTGGATAAACTTCCTATAATAGTTGGCAAAGCCCAAAAAGCGCTGAATAGCTTTTAACCCCTTGGGGCAAGGCCACTGTAGGACTGCTGCCAATTTTTCTTAGATCATAGCAATGCCATCTCTAGAAATTACAAACCCCAGGAATGGTACTTGGGACCGATGAAATTCGCACTTCTCTAGTTTACAGAACAGTTTATTTTTACGTAATCGAAGCAAAACCTCAGAGATATCCTTAATATGCTAGGTCAGGTTGGCAGAGTGAATGAATATATCATCTACATATACCACCACACAAGACTGAAGCATGTCACACAGGATGTCATTAATAAATTCCTGGAACACCGCAGGTGCATTGCATAGGCCAAATGGCATCACCAGATATTCATAGTGCCCTGTTCTGGTATTAAATGCCATCTTCCACTCATCTCCAGCCTTAATTCTGATCAGGTTATATGCAGCCCGCAAATCAAGTTTAGTAAAGATGGAAAAGCCCTTTAACCTGTCAAATAACTCAGTAATGAGTGGAATGGGGTAGGCATTCTTAGGCATCAGCTTATTTAACCCCTGGTAATCAATACATGGTCTAAGCTCACCATTTTTCTTCTTTACAAAGAAGAACCCGGCACCAGCTGGATAGGTAGACTTGCGAATAATCCCTCTCTTGAGGGCGTCCTCAATGTAGTCCTCCATAGCCCTGTTCTCATCACACGACAGTGGATAAGTACGACCCCTCGGAGGCACCACACCCGAGGGCAGATGAATAGCGCAATCATAGGGTCTGTGCTGAGGCAATGCGCTAGCCTCTCCCTTGCTGAATACGTCACTGAATTCTCGATATTCAGCTGGCATGGAGGGAGAGGTACACAAAATCTTGACAGGGTGAGATAGACAGTTTTTTGCACAGTACTCAGACCATGATTTAACCTCACATCTCTGCCAGTCCAACTGAGGATTATGTAATAGTAGCCATGGAAACCCCAGAATGACTGCATGATGAGGAGATCGAATTATTTGGAAACGTACTTCCTCCTTGTGGAGAGCCCCAACAGACATGGTAATAGGAATCGTTTCCATGGTAATAAATGCAGGTTCCAAAGGTCTTCCATCAATGGCTTCAATAGCCAGGGGAGACTCTCTTTTGACTAACGGAATTCCGTGCAATTTGGCAAAGGATTGGTCCATGAAGTACCCAGCTGCACCGGAGTCCACCAATGCCATGACTTCCACAGACAGGTCTGTCCAAGAGAATACCACCTGGATGGTGGGTTTCCATGTACTTGAATCTAGGGACTGCTGCACACCACCTAGGGCCTGTCCCCCAAGGTACCCTAGGTGCGTCCGTTTCCCGTCCGTACCGGACATGTGCGTAATAGGTGCCCAGCTTTACAACAATATAAGCAGGAACGTCTGCCAAGCCAGGTCAGATCACAAAACAGGAACTCAGGAGCGTAGTCAAAACAGGCCAAATCTGTACACAGGAATCAGGAACACTGGAACACAGCAACAGCAACACTGGCTCTGGAACACCACAAAAGGGCACCTGACAGGTGTCAATGGCCAGGCATAAAAAGGTCACCAGAGGCAGGCCAAACAGACTCAGCCAATCAGAGCGCAACACAAGCGAGAGTGACAGAGAGAGATCATGGGCACCGTGATACCTTTCCAGGCACTGCTAGGGATGCCACCTTTTCCTGAAAAAAATACCGGCCACAGCTGTGGGTCGGTCAGGGCGGAGCCACAAAAGGGAGGAGTCGGAAAAGGGAGCGGCCACAAAAGGGGTCAGAATCGCTCAATGTTGCATGACACTACAAAACTGGGCTTCAGGCTTCTTCTTATGTTCAGTACATCTGGTTATTGCCCATTATCAACCCTTAAGACATAACTTTTATTAGTGTAAGTAAAATAATCTAAATATGCCCAAGCCAAGGGTGCAGTGGTGAATGGGGAAATATATGAAAAAAGAGAAATAACAGCCTTATCCCCTATTCTGAAGGGGAAGAGATTGTAAGTTCACCACTTATTGCACTCTTTAGTGGTTCTAGGCATGTTGTATGTTGAAACATCACATGAGCAAAGGCAGCTAAAGCTAAGCAGAAAGTACTGCCACAGTGCAACTTACTCAGGACAAGTCTCTCAGAAGTAGTCGGGTCTGCATCTGGACTGTCTGTCAGTGGAGGCACTCACTCGCGCGGCTTCACCCACACGCAGGCACCTCAAGACTGCACGCACGACTGGACAGTGGAGTAGATACATATGCGTGCGCATAAAGTCTGACCGAATCCGCGACACGCACGTGCAGTTAAGTACTAGGGCATGAATGATTATATGATGGGCATGAGAGCATCTCGCCGCCACTCAAGATGTGGCTGAGTGAGTGAGGGAGGGCTTAGTGACAGTGAGTGACATCATCATTAAAGGCTGCCGAAGTGCCTGGAATAGTCAGAAGCTGCTCAACTGGGGCAAAGGAGTTAATGCACAGTAATACCGTCTTTTCTATTGCCGGTATAGAGGTTATACCGGCACCGGCTCAGCAGTGCTAATTACCGGCTGTGCCAATGAAATACTGGCCGGGTGGCAACCCTAGGCACTGCCTCAACTGCTGTAGCCTATTATTCATCCATACTCCTACACCTGGTAACACACAGGGGGATGGAGCCTACAACCTACTGTCCTTCAATTACGCATTTCAAGTAATGCCCTGTTCACTTTCTCCTTCCCCATCTTTGAAGCTAACATGGTTCATCTCATCCCCCCCCCTTCCCATTTGAGTTTCGTTATTATTTACAGCAACTTTGTCTTACTTCCCAGTTCCTTGACCACTTTGCTTTCTGGCTCCTTCACTTTATGTTCTCACTCTAATCCTGGGGGACCTCAACACCCTATAGTTAACCCTGACCACCCCTCTGCCTTCAAACTCTTCTTCTTAACAACCTCCTTATGCCGCTCATAGTGGACCAACTCACAGACAGTGACGGCCTTCCCTTGAGTTGGTGTTCAAAAACCTCTGCTTCTTCTGCATTGTTCCTTTTCCTCTCTCTGACCACCAACTCCTAAGCATTAACCTCATCATGTCCAGCAAATCCAACTCTATGATCAAATGCTTGTGGAGAAATCTGCATTAATCTGCAGAAATTCTCCACATCCCTGCAACCTCTCCCTAACCCCATTTACGTACTTACTTTTCCCAAACAAGCTATTACTTTCTATAAGAAAACTCACAGCAGAACATGACAAGGCTGTAACTGTAGCGCTGTGCCACCACTCCTCTGCACACTTTATACACTAAATTAATTATCTGTTCCCTACAGCTCTGTCCTTGGCAAAACAGGCATATTTTCCTCCCTAATACCTAATCAGTCTTTTAACATCTAACACGAATTCTCAACCTTTAAATCTCTTCTATTCCCACCAGCACAGCCCACTTCATTTACTACTCTGCCCAAGATGTTTCCACCAACTTCAAAGTAACTAACAACTCTTCCAGACATGATATTACATCACTTCAACTGCCACGTCTCAGCCCTCTTCTAGATACTTAATTCCTTTTCACCTCTGACAGAGGATGTTTCTCTCCAACATACACATATCCATCCACATGCCCTTTAAAGCCAAACCCGTAACAGCTCTTTCAAGTTCTCTTCCACATAGTAACTCCAACTCCTACTCACTTGTTCTCAGACAACCTGCACCTTCCCATTCTTCTTCAAGCATGCATTGATCACACCCATCTTACAGGAAATCCATTATGGACCCAAAACTCACTCTCCAACTACTGGCCCATTTATCTACTTGTTTCCCCTCCAAGCTTCCTATATTCCCACTCTCTGTAATCTGAGTTCTACCCTCATCACTCCACTGAGACTAATCTCACTAAAGTATCCAATGACTTGTGTTATAGTTAGTCTAAAGATCACCGCTTCCTACTTATTTTCCTGGATCTCCCACTTGAGTTTGATACTGTTCCTTTTCTAAGCACTCAACTACCCTGGCCTATGCTTCTCATCATACTCATACAACCACTACTTTACTGTTTCCTACTTTGGCTCCACCTCTTCACCCCTAAAACTGTCTGTTGGCGTACTACAAAGTTCTATTCTGGGCTTCTGACCTTTTTCAATCTACTCATCTTTGCCTGTGAAACTAATGAACTCCTTTGGGTTTTACCATCATCTCTTTTCATCTCTATAGAGACTAACAAAATTTTAGTCCAAATACTTATGTCTTGTTTCGACAACTGCAACACTATCACGGTGCCCATGCTACACTGGCAACATTCTGTCAGTTTCCTCTATTGATCTCGCTTATTGGTTGAAGTGACTTGTCCCCGCCCAGTATTTGTCCTTAAATACTGGGCCTTGTCACTTATCCGGTGCCCTTTCGTGGTGTTTCCGTACCAGTGCTTGTTCCTGTGTCTCGTGTGATCTGTGTGTACGGACCCGGCCTTCCAGATGACTCTGCATCTTGTTCCTGGCTGTGTACTGACCCGGACTGTCTGACTATTCTGCATCTTGTTCCTGTCCTGTGTACCGTCTTGGATTGGCTGACGTTCCTGCTCTGTGTACAGACCCGGCCCGGCTGACATTCCTGCTCTGTGTACCGACTCGGATTGGCTGATGTTCCTGCTCTGTGTACCGACTCGGATTGGCTAGCGTTCCTGCTCTGTGTACCGACCCGGCCCGGCTGGGCCCCTGTGGTTGCGTATCCCTCCTGCTATGCCTTAGCCAGTCTCTGTTTGGGATTGTGACAGGATCCTCTCTGTCTCCGGACAGTCTCTCTCTGCAGTCTAGTCTCCGTTGTTACCGGTGTCGCCCATGCGACATTGCTGTGCGTTCCTTCCTCCTTGCAGTCCCCGGTTGGGTGCCTCTCCGGGCAAGTTGCTCTAGCCTCTGTTACTGCTACGGCAGTCCACAAGATGCCCTGGTCTCCGTTACTGCTACGGCAGTCCACAAATTGCTCTAGTCTCCGTTACTGCTACAGCAGTCCACAAGTTGCTCTGGTCTCCGTTACTGCTACGGCAGTCCACAAGTTGCTCTGGTCTCCGTTACTGCTACGGCAGTCCACAAGTTGCTCTGGTCTCCGTTACTGCTTGGCCGTTACTCGATATTCTGCTCTCTCTTCAAGATTGAGTTTATTAAATGGCCTTGCGCTATTAGTAACCCATTCAGTGCTGCCTAACTTGAGTATCATGCGAAAACTGCCTGACCTGTGTCAGTATATTGTATTCTGTATTACTTGCATATACTGGACCCGTGTGGGTATACCTCATTGTAACCTGTCCTGTGTCTGTATTATATTGCTGATATATTAATGGACCCGTGAGGGTTACTGTTATTACAACTGTTCAATAAAACTGTGTTTTATCCAAACCTACTGTGTCTGTGTGTCAGAAAAACTGTTACAGTACGAAAGGGCCATGACCTCAGACTGTACAGGTGAAGGTAATGCGCAAAACATCCATTGGAGGATGGATTTACATGTGCAGTGTTTGGACCAGTTGGCACTGGCCGTACAAACCATTCTTGAGCGCACTGCTCACCTTGATAAACCGGTACAAGCCTCCTTGGTCTTCCCCGTTTCGACACTGGGAGCTCAATCCGTGACGCAAGTGGCCTCATGTAAAGGGTTAACCTCCACAGCTCCGTTACCACTATGATACTGTAACGGTTTTACCGACACTCAGACAAAAGGTTAAAATAAAACACAGTTTTATTGAGGTAAAACAAGGAACACTGCCCCCTTGGGCTAGAATAGGTAATAGCACGTATCAGACAAGTATAGGGATGTAGTACAGGCCCAATATGGCTAGTAGCAATATAGCTTGCAACAGGAAGCAATAGAGGTCACAGGGTTAATGCCAATACAAATAATCAGTCTCTGTTGTGGTGATTAGCCAATGCCCGGCGGATATAAAACAGTCCAGGTAGTGGTGCAGATAGAGAGCGCTTAGCAGTGCGACTGAACTGAATCACTACAAGATCAGAAGTTCCGTAATATGCCCAACTGTATAGCAAGAGCTGACTAGAGCTAGAGCCAATAGCACCCCTTAGGTGCGGTAACGGAAGAGAGACACTGTAAGAGCAAACGGGACCGGAGCCAATAGCACCCCTTAGGTGCGGTAACGGAAGAGAGACACTGTAAGAGCAAACGGGACCGGAGCCAATAGCACCCCTTAGGTGCGGTAACGGAGTCAGAGACACTGCACAAGCGAATGTAACGTGAGCCAGTCGCACTCACCGGTGCGGTATGATGGTACAACACTGCGAGCAAAATCAGACCAGAGCCAAGACACCCTTCCGGTGCCGAAACGGAGCTACACACTGCAAGAGCTAACGGAATGCCCAATAGCACCACGTGGTGCAACGGCTGCAAGGGTGAAAGGAGACGGCACCGTAAATGGAGGTCACGATTGCTCTGCTAGTGTTAACGGATAGGCTCGGTGATGGAGGCAACAAGCTCAACAAGTGTTCTCGGACAGGCTCGGTAACGGAGGCAACAAGCTCAACAAGTGTTCTCGGACAGGCTCGGTAACGGAGGCAACAAGCTCAGCAAGTGTTCACGGACAGGCTCAGCAATGGAGGCAACAAGCTCTGCAGATGTAAAGGGAGTGAACAGTCTGTATAGCACTGCAAGCACAGTTCAGAATGTCGCCAGGCGTAGAGTACAGAATCTCGCAGGAACACTGGAAGCAATCACGGAGCAGGAACGTCAGCCAGAGCCGGGTCAATCACGGAGCAGGAACGTCAGCCAGAGCCGGGTCAATCACGGAGCAGGAACAACAGGAGTAGTCGGACAGGCCGAATCGGTACACAGGAACACAGCAACAAATGCACAGGTACGGGAACACCACGAAAGGGCACCTGACAGGTGCCAGAGGCCCGGTATATGAATTGACACCCTGGGCGGACCAATCAAGCTCCGCCAATGAGAGAGCACCACAGCAGAGAGTGACATAGGAATCACGGGAACCGTGATAGATACGATGGCGAACCCACCCTGTGCAGAAGGTTTATCAACCAACTGGAGATTTTTCTGGAATTAACTCACCAAGCCTTTCCTAATGACCATAGTAAGGTGGACTTTATGATATCGTTACTGATGGGCAGAGCCCTGGCGTGGGCTAACCCCTTGTGGGAATCTGCCAAACCCTGCACTAAGAATTTCAAGGCGTTTGTGCGTGCCTTCCGCAGAGTATTTGAAGTCCCAGGTAGAGCCGCCTCTGCTGCCAAACGACTAATGGAGATACAACAAGGTTCTCGTACGGTGGAAGATTACTCTATTGAATTTTGTACATTGGCAGCAGAGGTAGGTGGGAAAAACGAGGAGCTGGTGGCAGCATTTGCTCAAGGACTAGCTGACCGTATTAAAGATGAAATGGCAGCCAGAGATTTGCCTAACGATCTAGACAAGTTTATTGATTTCGCTATACTGATTGATTCCCGCATCCGTGAAAGACTCGCGGCTAAAGATCGTAGGCAGTGGGCCAGAGGTGTCGGACTAGCTAATCAAAATTTTCCACCCATGCCTCTCTCGCCTCCCGAGCGTTCCCAGGAGACCAGTGAACCTATGCAGCTAGGGTTCACCAGGTTAACCAAGGAGGAACGGGCGCATCGCCGCAGGCAGGGCCTATGTTTGTATTGTGGCCAACCTGGACACCTGCTACGTATCTGTCCTGTACGGTTGGGAAACAAACGCACCTAGGTTACCTTGGGGGACAGGCCCTAGGGGGCGTTCAGCAGTTCCTAGACACAATTATTCAGAAACCCACGATTAAGGTGGCATTTTCTTGGGCAGAACACTCGGTAGAGGTTCTGGCCCTGGTTGATTCCGACGCAGCCGGATACTTTATGGACAATTCCTTTGCTGCTCTACACCAGATTCTGTTGATTGAGAGGGAATCTCCCTTAGCCATTGAGGCCATTGATGGCAGACCTTTGGTACCAGCTCAGATCACTATGGAAACGATACTGCTGTCCATGAGTATTGGGGCTCTCCACAATGAGAAACAGCGGTTCAAGATCATCCAGTCTCCTCACCATGCAGTCATTCTGGGGAGCCCATGGTTACATTTACACAATCCCCAGTTTGACTGGCAGACTTGCGAGATAACGTCCTGGTCTGAGTATTGTACGGGGCATTGCATTTCTCATCCAACTAAACTCATGTGTACCTCTCCCTCCATGCCGGCTGAGTATCATCAATTCAGCAATGTTTTTAGTAAGGGAGAGGCTAGCGTTTCCCCCCAACATAGGGCGTATGATTGCGCTATTGATCTGTTGCCGTTCCTCCCCAAGGTCGCATGTACCCGCTGTCATGTGAGGAGAATCGGGCCATGCAGGAATATATCTCAGATCCCCTCAAGCGATGCATTATCAGAAAGTCAACCTCGCCCGCGGGGGCTGGTTTCTTTTTTGTAAAAAAGAAAAATGGCGAGTTAAGACTCTGTAACGATTACCGTGGGTTGAATAAGCTTATGTCTAAGAACGCCTATCCGATACCACTCATCACTGAATTGTTTGACAGGTTGAAAGGTTCCTCTATTTTCACCAAGCTAGACCTACGGGCGGCATATAACCTGATCAGAATAAGAGCCGGGGATGAGTGGAAAATGGTGTTCAATACCAGATATGGGCACTACAAATCCTTAGTGATGCCTTTTGGACTACGTAACGCACCCGCGGTGTTCCAATAACTTATTAGTTTATCTGGATGATATACTCATACACTCGTCTAGTTTGTCTCAACGCATCAGGGATGTGTCTGAAGTTCTGCTCAGATTACCGCATCAGGGATGTGTCTGAAGTTCTGCTCAGATTACGAAAAAATAAATTATTCTGTAAAATCGAGAAATGAGAGTTCCATCAGTCCAAGGTGCCTTTCCTGGGCTTTGTGATTTCTAAAGATGGCATTGCTATCGACAAGAAAAGCTTGCAGCAGTGTTGCAATGGCCATGACCCAAGGGACTGAAAGCTATACAGTGCTTTCTTGGCTTTGCCAATTATTATAGAAAATTTATTAGAGCTTTTTCCACGATCGTTAAGCCATTGTCCGACCTTACACATAAGGGTGCCTACCCCTCCAATGGTCTGAGGCAGCAGATTGAGCTTTCACTACACTCAAGTCCGCTTTTGCGTCCGCTCCTGTGCTATCCCACCCTAACCCTTCTCTTCCATTTACCCTAGAGGTTGATACCTCTGAGACTGGGGTAGGGGCAGTGTTGTCACAATGTCCGGCCTCTGGGAGTGTGCGAAGACCATGTGGGTTCTTCTCTAAAAAGCTGTCTAATGCCCAGAGCCATTATGAGATTGGGGACAGAGAACTCCTGGCTATTATCCTCGCTCTTAAAGAATGGCGTCACTTACTGGAAGGTACTAGGACCCCGGTATTAATCCTGACTGTCCACAAAAACCTGACGTACCTTTCGGAGGCTAAGAGGTTGTCATCATGACAAGCCAGATGGGCCTTATTTCTGTCCCACTTTAATTTCATTGTATTGTACTTGCCTGGTTCCAAGAATGTTAGGGCAGATGCCCTGTCCAGGCAATTTGGCCCAGAGATAAGTGGAGATGAGGTTCCTGTGCCCATCATTCAGCCTGATTGCATTTTGGCTACCTAACGTACCAGCATCACTTCGCCTCTGGGGGAGGAGATTCTTGCTAACCAGGCTATGGCCCCTCCTGACACCCCTGTGGGCAAGTGATTTGCAGCTGAGCCATTCCGTACCCGTTTACTCGAGACATACCACGCATCACAGGCAGCTGGGCACATTGGGAGGGATCAATTGATTTGGTCTCTTTCACAATTGTTTTGGTGGCTTTTCCTACGAGCTGACTGCACCGCATTCACTGCAGCTTGCACTACATGTGCCCGGGCCATGTCCACTAGACACCTCCCAGTTGGTTTACTTCAGCCAGTACCTAATGGCAAGCGTCCTTGATCCCACGTTTCTATTGATTTTCTGGGGGAGTTGCCAGTGTCTAGGGGCTTCTCTTTTATCGTGATGGTGGTCGATAGACTTTCCAAAATGGACCACTTTGTACCTCTTCCTGGCCTTCCCTCGGCCCAGGAGTTGGCTATCGTTTTTGCCAGAGAGGTTTTCCGGTTGCATGGGGTACCCAGGGTGTTGGTGTTTGACCGTGGGAGCCAATTTGTGTCCAGATTTTGGAGAGCATTCTGTAACCAGATGGGCATACAGCTGTCCTTTTCATCTGCCTACCATCCCCAGACCAATGGAGCCGCTGAGCGTGCCAATCAAGGATTGGAACAATTCTTACGCTGTTTTGTGTCCGATCATCATGATAATTGGGCCGACCTGTTGCCATGGGCAGAGTTCGCCAGGAACTGTGCGGTTAATTCATCGTCCGGGAGCTCCCAATTTCTCATCAGCTATGGGTTTCAGCCATGCTTGCTCCCGGACTCATTCCAGATGCAGCAGATTCCAGCTCTGGATGAGCATATCGAGCAACTCCGCTTCACCTGGGCACAGGTTCAGAGGGTCCTCAGTAATTCGTTCCAGCGTTATCAGCACCACACTAATAGCGGACGGTTGCCAGCGGTCTCCTTCCAGGTTGGGGATAGGGTATGGCTATCCTCTAGAAACCTCAATTTGCAAGTTCTGTGTAATAAGTTGGCTCCCCGGTTCATTGGTCCTTTTAAGGTGATCCGCAAAATTAACCCTGTTTCATACGCTCTGCATCTCCTAGCCTCTATGCAGATTCACAATGTGTTCCATGTATTCCTTCTGAAACCTCTGATATGCAACCGTTACACTACCACTCCTGCGGTCCCCGGTCCCGTGCGAGTTCAGGGTCAGGAGGAGTACACAGTCCAAAGTATTATTGATTCATGTAGATTTAGAGGAAAATTGCAATATACGGTCCATTGGAAGGCATATGGCCCTGAGGAGCGTTCCTGGGTTGATCAGAGTGACCTTCATGCTCCTAGATTGTTGAGCAGTTTCCATTCCAAATACCCACTGAAACCAGGTCCCTCTTCTAGGAGGGGGGTTCTTTGAGAGGGGGGGTACTATCACAGTGCCCGTGCTATGCTGGCGACATTCTGTCAGTTTCCTCAATTGATCTCGCTCATTGGTTGAAGTGACTTGTCCCCACCCAGTATTTGTCCTTATACTGGGCCTTGTCACTTATCCGGTGCCCTTTCATGGTGTTTCCGTACCAGCGCCTGTTCCTGTGTCTCATGTGATCTCTGTGTACTGACCAGGCCTGCCAGATGCCTCTGTATCTTTTTCCTGCCTGTGTACCCACCCAGACTGTCTGACTATTCTGCATCTCGTTCCTGTCCTGTGTACCGACTCGGATTGGCTGATGTTCCTGCTCTGTGTACCGACTTGGATTGGCTGACATTCCTGCTCTGTGTACCGACCCGGCCCAGCTGACGTTCCTGCTCTGTGTAACGACTCGGATTGGTTGAAGTTCCTGCTCTGTGTACCAACCCAGCCCGACTGGGCCCCTGTGGTTGCGTATCCCTCCTGCTACGCCTTAGCCGGTCTCCGGTTGGGGTTGTGACAGGATCCTCTCTGTCTCCAGACAGTCTCTCTCTGCAGTCTAGTCTCCATTGTTACCGGTTTCGCCCAGGCGACATTGCTGTGCGTTTCTTCCTCCATGCAGTACCCAGTTGGGTGTCTCTCCTGGCAAGTCTCCGTTACTGCTACAGCAGTCCACAAGTTGCTCTGGTCTCCGTTACTGCTACGGCAGTCCACAAGTTGCTCTGGTCTCCGTTACTGCTTGGCCGTTACTCAATATTGTGCTCTCTCTTCAAGATTGAGTTTCTTAAAGGGCCTCGCGCTATTAGGGCCTGTCAGTCCTCCCGGCCTAATAGTAACCCATTCAGTGCTGCATAACTTGAGTATCACGCGAAAACTGCCTGACCTGTGTCAGTATATTGTATTCTGTATTACTTGCATATACTGGACCCGTGTGGGTATACCTCATTGTAACCTGTCCTGTGTCTGTACTATATTGCTGATATATTACTGGACCCGTGAGGGTTACTGTTATTACAACTGTTCAATAAAACTGTGTTTTATCCAAACCTACTGTGTCTGTGTGTCAGACAAACCGTTACAAACACACTCCTAATTGAAATCCTCTCAAAATGACTAACCCCACTACAGTCCATTATTAACTCTGCTGCCAGACTAATCTACCTCACACACTGGTTCTCTAATAATGCTTCTTTCTGACCAACCTTACACTGATTCTCCTAATTCTTTAGAATTGTATTTAGAATGCTGGTGCTAACTTACAGAGCCTACTTCAGTCTCTACCTCTAATCTCTGTTTTCCAAATACAGTCCCACTTGCCTTCTTCCTCTATACAGGATTTTCTCCTCTATGAATTTTTTATTATTCTTGCCTACAGGACTTATACTGTTCTGCACTTGAGCTCTGGAATTTCCTCCCCCCAATCTTATCAGACTCTCACTCGGCATTCAAATACTGTCTGGAAAATTGACTTCTTCATGGACCCAATCAACTGCTACCATAACAGTTATGAGCAGGGTTGGCCCAAGACCTTGTGCTGCCTGGGTCCAAGGATGAAATGCTACCAACCCACACCCACCAAAACATGGCCACAAGTGTGTGTTTGGGCAGCAAAGGGAGGTGGGGGAATGACATCTGTAGACAAGCTAATGACTGTTCCGTATGCATACAGCACACCGAACAATTATTGGCACCCGAAAGAACATGTCTTGGGGCAGCAAATTGCGGCCCCTGTCAAAATGCCGCCTGGGTCCCATGGACCCACCAGGACCCATGTAAGGGCTGGCTCTGATTACGAGCAAGGCCTGATCAACAGCCAGTACAACTACTCATTCTTGCTCCCTTGCTACATTACTTTCCCACCCACAACCCCATCAGGACCTCTGCACAGAAAAGCACTTCTATCTCCCACTCGCTAACTAGCAACTCATTTATCAGGAGACACAACCCATAGTATTTACACATTTTTTGTTCCAACCTACCTTCATCTAGTCTGTAAGATTTCATGAGCAAGGCCTTCTGATCCTTTTGTTTTCTGTGTTCTGTCTGTATTGTTTTACATCTCATTATTCTTAGTTGTAGAACTGTGCATAAGTTAGCACTTTATAAATGAATAATAAAGATCAGTATTACCTATATAGAATACATGTATATATGTAGTTAGGTAGACAGACAGAATATACAAAAAGGTAGACAGACAGATAAATACACAGTCAGACACTCGCTGGTTATGGTTACATAATCATACCCACAAGAGATAAACTGAATGCATGCCTTGGTTTAGTATTGAGTAGATCTCTGGTCCCTACAGATGTACTGTCATCTAGTTATAAATGCAATATGCACACCAGTCATCTGATCAAAGGGATAGTAATACTTTCTTTAGACATGATTTAATATTGTTCATATTAAAGAAATAAAGCAAATGACCTTAGCCTTTCTGTAGTAACTTGTATAGTTTTAGTTTAATAGCTTAGTAAAGTTCTACTTTTCATGAGAACGGTCTACAAAGTGTGAAGATTCTCTTTGTGTGCAATGCTATTTCAGCTCTGCAGACAAGCTGTCCAGTCAGGAGACCAGAATCCAAGCTTGTCAGATAGAGTGCTGAAGTGGATAAAAGGAGCGCGGGGGGGGCACTTTACTAAGCTATTACACGAAAACTATACAAGTTATGACAAAAAAGCTAAGGTCATTTGCTTTATTTCTTTAATATGAACAAAATTAAATCATGTCTAAACAAAGTATTACTATCCCTTTAAGTAGAAACTGATATATAATTGTGCTTTGGTTAAGTTGTTTATGCGGATGTATCCCTGGCATTCTGTTATGATACTGTAAATCATGGGTGTCCAACATGCAGACAGTGGGCCAAATGCAGCCTCACTGACCCCAGTGTGCGGCCCTACTGAGATTTTTTAACCCCTTAAAGGCAACATGACATGCTATTAATGTTGCGTGTCTTTTGCCTTAAGGACTGGTGACAGTTATAGCACATCACATGCTTTTTACTTATATCACTGCTGTGGGAGTGCTGCAAGTAAAAACTAGGTCTGAAATTGACCGCTCCAGTCTTGGAGATCTACTGGGGTCTCGGACCCCAACTCAGTGTGCCGGTACTTGCAACAGGTCACATTTACCAGTGCATCGGCAAGGATCAAAGCGGTCCTTAAGGGAAGGTTACTTTCCTGGATCGCTGGTCCTTAAAGTGATAGTAACATTTTTTTTAATATCAGCAGTATAAAATCAAACAAGTTAATTGATGTTAGTCTCACATAGTAACAGTAATTTAGATCGAAAAAAGACTTGCGTCCATCTAGTTCAACCTTTTCCTATTCCTGTTTACCATCGTTGATCCAAAAGAAGGCAAAAAAACCCCCTCAATTAGCAATTTAAAATTCTGCCTTGAATGGGGGGAAAAAATTCCTTCTTGATTCCAAATGGAAATCAGATTTCTCCCTGGATCAACAAGCCTCAACTAAATATTCATCCCAATACTAACGTACATAGCCCTCTATGTTATGCTCTTTTCAATAAGTATCCAGGCCCCTTTTAAAGGCATCTAATGTTTTCGATAGCACCACCCCCTCAGGCAGTGAATTCCATACCTTTATTGTCCTTACTGTAAAGAAAGTCTTGTCTCTCAAACCCTTATAGCTGGAGAGCTATACGATTATAAATTCCCCCCTCCCTCCCCTTCCACAGACATCAGCTGTCAAGCTCTCAGCAAGAAATTCGTGTTGGCCGAATCGAGGCGACTCTACAGCAGAGCAGAAATAGCACTGTGTAAAAAGAAATACTTCATTGGAACGGTCTACAAAGTGTGCCTGGTTTACAAGCACACTTGTAGACCATTTCAATGAAGTATTTCTTTCTACATATTGCTATTTCAGCTCTGCTGAAGAGCCGTCAGCTGGTACCGGGACCAGGATCTCATGATGTCAGCTACAGGCTGACGTCTGTGGAAGGGGAGGGAAGGGGGAAGTTTATAATCATATATTTCTCTAACTATAAAAGTTTGAGAGACAAGACCAACATCAATTAACTTATTTTTTTAATATTTACAATGTAACACTTACATAACACCAGACATTACTATCACTTTAAGGGGTTAAAACTTTTTTTTACCTAATTAAATGTCAGTTACATATCAGTATTGTCATTGACTTGGTTAATAAATAAATCCATATTTTTGAATAGTGGACATGCTATAATTTACCATTGTTATCAATAAAAAAAAATATATATAAATAATGTGGCCCTCATGCTTATGGCCCACGACTGAAGAACTTGATGCTGTAAGCACACAGTTGCCAGCTGGATTTTGTCTTATACATGCTAGGAAGTACTGTGAGCCCTGATTGTTTTAAGGTTTGAAGTCACCATTTGTCACATAAACCTAGAATACACTCCCCATTTCACAAATGCACCATAAAGAGAACAAAACAAACAAACCAACAAAAAAAAAACAACAAAAACACAAAACCAAAAAATGCACTTATCTAAACAGCCACAAATGAGTAGTGACAGTCCTGGCATTCAACACAGTGCACTTTCTGCAGTCTAAATGCGCTAAAAAAAGCGACTTTCACAAACACTTTTTTTTCTCAGAGACTGGGCCCACTTAATCTGGGGTCCCAAACTCAAAAACTGCACCTCCGTATATATTAATATAAGAGGCACACAAACATTAATATATATACATATATATATATATATATATATATATATATATATATATATAGAGAGAGAGAGAGAGAGAGAGAGAGAGAGAGAGAGAGAGAGAGAGAGAGAGAGAGAGAGAGATTGTAGCCGTATTAGTCCAGTGATGCAGATGTAAAATAACAAACAAAATGAATATCTTGTACTCAGTTAAAGGACCTAAAAATCAAAGTGCTCAAAGGGAACTTTAGAAATACCCAATAAAGAAAAACTTTTGAAGCCAGAATGATTATATTTTTTAACAGCAAGAAAAGAGGACTAAATGTGGATTTTGGTTTCCTCCATCATTATCTTATTCTTCATATGTATCCACATGTTAAAATACATTCTAATGACAGGTTTAATATTATTATTAGTATGTTAAGTATGATGTACTGACATATGTTTTCCCATACTCTACATGCAGGTGTGTATATATATGTGGGTGGACTATTCTATATGTGTATATGGATTTATGTGCCTATATGTACATGTAGGTATGCATGTGTGTATATGTATATGTACTATATATATATATGTACTTGTGTATGGATGTATGTGTTAGTATGTATTCCTACATATTTGTGTGTACGTATTTAGGTGTATGCATTTATGTATATGCTGTGTTCATATGTATGTGTTTATGTATAATATACATATATATTTTTGTGTGTATATAGATATATTGTATGTATTTGTGTATATGTGTGTGGGTATGTATATGTGTGTGTGTATGTCTATATATATATATATATATATCTATATCTGTGTGTATGTATATATCTACACATATGGGCACAAGTTGTATATAGGCCTGCATGCCCATGCTGGATTGTTGGATGTGAATTCTAGCATTCTTAATATGTACAATCGTTTTTAACTCTCACCTCCCATACCATCTCCTGCATTTTTCTTCTCTTTCCTCCCACACACACTCTGTGATCCGTACACAAGGTATTTATGACCCTCTGTAAGAAGAGTGTGGATTTTCTCTTAGACCCCTGTCTTATCTGCAGTCACATTGCTTTAACCCCAGCAAACAACTCAGCTTTGAATTCCATGTATCAACTGTGAATTCTGTGTCCTTGTGCTCAGAAATGCTTTAGACTTGAGAAAGGGAGGTTCTCCCGAAAGATTGTCAATCCATAATTCTGTTAGTCCAACATAAAAGGTATTACCAGACTGGTTGACCTGTCCCAACGTATACCAAAAGCTGCTTGGCTTGGTGTGGAACTACAGGCGCACCCACGGTTGAGCCCGTTGCAGATACTTTTACTTCCCAGATCTCAGCTTCCTAGAGCTATCCTCCGTTTGCTTGTTTTAGGTCCGGTTCTGTCTGTGCGGCACCGACATAGTGAGGAAAAGGGGTGGGTCCCTTATCCTTCCCCCCTCCTGTCTGTAGTGGGCAACCCAGACTTTTCTCCAGGTTTGGAAGCTGGGGCTTTTCGGAGATGGTCTGACTCCGGATTGGTACAGATTTGGCATCTGGTGACCGGCTCGAGACCTGCGACGCCCGCTGAATTATGTGTACCGCGTAAGCTATCTGGAAATGAGCAATAGAGGTATTTCCAAGTCAGACATTATGTGTCGAGGGTGCTGGTGGGAGGCTGCCCGGCTCGAGCACTGACTCGTTCAAAACCTTTCTATCCTCTCCAGCAAATGGGGAGAAGACGCTTTCCAAGCTGTACCGCTTCTTATTTGCCTGCGACCCGGTCTGTCTCCCTTCCTTCGCATTAGAGTGGTCCCGTAAACTACAGATCCCTTTGCTATCTGAACCAGAGGTTTGGCTTACTATTTTTGCTCAGTCTCCTCTCCTTCCGAGAGATGTTCCCTCCCAGGAGGGCTTTTATAAACTTCTCTCTAGATGGTACCTTACACCAGTATGTTTATCTAAGATGTTCCCAGATGCACGTGACATGTGCTGGAGGTGGTCTGGAGAGAGGCACAATGTCACACATCTGGTGGCAGTGTAGCGTGATTCAATCATATTGGTCATTGATCAGTGGAGTGTTGGAGACTGTTTTGGGATTCCCAGTGCCCTTAGATCCTTTGTTGTACTTGTTTTCTTACCACTCTGTACAGACGCCTAAACGGTTCCCCCTTCTTCACTTTCTGCTGCCCCCTTGAATCTCTCCTCCCACTGGAAGCAGACAGAGTCACCCTCAATGGTGAGATGGAAAGCCCGAGTCAACAACTTTAGAGATATGGAAAAGTTGCATACCTTGCGACTGTCTCGTTTACAGTCTTATAGAGAGACCTGGTCCTTTTGGGAAAGCTCTTGCTTCGCCTCGTAGGCACTGGATACGCCTCCTCTTCTCCCTTTCCTTGACCCTCCTCTAGATCACTCTAATAGACATCCTGGCAGGGTGTTGAGCTTGACACTCCCCACCTTCCCCATCTCTTCCTTTTCCCTTTCCATTTTTCTCCACTCCTATCTTCACTTCTTTCTCTCCTCCTTCTCTCCCTTTCCTTTATCGTTAGGTTTTGCTCTTGCCTCTTTTGGTCACTGTTGAGACCTTTATTGCTCTGTCGCTCTCCCCTGTGTACAGAGGCTTCTTTCTGTGCTACTATGCATACAAGGGGAGGAATGTGATTTAGCAGATCTGGGGTGGTCCCTGTGACCTCTTATCTGTTACCTTTTCTACCCTCTCTTTGTATTTGATATATGAGTTTATTTTATACCAGCTGATGCATCAGATTCTGTATTTTCGCTTATTGTTTTTTTTCTTCACTCTGAATTTGCTGTTTTTTCAATAAAGCTTTTAAAAAAAAAAAAAAAAGTATTACAATATATTAATTTTGTTTGTTATTTTACATCTATATATATATATACACACACATTATATATCAATAAAAGGGTCAAATCAATATATATTAGAGCCATAGCAGAGCCACATTTTTATTTTGTATCCAGTGTGTGGACAGTTTATTATGTAAAACCCCTGCTAAGCAAAGAACCACTCATTCATGGACATTGTCAGATACTGAGGGACAGTGTATGTGTGTGTTTGCACTTCAGCAAGAGAATGGGCCATCAATGGGACCCAAGTGACTTTGAACATGATATAGTTTGTACGAGATTTGCTGGTGCAAGTATCATGGATGCAGACAAACTGATGAGGTAGTCAAACACTATATTGCTTTAGAGTATACTGAATCTAATGGGAACGATCCAGAAACCAGCAAACATCTAGGCAATAGTCCCATAGCTGAAGATAGCTTGATGGTGTGAGAGGCAAGTATTGTGCAGGGACCCACTCTTGTCTCATATAAGGCCAACTGGGGTGCCATGAAGACTGAATTGGCCAGCGTCCTTGAGGAATAATCCTAACACCTTATGGAGTCCATGCCCCATTAACTGGAGGTTGTTCTGAAGTCCAGTAGCAGCTCTACTGCTATTAGGTCACTGTACTTAACAAACTGGCTACTCACTGTGTATAGCAGGGCCACAAGGGAATGGCTCCTATACAACAATATACATCTCTGATAAATCCATATACTCAGTTGTCATATTAATAGCAGTTCCACATGAATCGCATACAGTAACAATAAAGCAGAATATCCATTTCTCTCCTGTATTTACTTCCACTTGAGCCAGCTGCCCTGTCACTAGTACCAGATTTTGACCATCTTGACCATATGGAGAAGATCAGCAAGTAAGCATATATGACTGAGGATGTCATCTATCCTGTATTTACCTGGGATGCAAAATACTTAGACTAGAATATGCAAACACAAATATAAAAAAAACAAAAAAGAAATAGCCTGGCCTGTACAGTGGAGTATAACCTGTACAAATAACATTATAGCAATATGTAAACTGTCAACCATAGACCAGAAGTGGGCAGTGGTACAGTTATGCATAGTGGGTGTTACCAGTAAAACAGAGACAACCCACGAAATATGGTGCTACACGTAGGCAGTTTTCTTCACTGCCTAATGGTTAATCAAACCCAGATAAAAGCCAGTAAACCAATATACAAGTAATACACCAAAGCAGGGGCACAGTCAGAGAGGTAAGGAAACACATTGTCCACTTTAGGCAAATGTTGATATTTACATTAATGTCAATAATTAAACATAGTTTTGTTACCAAAACATAGTTGGGATAGATTTGCAGATGAAAAAAATGAAGCCATCAGTGGGTTGCTGTCAAGCATGACTAGAGGTATTTTGCCTCTATACACTCAACTGAAATATTTCAATGGGATAGAACCTCAAGGATTGTTGATATCTGTGAAAAGGAGGCAATTAATAACAACACAGGATAAGGATATGCTGTAGCCCTCACCCCAATGCAGAGAAACTCCTGCTGTGTAGCACATTACAGTTCTATCTAACCAGCACTGTTACAAGTCATCTGAGGAGAAGAATGAAGCAAGACTTTGAGTAAGGAGTACATGGAGCCTGTTGTCTATGCAACCATTTTCAGAGAGGTAATGTATCCCATGCACATTCACTAACCATATCATCATTCACTCCCTACATTTCTCTTTTTGCCTTGTTTCACGCATCAGAAAATCAGTGAGGCTGATGTACAAAGCAGAACTGGACCAATTCCGGGGCAAAACAACTGCACTAAAGGGGACAAATAAACATTCTACGTTATTCAACACTTTAAATACCAGTGTGGTATCCAACACATTGCAATGCCATGTGGTAGATACCACACTGGTACTTAAATGGCTAAATAGGTTTTTAATACCTCACTGGCACTTAAATGGCTAAATAGGTTTTTAATACCATGAATGATAGAGGTCGCCAAAGCATTGAGACACATTGGGAACTGTTATATTTCTCCTGTGGTCCATTTGGTTCGGTCTCATTCTAATAGGATCACGGTCAGTTTATGGAGAAATTCTGTCATACACGACAGGCCTGATTCAAGAAGCTAAAAAGGTGCAATTCTGTAGCAAAAGCACTGCACCATAAAGGGGGGGGGGAATAAAAACTACCTTAAGTCTCACTGTTTTAAACAGAACTTTTCAATGCATTGGAGACCTTCCGAGAACTCCTGGGTTTAAAAGTCCCATTTAAATCAAGTAAAGGTTAATTTGTTTCCTCTAATGCAATTGATTTGCACCAGATCTGCTTCTTAAATAAGTTCACAGGGGTGAGAGAGCATCAATATATGAAGTAATTTATTTTGTCTAGTAATATAGGCATAAGTGATTATCATGTTCTATGATATCTTAGAATTGAGAGAAACCGATTGCTTTATTTAAAACAATGCTACTGAGGTCTTCAACCCATTAAGGAGACACAACAAAATATAACTTTGCTGAGGGCCAAGAAACGACTTATATAAGATCCCCATTAAGACTCTCTATACGTTATAAACAGAGCACACTTTATTGCTAGGGCACTCCATATTATTGTTCAAGATCAGTTTATAGACATTTTAGTAGCGGTTGTTACGTGTGATAAAATGACAACTGAAATAATATTTAAAGGAACCCCATCTGTTTAGTGAGATGATGTATTTTCATGTAGGAAACCCATTTCCTGATGGAAACAGAAAAAAATCTGTGAAAGAGGCCAAAACAACTATGGAAAATGTCTCACTGACCCCAGTGGCAACCAAGCAGTGTTACAGGAAATACCTAATTATTTAGCAAATTAATTACATTTTATAAAGTATACTTTGGATGATCTAGATTTTCCTCAACATGTGCCAAAAACCTTTGGAAAAACATACAATCCAACAGTCACAAAGAATAAAAGTACACTCACAGCCAATGTCCTGCATATAATTTATTTTTAAATATAAATACACTGTACATACAATCATTCTCTAGGTATACAGATCTATCAAAGGACAGACACTCACTTGCAAGCGCATATACACATTAATGTGACTTTATTTTACATGGTATGAATTGTTCTGCCCTATAATTAAAATTGAATTACTGCTTATTTCAGTGATCACTACTGTGCCTAAGATTCACTCCGGAAGCAGTGCTTGAAACGTATCATTTTATTAAAAAAGGTACAAAGTGCGCATGCTGTTGTAAGGTACAAAAGAATAAAAATACTGCACCTGCTAAAAAGGTACATTTGCAGAGTATGGGAAAACTTATCCATTTTATCCCCAGACTGGTATAAGTATGTGGATGCTAAAGATATCTTCAGCAAACTGCTTTGCAATGAATTGGAGAGGTTTATAGGATCCAAGGGTACAATGTGTTCCATGTATGTGTTCTACACATTCCCTACATCATCTTACAGACAAATCCCCCCTCCCACAAACATATCCTCTCCTGAGCAACAAACATACACAAAATCTCTTCTCAGATTGAAACACCTCCCTACACTTTCCTTCTGTTCCTACAGAAACCCATCCATAGACACACACACACACACACAAGCCACATTCCCTCTTCTCCAGCAGAAACCCTCACTATGCACACACTTGTTTTACCACCAAAACACTGTCTCTTAAGTTGTCTGATTTAAAGGGATAGTAAAGTCCCAAAAAAAGTATGTTTTAAATGGCAGTCACACTAAAAAAAACACTTAATGCACTTAATCCTTTCTCTCAAACAGTTATGGTTTGAGAGAAATAAGAAAATAAAGTCCCCTGTTCCCTCCCCTTTCTGCCTGACGAGCTGTAAAGCTGTCAGAGGCAGAATCCGGTTGCCCGACTGTAGGCGGCTCTTCAGGAGTGCTGTCATTCAGATATCTAAGTATAATTACTTCATCTGTATGGTCTACAACATATGCCTGGCTTGCAAGCACACGTTGTGGATCATTCCGATGAAGTAATTATACTTAGATATTTAGATGACAGCACTCCTGATGAGCCGCCGTCTGGTCCCGGAAGCAGGATTTCATGACGTCCGCTGTACAGAGGACGCAAGAGAAAGGGGAGGGAGCGGAGGTCTTTATTTTATTACATCTCTCAAACCATAACAGTTTGAGAGAAAGGATTAAACACATTAAATGTTTTTTAGTGCAGCTACGATTTAGAACATACTTTTTTTGGGACTTTACTATCCCTTTAATTGTCCACAACAGACAAAATGTTCACTGCCACAACAGGACATCCAGCCTACCATCTCACCATGCATCCTGGCAAATGCTTGCCCTTTCTGCAAGTAGCCCTGACAGAAATGTACAACCCTGCCTGTGCTGCACTGTTAAAGGGTCAGTAATGTCCCCTAAAAAATATTTAGAGTTAGGTAGAGGTTAAAAAAATAAACTAATTTAGAGTTAGAAAGAGGTTGAAAAAAGAAACTAATTGCCACAAACCCTATCTCTCAAACTGCTATGGTTTGAGAGATATAGGGATTCAAAGTTCCCCCCTCCCTCCCCTTCTCCTGATGTGAGAGTCTAGATGACAGCAGGAGATCCCGGTCCATGGACCAGCAAGAGGCTCTGCAGCAGAGCCGGAATCACTTTACTTAAATAGAATTAATTCATTTGAAAGGTCTGCAAAGTGTGCTTGCAAACCAGTCACACTTTGTAGAGATTTCCAATGAACTAATTATTTAGCAATAACGTGATTTTTTCTCTGCTGCAGAGCCTCCTTGAGTTGTACAACTCGAATCTCCCGCTGTCAGCTTTACAGCTGACATCAGGAGAAGGGGAGGGCGGGGGGAAACTTTGAATCCCTATATCTCTCAGACCATAGCGGTTTATGATATAGTGTTTGTGGCAATTAGTTTTCTTTTTCAACCTCTTTCTAACTCTAAATATTTTTTATGAGACATTACTGTCCCTTTAAGGGCAGGAAGCTCCACACATTTTAGAAACCCTACATGGGTTTTTATATTGTACCCCAACAGATCTGCCGTCTTAATTATGACCTCTTCTCACTGTGACAGCTGCAGGCAAAATGTACCTGCAAAAAACAGGGAGGGAGGGAGATAGAAATTACAATTACTTTTAAACTTAAAGGGATAGTAATGTTTCAAAATAAAAGCAGCTCCAATTAATCTTCATAGTATTTGGACTATGGAGAGTGTTATTTCTATACTGTCAGATTTGTAGTTCAAGAGTAATTGAACCCCTTTTACTAATGTAAAACTGCTCACCTCAGAACAGAAAGGTGGTGTCCAGATGGCTTGCAGAGAGGGACAATCTTCAAGTACCATAAAGAAAAAACCTCTCAATGGGGCAGGGTTTTCATTGTTCTCATAGTAAGAAGATTGTCAATTGCTGTGAGCTGTCTGGTCTTAAGACCAGATTCCCCATCTGAGGGGAGGTGGCTTACACTAGGTAAAAAGGGAAGGAGGGGGATACTTTATCATTCAATTACTCTTGAACTACAACTCTATGAAGATTGGAGCTGATTTTATTTTAAAACATTACTATCCCTTTAACATCCTGTCCCCTGTTTTATCAGCTGCAAGTCCACACTCCCCAAAGTGAGGAGAGGCAGCCCACCACCATTGTTTTGTGAGTTACCCCCCTCCTCACAAGGGTGAGAGAGGGAAGAAGGGAGCAGGCTTATGGCTCATAATGGCTGCAATTGCCATCCTGCTCCCTCTGCCATTTAAATTTCACATTTCCCTCTTTCAACTCAATAACCATACCCCCCCTAAAAAGTTTAGTATGGGTCTTGTCTGCACACAGTTGGTAGTCATGGGGGGTAAAGGTGGTGCATTTTCAGGCATCACTGCCACCCTTCCTCTGGCCCCTCTCCATGGCCACCTCCCATAGTGGCACCACACCTGCAGTCCAGAGAGAGGACTCCTAAAATCCAGGACACTATATACTCACATTATTTTGCTGTGACTCCATTCTAAACCCTAAGGCCTTTCCCAGTGCGCTATTAAACAAATCTAAACCTATACTTGACCAGTAAGCATCGTCCACCCTACACAAATCTCCCTCTTCCATCTTATTATGTTTAATGGTGGCCCTGCTTCAGGAACAAATAAATCAAGCTATGGACTGGTTTCCCTTATGTCTAGACCATTCAATGGCACCGGGTAACAAACCACCCCCAAGAGAGTTGGTATATTCTGTAACCATATTATCTTAAGCCTGGGACAAATGGCCACCATCTCCTAGTTGTCTTAATTTGATTGGTCAGTTCAGCTGATCTATAGATGGGTGGTCACTGCTGACCGTATCAAGGATCAATATTTGCAGAAGGCCGCACCTTTATTGGCTTATTGGATTTTAGCAACACTGGCCTAAGCTGGTACTGGAAGAGAGTGCTGCCATCCTGATGTTTCAGGAAAACACCCTTACATGCAGAAACCACCTTAGTGGGCAAACCCCCTCTATACCAAGAGAAAGTACCACCCATTGGCCCTTGTCAGCCTCGTCCATGGAACCAACGGCTCACTGCTTCCCTGGACCATTTTACCCTTGCCATCACTGGCAACTATCAGCTTGTGGTACCCTCTCAGCCCCAACATCTCATTATTCTCCTAATTACACAGCTATCTGCTGAATTCTCCATCCTCCTCACTTGTAAAAGAAGGATACCACACATAATATGGTGGCCACCTGTGCCTTGGGCACCTACTGTGACCTCCCCAGCCTCCCTGCATAAAGTATCAAACTCCTCCGTAGATTGTATGCCTTTACATATGCTCTCCATGTGCTTGGCGCTAGTGATGTCCTGATAAGGTCATCTAGCTATTCATTCCGAGCTTCAACACAACAGATGGGCAAGCACTACCATATCTGTTACCTTGAACAGCCAGTTCAAAGAGTAATCCTGAGCAATCCCCATGTATCTCTTGATAGGGTATCAACAAGTGTGTTATCAACCTCTGGAACATGTCTAAAGTTAATATTCCTTTCCACACATGACAGTACTAATCTCTTCACAGTCTCAAAACAGGAAGGGATCATGATGACAATCTATTAAAGGCATACACAACACTCCCATTATCTGTCCAGAATATTACTCACAAATTAGCTAAATCTTCCTGTCACAATTCAGCTGCAATCACAATGGAAAATAATGTAAGGAATGTCAAATTCCTTATGAGCCCTGTGAAATATCAATCCTTGGGCCATTTTATGGCATAACATTACCTCTAAAAATATGCTCCAAACCCCATTACATCTGCTGTGTCTGTAAGCCAGTTCTGAAAAAACATTACCCCATTATACCACCTGAGGAAGTGAACCCTCAGATCCTCTCAGAGCTGTGTGTTTATTCTGTGAAAACATTTTTACCCCCAACTGTTACCCTTTCAAGCCTCCTGCTGAGTATCTTCCTCATGGGTATCACCAAAGAAGCAAAATTCTGCAGCCCCAATAAGGACTGCAGAACCTGTAGCATCATCTTTTCTACTTCCAACATGTTAGCCATAGCTCTATTCACCATTCACCTTGTCCTCAGGGAGCCTCATCATTCCGCTTTGTGAATGTTTCTATATACCCAGAAACATTAGCTTAGTTTCATGCTGCACTATATTATTGTGCATCACAGGGACCACGGCCTCCACAAATATCTCTTCCATGTGCCTAAGCAATTGATCACACTCTAGACAACCTGCTGCACCAATAAAAACAAAGTCATAAAGTCACTGAGATATATTCTGCATCTTTGCCTTCTTTACTATAAACCAGTGCAGAAAAGTACTAAAACAAACAATCAATATACATAAATAATATAGAACACCCCATAGACAAACATTTTTCAACATAAAACCACTTTCTGTAAACTTAAAACTGTCTGGACCAATGCTGGAGTTTACTCAGTGGACTGGTATTGCACATTACACTCCTCCTCTGCAATGGCATCATTAAGTGAACCCCTTTCAGGACTGGACATGTGGTAAATTAAAAATTTCCAGGCTATTTTTTGGTTCTACTCCCAATGTGTAAACTATGAGACACTCCAAAGTTGGCTCGTTTAAAAGGGGCCTGCTATCCTGCCCTCCCTGACTTCAGCTTGTCCCTAATAGCCAGAGGGAATTGCATCACTGATTTCGAGAAATTGCAACCCCTCCCAAAACTGCAACTCACTTAAAAAAGTGGACCAGTCACCTTGATTCAAGTTGTTTTCTTGAAAACGTCATTGAAAACTGCCTATGTGTCATGTTCGCTAAAACACCAGCAAATGTACAATAAGCAATATTCATACTTGGTACCTTATGCTAATGTATGCCAATTACAGTACCTGTGTAGTACCAGTGACACTTCATATGATAATTAGCACATTCAGTGAAGTTACACATGCTAATGAACATTTTCAGTGATGTCTCATACGCTAACTAAGATCTGTGATGCACCAGGAGAATTTCACTTTTTCCAGAAATAAAAGTGTGGGTATCTCCTAACCTATACATTTGCTGGACTTTGGTTAATGTAACACATAAGTAGTTTTGAATGAAGTTTTCAAATATGTAAAACAATTCAGGGTTATAGTTCTACCTTTACTCTCACTGTTGTAGAATTTGCTAGGGAAGGAGAGGAAAAATCACTTTTCACCCCATTCTCTCCCTGCTACCAACATGACCTGGGTAGATGACTTCCCCCATAACCTGAGAATGCATGGCAGAGTTTACAGGCAACCATCCCCGGATCATGTCTTATTATTGTATGATAATGCACATACCTTCTGCGCCTGCTTGACATGCATTCCTTAGATAGGATGGCTACCGAATTAAAGCAGAACTTTCAGCATCATAATATTGCCCCGCAATCGATTACTAATATAGCACTAGGCAAAGGCATACTTATATTATGCTGAATAAGACCGCGTTATTGAGTTAAACCAGCTTCTTCTGTAGCCACCAGTGAACAACAGCGCAGACATCTTTGAGAAAAGTTACCTCAGAGTCTGCTCTGTCTGTCCCGTGCAGTGCCCAGATTGGTGGAGACGTTCGTTGGTTACCTTACGATAGTTTCGCTTTAAGCCTCTCATGGGTAACCATCCTACAACATTTACCCATGTCCCGTGTCATCTTCCTCCTAAAGGCTCTGTCATAATCTGCACATGTAGACTACTATTTGTAGTGTAGGTCTCCAATACGAGGTCCACGATTTTATGACATTAGTACAATGCTGTGGCAAATGTTTAAGGAATAAGCTTGCAAAGCCCATAAAGGATTTAAACCAATTCACTATATGTTTAGGCTTGGGTTTTGTTTTGTCCTCCTCTACTCCTACCTATGTCCCTGCTACAATATATGCAATCTTAATGGTATGTTCTTGTATATATCACTGGCCTTAACTAATTTGATCCTTTTCCTCCAAACACCTTCTTAACCTTCACACCACCACTTCAGATACAGTTTACTCCCTTTTCTTAACCACTTTAAAATATTTTTCAAAATATGGTATGCCTTGTAGCTGGCATCCGAGTCAGTGTCTGAGGTTTTTTGTCTCAGACACTGTGCCAGACATGCAATTGTAATCCCCACTTTCCTCATCATCATTATAATCCACAATATCAGCAGTATCAGAGGACCAAGCTCCAAGTCCATTGAAGGTGGCCTCCCATTCCCATTATAAGATGCCATCAGCTGTTGGGACACATTGTCTTGATGAGTTGCTGTCCCTGTTTTGCTTGCTACCGCTGCTCAACCAGCTGCTGTTGATCCACTGGATGAACCATTTGGCTTCCAACTCTTGCTTGATGCAGAAGGGAGAGTTCTTTGCCCAGGAAACTCCCCATCCATGGGCCCCTCATAAATGGTTGAGCCTGACTCATTCACTCTGCCTATTGTTCCAGGGATTCACGTGCACCCTAGCACCAGCCACCACCTGCCATACTTACCCCTCTTTTGTTGCAGCAGGGGAAAGACTGGGATTTCCTCATCTTGACTTGGCCTCTGGTTCTGTACTGCACCATAATAATTCCCTGCTGTGCACCTGCTGCTCTATGCAGCCAAACCCCCATGTCTTCTTGCTCTACCTTATAGTGCTTATCTGCAGTACTTCTACTGGGTTTATTCCTTCCCTTCCCAGTATTTTTGTGAAAGCTCTCTGAACTCCCGCAAGGACACCCAAAAGCAGATGCAACCAAAATGGCTTAACAGTTAGGCCGCCAAACTGGCGCCAACCTCCCTCTATTGCTACAGGACATAAGAACAGGGAGTCTTCCCACACCCCAGCCTGGCAAACCACCCTCAGCCCCACTACTACTCCATAGCCCATGAGATGAATGCTCCGATCTGCTGATGCATCCAGGAATTTTCATGGCAGCATCACACACCAGGCTGGCCTCCAGACTGTAACCTCCACCATCAGTAGGAGATTGACCTACAGAAAAACAAAAAGAGTTCCATTTCTAGACAATAAGGTTAGTTATTTTATTTTAGTGAAAACGATAGTAATGTTTCACAAAAACCTGAATTAATCTACACAGTGTTTGGGTCATGGAAAGTGTTATTTCAATACTGTCAGAGTTGTAGTTCAAGAGTAATTGAATGATAAAGTATCCCCCACCGCCCCTTTTACCTAGTGTAAGCGTGGAATCTGGTCCTGGGACCGGACAGCTCATAGCAAGGGACAATCTTCTTACTGTGAGCATAAGGAAAACCCTGCCCCCCTTGACAGGTTTTTTTCCTTATGCTCACTGAAGATTGTCCCTCTCTGCGATCCATCCGGACAGTCTTGCTGCTCTGAGGTGAGCAGTGTTACATCAGTAAAAAGGGGCAGGAGGGGGATACTTTTTCATTCAATTACTTTGAACAACTCTGACAGTATTGAAATAACACTTTCCATGGCCCATATACTATGAAGATTAATTGGAGCTTCTTTTATTTTGAAACATTACTATCCCTTTAAAGCGGAACTACCACTACATAACAAGTTTATCTTAAATAACTCCCCATCTGGCGACTAGCGCTACCTTATTAAATAGATTTCTCCTTTCTTCCCCCGCTGACAGGCAGTACGGAGCGCAGGCATCTTGCCATAGTGATGTCCGTGCGCCTGCGCTGTCAGTCCTAGCTGGCTCTAGGAGGCGTTGCTAGGAGCCGTTCGGCTCTGGAAGGGACTGACAGCGCAGGCGCGCGGACGTCACTATGGAAAAAATGTCCACGCTCCATCCTGCCCGTTAGCCAGGGAAGAATGGAGAAATCTATATAATATGGTAATAATTCTGGCGACTAGCGCTACTAAGCAGCTAGTCGCCAGATGGGGAGTTATTTAAGAAACTTGTTATGCGGTGGTAGTTGCATTTTTAACTTTTTATTGTAAATGATTACAATACACATAGAATGTCCAGGTCCAGGAAGAAGTCCCCTGAGCAATAATGGTGTACAAAGACAAATACGTAAAATGCAACTTTCTCTGTCATCCAATACAGGTTACGGGTAACTCTGGGAGGCGATCCACCCCATAGTAGGCAGGAAAAATTCTCAAAGTGTATGCAGGGGGTGGAGCCTCCCTTCCCTCCTTGGCTGCAGCTAGCCAATCAGCGCCAGAAAGATATTGCCCTCACATTGCTCCCATCATCGCCACATTGCCCCCATCATTTCCACATTAACACCATCAACTCCACATTACCCTCACTTTGCCCCCCATCATGTCAACATTGCCCCCATCAGTTCCACATTGCCCTCAAATTGCCCCATCATCTTCACATTACCCCCATCACCTCCACATTGCCCCATCATCTCCACATTGCCCCCATCATCTCCACATTGCCCCCATCAGCTCTACATTCCCCCCATCACATTCACATTGCCCCCATCAGCTCCACATTGCTCTCATATTGCCCCCATCAGCTCCACATTGCCCTCACATTGCCCCCATCATCTCAACATTGCCCCCATCATCTCCATATTGCCCTCATATTGCCCCATCATCTCAACATTGCCCCCATCACCTCCACATTGCCCCCATCATGCCCACATTGCCCCCATCACGCCCACATTGCCCCCCATCATGCCCACATTGCCCCAATCATCTCCATATTAAGCCTCACATCCCCCCCATCCGTTTCCTACCTCCCTGGTGGTCCAGAGGCAGGACAGATATGTGCTTCTGCACAGACCTGTAGCTGCTGGAGCTCCCGCGGGGTCTTCTCCCAGCGCTCTGCATTACTAAAGAGATTATGTCATCTCCCAGCGCTCTGCATTACTAAAGAGCCGGGGGAGCTCAGCAGCTACAGGTCTGTGCCGAAAAAGGCACAGACCTTACCATGCGGCGCAGCGCTGCATGCCACGTTATTAAAAAAAAATAAATAAATAAAAAAAAAAAAATAAATATTGATTCAGATGGCAGGCGCCCCTCTGTAGGGTGTGCCTGTAGGCAGATACCTACTCTGCCTTATGGAAAATCCAGCCCTGTGTGGACCTTAAGCTCTGAGGGGGAAAATCTTGATTCCAAGTGCTTCCCCAGGAGTTACACACTGAGGTACTTCTTGCCCCATAGTAATCTGAAGACAGAAGATCTGCAGGAAAGGTGAGCTACCCTTTGAGTGCTGCAGGTCCACTTGTCCCACAGTGCCCCTCGGCACAGGGGTGTATTTCTGGAGTTCTTATTGCACACTCCTGCACTCATTGGGTATATCTGTATGTCTGTCTGGGTGTTTGGAGCAGGTTTATGTGGTATTGTAACCCTTTAACTGCTGGTTTGGCACTTTATTGGGGGGGGGGTTGGCACTTTTCCTTCTGGATTAATGTTTTCTGGGTATCCTCACATGTTCTATTGATGATTTACACCTTTTTATGTTTTACTTTAATGTTTGTAAAAATTGAGTACTGCGCCTTTAAGCCGCGCTTTACTGCATAGACGCCTTTGCTCCATTCTATGGAACTATACTGTTTGGGACAGATCTCTGCAACCATTTAAATTAGCGACTTCAGAGATGGCTCATTTTTCTTGTCTACCCCTGCTCTATCATCCGGTTCATGTTTCTAGTGTGTTGGGGGGCTCAGGGGGCTTCGAGCACTGTTTAGGGTACTTTTTGGGAAAACTACAATTCCCATGAGCACTTGCTTCACGCCCTTGTTTCTGATTGGCTCCCGCCTTGGCAGCCATTTTGTGAGTTTATTTTAGAGATTTCTGGGGTGAAACTTTAATCCACTATAATTGGGTGATTTATTCTACAGTTGGTTATTTTGACACTGTGAGAATGACTATACCGCTGGAGCTTGGGGCTCCCCCACTGCGTATTGCTCTTCCTGTCACGCAGGGCTACCTAGAGAATATTCAGGTCATTTATGTCCAGCATGTTCTGATGTCCCTGACACCATTCCAGGGACCTCCAGCCATGCTATAGAGCCAGCTTGGGTGCAAGAGTTCAAGGCTGCAACTAGGGACCTTAGGTCCACATTGCAACTCTTTCCATCCCAACTACAGGGGGCCTTTCAGGCTTGGCAGGCCCCCTCCTCCTTCAGGTCTTCCCTGCCTAAACCTCAGGGAATACCTGATGTGTCAGATTCTTCTGAGGAGGAACTGCTGGTGGACTCAGATGTTGAGGAATGTTCTGTGTAGGAGTATTCTCAGTTTCTTCCCCTAGTTCAAGAGGTTCCTTCTGATCCCTTTGACGTATTCCAGAAGCTTGCTAAGCCCCTTACATACTTTCCACCTAACCTCACTGTTGACCACCTTGTGCCTGAGGAGTGGAAAACCCCGGACAAGAAAGCTTCTGTGTCCAGAAAATTTGCTAAGCTTTATCCCTTTTCTGAGGCCACGCTTGCGCAGTGGGTTCATCCTCCCAAAGTGGATACCCCTATTTCCAGGCTATCCAAATCTACTGCGTTACCAGTCTCTGACGCCTCTGCTCTGAAGGACTGGACTGATAAGAAACCTGAGGTTTCCTTCAAGTCTATTTTTGCCACCACTGGTTCTGGTATGCGTCCAGCTTTTGCTGCTGCATGGGTGAACCGGGCCATTGCGGCCTGGACTGAGCAGCTCACCAAGGCTGTCCATCAGGATGCCCCTGTTTTGGATATGTTGTGTCTCCTCGCCAACATATCTGGGGCACAACACTATGTTTGTGCTGCCTTATTTGATGCCATCCGCATGATGGCTAGGGTTTCCACCATGTCTGTGGTGGCCAGACGAGCTCTTTGGCTCAAGATTTGGTCTGCTGACACGGCTTCTAAGAAAGTCTTACTTTCCCTGCCTTTTCTGGGTACCTCTTTGTTTGGGCCAGATTTAAGGATCTGATCAGTGAAGGCACTGGGGGTAAGAGTACACTTCTACCCTTGGTTCTTAGGAAGAAGGTGCCGCTCAAATGTAACCAGCTTTTTTGTTCCTTTCAGAATGAGACACGTCCGGCGAACAAAACGGTTCCCTCAGCTCTTTGTACCTCCTACAAGCCCAAACAGCAATGGAAGCCTAAGGTCTCCTCCAAGCCCAAGGCTTCCAATACTTCTTTGGCATGACTCGCCAAACCCGGGTCTGCACTCCACTGTGGGTGGTAATCTGCGACACTATCACAGCGTTTGGGAGGACTCTGTGATGGACCCATGGGTTTTACAGGTGGTGATGGAAGGGTACAAGATCCCTTTCATTTCTCTTTCTCCTTTTCACTTTCGTCCTTCTCATACTCCTCAGGGTACAGAGAAACGCTGTGTTTTCGACAGCGCTGTTCAGGCTCTTCTGGACAAGGATGTTCTAGAGCCAGTGCCTTTCCAGGACAGTGGTTCGGGGTTCTACTCAAACCTCTTTGTAGTCACCAAAAAGGATGGCGACTGTCACCCTATTTCATACTTGAAGGACCCCAATTCCTTTGTGACCCGGACTCATTATTGTCAGGAGTCCCTGCGCACAGTGATTGCTGCCATGTCCCTGGGGGAATTCCTCGCTTCTCTGAATCTTCAGGACGCGTATTTACACATTGCCATTCATCCAGAGAGCTGGCAGTACCTCTGGTTTGCAGGGGACATTTTCAGTTCTCAGCTCTTCCATTTGGTCTGACGATGGCTCCTCAGGTTTTCAACTGTGTCCTGGGAGCCTTGATATATGTCCTCCACCAGTTACTCCATACATGGACTACTTGCTTCTGAAAGCCCCCCAGCAAGTTCAAAACTGCATTCAAGCTCTCACCCATCACGGGTGGATCATCAACCCGGGCAAGTCGGATCTTGTTACATCCCAGCGTCTGGTCTTCCTGGGCCCTCTCTTCAACACTCAGAAGAACATGATGTTGCTCACGGACGAGGTGACTCACCAGATCGCCCACAGGGTTTCAGCGATTCTGTCTCAGGATCCAGTTCCAGTCCAGAAGTTTTCATCTCTGGTGGGGAAATTAATTTCCACCATAGAAGCGGTTCCGTTTGCCATGGCGCACACCAGAGAGCTCCAGAGGTTCATGATTCAGGTGTGCAAGGGTCAACAGGATCTTCGGAAGTCATTTGTTTCCCTTCCTCTTCATGTGGAACTAAGCTTGTCATGGTGGCTCAACCGTTCCAACCTGCTGAAGGGCAAGTCCTTTCTGGTGACCTTTTGGACCAAGGTGACGACGGACGCCAGCCTCTCCGGCTGGGGTGCAGTCCTGGGTCGCTTGAGCATTCAGGGTCGGTGGTCTCCGGAGGAGTCTCTCCTTCCGATCAACATTTTGGAACTTCGGGCAATATTTCATGCCGAGACATTGGACATCTCAGCTAGAAGACTGTCCAGTCCAAGTGGAGTCCGACAACACCACAGCCATGGCGTACATCAACAAGCAAGTCGGAACAAGAGGTGAAGGCTATTTTGTCTTGGGCAGAAGATCACGTACCTGCTAAATCCGCAGTGCACATTTCAGGCATAGAAGACGTCATGGCGGACTTCCTCACACAGTGGACAGCGGAGAGTGGGAGTTGCATCCTCAGGTGTTTCAACTCATTGTTCAGCGATGGGGTCCCCCTTACATCGACCTAATGGCAACGAGACACCACAGGACGGTTCCAGTGTTTTGCTCTCTGTGGTGAGACCCTCTGGCTCTAGCGGTGGATGCAATGTCCATTCCTTGGACCTTTCCTCTGGCTTACATCTTTCCTCCCCTTCCCATGTTGCACAGGGTGTTACGGAAATTACGACTGGAGCGTTGCCCAGTCATTCTGATTGCTCCATACTGGCCCTGCCAGTCTTGGTTTCCAGATCTTGAGGATCTGTCAGTGACTGAGCTCTTTCGACTCCCCGACCATCCGGACCTTTTTCTACAGGGTTACCTGTGGAAGGAGGATGTGCATAGGCTAGCTTTGACTTCTTGGAAATTGAATCCTCAATACTGAGGAAGAAGGGCTTTTCTTCTGGCGTAGTGGCTACTATGCTCAGTGCCTGCAAGCCTGTTTCTTCCAAGATCTACCATTGTGTCTGGTTGACTTTTCTGTCCTGGGGCGCTGACAGGGACCTGTCTCAGGATTTTGATCTACCTACGGTCCTGGCTTTTTTGCAGGACGGTGTGGATAAGGGCCTCCGTTTGAGTTCCCTTGAGATTCAGACTTCTGCTCTCTCTGTTTTCTTTCAGAGGCGCATTGCCATCCTTCCTGATGTCAAGATGTTCTTCCAGGGCGTTGCTCATACTCATCCTGTTTTCAAGTCTCCCACTCCTCAGTGGGATCTTAACTTAGTTTTGGGCATCCTTCAGCACCCTCCCTTTGAGTCTTTGGCTATTATTCCTCTATGTCTGTTGACGTGGAAAATGGCTTTTCTCCTGATGATTGTGTCTGTTCGCCGTGTCGCGGAGTTACATGCTCTGTCCTGTAAACCACCTTATTTGGTGTTTCACAAGGACAAGGTGGTGCTTCACATTTCTAAGGAGTTTCTACAGTTGGTGGTCTCTGAGTTCCACATCAATCAGGAGATTGTGGTGCCCTCTTTCTGCCCTGACCCCACCTCTGACAAGGAGAGGGATCTCCACTTGTTAAACGTGGTGCGTTGTTTCACGTTTTATGTGTGTCGCACTGAGTCGATCAGGAAATCTGATGCTCTGTCATTCCTGAGTGTCCTAGAGCAGGAAGACCTGCATCCAAGGTGACTATTGCCTCTTGGATCAAGTCCACTATTCGCAAGGCTTATGAGTTGAGGAAGAAGCCTGTCCCTTTCAGGGTCACGGCTCATTCTACTCGATCTATTGGGGCCTCTTGGGCTTACAAGAATCAGGCCTCCGCTGATCATTTATGCAAGGCGGACACTTGGTCGTCTGTGTACACTTTTTCGAAGCACTACCGTGTGGATGTGTTGGCATCGGCTGATGCCAGCTTTGGGAGGAAGATCCTGGAGGCTGTATTGCCTGTCTAGTATTTTCCTTGCTTCTTAGTGCTTCCTTCTTTGTTGAACCCTGTTGGTTCTAGTTCAGTGTGCTGTGTAACGTTCCTGGGGAGCCGTTACCCCTGTTTGGTGTCTGTTGACACTTCAGTTGTTGTTGGGCTATCTCTGATCTGATGGTTCATATATGTTCTGGTGACTTTGGGGGCCTTGCGCCTGGTCCTTGCCTTCTTCCCACCTCTGGGAAACTTAATGGTTGGACATCCCAGAGTTACCAGTAACCTGTACTGGACAACAGAGAAAAGAGGATTTTAGTCTTACCTGTTAAATCCTTTTCTCTTAGTCCATACAGGTTACTGGTCTCCTACCCTGTCAAGAGACCATGCCTGGCTCTCCTGTGACAGACCGTGGGGGTCCTTCGGGGTCATGCTCACAGAAGTCTTCTTCCCTTCTACTATCTAGTCATCTTAGTGTCTCAAATCTTTCTGGAGCTGACTGGCTAGTTGCAGCCAAGGAGGGAATGGAAGCTCCTCCCCCTGCATTTGAGAATTGTTCCTGCCTACTAAGGGGTGGATTGCCTCCCAGAGTTACCAGTAACCTGTATGGACTAAGATAGAAGGATTTAACAGGGAAGACTAAAATCCTTTTACTCCACATAATGGGCACATAGTATCACACAGGGACTCTAAAAGACAATACTACAATTAAATATATATAACACACATCTTAACATATGAGGAAAAACAAAATACAATATAAAAACAGACAAGAACAATAAACTAGACTGGACAGAAAGCTTATCTTGTGTCCTTGTTATTATTTTTGTGATCTGGTATATATTTCCAATAAAATTTGAAGGGTTTTGTAACCCGAGTTCCCATAATGAGATACATTTTTCCCCATCTAACTCCTTAGGTTACTTTTAAACATAACCCCCCCCCTCCCGCATTTGTTTTTCAACCACAAGCCTGCCCCCCCACCCACCACCACACACACACACACGCTTATGGGGAGAGACATGCCATCCCTATTGTTCTGTGAGCCTACTCTCCCCCAACAACGCCAAGGAGAGGAGGGTGAGACCTGGCTTATGGTCCTAAATAGGTCCTATGCCTTTCAACATTTTATATAAACACATATCTACTTCTACCTGGTTTCACCTGACAGTAAAGCAATGTTCGGTTTAATTTCTAAGCAATAACATCACAAGCTGTGAAGAGAGCACATTTTAGTTAGAATGCAATACTCCGATTGGTTTAGAACCTGCCACAGAACATTATATTTCTCTACACATTTCATATCCCTTCACAGACACATTAGCTTTTCCCACATCCATTTCCCCTCCATTATGTATTCTTTCCCATAAGCTTTCTTTAGCCTGTCCACGAATACATCTCTACCCTTACCTAAACCTATTATACAACTACCTACCGTACACTCCACTAACTCATATATCCAGTACGCTCATGCACAAACTCCCTCTTTCTTTGCACAATCATCTCTACTTCTGTCTTATCAACTCATTTAACCATCTGAGTGCCTGAAGGGTGCGCAATGCATTGCTCTGGCACTCAAATGGTTAAAAATCCAATTCTTCCACCCTCTCCATAAGTTCTTCTCACAGTACCCTTTCTCTCCTTGCTTTTCAAACAAAATTTTATTCTTCTCAAACAAATAATCTATCACTTACCCTTTCTTCTCTCAGTATACGTCATTGAGGTTTGTGTGTGTCAACAAGGTTTTTGCAGGTATTTACTGGGTGTCTGGGGACAGAGGCAAATTATCCGGTGGTAAGGAGTTTCTTATGAAACGTTGCACACTTTCCTCCTTCCGCACCCTGTTCTGCCCACTTCTCTCCTACTTTATGACTCAGTCCAGCAAGCCCCACCACTTTGTGAAGCAAATTATGTAATATATCTCCCCCAGCGGTACTACAGAGTACCCATCAGGGACTCTAAAAGACAAAGTTCTCAGGTATGGGGATGTAGAAAAGTGCGACAATGTGAACGTTTAAAGATGAGTGCTTAATTTTTATACATTAGTTGCACCGTACCAAACTTAAAACGATATTACAGTGGTGTACAAATTAGGTGCATATTTGCAATGTTTTATGGAGCAATTTGAGCCTTATTTTTATTTATTGTAATACATAGCTTATGACTTCTTCAAATTTCCTATTGCTTTTCTTAAACCTCAACAAGCTTTGTCTCAAAAGGAAAAAAGACAAATGCAGTTATAAATTGCACAGCTTACAATTGAGTATTTTATGGGTTAACACTGTCTTACCTCAACATTCATACGTCTCCCCAGGTGTCAAGCAGTAGAAGTGTACTAAAAGGTGCTATGTGTGCACATGGTCTGAGTACTGTGTATGTGTCAGTGGGGACTACACAGGATACTCAATGTGTGTCCCATTTGATACCTTGTATGAATGTGTGTGCGCGATAACAGGTACTATCTGTATGAGCCAGTAGGTTCTATGTAGGTCAGTGAGTACACGAACGGTAAAGGGCACTGTGTCCACATAACTGCCAAAGTTACAACATAACCAGATTTAGTCACCATGAGAAGCACAGAAAGGTGAAATTTCAGTCCATCCTGGACTTTTATCATCAAGTCATGACTGTGTTTTTGTGTCATTGAATATTAGAGTGGTAATTAGTTTTGTCTGTGTGTGTCAAAGACTATACAGATCTCTAAATATAGGTCTGTCAAAGATAATGTTTATGTCAGTGAATATGAATGTGCTAGCAGGTGTCAGTAGGGTGACCGCATGTCCCAGAATGCAGGGGACTGTCCTTTAATTGTGGTCTGTGTCCCAAGTCACCCCCCACAGGGACAATAAAGAGTCCCGGAATTAAGCCAAGTAAGCCACACAAAGGCAGCACAGACAGTCTGCCACTCAGTACTGCAATTATCAACATCAGTGACATGCACCAGTTCAGAGGCCAATGAAGGAGGACTGGAGAGTATTTGTACAATGGTGATCATTGGCTGGTTGGTGCACGCGTGCGTGTGAGACAGAGTGGACAGTGGCAGTATTCTAGTGTTGCGACACGCATGTATAGATATTATGAGCGAGTGTCACAGAAGGAACAGCACAACTTCAGTGAGACAGTGTGAGTGAGTCCTGCCAGTGCCAAATCCAGTTTTGACTCAGACTGAGTGAGAGACAAGAGTAAGTCTTCAGAAGAAAAAAATATATATTACTAACAAATACACATATAGCTTATTATGATAATAATCATAGCATACATTTTTGGGCAACTGCAACTTATGCACCACAGGACTGTACATACAAGTACAATACTTTTGCTTGCTTCTCAATGTGTTGCGACTTGCACAGATCTCTTTGGTGTGCAAGCAAAGGATTAATTTAATTAATGTCTCTTTTGAAGAATTATTTTTTTTTCTGTTTCATATATGCTGATTTTTTTTTAACCCTGAGTGCCAGAGGGGGATGCAACACATTGTGAAGCAATGCATACCCATCTGGCACTGGCACTCAATACTAGTAACTATATAAATACACTGATATAATAATAAGCATACGGCTTTGAGCAAGTTTAGGTCAGGCAAATATGTCAAACTGTTTCAAAGTTAGTCTGTACAACCCTTTGAGTGCCAGTGACAGAGAAGTATGCAATGCATTGCTTCACAATATGTTGCATACCACTCTAGCACCCGGGGTTAAAAAAAATCAGCACGTAGGACACTAACAGAAAAAATATTCATCATTCAGAAACATAAATAAATGAAATTATCCCTTTGCTTGTATACCAACCAGAAGGATCAGGATGTGCAACACGCTGAGATTATAACTGCCCCTCCCACATAGCTGCGCTAGAGCTGAGGACAAGTACTCTTCAGCTCTCTTCTCCGCAGTGTCCCTGAATGGCAGAATGGAAATGTGGTCACCCTAAGGGTCAGTAAAGACTAGGTATGACTTTAAATATATACAGATGTCAAAGATAATTTGTGTCAGTGAATAAAAATGTGAACTAACAGGTACTATGTGTGTGAGTGAATATGTGCCCTTGCAATTACTGCGTTTATCATTGAACGCTTATTTTCTAGCAGCTCAAGGTTTTTAAAGCGGAACTTTCACTCTCTATAAAGTCGCCCTCCAATAATTAGGCATATGGCGACTAGCGTCATAATAGTGCAATTAGCTCTCATAAGTACCCGGTTCTGAAGTAATCCTTATTCTTCGAAGACTGACGGCCAGGCTTCTTGCTTTAAGGTCGTCCCTTACGGTGCCTTAAGGCACATTGCAATGCCTCCTAGAGGAGACCGGGACGAACAGCGCAGGCACGCAGTTGGCACTAAAGCAAGATGTCTGCGCTGATGCCTGGCTTCCAGTCTCTGAAGACTAAGGATAACTTCAGAACCAGGTACTTATGAGAGCTAATAGCACTATTATGAATCTAGTCGCCATATGCCTAATTATTGGAGGGTGACTTTATAAAGAGTGAAGTTCCAATTAAATTATTATTAAACTGCGGTTTTCCACTGTGGTCATTAGGTGGTGCTGTTACATTCACTACAATTGAGAGCTGTTGTATATGACAAACACTTTCACAGATTGTAATGTAAAAATACCCTTTTGAAACCAGCCTGAATAATAACTTTTGAATCATCTTATAGCAGTGAGAGAGGTGTTGAAACATGTTACTTAATGGGAAAAGAACTATAAACATATACATTTTTTTCATTTGAAAAAGTATATTGTTCCTCTAACTCACTGGGGGAGATTTACGAAGGTGGGATAAAGAGGTGATAAAGTGGAGATGACTTTGCCAGTTTATCACTTCTCCAATTCTCATGTTATTCTATGGAGCCTACGCACTATAATTTCTTCTTTTGAGATCTTAGTGAATAGGTTCCATAGAATAACATAGGAACTGGAGAAGTGATAAACTGGAGAAGTCATCTGCACTTTATCACCTTTTTATCACCTTTTTATCACACCTTAGTGCATCTCCCCCCTTGGATGCTAGAGAATTCTGAAACATGTTGCAACAATGTGCAATGGAGACCTCTCTGGCATCCGAGGGCTTAACCTTTTGAATGCCAGTGGGGTACACAATGCAATGAGTTGCACACCCCACTGGCATTCAAACAGTTAAAAAAGGTAACCTTTCTTATCAGTTCTGTCATTCGGTTTTCAACTGACGATCCACTTCAGAGTACTGCTTGGTTTCCCATTTCCCGCCTGCAGTTTCTACACTCTTTTCTATGGACAAAATAAAAGTAGGAGACAAAACACACAATCTCTACATCCTTGTGTTTTATAGGGCTTGTACTCTCCCCTTGGCGTGACAGAACTTGTCAGTTTATGAATGAGCAGTGCACCTGGTTTACCCACCCCTCCCCCTTACCTGTGCTGGAGAGAAAATCTCATGCAACTAGTGAGATGCATTTTAGCATCACCCAGGTAGCCTGAAGCATATGGCCACATTATATTACAATGAGTCAATGCACAAAGGATTCTATGCTCACTCCTTTATACATACATGTAGGACACAGTGCATGCACTTGAATGAAAACGTTAATTCATGTTGTGTATTAGTACAGTATTAACTCATATCCACTGTATCCTGTATACACACTGGGCATGTATTAAACCGGTGCAGTGCACAAATTCTCTGTATTGTGCCATTTTGAAGAACAAGTTTCATTACTGCAATATTTTAAGCACTTAACCCTTTGAGTGCTAGAGTGGTATACAATACATTGCTTAACAATGCGATGGGCATCTCTCCAGCACTCAAAAAGGTTAACCGTTTGAGTACTGGAGGGATGCACAAAGTATTCTAAGGCAGGGCTGAGCAACCTGAGACCCTCCAGCTGTTGAGAACTACAATTTATATCTACATGACGGAATTGTAGTCCTCAACAGCTGGAAGGTATCCGGTTGCCCAACCCTGACATTTCTATTCATTTAAAATGGACCTGTCACTTTGACTCAAATTTGAATATTTGAAAACTTCATTAAACGCTGCCTATGTGTCATGTTATCCAAAAGACTAGCAGTTTAGGAGATATTCATACTTGTTATTGTATGCTAATTGCAGTAGCCCTGTGATGAGTGACTTTTCATATGCTAATTAAGTGCTTCTGTGACGTTTCATATGTTGATGAAACCCTGTGCTGCCCCAAGAGACTTTCACTTTTCCCAGAAATAAAACCATAAATATTTCCCAATACTATTCATCTGCTGGACTTTTGGTTAATTAACATGACACATAGGCAGTTCAAATTCAAGGTGAAGGAGACTTTTAAGCTACAGAGTTCTACAAAGCATTGCTAAGGCTTCGGGGAGAGAAGGTGGTAATAGCCCTATTTAACAAAATTAGAATTTGTGGAATTTCTGTTTGTCCTGTATAGTGCAGTTGGTTTGCCTCAGAATTACTGCACTTTTCTTTTGTATATTAGTCACGTTGATGGTTTTTGTGATAATTCAGTGTTTAATGGGAAACTGAGATAAATACAGGTAGGTGAGAAATGTTGGTGTAAATCAGAGATGAACATACAAATAAATCATGCTGAGCACATAGAGAAAGCATGCTAACATTATTATTTATTATTTACAACCCATTTAATCAGCAGGCAACATGCAACTCCAGGGCCAGCCCTTACATGGGTCCCGGTGGCAAGCGCACTTTGACATGGGCGGCAATGCCACCCAAAGGTATGTTTATATTGTGCTCCGCCGGAGCCAGCAGCCAGGTCCATCAGTGCTACAGTGTGTCCCATCAGAGGAGAGAGACGGGGAGCGGAGATCAGTGTACCGTTCACTGTCTCCCTCCTCTCCTGTCACTGATCTCCGCTCCCAGTCTCTCTCCTCTGATGGGTTTGGTGCAATGAAAGTTCAAAACAAATCCAAGAGTCGTTGGTCTGTTATGGGAAAACACACGTGATGAAGCTAGGCTTGCGATATTGGTAGCTTTGGGGAAAAGGCTTTATTTATCATGTAAAGGCATGAAATTATGGAGCAAACCAACAGAGCTATATAGTTGGAATGAAAATCCCATGAATTTCAAGAGCTTTAGAAGGACTTTATCACAAATCTTTCCTGTTGTTCTGTGTGTGTAGAACAATTTTTTTTTATTTTGATGTATTAAAAAAAAACAAAAACAAAATATCCACATAGTTGATACCACTGTTTAGTAAATAAAACAATATGCTGGAGATGTGTTGGTTACCCAGTGGGTGTAACATTATATTTCTTAAACTCCTTGGATGCTAGAAAGAGCTCTAATGAATTATTTCACAAGCATCTAATTGGATTACAAAATCAGAAAACCAATCAACATATATTTAAATAGGATAATAAATCTTTATTATGAATTTTCTATACATAGAACATTGTATTTGAGTTTTGTCTGCTGAGTTACATTAAGATACTCTCGTTGGGGGGCATGGGGTCGGAAGGTTCACTATTGAAATGTCGCCTTCCATTGGGCGACATACAAAAAAGAGCATTCAAAATATTGCCAGCTTCAAAAGGGCGAAATCAGAATGTTGCCAGCATGAAAGGGAGAGCATGATGTACATTATGATGAAGACTTTACAATGACAGCGATGAAGGAACAGCCGGCAATGAGCAGGACCACCAAATGACAATCGTTTGTTGATGACTTTTCTTGCATGTTTTGCATTTTGTGCACCCTGGGGGAATTCCTCTTTACAGGAGTGGGCCACATTCCATTACGTTATCTCATTGCCTGCCGGGATGTCTTTACTTATTGTCACTTGGGGTTTTCTCTTTCACCACCTCATGGTGCTAAGAATGTGCATATACCAGCTTTGTGGCTTCATAATCTGTAGCTGCACTATATGGATTAAAAGGCAAGTATTCTGAATGGCAATTCCTAATGGATGTGGGTGTGTTTTGGTGGGCGTGGTTTGGGAGGCAGAATTTCATACTTGGACCCAGGCAGCACAAAGTCTTGGGCCGGCAATGTGCAACTCACTAGCTGTTACTGGACTACAATTATTCTCAGGAAACTAATTGCCCAAAATAATAGTGGTAGCATGGTGAAATGACTGCCAGAATTTACTAAGCAATAAAATGCCCCTTGTTCCAAGATAAAATAAGTGCGCAATGTAATTCTCACCTTCTCTCTAGTAGAATTTACTAAAAAATATTTTTCAGTGGACACAGATGCATTTGCTCCAGAGTGCTTGTGTCACCATGCCTGGGCATAACAACATTAGTCAATGGCAAAAGGACTTCCATTCACTGGGCTTTCTCCAGGGTGCTACATGTGAATTGTACCCTTCTGTACGTAGCACTCCATTGAAAGCAGCCCCAATGTTTTTTTCCATGCCTTGGCACAGAGAATATCACTAAATTATTATTAAACAGAAGACCTCTCTAAGGCTATTTAGGCATGAAAACAAGCTAAAACAGTGCATAGCCTATTTTTTTGCTAATTCGTACATCTCTCCTGACAAGGAGCAATCTTGTATATGAAAAGAAGTAGAGAGAATGTGTCCTACAAAATTAAAAAAAAAACAAAATTATTATTTTTGGACCGCTATTGCATTATTACACAATTATGACTGAATCTTCTATAAATTGCAGTAATAGTCAAAAATTACTTTACTGACTTTAGTCAGCCATGATCAAATATGTCTTTGGCCAGATACGAAAATAACAGAGCATGCTGGGTTCATTCATATTTTACACATGCAATCTTAAAGGAGATCTATCACCCCTAATCAAGTTAGTCTTAATATATAAGCTATGTAGCGAATATGTGTTAGATTGTCTTCATATTTTTTTTTACATCGTTATTTAGCAGAAATCTAAATAATAAATACTGCCCTGCACCTAACTCCGGACACACTGTGGGTACAGCTCTGCCCCGCAGTCTGTCACTCTTCCTCTGCTCCCCCCTCCCACTATCCAGCCTCCTCCTATGACAGAGGCTTTCTGCCTGTAAGCTGGAGTGATCTCTAGCCAATGCGAGCACTCTAGCTTACAGGCAGAAAGCCTCTGTCATTGGCAGTGGCTGGTAGAGGGAGGGGAGCAGAGGCAGAGTGACAGACTGAGGTACAGAGCAGGTAACCACAGTATGTCTGGAAGTAGGTGCAGGGCAGTATTTATTCTTTAGAATTTGACTAAATAACGTAAAAAAATGAAGACAATCTAACACATATTTGCTACAGTCGTGCGAAAAACAAAGTACACCCTCTTTGAAACCTACAAAGTGTGCTTGCAAATCAGGAGCACTTTACAGACCATTCCAATGAAGGATTTATTTTCAGATCACACTATTTTTTGGCTTTGCTGAAGAGCTTCCACTGTTCCCGGGACCAGGATCTCCCTCTGTCAGCTAGATGCTGACGTCGATGAAAGGGGAGAGAGGGGGGGAATTTGGAACCTTATATCTCTCAAACTATACAAGTTTGAGAGATTGGACTGGGATCAATGGATTTGTTTTTTAATATCTACAATATTAAATGAAGTTAAAATAATACATTATTATAACTTGAAAGGGCTTTTAGCTTACAGAAATACTGTAGAAACGGACAGTCATAAGAGAGATACTCAGCTTTTCCGCATCTGCAAACCTGGATGAGCACAGGAATTCCTTGATGTAACAACGTTTTTTAAAGATTATTTTTTTTAAATAACTTGCACTTTGAGTGACATATCAAGTGTATTTGCCTCAGATATTATGTATCATAGTAATTGTGGGAAACCATATATTAATGAATTCAAAACAGCGAAATTGACAGAAGGATTCTTGATCAAAACAAAGGTCACAGCGATCTAAACAAATTTAGTAGAGTGTGAATTTTCAAACAGTTATGTACTATCTGATCTTTGTGATTAATTTATTAAGCAAAATCCAACCCATACAACATCAAACAGAGAAATAAAGTCCATGATCATTGAGGTGTATGGTAACAGTGTATGTTTCTCATACCCAAGGGAAAAGACATTAACCCAGCTTGTCTATGCTTCCAGCATTGACTATGGGACAGTGGTTGTGGATAAAGTATGATCTACTGATGTACTTAGAAAATATGCTACTATGTTTTGTGAAGATGCAAAATGTTATGACTTTAAATTTAGTGGGAAGTTTGGTGATACAGGTAACCTACAAAAATCTGAAATGGAGTATGAATAGTCATTGCAAAATCAGTGGGAAAGGTTTCTACAATAATTAATACCTTCATTCTGTAAATCAGAATCAACGTAGATGTGATACTCTGTTTCAGATTGCTTATTTCCTTATTCACAGTGGCTTAAAAAAACAAAACAAAACAACAAAAAAACAAACAAAACACACACACACCACTGCATATAGCCAATGCTCAAGCAATACACACAACACTTATTACCATGTTCAACCATCAGGGACTATCATGATGTACTACCTCAAGACCAGATGCTAGAAAACAAAACTATCATCAGCGCTGAAAGACATTGTGTTTCAATACCACTTTCAATACACCCTGGCATCCTTGTCTGGGGTGCTATGGATAATTTCAATAGAGAAGAAGCTACAATGTCAGGCATGCATGGTACACATGACACAGTACTGGTTTTGCTCCAAGATCGACAGGTTCATGATAACCAACTGGATGTTTCATTAACACAAACTGATGGCCCAGAAAAGTACACAGGAACATTTGATATTGCTGCTGCATCAAGAAGTCTCAATAAAGAAATAGGCGCTCAAAAACTACTGTACTATCAAAAGCAAAAAAAAAAAAGGTAAAAAGTGCACAGTTTCCAGTACCTTCATTCCAAGAAGTGACATAAATACAGCAAATTAAATAAAAAAGGCAAGACGAGATTTGGATCTTGTATGGTTTCTCTCTTGATTTCTCAAAGAATCAAATGTAAAGGAAATAGATTTCCTTGAAGAAGTTGAGATTCCATCCAGAAATGCTTTTAGGAGTGCATTATCTAAGCATTACAGTACAATTACAGGATTTACTGCAACTATGCCATTCTACAGCAATGTATAACTTCCAAGATATTTTGTGCCAGTTGAATCTTCAAGAGGGTTCATTGTAGTGTGAAGGAGGTGTATATCACATAACCAAAGAAATTCAGCTTCTTCATCCAGAATAAAATTCCAGTATATTTCTTGGCCTTTGGAGAGTTTTATCTTCAAAAAGTGGTATTTTCATGTATTGAGCTGTACCTCAAATACAGTGCAGTTAAGGAATTCCTTGTTCAGGCTGAAATGATGGGCCCACATTCAACCAATATGACAGAGGAGTTAGAGCAAATGGAATGCTTTGTGAATTATGCAAACACTTCAGTGGAAGGCATTCATGGAACAGAGTGATAAAACTAAGTACTCTGAATTGTTCTCAGTTCTGCACTATACCACTTTAAAGATATTTTTCAAAAAGATGGCCTTAACCCTTTGAGTGCCAGGAGTACACAAAGTATTGCTTTTCATTGATGTGCATATTCCTCTGGCATTGAAAAGGTTACAGAACGGTGGATAATCAATGGCACACGAGCATCTGTCAGATAAATACTACTTCATAAAATGATGAAAAACATGGACTATATTCTTTTATCTATTCTACCTGCAGTGCACAGTGTAAACCCTTAACGACGCAGGAAGTACATGTACATCATGGGTGGATGTCCCTAAAGGACCCATGACGTACATGTATGTCATCGATTTCAGGGCCATCGTTAAGGTGTTAACTGGTTCTGATACGACAAGCAAGATAAGTGCCATAAGTTTTGTCCCTAAAACAGCAATTCCTTCATTAAAATTGTTGAGCAACTTTGCGGTTGCTCCTCTTGATGAAGAAATTATACAAAATGCCGAACTGTTTACTGCAAAAGTACTTGGTTCACTAAAAACAAACTGTGATAGGGTACCACCTTCCTCAACAGTGTTCTTTCGTATCAAGCATGCATACTTTCAATGCTACATATGGATGAATGTGCTGGAAGGAAAATCCATCACTGGACCCACTACAATATGGTTAAACAGAAGAAGAAGGAGCTTTTATGCCTATCATAAAAATGGACCATTTGAGACCTCCTGAATTTGTGTCTCCCTGCACCTGCCAGAAATGTGCAAGACATAAGATTTTCCCTTGCACAGTTGAAAAGATATCTTGCTGTCCATTTTGCAAGCAGGCACACTTTTTAGACTGTTCCAATGAAGTATTAATATTTAGATTGCTTGTTTACAGCTCTGCTGAAGAGTCTTCATCTTGTCAAATGAACAGATTCTGCAGCTGTCAGCTACAGCACAGACTCCTCTCAGGAGGCAAGTTTAGGCGGGTATATCTCTCAAACCATAAAGGTTTGAGAGATAAGCCTTACATCGTTGTTCATATTTTTTTTTTATGCCTACCAAATTAAATAAACTTAAAAGTAAGTATTACTATTCCTTTAAAACATCACTTTGTATCACATTTGGAGCACATCCATTGCTTTTTTGAACTTAGCAGGTCTGAAAATATATAAAACTAGCAATACTGGCATAACTTTGCCCGTGTGGCTGATAAATAAAGTAAAAAAAAAAAAAAAAAAAAAGAAGAAAAACACCCCCCCCCCAAAAAAAAAGTCCCATGCAGCTGTATGCATGACTAAATAAACATAGAATGTGATATGTCAGGTACGAACAGGGTTAAAAAAAAAATTAAAAGTGGATTTACGTGTAGGACTATTTTCCCCTAATATCTAGGTAAATCCAGAAAGGACACAATGTCCTCAATGAATGGACACATTGCAAAGCACTGCGCTACATTGCTCTCCATCAGTAACGGTGTGCGCGTGCGTGAGCCCATATGTTTGTGTGAGCACACGTGTGTTTTGCTTGTAATGCATGTTTTACATGTAATGTTTTGAGTTTTTTATATAGAGTTCTGCGCGTAGCATTTTGCCCATAGTGTATAGTGTTTTCAAGATAGCATTTTGCATATAGATTATTGCATATAGCATTTTTGCCTATACCTTATTGTGTATGGCGTTTTGTGTATTAAGTTTTGTGGATAGCATTTTGTGCATAGGGTATAGCATTTTGCTTATAGCATACAGCATTTTGCGTATACCTTATTGCTTATACCGCTTTGTGTATATAGTTTTGAATAGTATGTATTGTTTTGCATATAGTGTCTTGCATCCCTTGTTTTGTGCATAGCATTTTGTGTATAATGTTTTGCACATAGTATTTTCTGTATAGTTTTTTCATATTTTGTACAACCTATTGTGTATTGCGTTTTACATACTGTATACTATGTATAGAGTTTTGCGTATAGTGGTTTATGTATTGCTATTTGCATATAGCGTTTTTCGTATACCATTTTGCCTATAGCGTTTGCATATTATGTATATTGAGTATAGTGTTTTGCATACACTTTTTTTTTTGCATACAGTGCCTACCATATTGTGTATAGTATTTTACATATTGCATACTGCGTATATGATATTGCTTTTAGCATAAAGCATTTTACGCATTGAGTACAGCGTTTTGCGTACTGCAGTTTGCATATAGTGATTAGCATAAAGCGTTTTGCGTACATTGTATACCATATTGAGCCTAGTGTTTTGCTTATTGTGTGTGTATTTTGTGTACATTGTGTGTATGTTTGTGCATGCATTGTCTGTTGTATTGTGTGTGTTGTGTGTGAATTATGTGTGTGTGTATTGTCTTTGTTGTGTATGTATGCATATTATGTGTGTGTATTGTGCGCGTGTATGTTGCATATGTGTTGTGTATGTTTGTTGTTTGTGTGTGTATTGCATTTGTTGTGAGCATGTGTGTATTTGTGAATTTTTCTGTTGTACGTGTGTGTGTGTGTGTGTGTGTGTGCATGGTATGTGTATTGCATGTGTGGGTATTTCATGTGTGTTGTAGGTATTGTGCATGTGTGTATTGTTTGTGTTGTACATGTGTGTGTGTGTGGGGTGTACGTTGAAGGCCCCTGCAATTCTTTGCAGAGATTGTCACAGGAGTGGAAGGGTGGAAAGGCCATGTGTGTTTTATGGAAGAGGAGATAGTGAGGGAGGGCCAACTCCTTGCAGAGAAAATCACCAGCTTCACTTGACTCAATATGTGAAATACTTTGAGCATTATCTTTTATTTAAAAAAAAAAAAGCAAAAAAACCACAGACTCAGAACTGTTAGGTTGGTGTACTAGAATATGTAAGTTAATATTACTCCAAAAACCCTGTAAGGAACATTGACATCTCGCACACTAATAAGCCAGACTGGTTAGTCTGAGATGCAAAAGTTAAGTCACCAGCTATGTGACTCCACTGGCTGCTGTTCTAACCAGAGGTAGATGGTATAGTACCACTCGGAGCTACCTAGCCAGGGCACAGAGAGGCAGGATAGGGGCTAGATAGCTTTAGGTAGGTGGCGTTTGAGGCAGGGAGATTTTCTGGGTAACAGGGGTGGGGTTTACCTGGTTATAAATAAATAGAGGTTAGCCCCTCCTTTTCTGGATGAACTGCATAGTTGAGTTGTTCCTGCCTAGTTAACTGCTTTCTGTTACAGTGCTTAAGGTCCTTCCCTTCTCTTACCTCATCACAACACTCGTAGTGGCTGTTCCCTGGGTGATGGTTATTGTTGGCCTGCTGAAGGTACATTATACATTATGTTTTTGTCCCTTCAGATCTTACTACAGGCATGTCAGAATTGGAATCTCTCATTGCTCGGATTCAGGATAAGGCAGTGCGGGGGGGAGGGAGATCATGGGTGAGAGAGAGAATTTTATGGCGGTTTCTCAGGTTGCTACTCCTCCTCCTCCTCCCCTTAATGTCTGGGCCCCCTTCCCCTCACCTTGCGGTTGCTTCACAGTCCTCACTACCAGGAACAGAGTCCCTGCAGGACAGGTTAGTAAAATAAAAAAAAAGCTAGGGCCAGGAGATCTCAGCCCCCTGAACGCCTTAGCCGTTCTCCACCCAAAAAGGGATCCGGGCATCATAGGGGCAGTCCCAGCCCAGGTTTTAGAGAGGGACGGGCTTTGAGCAGTGGTGGGCCATATGCAGGGAATCATGGCAAAAAAACAAAAAGGAATAGTCTTTGGTGATGCTCTCTCTGTCAGGAGGGAGTTAATTTGAGGTGCACAGCCCTGAGACCGGCTCTCCTGGCTGCCAGAAGAAGCACTCTCTTGCCAATGAGAGTGCTCCTGCTCACATGTGGGAAGCCTCTGTCAGAGTAGAAGGTGACAACAAGGCACTACTAGGGAGGGGAAGAGGCAAAGCTGGACAGTTTGCGGTAAAGAGCTGCACCACACAGCCTGTCCTTAACGTACGTCACCGGCTTATTTTTAAAAGGTAAAATCTCAGACTATACTGCATTACATTAAAAAAAAAAGTAAAAACGATTAATGGGGATAGCACTTAAAAGGGATAGTAATACGTTTTATCTTTATTTTATTTTGTAGGCATTAAAAAAACACGAAGAACGATACAAGTCTTATCTCTCAAACCTTTATGGTTTGAGAGATATTCACAAGCAAAGTTTCCCCTCCCATCCCTTTTACCTAGTGTAAGCCATTTCTTCTCAGATGTGAAATCCAGTCCATAGACCAGACAGATAACAGCAGGGGACAGTCTTCTTCCTATGAGAAGAATGAAAGCCCTGCCCCCCTTGACAAGTTTTTCAGGTTTTTCCCTGAAAGATTGTCCCTCTCTGCAGTCTACCTGGGCACCTCCCTTCTGATCTGGCTGAGCAGTGTTTCATCAGTAAAAGGGGCGGGAGGGGGATACTTTGTCATTGAATTAGTCTTGAACTACAACTCTGACAGAATTGAAATAACACTCTCCACAGTCCAAATACTATGATGATTAATTAGAGCTGCTTTTATTATGAAACATTACTATCCCTTTAAAGTATATAATCTTAAACAGAGGTGAGGGTTAGGAAATGAAAAAAAAAAATTCTGCTTCATAAGGCTACAGGAATTTGCAATTTCCCGCCATACACTGCACCATTCTGACACTCCGTGTCATAGGCGGCCTGTTTGGAATTGACGGTAACATATAGATTTTGTTACACAACGCTCATCAAAATGCCTGGCCTCCTAGAGAACTGTGAGCGGCACTTTGGTACGTCAGATCTGTACCGGACACTCGGAAAGAGGCTGCTGAGGAGGAGATACGGCAAGGATATCACTGCGGCTCTTTGTTGGTACACACGGACCGGGTACCAGAGGAGAAAAACATGTGGCCACACTTCAATTTCAAGCACAGGGGTGTTTCGTCTGGTAGTGGGATAGTACTTAATAGAGAAAAAAAAAATGTGATAAAGAGCGCTGCGAAGTAGGGTGACCACATGTCCTGGAATTGGATATGTGGTCACCCTAGTGAGAGTTCCCCTTTAAAGCTGTGTTGACCCACATCCCACTGTCCTTACATCATGTGGAGAAACTTAAAGGGATAGTAATACTTCGTTTTAACTTTATTTTATTTTGTAGGCATTAAAAAAACATGAAGAATGATATAAGTCTTATCTCTCAAACCTTTATGGTTTAAGAGATATTCACAAACAAAGTATCCCCCCCCTTTCAACCAGATCAGAAGGGAGGTGCCCAGGTAGACTGCAGAGAGGGACAATCTTCAATTAAGATAAGGGGAAAAAACTGAAAAACTTGTCAAAGGGGGGAAGGGCTTTCATTGTTTTCATACAAAGAAAATTGTCCCCTTCTGTTATCTGTCTGGTCATACAACCAGATTCACATTTGAGAAGAGATGGCTTACACTAGGTAAAAGGGGCGGGGAGGGGAAACTTTGCTTGTGAATATCTCATAAACCATAAAGGTTTGAGAGATAAGACATATCATTCTTCATGTTTTTTTAATGCCTACAAAATAAAATAAAGCTAAAACAAAGTATTACTATGCCTTTAACATTTTGGTTCATGCAGGAGCGAATAATATCAATGTATTTTACCAGGAAGGACACACTGAGATTATCTCTCATTTTCAAGTTTATCATGGTGAACAGATGATATTACCCAATTTAATGGTTCCCATTTTATCTACCTCGGAAGGATGCCTTTACCAAGATAATAAAGAAAAACAGTCCTAATTCATCCTTGATTATATATCTACCTACCCAAGCACCACTAAATTAACTTTTTGAATGCCAGAGGGAGTGACACTCAAGAGGTGTTTGCACGTACCTGGAAACGTTCAGAATGAGCCAGAAATCTTTTAAATATTACCCCTTACCACAGAGTAGAGAAGATATATACTCAATTGTTATATAAAACGGAGGCGCTCCATTCAGTACTGAATTAACCTATAACATGCTTAAAGGGATAGTAATACTTGCAAATTACTAATCCCCATATTGTAGCTTTGTTAAAAAGAAACATATTGCCCCCAGTGTCATCTCTCAAACCCTTATGGTCATACCTGGGAACGCTCAGGGTTTGACCCTGAGACTCAGGGTTTTGACCCAGATCTCAGGGTCTCAGGGTGAAGGGACAAATTTTCAGAGTGAGAGAGGTCTGTGTCACCTACTATATGAATTTACCCAATTAAATGTTTCCTTAGCCTCTAAACTGGTGCCATTAGTACCAGAAAGACAGTGGGAGATGTCCTGCTTGTCTTGTTTGTGTTCAGGCAGTGAGTTATCCAAACTGTAGCATGTTAAAGGTCCCTCGCACACAGGCCGGAGCGCCTCTGTATTAGAGCAAGCAGGCACATATTGCATAAAATCTACATTATGAGAAGCTTTAAGGGTTAATATTTCAAAGATCTCAGGGTCAGCTCATCTTGAAAGTTCCCAGGTATGCTTATGGTTTGAGAGATGATAGCACTCAAAGTGCCCCCCTCCCTTCCCTGACTGAACGCTGACTGCAGGGGAAGCTGTCGCACAAGTCTTATGTGCATCAGGTGGCTCTGCAGCTGAGCGGAGATCGCGTTTATAAAAAATTCTTTCACTGAAATGGTCTTCTATGTGTGCTTGCAAGCCAAAGATTTCTTTTTTATAAGCGCGATCTAGGCAATACTGCAGAGCCGCCTGATGCAAGTAATACCGGATATCCCTGCAGTCAGTGTTCAGTCAGGGAAGGGGGAGAACTTTGAGCGCTATATCTCTCAAACCATAATGGTTTGAGAGATGACACTGGGAGCAATGTTTTTTTTTTAACAAAGCTACAATATGGGGATTAGTAATTTGCAAGTATTACTATCCCTTTAACTTAAAGGGATAGAAATACTTCATTTTAACTTTATTTTATTTTGTAGGCATTAAAAAAACGTGAAGAATGATAGGTCTTATCTCTCAAACCTTTATGGTTTAAGAGATATTCACAAGCAAAGTTTCCCCCTCCCGCCCCTTTTTCCTAGTGTAAACCATCTCTTCTCAGATGTGAATCTAGTTGTAAGACCAGACAGATAACAGAAGGGGACATTCTTCTTACAATGAAAACAATGAAAGCCCTTCCCCCCTTGACAAGTTTTTCAGCTTTTTCCCTTATCTTAATTGAAGATTGTCCCTCTCTGCAGTCTACCTGGGCACCTCCCTTCTGATCTGGTTGAACGGGGGGAATACTTTGCTTGTGAATATCTCTTAAACCATAAAGGTTTGAGAGATAAGACTTATATTGTTCTTCATGTTTTTTTAATGCCTACAAAATAAAATAAAGATAAAACGAAGTATTACTATCCCTTTAAGGACAGCACTTCAAGACACCTAAGGCAAGCAGAACACCTCCCTCTGCCTTTCTAGCAGAAACTGTACTAGTTTAAAGAATAAGGAAGCAGCTGGTTTAGAATAGATCACAACTAGGCAATGCTTGGCACTTCAGCTGCTGCTGAACTGCATCTTTCATCATTTTTGCTAATCATGGGCTGTAGGAGAAAGTGAGAGTTCTAGTCCAGTAGCAGCTGGAAGCCCCCATGTTGTCTTCCACTAGTGTAGATCATATAGTAGGAAACACGATTCAAAGTCCTGAGTCTCAGAGTCAAACATTGAGTACCCCAGGTGTTGGACTATAAAAAGAAACCATTCATTTTCAGTTTGTCTACTACAAGATGTGCAACAAAGACAACTTCATAGACAGATTAACTATTCCACTTTACAATCAAAAATGTATGCTGAAAAGATAGATTCCTACCCCCCTTCATCTGTGTAACAAAAAAAAAATACTGTTTTCATCTCACAACCAGTTTGTATAATGTAGAAAGGTCAAATTAGGAACTGAAAATTATTAACACGAAGTATTTTAGGTATATTTTCAGCACGACGTCTGAAGCTGGGTAAACAGAAACTAGAACTATTTGGCAAATAAGACTTCTGTTTAATAAATGACTTTAAAATAAACATGTTTCACATGTAAAAATAGTCTCCTCCTTTGCGGGGGGAAGGGTATTCCTGATAGACCGTCCCCTTTAATCAATGATTAATGTGTTGCCTACATCAATGAGCAAGCTGCGGCTCTTCTGTTGTTGTCGGGTTACCACGCCCATCATCCTTGGCTGAGGATGATGGGGGTTGTAGTTGACCATTTAAGAACGATGATTGTACAAAGCATGTTCTGTTTTTTTCACAGGTTAATGTAACTAGACCTCCCTCTAGACCCTTTGAGTGCCACTGCGTTAGATACATAATGCACCACTCATGAAAAACCCACAAAGCGTGGTTGCGCTGATTCCGGTGCAACCCTGCGGAATGCGATTCCCGAGCTTCCTGCATTAACCCATAAAAACCTATAGAGTTGCACAACGCATTGAAATGCTTTGCATAATGCTCAGCAACCATTTACGTGCCAGAAGGTTATAGCGATGCCTTGGTGGATAACCCTCTCGCGCGCAAAGGGTTAAAGACGAAGTCTAGTCAATTAAAATATAATTAACTGCTGGAACGCCGCAACGTTCATATTCTGAACCCTTTGTGATACGAAAGGCAAGGGGAGGAAAAACAAAACACCATAGATTACCTCAGCAACACCTCTCCGACTTTATATACACTTTCCGTGGATGAAATAAGGAACTAAAAAGACTGTAAATAGTGTATATTTAACGCTACAGCACTAAATGTATTAACCCTTTCGTTGAATGTCTCTCTAGCAATCGAGGGTTTTAAAGTATCACAAACTACCATTCGCCTACATTATATACAACAGTGAATCAATCCATAGAGTGCCATAGACGCGTACCTCTCTGGCACTCAAAGGGTCAAGTGGACAAACCCAGAACGGATATCGGACCCGCTACAGTTGAAGGATCTAAGAATGATTAATTGTAAGATAAGCAATTGTTGTACCTCCAGCTGTTGTGGACTACAACTCCCATAATTCCCATCAAGCACTTTGCTTGTTAGTGATGACAGGAGCGGTCGCCGTATACTTCTGAAACAACAAAAACGAACCGTGCTTGGTGTATTATATCGATAATAAAACATTCACTGCTCACTAATCCAGCTCCCCCTTTACTCATGCACAGTAGTGGTATAGTCTGTGTATCCTTACCATATTGGGAGAATATCCGCGCAGCCTGCCTACATGAGCCGTTCCATTTAAACCAAACAGGGGGCAGAGCTGCAAACAGGCTGGTATGCTCGATTTCACAGCATATTATGCATATTTTGTTTATTAACCCTATGAGTGAGAGGTGCATTCAAATGGTTAATGATATCCTACTTAATGCCTCGCGAAGAAGAAATACACATCTTTAAAAATACCCTGAACGCGAACATAAAGCCAAGCAGAAGCAAAAGTCAGTTTTGTGTAGGAACAGTTTGGGCATATACGGAGCGTATATAGGGAGGATATCAATGTTCTCTTCATTAACTGAAATTATACTCTATAATGAAGTCAGTTCTAGAGCAACATATTTTGTAACGGGGTGCGTTAGGTAATTGAACAGTAAGATTTTTATGTCTTTCGCGTTGGAGGTATCCAAGAGGTTATATGGGGTAGTGGTTTATGAATTCATATGAACAATATGGTGATTATTGTTAAGTAAAGTAGGGTGAGAATCCAAATATAAATAGGAGGAGTTATACGGATAAGTGAAAAGAAAATGGCGGTATAAGGGAGTTGTCTTAAGAGGATGGTATCGCATTGGCTGTGTTGCCACGTGTTCACAAACAATTGGTGCGATAATATGGGATTTATAGAGTTGTGTTTCTATTTAGAGTACAAGGTCAGATCACTGCAGTAGGTCATAATTTCTATGGGAAAATAAGAGTTAAACATGTAGCTGTTTGCCACGACCTCTGATAAGAAAGAACTGGGGTTTGCAGTCTGAATGTTAACTGCTATTACGCAAGCATTGTGATTTAGAAATGTACATTCTAATGGACGTTGGCTGGGATTTTTGTAGATGATCTGCTCGGTTACTAGCCTTGGTGGGATATACCAAACCGGTTTGAGTAATTTGAGTGAACAATAGGTACTACAGGGAACGCAAACAAAACATTTATGTAACCCTTTGAGTGCCAGAGAGGTACATTCCGTACCCCTGTGGCATTGCTTTGCAATACGTTCCGCATCCCTATTACACTCAAAGGGTTAAGTGGTGTTTTCCTTATGAATGTCAATTGTCTTCCAACGCATTACAAAGCATTCAAGGAGGCTAAAAGCCCTGCTGAAATACATTAGACTATTTGTGGTGCAGTTGGTTCTTTAGTTTCAATATTATTCCTATATTGCCTTTTTGTTTTTGCACAGAGGCTTAGATTTGGATAGGAGAGACTTGACACTCTTAATTTTTGTATAATTTCTCAGATTTTTAGGGATCTGAAATCAAATGAATCATGATATTAAACTTTATTTTTAAATACATATGCTCCTTTTTCACATTGTCACCGACTGATCTCCTGTTTGCATCTTGAAACGACCTGTAATGCCCTCAGAAGACATACCATTTTGGAAAGAAGGCAACCAACTAAATAAAATGAGGGTACTTGTGTTTCTACCCCTAGGCGATTGTGCATTAATGTTTCCAAGAAAGAAAAGATCTAGAAAAATAGGACTCTTTATATTCCTCACTTCAAAAATACTGATATCTTTGAAAATCTTGGAATTTTGTTTTGTACTCAGTACATACAGCCAGCCTGAGAAAAATGATACTCTGTTAGTATGAGTTTACATACTGTAGGAGGTGCCAGAAGCACACAATCTTGTATTCCCCAATCATGTTTTTTTATATATTATTATTTGTATCACCCATACTTAGCAGTGCATTGTATAATGCTTTGGAACTCAAATACTTAAGAGTGCCATCATCTAAAAGAGAAGCCTTCCCCCTTTCAGATGTAGGTACACCTGACCCCTTTGTGCTGAGGTCTCTGACATATAGCCAAAGTGCTACCAGTTCCTTGTGAGCTATCAGTGAGTTACTGTCTCCACTACAATGTGGTATTGTGGCTAGCCAGAGACCTGTCCAGTCCTGGAAAACTGCTCCCTGATTAGTTGCAGCTGATCTGGACACATCGTTCTTCAGTGGTACCCAGCAGAAGCCAGAGAGCTGATAGTAATGCAGGTAGAGGGCCTTAGCATTTTCATGGTTTTCCTGCTCCACAACTCGGTAATAACTATTAGCTTCTATATTAATATGAATGATTTGAAGACTGCTTGTATACAGGGGGTGCAGTTATACCAGGGCCCAGCATCAAAGGGCTCCCCATCTGCCCCAGCATCAAATATGTAGAAGGCATCACCTGAATTTGTGGGAGGGGCTGCAGGTCTATATAACATGGCAGCAGATTCTCCCTTGGGGTCTTGACCGTCAGTAAACTCTAACGTCTGTCTAGCTTACATCCTCACGGCTGTCACCGGAGTTCTAACAAGGATTAATGTAAATTTAAGACGTTTTCACTTTATATATGTCTGCAAATCTCATATTTGTATAAATATATCATAATTCTATTTTCTCATGCTACGCTTTTCAGTCTGTTCCATTTAAAGCTCCTACTCACTTAAAATGGAGGTATGAGTATTTTTTAAGTTGACTTATACTGATTTTTCCTGGTTTATGTGAATCAGGCTTACATTTATATTCATATGGTGTAGGGGGATTAGACTCCTATTACGGTAAAACTGACAATTCGCAGGTTACTAAATTCAGGTACCCCTACTTATTAATTTTGTATCTACTGCAAATTTTTATTTTTAGCCTTTACAAATTACTATTCAGCTACAAGTTCTGGTTATTACTGCATGCTAAGAAGGGTCATAGACACAGTATAACATATCCGCATACCTAGGAACTTTTAAAATGAGCTCACCCTGAGATTGTTGAAATATTAACCCTTAACGCTCCCCAGATACTAGATTCTAGGTGCCATGTCAATGTTTGGTCTAACGCAGAGATGATCCAATCAGTTCTCAAGGAACTTTTAACATGCTACAGTTCTGGAATATCCCTTCTTACACATTCACAAGATAAGCATGACTTCTTCCTCTGTCTTTCTGATAGAAAAATCACCAATTTAGACATTGAATGAGCAGTAAATTGGTGAAATCATATCATAGGCAACATTAGACCTTGTCACCCCGAGACCCTGAAATTTGGTTCAAAACCCAGAATCTCAGGGTCAGATCTTGAGAGTTCCCAGGTATGCAAATCAGTCAAGCCTTTTTCGTGTTTTGTTACAGATATACTATTTATTATATAACATGGGATCTTCTAGGATCATTATTCCACTTTTGTTTCCATAAAGTTTTCTTTATCAGTCTTACTCTGTTCATTGTTGAAAGTTATTCTTAGTCTTAGCCCTATCTTATATTGTGTAGGAATCTCTACATATAGGTCTCCTCCAAGTTTGCTTAGAGGTAATTGTACTTTTCATCATCCTCGCAACACGGCAGAAGTCACTTCAGATCACTCCCCATCTCAAGTAAGGATTAGTCTTAAAAAAAAAAAAATAAAAAAAAAAGTAATCGCATTGACCCTTTGAGTGTTAGAGGGGTATGCAATGCAGACGAATGGGCAGACCAAGCGCTTGGACCAAAACCATGCGCACTTCCTGTGGACTTACAGTAACCATCAGCAGGACAACTGGGTTTCCCTCTTCCCCTTGGCAGAACTATCATACAATTCTCTTCGCCATTCCTCCCTAGGATGTTCCCTGTTTTTTGCCGCCTTGGGATGTCTCCGGGCAATTCTCTTTTACCTTACCGTGGAGAGCAGGGTACAGTTGCTAGTTGCACATTGGCACTCCTTGCGTTCCTCTCCACTTTCTGTACAGATGCACCACAAAATGGCAGTGGATAGCCATCGGTGCCTCTATACCAGGTAGGCGCCAGAGTCTGGCTTTCTACCAAACACATCAGGCTTGATCACCCATCTGAGAAGTTGGGTCCCCGGTATCTGGGTCCTTATCGGATTCTTTGCAGGCTCTCTCCTGTTTCCTATAAGTTGGCATTGTCCAGAAACCTACGAATCCACCCTTCTTCCACGTGCCTTCACCCCAACACCGTCACCATGGCAGGCCAAGAGAGTACATCGTAGACGGTATCCTTGATTCTCATAGGATCCATGGCCGACTCCAGTAGCTGGTGAATTGGAGGGGTTATGGTCCAGGGGAACAATCTGTGCTCTTCTGATGTCCATGCACCTGCTTTGGTCTGTTCTTTTCATTGTTTCTACCCTGCCAAGCCTGCCGCGTAGGTTCTTGAGGTGCCCTTTTTTGGTGGGAGAAGTGTCACCGTTTGCCTCGTTGCTCTACTCTGTCCGCTGTTCCCCCGCTCTCTTGGCCGAAGCCTCTGTACACAGGTGCGAGGCGCCACCAGCTCAGCCTTTTTCACTTCCTGGTGATGACCTCATGTGCGAGTGACGTAGCACGCAACACCTTTATATCGGCATCTTGTCCCTGGCTTCGGAACACTATCACAGTGTTTCTGAAGCCAGAAGTACGGTCTTCTGAGCACTCCCTATAGTTGGTATAGGAGCATCTTCCAGTCCATAGCTTTGCCTGTACATTTAGTTAGCTCTTGTTCTTGTGCCCATTCTTGTGTGTGACCCTGCTATCCGTGACTACTCTTCTGCCTAGTGACTCAAGCTGTTACCTTTGTATGACCCTGCTAGCCTGTGACTACTCCATTGCCTTAAGATTCCAGCTACTGTCGGATATGTGTATGACCCTGCTATCTGTGACTACTCTTCTGCCTAATGATTCAAGCTATTACTTACCAGTATGCGACCCTACTAGCCTGTGACCATTCTGCTATCTGCTATTCCAATTTCTGTTACCATTCCTGTCATTCTCTGTTCCTTGTTTTATCACTTGTTCATTCCCTCACAGGAGAGTTCCAGCTACTGTTGTGGCCTACGCTCCCTATCTATGCACCCTCCTCTACACTCTCTAGCCTGCACTCTCCCCTGCAGGAGAGTTCGTGCTGTTTGTTGTCAGACTATCCTGGGCTCACTTCCAGCTTCACTGGGGTTTGTCATCAGGCCTTGCGGCTGGCAATTTTAACCAGCCGTAGCAAAGTCTGGCAATAGGCAGGCTACGTGTGACCAGCTGTGCACTCCAGCATTCCCTCTCCTGCGGATTTCCTGCAGTTGAGTGACAAAAGTTGAGGATACTACTATCTAATCTCTCATCAGACGAAGGGGTCACCCATTGCCTGACCTCACCTCTTCATAGAGGCCGGAAAGGTCATTACCTCTGACCTCATTAGTAAGGAATAGAGAGATGTTACAAAATGTTTTTTTTCTCACGACACCTCTTCGTAGAGGTCAGAAGTCTCAAGGATCCTATTAACTCTTTGCCTCTTACAGAGGCCGAAGGTTTTTACATGAGGGACATAACCTCTTCGTAGAGGACGAATGTTGCATCAAATCAGGGCCTTACATCTTCGTAGAGGCCGAAGGTTCCTCTCTCTCCTTTTTCAGGACTTTACCTCATCACAGAGGCTGAAGTTTATAAGTAGAGTCATACCTTACCTCTTCAAGGAGGCCGAAGGTCAACGCTCATGTTACCTTACCTCATCATAGAGGCCAAAAGATTTGTTCAAAGTTTTATTAATATTCATTAAGGGCACAGGTTCCACATCAGTCAGACTTCACTGTAGACCTAATGAAAGTAAGCCGTATTACAGATGCTCAAAACAAACAGATATTTCATATCGGTAGCTCCGACTGCTATTTCAAATGTTTCTAGTGTTAGTAAAACCATTCGGCATTATCAGGTGATGTATATCTATTTCTGATGGCTTTGGCAGCGGGATATCACATTGATTAGTCCCTAAAGGTTAGGTGTGGAGTTTGACACCCTTCAGTCACGTCATTAGTCACTATCTGCACTTATATATCATTATATCACCCTCCAGATTTTTTTTTTTTATCATCACCTATTGCACATTCACTTTGACACATCTAATTTCTTTGGATCTAAGCTTTACATGATATTTTATTATTCTGTCTAGGTTCATCCTGGAAGGACAGGACAGTCAAGTTCCTGCTGAAGTTGAGGCACCGTTGGCTGAAACTCCAGTCAATCCTTCTAATCGAGGCCCCTCACTTAGGGACTGGACAGTTCCTAAAATAATGGAGGAGTTGACTAGACAACATATCCCATACCTGGCATCCACTAGGAAGGTGAAGCATTTTTGCCTTCTATTTCCTACCTCCCCTCCTACTCCATCCCCTAGTTTATGCACACTTAGATCTCCACGTTCCCCTTCGGCTGAACAGTTCTCTCATAAGACTCAGCTTTTGACTGACCTTGGGATCAATAATGTCAGACATGCAATCCAGGCTGGCCATCCTCAAGTAGTTATCTTCTCAGGCTCTTAGGATTACTCCTGTGAGTGACATGTCTTCTCAACCAGTTACCTCATTGAATCCTTTTCCTCGAATTACTCCGGTACATGCTTCCACAGCATATCTGGATGGACATCTTGGGGAGGAAGGACTTCAACCTGGTATCTCTCCTGTCTGCATCTCAGGATTTAGCAGAGCAGAGGACTGTCAGCTGTGGAGGCATGTTTGTCACTCTGAAATTCAAGAATCCCAGGCTAGCCAGGAAGTTATCTGTTCCAGACTTTGTCCTGGCCTTTAGTATCTTTAGAGACATTTTATGTTCTAACTTCCTGCACCATAGACAGGAATTGGACCTGTATTTATATCTAATCATTGATTTAGCTTATAAATATGGAGGTATTACTTTCTATGAAGATAATCCGTCCTTCTCAGCCAAAGCTGCAGCCAGCTTGGCTCAGTTTAATTTTGTAATGGACTGGAGCCAGCTGGACAACAAGCTATTTTGCAGGCTTAAAGTGGAACTACCACCTGTTTTAAAGTTTATCTAATTCCCCATCTGGCGACTAGCTGCTCAGTAGTGCTAGTCGCCAGAATAGTTACCTGGTTAAATAGAACGAGACCCTGCACCGGGACTGACAGGCAGTAGAGTGCGCAGACATCTTGCTATAGTGACGTCTTTGTGCCTGGGCTTATTCTGGCGACTAGCACTACTGAGCAGCTAGTCCCCAGATGGGGAATTAGATGACATAAACTTTAAAACAGGCGGTAGTTGCGCTTTAAAAGCTCCTACTTGCCAGGCAGTATGCCATTCATCTAATTTATGCCCAGTGATACTGGCAGAAGTAGTAGCTAGTCCAGCCGCAGCTCAAGCATCCACCTCAGCACAACCAACTTTACTGACCAAAGAGAAGTTAGGCAGGCCTATCCATTATATGGATAATTTTCCAATCTACAATAACTTTAATTTCAAAGGCTGCAGGATGTTGCACCTATGTTTAAACTGTTGTAAAGCAGTCTCCTGCAATTTGCCCCCAGGGAGATACTTTTACCAATAAATGACTAAGCTTGGTGAATGTGTTACTTCTAGAGTTTCTGATTTCTAGCCATCCTAACCAAAACATAGTTAACTTTCTCCTTACATGTTTTAGAGAAGGATGCGATACAGGGATCATGGCCTATCCAGAAAAGCCTATGGAATGTCCTAACCTACATGCAGAGCCTAATATCGTTTTCAAACTTTTGAAAGAGGATTTTTGCTAGACCCCTTCCCAGCCCCTTGTTTTCTACATGGCGTATCAATCCCCTAGGTCTTGCCACTAGGACATTTTCTTTAAAAAAGTGATTGATAGTTGATTTTTCTACTCCTCATACGTGCCTTACCCCAGCATTAAAGGGGGTCTGTCAACCCTATACAAGTTCTTCTTTAAAAGTTAGGTTATTTAGCAAATAGGTGGAATAATGTATTCATTTATTTTTTAAAAACTCTATTTGTCCAAAATTCAATGAATAAATAGTGCCCTGTGCCTGCCTTCTTGACTAACTGCAGTTACCTGCTCTGTAATGCAGTTTGTTACTCTTCCTCTGCTCCCCTCCCTCCATCCAGCCTTCTCTGATGATGGAGGCTTTCTGCATGTAAGCTGGAGGGCTCTCACTGGCCAAGAGGAACTTGTATAGGGGTGATAGATCCCCTTAAACAATCTCATCCCCTTTGAATCCTATTCCTTACAACACATTAAAATAGATGACGCTATGATATTAAAAAAGAGCGAGTTGGATGCTTATTGTCTAAGACAGATATTTCAGATGCAGGCGAATTACAAAGACCAAATGGCATCACAAGGTATTCCTAATGGCCATATTGCATATTAAGTTACTTCCTGTTCATCTTTCATTATGGCTTTCTCAGGGTATCAAGTAGAAACCACAGTATTATTTCTACAGTTGCATTACTTTTGGTTCTAGACGTAGCCCCAAACTGTTTGATATTTTTGCCGATGTACTGTGCTGGATTTTCCTTAATTATCTTGAGGGACAGAGTATGACTTCCTAATTATTGAGCCAGATACAGCATCCCCATCAGCTTTGTCTAAATTACTGAATGTGTTCAATAGATTGGCTATTCCAGATAAGTTCTTACAATACTACAATGGTCGCAGGTTCCCTCCTTCTCCTACTGGAGTCTCTCCAGTAGTATTCTTGGATGCAGCAAATCAGGGCTTTGCAGCTATATACAACACTCATTGGTTTTCTGAGCCATGGCCACAAGAAGCTTTAAGTTTACCTTTATTTTCAGTCATCTCTCCACTATTTGAATTATACCCCAAAGTGGCAGCTGCAGTCCTGTGGGGTGATTACTGGTCTGGTCAGGCAGTTACCTTTACTACTGACAATGCCTCAACAGCAGCTATTATTTCAAAAGGTAGGTATCCTTCTCCTCTAATCATGATGTTTCTCTGGAAGCTGACATGGTTGTCCCTGTATCACTAGTTTTTCATTTATGCGAAGTTCATACCTGGTATATCCAATACAGCAGCTGACGCATTGTCTCGTCTTAAATTTCAGGAGTTCTTTTTAATCTTCCCAACGGCAGATCTTCACCCTTTACAGCCACCTTCAATGCAAGACCCAGTCATGCCTTAGAATATTTTACACATAAAGCTCAGGCGATTATGGATAATGTGCTGGCCGATAGCACTAAAAAGGCATATGCTAAAGCATGGACCAATTTTACCTCATTTATAACCTCTACTAAACCATAGCAACCATTCTCCATTCTGGTCGTGTTGGCATTCGCAGTGATGAGTGGCAGAAAGCTAAGTTATCACCTTTCAGAATCAAGTTATATTTAGCAGGTCTACAGCACTATTTGGCTTTGTCACCCTCACCAACCATCCTTATTTGCAAAGTTTCAGATTAAACTATGTATGAAAGGATTATTAAAACTGCCTCACGCATGTTCACGCTTACCCACCACAGGTCAGATGTTTAGAAGGTATTCAATGTTCTAGAGCGGTGTTTCTCAATTCCTGTCCTCAGGACCCACTAACAGGCCAGGATTTGATGATTTCCTTGTTAGAGCACAGTTGAGTTAATCAGTGTGAATGAGCATCTGATCACAACACCTGTACTCTAGCTGAGAAATCCTTAAGTCCTGGCCTGTTATTGGGTCCTGAGGACAGGTGTTGCGAAACACTGTTCTAGAGTCATGCCCCTTTGGTACTCACGTCTCCTTAATAATTCAGGCTGCAATTTGTTTGGCTTTCTTAGGCCGGGTGAATTTATAGCACATTCATGTTCAGCACCATTCTTATACAAATCTCCCAAAGCTCACTGTAAATTCTGATCACTGTTCATTATTTCAATCTCATTGAAAAACCGATCAGTCACACAAAGGTCATCATGTCCCTTACTTCTCCACTCAAGGTAAATGATGTCCAGTCACTACTTTTCGGAATCTATTAAATAGGATTAAAGAGAGATCCGATAATAGCCCAGTGCTTCCAATGCCAGACGGCCCATTAACTACTGTGGTTTTTGTTAAATATCTTAGAAAACTTTTAAAACGGCTAAGGTTTGATGAATCAAGATTTTCGGGTTATTCCTTCAGGATAGGAGCCACCTCATCAGCCTCAAAGAATCAAGTGCCATCACACATCATACAGAAACTGGGGAGGTGGCACTCGAATTGCTACACTAGATATTTTCCAGAGCCAAGAAATCAAATTTGCGTTATCCTGTCTGTCAAAGTAATATGAAGTAATAAATAAAGAATTGAAGCCCAATACACTTGTTTTTTCCTTTTATGCCTCTATTCAGGCTTGCCCCGTTATGACGGTTGTATGCCCCGGGGAATCCCAAGAATAGACCTTTGTGTCACTGTACTCTGCTGGAAGCCCCAAGCACAAGTTTTAGTTATGCCTCAAAATATGTTTGCACAGGTGCTTTCCAATCACTAGTTACACCATGGGTCATATAGTAAGTGTTGTGGTGAATGTGTTATGTCAAAGCGAATATGGGCTAAAGTGCAAATCCATATTCACTCACCCACTGAAACAAAAGTTGCAGAATAAAGAAACCGCTCGAATAACTTTAAACATGCATCGCAATATCGGATAATGTTCTTAAGGATGGGAAGGTGCCATCAATCAGAAAATCTAGTGCTCCCTGGAGAGCTGCAGGGTTTGTATTTTATAAAAATCAATGTTTTGTAACAGAATTTTATGACCTTGAACTGTCATGGAGGTCAACTGTTTTTTCTGTTTAACACTTTATTATTGGAATGTACGGAAAGGAACGAAGAGCTATAAGAGCAGCTTTAGAGATGTTTTAATATGTACAGTTATACATGTATATTTTCAGTATATATTTTAGAGTAGCTCAGTACATCTTTCATTGATTCAAAATAGCTCCCGTTAAAGAAAAGATGGGCAATCCCTGTCCTAATGTGTGCAATTGACTTTAAAGGGATAGTAGACAGGAAGAGGGGGGCTGACCCACTTTGGCTCCATGTGCAAGTCTGACTTTAAAGCAGAACTATCACTTAGATATAACTGCCCCCCAATTAATTGTTAGTATAGTGATAATCATTGAAATAGTGTTATAATGTTAAGTGCCGGCATTATTTGGAGTCATAAGTTCCTATGAGACACGCCTCAACACGACATTGAAGACGTCTTGGCAGAAAGGGATCTGTGCTCCTGCACAGTCTCTTCACTGATAGGTTATTTGCCAAAGGGGGAGTTGCATTGCACCACACAGTACATGCAGGGATGGACCGCACAGTTGCACAGATCCCTTTCTGCCAAGATGTCTGCGCTATCGTGTTGAGGTGAGTCTCATATGAACTTATGAGTCCAAATAAAATTGGCACTTAATAAACGTTATAACACTATTTCAATGATTACTGCTATAGTAACAATTAATTGGGAGGCAATTATATCTAAGTGATCTGCTTTAAAGGGAAAAAGTAAAATGTTTACAGAAGAGCTGAATCGGCTCAATCAGACACATAAACAGGGTCATACAGCGCCGTCTCTGTTGCACGATATAAAGGGATAGTAATGTCACTATATAAAGTTGATATCGATTATTTATTATACTTTTATTATAATGCAGGATACTGTTGTAAATGTACATATTGTTGTAGTCTTCTTGTAATTTTATTTTAAAGTTCCCTCCTCCTGCCCCTTTTACCTATGTCACTCAGTCTTATCAGATCTGAAAGTCTGTCCAGATGGGACAATATTGTGTCAGCACAAGGAAAACCCTGCTCCCCTTCATCAAGGTGGTAGGGTTTTCCTTCTACAGACAGGGACAAGATTGTCCTTCATTGCGATCTGTCCGGTCAAGCAACTATCTTTCAGATCTGATGGAACAAGAGTGATATAGGGAAAAGGCAGGAGGGGAAAACTTTAAAATAAAATTACAGGAAGACTCCAATGATATGACCATTTACAATGGTGCTATGCATTATAAAAAAGTATAATGAATGACTGATAGTAATGTCACAATATAAAGTTATCTCTTTAAGATCAGGGCTTTTTAAATTACCCCCCATTTTAACATTATAGTACGTTGAGTGAGCATCAGATAACAACAACATGCACACTATTAACTCTTTGCATGCCAGAGAAGTAAGCAGTGCATTGTGAAGCAATATGTTGCTCACCCCTCTGGCACTCAAAGGATTAGAGTGCCCTTGAATGAAAGCAGGGAATGTACTCTGTGTTAACCCATATGTTTTGAATAGCACAAAAAGTTGGTGGGATAGGGGCTGTATGAGAGCCCCCACCTTTCCTATGCTCACACATTGATCAAATGTACCCGGGTGGGTGTGTTTGTTTGTTGAGGGATATGTGATCACAGTATGTACTACTTGGAGACTACCCTTGTTTGAAAAATAGGGCTCTTTCTTTGAAAGAGTAGAATTCCCCATTTCAAACAACTGTAGTCTTATTGTGCTTTAAAGGGATAGTAATGTTTCAAAATAAAAACAGCTCCAATTAATCTTCATAGTATTTGGGCCATGGAAAGTGTTATTTCAGTAGTCAGAGTTGTAGTTTAAGAGTAATTGAATGATAAAGTATCCCCCTCCCGCCCCATTTACTGATGTAACACAGCTCACCTCAGAGCAGCAAGACTATCCAGATGGGTCGTAGAGAGGGACAGTCTTCAGTGAGCATAAGGAAAAACCTGTCAATGGGGCAGGATTTTCCTTATGCTCACAGTAAGAAGATTGTCCCTTGCTGTGAGCTGACTGGTCCCAAGACCAGATTCCACATCTGAGGAGACGTGCCTTCACTAGGTAAAAGGGACAGGAGGGGGATACTTTATCATTCAATTACTCTTGAACTACAACTCTGACAGTATTGAAATAACACTCTCCGTGGCCCAAATACTATGATGATTAATTGGAGCTGCTGTTTTTGTGAAACATTACTATCCCTTTAATATTATTATTTCTCTTACTTCCTCTGTGGAACCATGGGGTAAAGTCCTCTCCTTTAGGAGGGAAGGGCCCTGAATAAAAGAGTTCTCTGAGGTGGAGGCTACCAGACTGCATGACTTTGGTATCCTATTGGAATGGCATCGCCTAAACGGTGACCATCAAAATGTCACCTGGGTCAGAAGGTGGACTTTGAAATTATGCCAGCATCAAAATGGCTTTTCCAAGCACCCTTCTCTGATCCTTTCTCACATGTGACTATACAAATCTGTTGCAGAAAATGATGGCTTACACCACAGAGAGCAGTTGGTCCCTGGTGAAGGACATCGTGGAGGAGGGAAATGCGTGCAATGCTCTGCAAGAGCTGTAGCAGATAATCAACATTACACCCATGAAATAATACTGGTCCAAACAGACTGAGACAGGTGGGTCACCTCTAGCACTCTTTGCCTGGTTGAGTTAGTAATATTTCATGGCTGTTGTGATGATCTGCTGTACCTCATGCAGACCATTGGACATGTTTCTTTGTGTTTAATGATCTGCACAGATCTTGTAGAACACTGCACACATTTCCCCCCTCAGGATGTCCTCCTCTATGGACCAATTGCACTCTGTGATGTATGCTAGGATCTTCAGCATCTTCTACTTGCAGTCCTGGTGTCCCTGGCTGATGAGAGCAGGGCTGTTGGTCTTCGTATTGTCAAGTTTTTGCTGAGCAGCTCAATTCTGCCTATTGATTCTGCTGTCTGAGCTAATCTAGTGCTCTGCTATCCACTGCTGCTGTCTTCTGAGTTTCTGGCTCAGGCTGAATCACCTGACGGTTATCAGCCAACCCTCCCAGGTTATTTAAGGCAGCTTGGTTCACTTCTCCATTGTTCTTGTGTTTGTTTGCCTACCTGTTGCTTCTGGCTGCTGTGGATTCTCTGCACTAGTGTTTGCTGTGTTCCAGACCCTTGGCTTGTTCCAGACATCATGAACTTCTGTGCTCCTGACCTTTGGCTTGTTCCTGACATCACAGGCTTCTGGTTTCCTGACTCCTGCTCGGCTGAATACCTGTCTTGGTTCCTGACTCTGGCGTGTCTTTTGGTTTATGCTCTTGGATTATGCTTCTGTTTTTGTTTCATTAATAAAGGTGTATTGCATTTTACATTTTTGTGTCCTGTCTGGTCCTTGATCCCTAACACGTATTGAGGATGTAAATTTTGGTACAGTGAGACCCCAGACATTAAGGGGCAGTTTTTGAAGTTGCCCGTTTCATGCAGACATTTTGATGATCGCCATTACCACTGCAACATTTTCATAGTAAACCCACCACTTTACTACGCTTCCCCCTCCCCCCACATTTGTGTTTAACAGTGCTGTCCATGAAATTAGAAGCAACAGCAAAGCTCTCTAAGTTAGCCTTCTTTTTATTTTGTGCTGTAGGATATTGGGCTGTATAATCCCCAATTAGGTGGGCTCCTATTCCTAGCCTCCTTTTGGAAGGATTGACCAGTGCACTAGCTTTCATGACCTGAGTCTAGTTTTATGAAACTTCTGTGTTCATATAATAGCCTGAAGTCTAAAAAGAGGATTTTCTCCCCTGAGTGCAAAGGTCACATTAGTATGTTCTTATTACGCTATCTGGCAGCCACATTTCTATGTGGTTTGGTAGCCTGAATTGCACTCTGTTGATGGGCTTGCTTATGCAGCACATCTATAAAGGATTTAGAACTATGTTCCTGTTCTCTGCACTACTGGCGTTTTTAACCTTTGCATTGCCTGTCTCCTGATTATGCCATGTCCAATGCTACTAAGGCTTCAGGGATCCCTTTAACCCATTGTTCTCCATACCAGATTGGGTTCTGGTACTCTATGTCACTATTGCTCTGTGGCTCGTATTCAACCTTCAAGGCCCTCACCTGTTGAACAGCAACCTGCATGGGTTAATGTCCTAATTTATTCAGTTCTATCCCTTCTTCTATTGAAGGGGTTTTAAATTCTTGCTATAAGTGAGACCCTGTGCCCCCCAAAAGGCACGTTAGTTATGTTGTGGAGGGTGATATCCCCATTACTGGGGATTCTTCTGACAACGAAGAGGAAACTGATGTGGATGACCTAGTTTGTCCTTCTCTACTGGGGACTCTTATGATGAAGACCCTGTTCTTCTGCTGAGTCTTATTCTGGCTGTCCTAGAGAGACTTAACATCTCTGATTTTAGTTCCTCTTTGCCTGATATTTTTAAGAGGAGCAAGTAGGCGGTTGCTATTTTTACTCTTCACCATTCCTTAGGTCAGTTACTTCTAGAGGATTTGAAACTGCCTGACAGATTATTCCTTAATCTGTGTGTATCTCCTTTATGGCCCCTTTCTGCTAAGGCTTTAGAGCATTAGATCCCCTCCTGTAATTTCCTACCTTGCCAAGAATACTGCCTTGCCTCTGGTGAATGCTGTGGCTCTTAAAGTGATAGCAATGTTTCACAAAAAAAGCATCTCCAATTAATCTTCATAGTATTTGGGCCATGTAGAGTGGTGTTTCAATACTGTAAGAACTGTAGTTCAAAAGTAATTGAATGATAATATTTCCCCCACCTGCCCCTTTTACATAGTGTAAGCTGCCTCCCATCAGATCTGGAATCTGGTCTCTTTACTGGACAGGTCACAGCAAGGGGCAATCTTCTTGCTGACAGCATAAGGAAAACCCTGCCCCCTTGCTTTTTTTTTTCTGAAACATTGCTATCTATCACGGTGCCTGTGTATTGCTGGCGACATTTTGACAGTATTATTTCCTGATACCTTTTTATTGGCTAACGTGATGCTGCGCCACCCAGTGTTAGCCTTTAAGTACTGAGCCCTGTAATTTCTGTAGGGCCCTTTCGTGGTGTTCCCGTTGCCTAGTGCTTGCTCTGTATTTCGTGTGAATCCTGTGTGTGACCCGGACTGCCTGACTACTCTGTCTGATTACGTTCCTGCTCTGTGTACCGACCCGGATTGCCTGACGTTCCTGCTCTGTGTACCGACCTGGATTGGCTGATGTTCCTGCTCTGTGTATCGACCCGGATTGGCTGACGTTTTTGCTCTGTGTATTGACCCTGGATTGGTTGACGTTCCTGCTCTGTGTACCGACCCGGTTTGGAGGACGTTCCTGCTCTGTGTATTGACCCAGATTGGCTGAGGCTCCTGCCCTGTGTATCACTCAGGCCCGGTTAACTACTCCGTCCAGTTATCCGGTTGGGGAATCTTTCCGGTGCTCTGTCCAGGTCTTGTATAGACCCTTTTGGTTGCCTCGATTGCTGCTCTGCCGTTCAGCTACTGTGACCCAATCACGCTATTATGCCTTGTATCTCCATACCCCAGGGTAGGAGCTATTACTGGTGGCACACTGTACGCTTGGCTTGTTACTGCTGCCCTAGTGAGGTTGGTCTCCTGGGCGCCTCAGTTTGTGTTTACTACCTGGCAGTCGCCATCACGCCAGAGCTTTTGTTAACCTTGCAGCATGGTGTCTTTATCCTTGGGTCACAGTTACTGCTGTTTCGGTTTGGCGTTACACTGCAACTCCGGTTGCAGTCACCCTGTGTTGTCCGGTAGTCTGTTACTTATTCAGGGCCTCGCTCACCCATATTTTGCTCTCAAATATATCTACTGGACCCGTGTGGGTTAATGTTTCCTCTGTAACCTGTCCTGTGTCAGTATTACGTGTTATTTATATGCTGGACCCGCGAGGGTTACTTTATTCTGCCTAGTTTCAATACAACTGTGTTTTACCAAACATCCTGCCTCTGAGTGTACTGAAAACCATAACACTATTCCTTTAAAGATCAAGCAGACAAGCATCTGGATTAATCTTTGAAGGTGATTTTTGTAGCCTCTGGTACCACCTTATGCCCTTCTTTCGTCATTGCATGGGTAACAAGGGACATACTTGTCTTGGGAATCACCTTTTGGATGCTGTCCATGCGGACGCACCTAAGGAAGATCTGGTGGTTCTTATATCTGAGATCCTTGAAGCTAATGCTTACATTACTGAATTGGCCTTTGATTTTACTTAGCTTTCTGGAAAGGCCTTGAATTTACCTTTGGCCATGTGCTGCACTCTATGGCTGAAGATTTGGTCAGCTGACTAGTCTTCCAAGGTATCTCTCCATTTTTGGGCAACCGCTATTTGGCCAAGAATTGGACAAGGTTATCAGTCATTCCACCTGTGCAAGAGCAGTATGTTGCTTTAACTTAATCCTTTTCCATGGTAAGACATGTAATTTTCATTACCCCCACCTCTATGGCTACATACTAAGGGTACCACTTCCCTCACCAGGTGTGTTCCACTCCAAAACCCAAGCAGGTTTGCTCAGGTAAGAAGCTTGTGCAGAAGCCCAAAGCTGGCAAACCTACCTCTTCATTACTCGTGGGGGTTTGGCCCACCTCTGGTTGTTATAGGAGGTTGTCTCTGTTTTTCTACCCCAGATTTGGGGTGTCCATGGCAGACCAGTGTGTTTTGCAGGTAATTTCAGAAGGGTACCGCATAGATTTCAAGTTGCTTCCATCATGTAATTTTCCTTATGTCCATAGTTCCCCATGATCCTGAATGAAGCCGTTAAGTTTTGGTTGCAGATTCTTCCCTGCTGGATATACAGATGTTAATATAACTTCCTTCTCTGGAAAGAGTCACAGCCACATAGGTCACAGTTCACCTGTTTCTTATGTGGGAGAAGGCTCATATTCCTGCTCTCTCTGCATTTGCATTCCAGGGGTATACAGCGTTGTAGTAGATTTTCTCAGTCGCCAGTGTCTGGATCCCAACAATTGGGAGCTCCATCGGAGAGCAATCAACTTCATCATTTGACTAAGGGGTCTGTCTTTCAGAATCTCACACTTCCATGGGATTTGAACCTGGCTCTGGGAGTGTTTCGGAAGGTGCCTTTTGAGATCTTGTCATCAGATTCCCTGCATTTATTTACGCTAAAGACTGATATTCTCTTAGCTACTGTGTCAGTTTGGTGGGTAGCAGATACCTGATACTGTACCTCCGAGGAAACCCATAGGGTTTCTCCCCAAGAATGATTCTGAGTTTCACATCACCCCTTAGATGTTCCTTCTCTAATGTAAACAAACCTAGTTTGGCTAGTCTCTCTTTATAACTCAGATCCTCCAATTACTTTATCAGTTTTATTTCACGTCTCTGTACTTTTTCCAGTTCAATAATGTAGTTTTTAAGAACTGGTGGCCAAGACTGTACTCAATATTCTAGATGAGGCCTAACCAAGGATTTATATAAAGGTAGAATAGTATTAGCATCCTGTGCATCTGTATTCCTTTTTATGAAGGATAGTACCCTCTTTGCTCTTGCAGCAGCTGTGTGACTCTTCACACTGCTGTGAAGTCTATCGTCTGTCAGTATTCCTAAACCTTTCTATAATGATGATGATTCCCCAAGTTGTTTTCCATATAGTGTATATAAAAAAGAGAGATTATATAGAGGCACACGACTAATCAGCAAATGTACCAAACAAAATATAATTAGAAAAATATAAAATATTTATTAATCCAAATTAACAAATATCCATCTTAAATAGATCAGAATGCAGTGGTATAGTAGACCCCCCACACCCGGATCCCATCCCCAAGCTCACAAAACCCTACACATAACACCCCATAAAATAAAAAGATAAAAGTCAAACATTGGCTCCAGAAAAAGATGGACAAAAATTAGAAATATAAAAAGTCCATTATATCATATTGGTGTCACCCAAAGATTTTGATGGAGGAAATAAATGAATTAAATCTATATTGAATGTATCCAAAATATTCACCACATATTCACAGTGATTTCCAAAGTCACTCATCCGATACACATGATTCAGGCAATGGAGAGGTTAGCGATGAACATGAGGATGGAAGACAAACATAATACTTGTTGACAGATGAAAATGGAATCATGGATAGAGTCACACAACCGAGTCTGCCACTTATTGTTCATGTGGTGGGCAAACACAAAAAGGGGCATACTTCTCACCCATCTTCACCCTTATCTAGGGTTATGCGACAAACAGCCTTCAACCACCTTAATCGAACTGCCACTCACAGGTTGTTACAGATTCACTGTAGTCTGTTTCCATTACAATTAACAAAACCTCAATTTATCCTCCATCATATACGGGTGACATTGCACAGACACCAACAAACAATTTGACTCTTCTGAAGGCGAAGACCAACATGTTTTGCCTGCTCCAACTTGGGCTTCCTCAAGGCAATCAATCGCAAATATAAAAACCGTTACGTTTTAAACTTCCATCCCGGAAGTTATCAGTTGTCATGGTAATCCATCTAAACAAAGGTGTATGTATCTCATGTCACTCACGGTCAAAGTGGCTACTACCTACCAAAAATCTTTACATTATTTGAACCAGTGTAGTCTAATCGCGGCCATGGAATGCAACAGTGAAAAGACATCTTAATATATTAACGGCTAAACCAATAGCCAAAAGTACATAGTAAATATCTTTCCTCCAGGGTTAACACCATCAATCTCCAATGTAATTGGTAATCTCTAATCCCAAAAAATAATCAAATTTTACACATCATCAAAATGTCCTTATTTAATAATCACTATCACCTTTCTCCATATCTAAATCTGTAGTTTCGCTCCACACCATGGCCATGATATAACCGCACAACGAACATAGTAAATGCTAAGTTGTCTTAAAGTGGCATATACACACAAAGGACAACAACACACCCCAAAATATACCATACTAACTAATTGAGGGCACCCCAAGTTATCGCTCCAATTTCAGGGACACAAAACCAACACTAAAATTAGCGCATAAAATATGTCCACTGATAAAAGGATACCCAATTGCAGCAAACAAATCACTATACTCCTCACCATTATATTCTGTTCCAAGAACATACTGAACTGTAGTTCTTCATTTAAACCTTTGGGGGTGTAGTGTGTCCAAAGTATATATCCACCTACTTTCTCTTTGTAACAGTCTCTTGTCCAAGTCACACCTCCCCGAGGATGGCATCTCACACATTCTACATCAACACATTTCAAACTATCACTTTTTGCTTGATGACAATTAATAAAATGTCTAGCAATTGGGCTTTCTACCCGTTGATTTTCAATATCACATTTATGTTCTAACACCCTCCTGCGTAATTTCCTAATTGTCTTACCAATATAGATTTTTAGACAAGGGCACTGCAGTTGATATATCACACCTCTAGTACGTCAATTAATCATGCTTTTAGTTTTAAACCTTTTTGATTGATCAAAATTAACAAAAGTATCTGATTTCTGAATACATTTACAAGCATTACAAGATGCTGTCCTAGCCAATCACTTTTCTTTTCATTTGATGGCTCATAACTGTGTACTAGCGTATCTCAGAAGTTCGGTGCTCTTTTAGCCACTAAGGCTGGAGAGTCTCCAACTATTGATTTTATCGATTTATCTTGTGTCAACAGACCCCAATGTTTCACCAGTACAGTTTTCAATATATTCTAATGAGTTCCATATGAGGTAATAAAATGTACCCTATTCTCAACATTGACTGTTTTAGTCTTAAATACTACTTTATCTCTATCTTGTTGAATTGCCCTATTGTAATTCTTTCTCAAACTATTAAGAGTATCCTCTATCCATAAATCTATGAGCGAGCTCACTCGCCTGTTCTTGAAACTCACTCATATCTGTACAGTTTCTCCATAACCGGAGGAACTGTCCATATGGAATACTCTTCTTTTGTGATAGTGAATGATTACTCGTTGCTTATTGTAACGAACTACAGGCAGTAGGTTTACGATATCCTTTAGTTTTTAACATAAACCATCCTTATACATTTTTAAGTCCAAAAAATCAACTTCTGACAGTGTATGTGAGTTTGATATTCAAGTCATCCTGGTTCAAATTTACAATGAATCTCTCCAACTCAACACTTGAACCCTCCCAAATCATAAATATATTGTTGATATATCTGAGCCAGTGGGCCACGTATAAACTCCATTAATTCAACTATAAACTCATTCTGATGAGTGAACTCACTGCTCCTTGTATCCAAACAGAATTGACATGCTCTTAAGTCTACTTTATTAGGGATGGAGGTGTAGAGGGACTCCACATCCAAAGTAGCCGGATGTGAGTCCCTCCCCATCTCCACCCCGATGAAGTGGTGAATCACATCACCTGTGTCCTCAACAAAAGATGTCAACATTTTAAGAAATGGTTTTAATTGTCTATCCACATATCGCCCCACAAATTCCGATACACTACCTATACCAGAGACGACTGGCGTGTCCAGGAGGATTTTTTAATGACTTGTCCACTTTCAGCAGTGTATATATTGTTAGAATAATTGGACAATCGACCAACATATAGTTCATCTCTTGCTTAGATATTACATTTTTTTTCAAAAGCAAAGGTCAATTTTCGTTTCAGTTTAGTTTGGATTTCAAGAGTTGGGTCCCTATCAAGTACTTCATAACAAGAAATGTCCCTCAACTGTCGTGTTATTTCATTATGATAATCTTCCTCTCTTAAAAAGACCACATTCCATCCCTTGTCACTCAGGCTTTTTATGATTTCAGTGTGGCTTTGTAAATCCCTCAATGCCACTTGTTCCTCTTTCGTTAGATTATGATTAAAAGCAACACTGAAAAGAGGATTTTAGTCTTACCTGTTAAACTCTTTTCTCTTAGTCCATACAGGTTACTGGTAACTTTGGGATGTCCAACCATTGAGTTTCCCAGAGGCGGGAATTAAGGCTAGGACCAGGCGCAAGGCGATCCGCCCCTTTAAGTAGGCAGGAACAATTCTAGAATTGAATGCAGGGGGTGGAGCCTACCTTCCCTCCTTGGCTGCAGCTAGCCAACCAGCTCCAGTAAGATTTGAGACTCTAACTATTAACTAGATAGTAGAAGGGAAAGAAGACTCCTGTGAGCATGAGCCGAAGGACCCCCAAGGTCTGCCACAGGACAGCCAAACATGGTCCCTTGATGGGGTAGGAGACCAGTACCCTGTATGGACTAAGAGAAAAGGATTTAACAGGTAAGACTAAAATCCTCTTTTCTCTGTCGTCCAATACAGGTTACTGGAAACTTTGGGATGTCCAACCATTGAGTTTCCCAGAGGCGGGAAGTATGGCTAGGACCAGGCACAAGGCCCCCAAAGTCACCAGAGCAGATATGAACCATCAGATCAGAGATAGCCCAACAACAAGGGAGTGTCAATGGACACTGAACAGGGGTAACAATACCCCATGAATGTGACACAGCACACTGAACTAGAGCCAACAGGGCTCAAAAGTGAAGGAAGCACCAGGGAACCGAAGAGGATCCTAGATAGGCAAGACTGCCTCCAGGATCTTCCTCCCAATACTGGCTTCAGCTGATGCCAGTACATCAACATGATAGTGCTTCGGAAAGGTGTGCACAGACGACCAAGTGGCAGCCTTGCACAACTGATCAGTGGAGGCCTGGTTCTTATAAGCCCAAGAAGCCCCAATAGATCTAGTAGTATGAGCCGTGACCCGAAAGGGAATAGGCTTCTTCCTCAGCTCATAAGCCTTACGAATAGTGGACTTGATCCAGGACACAATAGTTACTTTGGATGCAGTTCTTCCTGCCCTGGGGCCCTCAGGAATGACGAACAGCGCATCAGATTGTCTGTTGGATTCAGTACGATGTACATAAAACTTGAGACAATGCACCACATCTAACAAGGATCCCGCTCCTTGTCAGAGGTAGGGTCAGAGCAGAAAGAAGGCACCACAATCTCCTGATTGATGTGGAACACAGAGACCACCTTTGGGAGAAACTCCTGAGAAGTGCAAAGCACCGCCTTGTCTTTGTGAAACACCAAAAAGAAAAGTCAACAAGACAGAGCATGCAACTCCGCGACACGGGGAACAGACATGATCGCCAGGAGAAAAGCTATCAGCAGGCGTAGAGGAATAGTAGCCAAAGACTCAAAGGGAGGGCGCTGAAGGACGCCCAAAACCAAGTTAAGATCCCACGGAGGAGCGGAATTCTTAAAAGCAGGACGAGTATGAGCAATGCCCTGGAAGAAAACCTTGACATCAGGAAGAATAGCAATGCTTCTCTGAAAGAAAACAGAGAGAGCAGAAGTCTGAACCTTGAGGGAACTCAAACTGAGGCCCTTGTCCACACCGTCCTGCAAGAAGGGCAAGACCGTAGGCAGATCAAATTCCTGAGACAGGAATTGTACCATACACAGGTAAATAGGTAAATATATAAATAGTACATTTATTATAAAATGGTAAAGAAAAATATAAAATTTAAATAACAGTAATGATAAATAAAATATACAGATATAAATGAACAAAATACCCGCTCAACGAGTTTTGTAGGGCTTGCCTACTTCCTCAAGAGCTACTGATTGAAAATACTTGCCATTTTAATTCGTTATTTATAGAAAGGATTTCTTTCAATACCCGCCATTCCACAATAGCCCCTCTCCTTCACGTCCGGTCGCGTCCTACATACTTCCGTTCACTCGCCATATTGTGCCTGTACTGCGTTCCATACTTGGAGCGCATCTTCTGCGCATGTCCCATCGGCACATCCGGCCATTTATACAATCTTACTACATCCGCCTCCTCATCCCCTACAAAACACATTGAGCGGGTATTTTGTTAATTTATATGTGTATATTTTATTTATCAGTACTGTTATTTAAATTTTATATTTTTCTTTACCATTTTATAATGTACTATTTATATATTTACCTAGTCACCTGTGTATGGTACAATTAATAATAGAATACCTAGTAGTCTGTATATATCCAGAGGAAATTACCCACTTAGAGAAGGTCACCTAATAGAAAAAAGGAGAATACATTCTGTCTGAAGACATAAAATAGAAGAAGGAGGCCGGTGGAGGATATGTGGGAGACTAAGAGATGATAACCGACCTGGGGTTTAAACTAGGAATGTGGAATACACTGAGAGGCAGTATTATCCTCTCAAAAAAGTGAGTACCATTTCTACGCACGTGGTGAAGGTGAAGGTTTAAGACTGTGAAGATACTACACTTAGAGGAATTCCCTGCGCTGTTGTTTTTTTGTGTTTTTTTGTAGTATATTGATGGGAATCCCTACCCATATAACAGCTGCACAGGATTCCAAAGGACTCTTGAGAACTCCTTTTCTTTGGTACTGTAAAAGGACTATTTATATTAAGGTGAAAAAGATAATTTTTATTTTTTAAGTTGTACAATTTATGAATATTTAATATTGTTATATAAATATACTGCACCTTATATCCGTTATTATTTATTATTTGTGTCGCTTCCTATAGCCCAGGGTTGATACTAAATAAGTATTCTCCCTAGGGAATATATATATATTTGCCATGATGTTGTCTACGCCAGGAAAGTGCACTGCGGATATGGCAGGAACATGTTCTTCTGCTCAGGACAAAATAGCCTTGACCTCTAACCAAGTGGCGAGACTTCTTGTTCCACACTGATTGTTGATGTAAGCCACGGCCGTGGCGTTTTCAGCCTGTTCTCGGACTGGACATTCTTCCAGCTGCGGTGTCCAATGACGAAGGGCATGAAATATCGGCCGAAGCTCCAACACGATGTGAAGGAGAGATTCCTCTGGAGACCACTGACCTTGAGCACTGAGGCGACCCAGGACCGCAACCCAGCCAGAGAGGCTGGCATCCGTCGTTACCGTGGTCCAGAAGGATACCAGGAAGGACTTGCCCTTCTGTGGATTGGAGAGGTCGAGCCACCATGACAAACTCAGTTCCACGTGAAGAGAGAGGGATACTGACGTCTTCAGAAGGTCTGGCTGACCATTGCACACCTGGGTCACAAACCCCTGGAGTTCCCTGGTGTGAGCCATGGCAAATAGGGCCGCTTCTATGGTGGAGATGAATTTCCTCACTAGAGAGGACAGCTTCTTGGCCAGAACTGGATCGTGAGCCAGAACAGCTGAAACCCTGTGGGCGATCTGGTGAGCCACCTCATCCATGAGAAACACCATGCTCTGCTGAGTGTCGAAGAGAAGGCCCAGTAAGATCAGATGCTGGGATGGGACAAGATCCGACTTGTCCATGTTGATGATCCACCTGTGATGGGTGAAAGCATGAATGCAGTCCTGAACCTACTGATGAAGAAGTTCTGCAGAGGGGGCTTTCAGAAGCAGGTTGTCCATGTATGGAGTAACTCTGTGTCACGGTTTGTTATGACTCTCAGACACAAGTTTTAGGTAAAAATCAATTTTATTGAAATAATAAATTGATAATGTAGGATGGCAAACACATGTATACAGATACATACAGAATATAACAAGACAGAATGCAGACTCTACCGGTCCTGTCAATATACCGGACAGGACAGTCTGAAGAAACAGAATGTTAGGCTCTACCGGCCTTGCCAATACCGGGTAAGGCAACCTGCAGATGGAATAGCATAACGGTTCTACCGGCCTTACCAAATTACCGGGCAAGGCAGCCTCAACAGATTCACAATGTAGGCTCTACCGGTCCTGCCAATACCGGGTAAGGCAACCTCAGATGGAATATGACAATAAGGTTCTACCGGCCTTACCAATACCGGGCAGGGCAGCCCAGAGATAATAGCAGCAGTCAGATGGTAATGGCAAATTGACAGGAGTGTAAGCAACCCAGTGTACATACACTGAGGCCAACAGGGATAGTAAAGTCGCAAGACTTTGGAGCAAGCCAGCGTCCACACGCTGGGACCAACACAGGATTGTATAGCCGCTAGGCTTTGGAGCAAACCAGTGACCGCACACTGGTGTAACAAACGAGTTTGTATAGCCGCAAGGCTTCGGAGCAAACCAGCATCCGCACGCTGTGACCAACACGGAACTGTATAGCCGCAAGGCTTTGGAGCAAACCAGTGACCGCACACTGGTGTAACAAGTGTGTTTGTATAGCCGCAAGGCTTTGGAGCAAACCAGCGTCCGCACGCTGGAACCAACTCAGGATAGTATAGCCGATAGGCTTTGGAGCAAACCAGTGACCGCACACTGGTGTAACAAACAAGTAGTATAGCCACAAGGCTTTGGAGCAAACCAGCGTCCGCACGCTGGAACCAACACAGGACTGTATAGCCGATAGGCTTTGGAGCAAACCAGTGACCGCACACTGGTGTAACAAACAAGTAATATAGCCGCAAGGCTTTGGAGCAAACCAGTGACCGCACACTGGTGTAACAAGCGTGTTCGTATAGCCGCAAGGCTTTGGAGCAAACCAGCGTCCGCACGCTGGGACCAACTCAGGATAGTATAGCCGATAGGCTTTGGAGCAAACCAGTGACCGCACACTGGTGTAACAAACAAGTAATATAGCCGCAAGGCTTTGGAGCAAACCAGTGACCGCACACTGGTGTAACAAGCGTGTTCGTATAGCCGCAAGGCTTTGGAGCAAACCAGCGTCCGCACACTGGGACCAACTCAGGATAGTATAGCCGATAGGCTTTGGAGCAAACCAGTGACCGCACACTGGGGTAACTAACAATGTCGCCGACTCGACCGAGCAAGAGGTCGCCAGGATACAGGAGACAGGCGATGCGATGACAGGAACCAGCAACGATCAGTCAGGTCAGGAAACAGCAGAGTTGAAGAACCGCAGGAACAGCGACACCAGAGACTAGGCCGGAACCAGGACTGGAACAACTCAGCAGGCAGGAAACACTGGAACAGTAGCGAACAGGTACTCAGGAACACATGAGATCAGGAACACTGGAACAGAGGCCCAGCTATCACTAGCATAGTGATAGCAGGAAGGTCAGAAACAACACGAAATTTAAATCCAGGTTTAAATAGGCAATGAAAGGCGGGCTATCCGCAGACAGCCAATAGCAGCCCCCTACTGGTGACAGACAAGGAACTGCAGCAATCACGGGCACCGTGATACTCTGATGCCATCCCGATGGAGGATGGATACTAAAGCACCCAGGACACGGTTGAAGACTTGAGGAGCTGTAGTCAGACCAAAGGGAAGAGCTGAAAACTTTGTCGCAGGCAAATCTGAGATACTGCCGCCTTTCTAGATGAATGAAGATCCAGAGAGGCAAGGAATTCCCCCGGGGACATAGCAGCAATCACCGTTCTTAGGGACTCCTGGTGATAATGAATCCTGATCACAAAGAAATTGAGATCCTTTAAATCCAAAATGGGACAACAGCCGCCGTCCTTCTTGGAGACCACAAAGAGTTTTGAGTAAAAACCCATACCTCTGTCCTGAACTGGAACAGGCTCCAGAACATCCTTGTCCAGAAGGGCCTGGATAGCACCATTGAACAGACAGCGTTTCTCTGTGCCCTGGGGCATATGAGAGGGAAAAAAAGCGAAAAGGAGGAAGAGAGAGACGAAAGGGATCCTGTACCCTTCCGCTACCACCTGTAAAACCCATGGGTCTGCCACTGAATCCTCCCAGACGCTGTGGTAGTGACACAGACAGCCACCCATAGCTGAGTGGGGACCTGGGTTCGGCGAGTCATGCTTGGAAGCCTTAGGCTTGGAGGAGACCTTAAGTTTCCATTGCTGTTTTGGGCTTGGTGGAGGCACGCGGAGCGGAGGGAACCACCTGGTTCGCCAGACGTGTCTCAGTCTGGAAGGCACAAAAAAAACAATTATGCTTGAGAGGCGTTTTCTTCTTGGGGACCAAAGGCAGAAGGGTACTTTTACCCCCTTTGGCCTCACTAATCAGATCCTTAAGATCTGGCCCAAATAATGATGTGCCTTGAAAAGTCAAGGAGAGCAAGGCTTTGTTGGAAGCAGTGTCAGCAGACCATATCTTAAGCCAAAGAGCTCGTCTGGCAACAACAGACATGGTGGAAGTCCATGCCACCAAACGGATGGCATCAAATAAGGAAGCAGAAACATAGTGCTGGGCCTGAGAAATGTTGGCAAGAAGCTGCAACATATCTGAAGTAGGAGCACCCTGATGGACAGCACGGTAAGCTCTTCAGTCCAGACCTCAATGGCCCGGTAAACCCATGCCGCGGCGAACGCTGGCCACATGGCAGTACCAGCAGTGGCAAAAATGGACTTGAGGGAAACCTCAAGTTTCTTGTCAGTCCAGTTTTTCAGAGCGGACGCATCAGAAACTGGCAAGGCAGTAGATGTAGATAGCCTGGAGATAGGAGCATCCGCTTTGGGGGGATGAACCCACTGAGCAAGCGCTGCCTCAAAGAAGGGGTAAAGCTTGGCAAATTTCTTGGAAACAGGTTTCCTGTCCGGACATTTCCACTCATCAGACACAAGGTGGTCAAGAGTGGGGTTAGGTGGAAAACAAGGGGCTTCTTAGGCTCCTGAAAAGCATCAGAGGGATCTGAAGAGACCTCCTGGACTAAGGGAATGTTTAGAGTGGTTAAGACAGCTCTGATCAGGCCCTCAGCTGAGGGCTCAGGATCAGCCTCAAAGGGGTCCCCACAAAATTGAGAGGAGCCCACAGCAGAACATTCCTCAACATCTGAATCCACCAAGAGTTCCTCCTCAGAGGAATCCGATACATTAGGTACTTCCCCGGCAGGGAAGATCTGACTGAAGGAGGGGTCTGCCATGAGTGGAAGACCCCCTGTAACTGGGATGGAAAGAGTTGCAGTGTAGACAGAAGGTCTCTAGTAGCAGCCTTGAACTCTTGTACCCAAACTGGCTCTAATACATGGCTGGAGGTCCCTGGGAGATATTCAGGGACATCAGAACATGCTGGGTATAAATGATCTGAGAATTCTCTAGGTGACCCTGAATGATATGAGGAACAATGTGCAATAGGGGACACAGGAACCCCAGCATCCTTAGTGTTAGGCCTGGCCCCAAGCTCCAACGGATTAGACATTCTCACAGTGTCAAAGACATTTAAAGTATAAGGAATCACCCAAATACAGTGTGCAAGATTAAAATTTCACCCCAGAAATCGCTACAATAATCGTATCTGGCAGACGAAGGGTTAATCTACAGAGGAGAGAAGGAGAGTCCAAGCCCTACGTAGGATACTCTTTCTGGAAAAGGCACAAGATGGCTGCCGTGGCGGGAGCCAATCAGAAAGGACAGCTCAAAGCAAGCACTCATGGGAAATGTAGTTTTCCCTTAAAAAGTACCCCAACAGTGCCCGAAGCCCCCTGAGCCCACCAACACACTTAAAACATTAACCAGATGACAGAGCAAGGGCAGACAATTAAAATGAGCCATCCCTGAAGTCGCTACATTGAACGGCTGCAGATATATGTCCCAAGCTGCATAGTTCCATAGGAGTGAATGGCGCAATGGCATCTATTCAGTAAAGAGAAAATTTTTTCAAAGTTGAAACTGTGAATTAATAGTGCATGAAACATCACTAGAACATGTTGGAAAACCCAAAACAAACGCCAAACCCAGTAGGGAAAGTGCCAGTAACCCCCCAAAAGATGCAAAATCGGCAGCTAAAGGGTTAAGTTACCACATAAACTTGCTCCAAAACACCCAACAAACATACAGATAAACCCAATGAGTGCCAGAGTGTGGAATAGGAGCTCCAAAGGAAAACCCCTGTGCGGAGGGGCACTGTGGGACATGTGGACCTGCAGCACTCAAAGGGTTGCTCACTTTTCCTGCAGATCTTCTGTCTTCAGACTAACATGTATTAAGAAGAAGCCTCGGTGGGCAACTCCTGAGGAAAGAACTTGAACTCAAGATTTTCCCCCCAGGTCTTAAGGTCCACAAAAAGCACCTGGATATGGTAATCCGCCTAATGGTGGTATTCCATTTCTAAAGGAAAAATAAAGAATTAGAATTAAAACTGTAGCAGAACTGTTCTCTTGCCTGTGTCTTCACCAAGGAACAAATCTTACTGGAGCTGGTTGGCTAGCTGCAGCCAAGGAGGGAAGATGGGCTCTACCCCCTGCATTCAATTCTAGAATTGTTCCTTCCTAATTAAAGGGGAGGATCGCCTACCCAAAGTTACCAGTAACCTGTATTGGATGACAGAGAAATCAGTCTTTCTAAGATCTTCCAGAATTGCTTGTGTAAAAGCATATATAAAGGGATTGTGACCTGGACAAGAGACTGTTACAAAGAGAAAGTAGGTGGATATATACTTTAGACACACTACACCCCAAAGGTTTAAACAAAGAACTACAGTTCAATATGTTCTTGGAATAGAATATAATGTTGAGGAGTATAGTGATTTGTTTGCTGCAATTGGGTATCCTTTTATCAGTGGACATAGTTTATGCGCTAATTTTAGCGTTGGTTTTGTGTCCCTGAAATTGGAGAGATAACTTGGGAGGTCCCCTATTAGTACAGTATATTTTGGGGTGTGTTGTCCTTTGTGTGTATATGCCACTTTAAGACAACTTAGTATTTACAAAGTACTTTGTGCTGTTATATCGTGGCCATGGTGTGGAGCGAAATGACAGATTTAGATACGGAGAAAGGTGATAGTGATTATTTAATAAGCACATTTTGGTGATGTGTAAAATGTGATTATTTTTAAGGGATTGGAGATCCCCAATTACATCTGAGATTGATGGTGTTAACCCGGGAGGAAAGATATTTACTATGTACTTTTGGCTACCGGGTTAGCCATTACTATAGTAAGATGTCTTTTTGCTGTTGCATTCCATGGCCGTGATTAGACTATACTGGTTGAAATAATGTAAAGATTTATTGGTAGGTAGTAGCCACTTTGACCGTGAGTGACATATGAGATACATACACCTTTGTTTAGATGGATTACCATGTCAATTGATGACAGCTTCCGGGATGGAAGTTTAAAAAGTAACCGTTTTTATATTTCCGATTGATTGACTTGAGGAATTCTGGGTTGTCACCCGTATATGAATGGAGGATAAATTGAAGTTTCATTAATTGGAATGGAGACAAAAAGATTGGGGTGGTATTAATATGTTTGCTTTTTCCATGATGAAGTAACCCCCCCCACACACACACACACACACACACACCTAGCTTATAAGAAGGGAGGATCCAGAGAAACGCAACCTAACGAGTTCTCTGGTTAACCCTTCCATTACTAGGATAAATGTTGCCATGGTAGGGGACTCGTAAGTTAAGGGGACTGTGATGATGACAATTTGGATTCTTTTTGAAGAATATGCTGGTTCTTTTGCTGAGGGTCTCATCCAAGCTGTTCTGGAAACCTGAAGGTCTCTGAGGCCACATATTCTAGTTCTTCTTTCCCTCATATTTTTAAACAGAGGCCAGGTATTAGTGGATGAACGGAGGACACAAACAAGAGGTTGTTCCTTTACAGACGTGCCTCTCTCTCTTATTCCTTTTCTTCTGTGTCCTTTCCAAGGCAGAAAGAATTGGTCTTAACTCAGCCTCCCAGCTGGTAAGACCAATTGTAAAACTATAAAGGACCTCACTCTCCCTCTGGCCAGAAGTTAGTTTATACTTCCTTCAGTGCTTCCATATTTTATTATTTTAAGCAGATGAATCTAAATCATAGATCCCACCAACAGAGGGGGTTGTATTTGGTCAATGCATATATATGTACACATACCCTCCAACAGATGTTTTGTATGTGAAAAGCTGCCAAAAATAATGCCCATTTGTGCCTTGTTTAGTTTTGCTTCTTCCTTCCTTGCAAGGAAAGCAAAATAATTTGATGCATATATACAGTACTGTGCAAAAGTCTTAGGCATGTGTGAAAAAATGCTGTAAAGTAAGAATGCTATCAAAAATAGACCTGTTAATAGTTTATTTTTTATCAATTAACAATGCTTTTGAGTGAACACAAGAAAAATCTAAATCAAATCAATATTTGGTGTGACCACCCTTCAAAACAGCATCAGTTATCTAGGTACACTTGCACACAGTTTATTAAGGAATTCTGCAGGTAGGTTGTTCCAAACATCTTGGATATCTAAGCACAGTTCGTCTGTGGATTTAGGCAGCCTCAGTTGCTTCTCTTCCTTCATTTAATCAATGATGATGAGATCAGGGCTCTGTGGGGGCCATACCATCACTTTCAGGAACCCTTGTTCTTCTTTATGCTGAAGATAGTTCTTAATGTTTTTGTCTGTATGTTTGGGGTCATTCTCATGCTGCAGAATAAATTTGGGGCCAATTCAATGCCTCACTGATGGTATTGCATGATGGACAAGTATCTGCCTGTACTTCTCAGCATTTATGAGACCATTAATTCTGACCAAATCGCCAACTCCATTTGCAGAAATGCATCCCCAAGCTTGCAGGGAACCTCAACCATGCTTCACTTTTGCCTGCAGACACTCATTCTTGTACTGCAGCTCTTCGGCAAGCAAACTACCTTCTGCTACAGCCAAATATATCAAGATTTGAATCATCAGTCCAAAGCACCTGCTGTAATTTTTCCACACCCCAGTGCCTGTGTTTTCTTGCATAGTTGAGTCGCTTGGCCTTGTTTCCACTCGAAGGTATGGCTTTTTGGCTGCAAGTCTTCCTTGAAGACCACTTCTGACCATACTTCTCTAGACATTAGATGAGTGTACCGGGATCCCACTGTTTTCTTCCAATTCTGAGCTAATGGCACTGCTGGACATCTTCCATTTATGAAGGGAAGTAAGCATGATGTGTCCTTCATCTGCTGCATCTACCTTGTGTGTTATTGCTGTGCTCAGTCTTGCCATGGTGTATGACTTTTGACTGTCTTCAGCAACCTCAGCTTGTTAGCTGAATTTGGCTGTTCCACATCCAGTTTTAATCTTCCTACACAGCTGTTTCTGTTTCAGGTAATGATTGTGTTTCAACTCACATAGTATATTGAGGATCATTAGCACCTGTTTGTTAAAATTGTTTAATCATACACACCTGACTATGTGCCTACAAAATCCCTGACTTTGTGCAAGTGTACCAAGAAGAATTTATGCTGTTTTGAAGACAAAGGTTGGTTACACCAAATATTGAACACAGAAGAAGAGGTGAAATTTACACATCAACATTTCTCTCTTTTTTTTCTTTTGATCCCCTTCACAGCACACCCTACCCTTGCTTCATAAGCTCAGATACTGTATTTTGTAAGATATTTGCTTTGGTAACAGATGGTAGAATTAGTTCCAAATGTTCTCTTTATTCTTTGCTATAAATATGTGTCTAATTATATCTCCTGTTACAGCTTGGACAATAGTATAACTGCAGCCAGTATGGTTTTGTGATCCGGACTCTATTTCAACCTCTTCATTGGTCCCAAAAAAAGACAGTGGATGCTGTTCCATTCTGGACTTGAACCATCTTCACAATGTTTTGTTTTTGAACCACAGTTCAGGATGGAGTCCTTGTGCTACATTATCACTGGCATGTGTCCAGGGGGGAATGTGTGGCCTCTTTGGACATAAGGAATGGCTACCTACATATTCCCATCCATGCAGATCTGTATTTTCTACACTGTCCTTTTTAGTACACCTCCTTTCCGTTTGGGGAGGCCAGTGCTTCATGGGTCTTCACAAAGGTCATGACTGCATTGGCAGCTTACATGTATTCTCTAGGGATCACATTTTCTCCTTACCTGGACAACTTTTTGCTAAAGGCCCCTTTAGTGGAGCCTCTGCACCATCAGATTCAGACTTGTATGTCTGTTCTGTAACAGCATGGATGGTTTTCAGTTTGATTTTCAATCTTCTCTAATTCCGTACTAGATAGTTTTCTTTCTTGGTGTGAAATACGACACTCTTCTGGGAAGGGTTTATCTGCCAGAAGACAAGATTCTGTTGTCGCCTCACCAGGTGTGTCAGACCCTTCCCCACCTATTCACTGTTGTGTGGTAATATATATGAGGGGGCTGGTTTATCTGAATAGAAAATTGTTCTTCGCTCTCCATTCTTGCATCATCTAACAGACAGGAGCAGGAGCTTCATTTTTTGCATGTGGTTAGGTGTTTGGAGTACTATGTTCATCACGTGCAGCCTTACCAAAATCTGATTATGCCTTTTTTTCATTCTTGAGGGCCTTGTGCAGTCTAGGATGCATCTAAGGTAACAGTAGCTATTTGGATTAAGGTTAGCGTTTGCCAGACTTGTGTTCTCAAGTTGAAGCCGGTGTGCTTTTGGGTCACAGCTCATTTCACCAGGTCAGTAGGTGAGGCTACAAGAGCAAGACTACTGCTGAACAGCTGTGTAAGGCGGCAACATGGTTGTATCTTCACATATTTGTTAAATATTACTATATCAATGTGCTGGCTTCGGCTGAAGCCTGTTTCTTGGAAGATTCTACAGGTGATTATGCCTTTGTAGGTTTCCTTCTTGGCTTTATTTTTACCAGTAACCTGTTTGGTTTCCTGTTCCTTGGTGTTGGTGTCCATTGACACATGATGTTCACGTTGGACCAGTTCATCTCTTTTGAAAACTGGTTTGTGTTTTGAGGGATTTCTCCTTTTTCCCTCCATGTTGTACCAGTTAATTTCTCTTAGAACTGGTATGCGCTTGGAGGGGTTTTCCTCGTTCACTCCCTGAAATCTTGGTGAATGCTTTTGGTATAGCTCCATGATTCCTGTGTCCCACAAAGGACATAAGGAAAAAGAGGATTTTTTGTGTACTTAACTATTAAATCCATTTCGTTTAGTCCATGTGGAACACAGGACTTCCCTCCCTGTCGGAGTCCTCTTGGGTTCTCTAGTTTGGGGAATTTCCTTTCCTGCTGTGCTTCTTTGTTCTTAGATATTTTAAATACATTAAAACTGGATTAAACTAGTGGGATAAAGTGATGCTGTGAGGGAGTATCCACCTCTGAGACCCTTTTAAAGCAAGTGCCCTTTCCTCCTGGATAAAGGATACTTTACCCCATGGTCCCTTTGTTCCATCTGGTCTAAGAAAGGATTTATCCGTAAGTACATAAAAAGCCTCTTATTGTCAACATCACAACAACTGCTACAGAGGTGGTTGAACAACATCTATAGAAGGAAAACCGTTCAAATTTCTGGACTGGATTGTAATAATTATGGATGCAAGTCTGTCAGGATGGGCAATGTTTACAACTATTTCTCTGCACAAGGACAGTGGTCAAACCAAGATGTATTACTGCTGATCAACTTATTAGAGCTCATGGCAGTTCTGAGCTCTATTTATGTAGACAATCCTATTGAAGGACCCATCCTATGTGGAACCGATAGCAAAGCATTCTGGTTGGAAATCCAGAAATATTGAAATAAACAGAAGAAAATTTTCCAGTAATATTGTCCATCTGTATCCCAGGAATACAAAACTGAGAAACAGATCATCTTGGTATTACAGCAATTGATACGTTCTGTCTGGACCAACATGCTGAGGCTGCTGGTGTAAATAAAAGGGGAGGGAATGGGTAACTTTTTTATACAATGAATGTAAAATGGCAAAGTTATACATGCTTACACAGCTACAGTACGAAATACAAATATATGCTGAATACTCAATTGTAATTTAAAAATGACTCATTACTATCACTTTAAGAGCCCAAAAACCTGTGTCTTTAAACATTTATCAGAGTCTTGATTTCTTCAAGTTATGAAAATCTGAGTTTTATGAATTTAATTTCATCACTCCATGTGTTTTTTTCAGCTCAGACAAGCAGATATACTTGGGGTATATACTTTCCAACAATGGGTTATAACTTGTGTAGCTACACCTTATAACTTTCTTTTCCCTAATGTGACATTACCTTTGTTCTTGAAGTGCTGGAGGAATATCCCTTTGAACCTTTATCCACAGTGTCCTTCAAACATCTAATGCAAAGCAGTTTTTCTAACATGAGTTTCTTTGCCAAGAGCATTTTATTCTGAAATTCTATTTTGTAGATCTTCTTACATAATCTTTAAACAAGCTAAAGTAGCGTTACATCCTAAAGGTGGGAGTTCCAGAGTTTCGCATTAATCAAGAAAAACTTTTGCTGTCTCTGTGTCCTAGTCCATCCAACATTATTTGTATGTGGTCAGATGTCTCCCACAAAATGGACAAATCACTGAATCCATTAGCCAATCCACAGCATTCTTTTGTCATTACAGAATGCCACTATTTCTTCTTTAATAAAATAGATTATAAGACAAGCTTAAGTTCTAAAATCCAAGCCAGTTTTCAGGTTATTGTCCACTCTACTATATCAATTGGCACTTTCTGGGCCTGTAATAATCAGGCTTTGAGAGACCAGATTTGTAAAGCAGCTACATGGTCTTCAGTCATTATGTTTACAAAATTCTACAAAGTCAATATACTGGATCAAGTTATCCTAGTTTTGGATGCAAAAATGGGACTTACGAAGCAATGCACTGGAGATCTTCCTAGCATTCACAGGGTGTCAAGACCCATTTACAGCATTGCACATTTTATATGTCCACTCTGGTGTAGCTGATTTTCTCCAGAATTGTACTTCTTTATCATCCTGACTAGAACCCTAAATACTCAACCAGTAGATCACCAATCTTATCAGAGACTGACAGTCTGAATATGGGGTCTGAATAAGGACATCCATCCTTCTTCCTCAAATCCTGAATTACTACAGTCTTACATACCACTCATACTAGACACTGGACCAGTGGTTCTCAGCCAGGGTGCTATGGTAGTTTGTAATGTTATGGGCATCCATTTAGGATGCCCTGTTTTTTTTCGTCTTAGACATTGACAAAAATTGTGAATATTGAATATCAGATATCCATTTATAGAAATTGTTAGGCAAAATATTTTTGTTACGGATCGTGAAGTCCAAAAATAACTATATTAATGTATTTGAACTCATTATTACAGCCTGAACAAATGACAAAATATGTGAAGGGACCCTGTAAATTCCAGATTGTTTGTTAAGGGTGCTGTAATCAAAAAATTTAGAACCACTGTAATGAATTCTACTAAAGCCCACCAGCGTGTAGCTTGGTGAGGGCTTAAACTGGGCAAAGAGATGGTGATCGAACATCACCCCCTAGACGGCTACGGGGATGAACTGGAAATAAAATATATTTTTATGTCCAAACAGAAATGCTCCCATCTACCTGTTTAAATGGGTGGAAGGGAAAAAAGCATTTATTGGGTGTATTATGGGTCATATGTGACTAAATGGGGGTTAAGGGACCCTTCTCTTTTAAGTAGACTGTTATAATTAACATATACATTATTTAATTTCAAGTGTGATGCCATTCGACTTAGTACAAGATGTGGCTGATTTTTGACCAAATTTTAATGGGGTACAGAAACCTTTTTAATTGCCACTCACTACAGAGTCAGGGTGGAGAATCCTAGGACTCTGCTTTAACCCAATTTAAGCTCCTTTCATAGAGTGTAGGAGTGCTATGTAATTTATGGTGTGCAAGAGGTCTATGTAATATAGGGTGGGCAAACACAGGAATTACAAGTGTTTTATGTAATGTAGGGTGGGCATGCACTGTGATGGGGTTGTATCTAACACTGAGTGACTTTCTCACTGTATATTGTCAGGGACAGGCTTACACTGTGTTGTGGTTCTGTCTAATGAGTAGTGGACAGGCTCTGTCAGTCCTGGCTTTGTATTTTTGTAGAGTGCCCTGTTGACTGCAGAGTATAGGGGACTGTGTCCGACAGTGCAAGGTTTCTACCTAATGCAACCTAATGCAGGATGATCTCCTGACTGCAGATTATCAAAGAGATGCACAGAATTTCCTGGTTTCTCCCTAATTAGATTGACATTGACATACTGACTGCAGATTATCAGGGCCAAGACCATGGTTCCTATGTAATGCAGAGTGACCTTTTGGCTGATGACCAGGGACAGGCTGAGTGCTAGGGCTTTATTTACTGTACAGCAGGTTATCGGGGACAGATTTAGACAGCCCTGGATTGATATAAAGTGCTGAGTGATCTAACTGGAGTACATTAAGGATAAAGCCGTAACATATAGAGTTTCTATATTACAGCGGATGATCTGAATGCAGTGTATCAGGGGCATGATTAGACAGTCTAGGTTTTTATAAAATCTTGTCTATATGTGATGATGGCAGGCTCAGACAGTTTATTTACTATTGAGTCAAATTCAGTGTTTTGAGGAAATTGTCAAAGGTTTTATTTGTTAACAGCACCTGGTTTAAATGGGAAATAAAGGATCAGAGGAATTTGCTTTATAACTGTAGAATTAATCTGATGGCCGTTTGGAATCTAGCTACCATACAGTAAGACCCTGTCATACACTTTACCTTTACAATGCATGTCTCTATGAGCTATAGAACTGGGAGAAGTTACAGCTTCGCATGCAGCTCTGCAAACAGTAGGCTTTAATGAAGAGAATACAAGTCTTCCAGAAACGCTGACATCACCTAGCTGTGCAAATCAGCAGGGTTAAGTATGAGGACTTCTAGACAATCCCTGTCTGTTTATTACCTATGCTAACCAGCAGACTTCCAGTCTAGACATTTTCTCTGTATCTTCAAGCCTGGATTTCTGTGCTAACCTGCAAAGGTCTAGCCTAGACAATCCATGTCTGGCAGAATCTGTGTACATTAGTATTCACTGAGAAACATCCACAGGATCTGTTTCATGGATCTGTGCCTGAAGCCCAGACTGAAATTATAATGTCTCATAATAGCAACAGTAACTTGTCCTGTTGTCTCCAGTCTGGACCCGGCCTGTTTTCTGACCAATTATATGATCAAACACCTGATCATCACTTTCCTCACCCAGCCTGGTTCTTGACCGCTGCTATTGTTGTTTCCAGAATAGTATCTACTAATTCTGTGTTCAGTTGAGGCATCCAAATCACTTGTGCTCCAGTCTGTATCATTCTCCTTTACAACCCTGCTGTGAATTTCTTGTTCTGGCTGAATCAGTGGTGTCAGTGCTTATGGAACCACCAGCAGTGCTTGTTCCATCCACTTACACTGGCTGCATCATGGACATGTTCCTACCACTGCAGTCAAGGTTACAGGGATTCCTCTGGCTCAAACAGAGGTCCCAGACCTAATAGCTAAACTAGGGGTGCCTGCTCTAATAATTCCCCTTTTTCAGCCAGGGGCCTGTTTTGTCCGCTGCAGTCAGTTCTCCAGGACTGTTTCAGCTAGCGTTGACAGTGGTTATTTCGCCAGGTGAGAATCAAACCAGTGGCTCTTCAGTCTTCCCTAGCCTCTGCATAGTGGACCTGCCCATCAAGTGGTTCGACATGAAGTAAGACATTATGGCAGAGTTTTGAGCTATGGGAAGTTGATACCCATAACTGAAGGGTGCTCATAGGTTTAGATAAATAGCAGAAAAAATGTAAAATATATATATATTTATAGCTCTACTCACATTTCACAATTTCCACTATTAGAAATGACCACAGTGTTTATAATCTACTGTGGGGGATATTATACTGTCCGCCACACAGATATCAATTCAGCTTGTTGCTCCCCAATCTGTACTCCTCAAAAAAGAAGAGCGAAAAGACCAGAAAAAATAGAAAACTATGGAGGCACTTTCAGAATCCAGCATAAGTTTTTAAATATATTATAGACCAAAATGTACTCATAGTGTATTACTGGCTGTATAAGACACAACTGTATAGAGCCACAATGAGTTAGCCTGCCCCTGTTCAGGTACTCCGTATACACAGGATCAACCAAATGGAAGTGGTTGGCTACACGAACTCCAGTACTGAAACATGGTTTAATAAAAACGTATATATATAGTGTGTTTAATCAAAGCTTTATATACACAGATCAAAGGTATGCATAAACCCATCTAGAGCTACGATTCAAGTGTTCACTATAGAATTTCATATTTAAAACAAGAAATAACACTTAAGATTGCAAAAGTATCACAAATGAGATAAAGAATAAAATACACAATAAACAATAATTCACAGAAACCAAATGTCCCCAGAACTGTTTACATTTTTACATGTAGGTACATGTACATGTACGTCACGAGGTGGATGTCCCTAAAGGACCAAGGATGTACATGTATGTCATGAAATTCTGGGCTCCCTGCGCGGCTTCAAAAAAAAAAAAAATGCTCCGTGGTCCTTAAGTGACGGCCAAGTCCGGCCGGTCCTTAAGGGGTTAAACAAGGGGTTAAACTAAAAGCTGTCATATAGAAAAAGACATCCGCCCTCACTGATATATTTGAAGTATCAAAAAACAAGAACTTTATTGAAAAGATAAACACATCTCGACACATGGACAAGAGCAATCATCCCATGGTAATCCCCTTACGCGTTTCGGACCCCAAAGGTCCTTACTCATAGGCAAAGTGGGCGGGAAATCTCACACAAGTGAATCCCATGTGGAATTTTAGTAGTCTTATATTTAGTACCAGTTTTACATTCACTTTTAGTTTTTAGAGTATGTGTCTTTAAGAGGTTGGGTTTTTTGTAATTCACTTGTGTATGTAAAGAGTGAGATTTCCCGCCCAATTTGACTATGAGTAAGGACCTTTGGGGTCCAAAACACGTAAGGGGATTACCCTGGAGTGATAGGTCTTGTCCATGTGTCTGGTTGTTTTTATCTCTTCAATAAAGTTCTTGTTTTTTGATATATCACTGAGCGTGGACGTCTTTTTCTATATGATCGTTCAAATTGGAAGAGTGGTGTTCCTTTGTACTGGCACCGCTATTGATGATGGGTAATTACTGCAGCTTGAAAATAGCATGGAGGTGTGCGTCTGCACGACGGGGTGAGTGAAGTATCCAGTTAACTGTATCATATAGAAGTAGTTGCTGTTTTCGCTACATTAGTTGCCTGCTAGAGCGGTCAACCTTGTTTGTAAACTAAAAACTGGCAATGGTGGTTTTAAAAGCACAGTTTGTTATTCTATTAACTGTGATTTCAAAAACCAACGCCACATAAAGATGTAAAATTGGGCGCAAAATTTGCGTCCATTGGACACAATAAAAAATTTGTAGAATTTGCCATTCTATTATATGCACATTAAAGGCCTCACTTCTTTTAGCGGAAAAAAAAAACTGCTCCATCAAAAGTAGGAGCAGAGTCGCTAACGTGTGGTGAAAACCACTGGTGTGTGTTAGAAAAGTGGTTTTCAGCACACACTCATGCATGGCTAGTGATCCCTACACTAGTCACACGTGGATTTATTGACATCCAAGTAACTAAAAATATAATATTAACCCTATGAGTGTTACATACCACACTGGCACTCCCAGGGTTAATCCCCCTAAAGTTACCAACATCAGCTGAAAAGAAACACTTACCTGTAATTCTGATGTCCAGCAGGGTCTTTAGCACCCTGGTCAGCTACTGTCTATCTTCTTCAATCTTCTCTCTTCTGTAATCTTCGCCTTCTTTCTTCTCTCTTCTTTCCAATCTGTAGTTTAAAATTAAAAAATGTCAATGCAAGATGTTTAAAAAAAAAAAAAGCCCCAAAGATATGCCAGACTTAACCCCTTAAGTGCCGGAGGGGTACAACTCCAGGACTCTAAGGATTAAATGCAGTCTGGCATATCTGTTAGAAATAACTGCTGCCATTCATGAAAAAAAAGAGTAAGGCATTCATTTTGTTAATAAATCAAAGGCATTCCAAGGGTTAAGCTGTCTCCACTGCCTCTGCAGGAATGCATAGTAAAACAGCCCCCCTCTTCCATATCTTTTGGACCTTTACCAGAGTCAGAATGAGGGAATTTTGAACAGAGAGAGGTTTTTTTTTATATGGCTGGTCTCTGTTCAAAATTATTTCAGCCTACAGTTGGCTGGGATATGTGCTTATGCACCTCTCAGCCAATCAGCTTTTAGTGTGGCGATGACTAAACCTGCTAGAGGCTGATTGGCTGGGAGATGAGTAAGCACACTTCCCAGACAATTTTGAATGGAGACTGCCCATATAAAAATCCAGTTTCTGTTCAAAATTCCCTCATTCTGAATCAAGCAATGGTCTGATAGGTATGGAGGGGGATGTTTTACTGTGCATTCCTACTGCCCCCAGTGTAGGCAGCACCAGCTGAGACAGCTTAACCTTTGGAAGGCCTTTGATTTATTAAAAAAAACAAATGCTTTAAGTTGATTCAGAGCGCACACAGAGCACTCCAGACTGCAGACCACAGCAATTTGCTTCCAGCTTATATGGTTTACCATGCAACACTTGGTCGCCATGCCATGATGCCAGGGGTCTGAAGGTAGGACATTGTGGATGGACAGTGTGAAGGTGAAGGTGGGCAGTGTGTGGAAGAGGACAGGGTGGACAGTTTGTGGAGGAGGACAGGGTGGGTAGTGTAGGTGGACAATGTGGAGTTGGAGATTGTGGGCAATATGGGGATGGGCAGTGTGTGGGGTGGACAGTGTTGAGGTGGACAATGTGGCCAGTGTGGGGGAGGACAGTTTGTGGAGGAGGATAGGGTGGGCACTGTGGAGCTGGACAGTATGTGAGGGTGGACAGAGGTGAGGTGGACCATGTAGAGTTGGTCACTGTGGGCAATGTGAGGGAGGACTGTTTGTGTGGGGTGGACAGTGTGGAGGTGGACAGTGTGGGCAGTGTTGATGGTAGGCAGTGTGTGGAGGTGGACAGGATGCGCTGTGTGTGAGGGGAACAGTGTGGGCAGTGTGTAGGTGGACATTGTGAAGGTGGGAAGTGTGGAGATGGGCAGTGTGGAGCTGGACTGTATGTGAGGGTGAACAGTGTCGAGGTGGACAATGTGGAGTTGGTCACTGTGGGCAATGTGGGGGAGGACGGTGTGTGTGGGGTGGACAGTGTTGAGGTGGGCAGTGTGGAGATGGACAGCATGGGTAGTGTTGATGGTAGGCAGTGTGTGGAGGTGGACAGGATGGGCTGTGTGTAAGGGGAACAGTGTGGGCAGTGTGTAGGTGGACAGTGTGAAGGTGGGCAGTGTGGAGGGGGCAGGGTAGACAGTGTGTGGAGAGTGAACAGGGTGGACAGGGTGTGGGAAGTGCAGGGACAGGGGGTGAGGATGAGCAGTGGGTGGATAGTGGAGTGGACAGGGTATGGGCAGTGTATGGAGGTGGATAGGATGTGGGCAGGGTGGGTAGAAAAATTCTTAGGATTTCATATTAAAAATCTGATCACCTTAAAGAAGACGAAAGATTACAGAAGAAGGATGAGAGCAGGTTAAACAAGAATACGGGCAATGGATGACAGTTAAGTGTTACGGTTCTGGGTGTTAGGATAGTGTTAGGGCTAGTATTGTTTATGTGTCATGTTAAGGATAGTGTAGGGTTAGTGTTTGGGAGGTGAGGGGGAGGGTGACTGTGGTTTGAGCTCACTCTTGTTGTTTGACACTGTGTCAAAGAACGAGAGTTGGCTATTTTCCTTTGATGATCCCACAACTCGCGCTAATTAGTGTGAGTTGTGGGAACAAAAATCTGCAACAAACATTTGGCCACGATGTGGATTTTGGCCACCAATGCTTGTTGCTCCATGTACTGGGCCAGCTATAGGATAGCTGCAGTACAAAAGGGGTTTTCTCATTCAGTGCCCCCCCCCCCATACCGGCTGTTTTACGGGTGGGAATAGTATAGAGTCCCTAGTGATGATATTCAAAAACAAAAAAGACAACAGGAAGATGCTCATAGGGTTAATAAGTAGATAAATAGCAGAAAAAAAAATATATATGTATACCTCTACTCACATTTCACAAATGCCACTATTAGAAATGACCACAGTGGCTATAATCGCCTGTGGGGGATATTATACTGATATTATACCACCCACCACATATAACAATTCAGCTCACGGCTCCCCATCTTTACTCCTCAAAAAAGAAGAGAGAAAAGACCAGCAAGAAATAGAAAACTATGGGGGAGCTTTCAGCATCCAGCATAAATTTTTAAATATATTCTAAACTAAAATGTATTCACAGTTTGTGTATTACCAGCAGTATAAGAGACAGTCTGTATGTGCATTTCTGGAGCAAACCAGCTGCACCATAGGGTTGAAATTATTTGATTTAAATAGGGCTTTTAAAGGGTCAGTAATACTTTGTTTTATCTTTATTTTATTTTGTAGGCATTAAAGAAACATGAAGAACAATATGTCTTATCTCTCAAACTTTTATGGTTTGAGAGATATTCACAAGCAAAGCTTCCCCTCCCACCCCTTTTACCTAGTGTAAGCCATCTCTTCTCAGATGTGGAATGCAGTCCATAGACCAGACAGATAACAGCAGGGGACAATCTTCTTCCTATGAGAACAATGAAAGCCCTGCCCCCTTGACAAGTTTTTCAGGTTTTTCCCTTATCTTAATTGAAGATTGTCCCTCTCTGCAGTCTACCTGGGCACCTCCCTTCTGCTCTGGCTGAGCAGTGTTACATCAGTAAAAGGGGAGGGAGGGGGATACTTTGTCATTGAATTACTCTTGAACTACAACTCTGACAGAATTGAAATAACATTCTCCAAAGTCCAAATACTATGATGATTAATTGGAGCTGCTTTTATTATGAAACATTACTATCCCTTTAATCCCTTGAACACATTGCTGTCAATGAGTTGAAAGCACTATGTATATTAAGGGGAAATTTTTCTTTGTAGGGTGCACTTGGTTTGCTCCAGAATAGCACCTCTTTAGATGGATGAGCAAGGCCCAAAATGAAATACTAGATAGATCTTTGTATACATTCCTAACTAGACTATCAAGCTACCTTACGTTTTTCTACATAACATACATTCACAACATTGCTTAATTGCTAAAAATCAGGAATTAATTAATGGATTACTGTTACAGATCAGAGAAGGCTACATTTATCTGAATATGCAAGACAGCTGCTTTATCATGAATGAACGATACAAAAGGCCCTAAAGCCATAGTCTGGAGATTCCTGCAATAGAGCCGTGTAGTTGGTAGTTTTCATAAAGTATTATGCTTGTAAATGCAATCATGCCATTCATCTATGAGCAGACATAGGGCCTTACACAGAAAGCAAGAGAGAGACCAGTGGTTTCCAGCCCTCTCCAGAAAGGCACCTAACAGGCCATGTCTAAGATTTCCCTGCTTGTGCACAGCAAAATGTTGCGTACCCTCTGGCACTCAAAGGGTTAAATCATGGAGCCTTTGATTAATTCATTGTAATAGGGGAAATCCTAAAGACATGGCCCTTTAGAAATTCCTGAGGAGAGGGTTGGGAACCAGTGGGATAAGCAATTATGAAGAAATCCAGCTGCATTTTAGGGGAAAATGGAAATGTCCATCGATTTTAAAGGGATAGTAATGTTTCATAATAAAAACAGCTCTAATTAATCATCATAGTATTTGGACTTTGCAGAGTGTTATTTCAGTTCTGTCAGAGTTGTAGTTCCAGAGTAATTCAATGACAAAGTATCCCCCTCCCGCCCCTTTTACTGATGTAACACTTCTCAGCCAGGGCAGAAGGGAGCTGCCCAGGTAGACTGCAGAGAGGGACAATCTTCAATTAAGATAAGGGAAAAGCCTGAAAAGCTTGTCAAGGGGGGCAGGGATTTCATTGTTTTCATAGGAATAAGAGTGTCCCCTTCTGTTATCTGTCAGTCTATGGACTGCATTCCACATCTGAGAAGAGATTGTTTACACTAGGAAAAAGGGACGGGAGGGGGAAACTGCTTGTGAATATCTCATAAACCATAAAGGTTTGAGAGATAAGACTTATATCATTATTCATGTTTTTTTAATACCTACAAAATAAAATAAAGTTAAAACGAAGTATTACTATCCCTTTAAAATGGGAAATTGTATTTGTTTCCTACGGTGTTGTTTGTATGCTCCAGAATTGCTCATATTTTGGTTTCTGCATGGGGCCATAGTTGTCAGAGAATTCATGACATCTACTTGATGCTGTTTATTGACAAGAAGAAGCTGTTTTGTTAATTTGCAGATTCACTATCCTGGCAGCATTTATATTGACTGTTCTGATCCCTTTCACCTAGTTGCACTGTGATCTGGGAGGTGTGTGAGCTAAGGATCACGCCCTCACTCATGAGTCTTCTACATTGCTAATTGCCAGGCCACCCCCCCACACACACCCCCGATCACAATATTGATGAAGTGGGTGAGCAGATTTAAACCAAAATACCTTGTGTGCAGGCTTTGGATGATAAGTTCTTGTTAAAAGACTGTTACCAATTAATTGCTAGATGGATGCACAGTGCATAGGCTTTAACTAACATTAACCATAATGATCTGGGCCTTGGCTTGCTTTGCAGTTTAATAGTTTACTGGTTTGCACAACACAGTTCTGTGAGAGCCACCAACTGACCAAGTTTCCAGGGCCATAAACACCTAAACATGTAGACTACTGACTACAGAAATATTAATTACCTGTCTATTAGAAATCCCACAACTCTAGCAGATAGGTGGGCAACAATGGCCCTCAAGTTGTTTTTTGAAAGCAATGCTCCATATTCTCAACAAACAGCAGATTAAGTATGATGAGTGTTACAGTATAACAAGAACTGGAGGACAACTGTTGCATGCACTTGTCTATTGTATGCATTTGAGAACTGAGATGCGTACTTCTGAAGTGGTAACATTCTAAGGAGCCACCTAGGAGTATAAGGCGAGGTGTAATCACATACTTGCCCATAGAATAGCACACAAATTTAGAAGTAAAATTTTAGAAGCCTGTGCTAATGAGCACCTGGGACTTTTTTTTTACCCCTGTAGTACTGTGCAATTGTTTTTTTACACAAAAATGTTAAACTTTTTCCTTGTAACATACTTAGTTAACCCTTTCTGCACCAAAGGGGCTTCCAACACATTGCTTTGTACACAAACGGTTAAGTTCTAGAGATTCCACCTCCTGCCATCAACATGATATCACTGAGCCAGCTGAGAAGAGGTTGGTCTTCTTCAATGGCAGAATTCCCCCATCTGCTGCTGATTTGATTGCGCTTGGTTGATAACAATGGTTATGGTTTTGTCATGTGTCTGTGCTGCGGAAGGGTCGCAGCCGGACATTGCCATGGCCATGTACTCAAGCTAAAGGTCATGATGCTGGCAGTATGGGTGATGAAAGTTCTGACAAGACCAAACCTCAATTAAGAATGATGGTCATGGTTGGGCACCTGAGGGAAAATATATAAGGAGGATTTATGATTTATATAGGGTTGTACCCTTCAACCAATAATCTGCTATTGATATTATAAGGCAGGAATTAGCTTAAAGCTTATGTTATTCCTCTTATGCAAGAAAAAGGATGGAAATGCTGGGTTATAGATTCAAGAACTGTAAATCTGCAACCCCTTCTTTTTGAAAGTGATACAGTGCCTAACATGATGAGAGCAAAACCCAGTTCTTCCATACTTATGACTGACAACCGTCATTTTAGTTTTGCATTCTTGCTTGGTCAAGACAGGAATATTTATTTTGTCTGAGTGTGATTCATATGTATCTTCAACCAATTTTTTCATCTAATAATTTGCTTGAGCATAATGATCAACATTTTTTGTCTTTTTATGTTACTGAGCTTGCTGCACTCGCGCAAAACATTTTTTTGCCTAATTCTCTGCATATTACTTTTTAAAGCTATTTCTCAGATATCTCAATCTTCCACAGTGTGTTTGATCAAAGATCACATTGATTTGAATCAGAACTGTATGACCCAAAGTCTTCTCCAAGCAAGATAAACATTCCAGTGGGCATATACAAACTGCGCATGCACAAACCTGTAACATTACAGATAAATATCCCTGGAATGGGATCACTGATCTGAAAGTGAATAATACCCTACAAAATCTCTTTCAGATAGGCGTTTGAAAGATATGCATTCAGTAGATTTTTGTCGGTTGCCCTGATGAGAATTTCATGGCCACAAGGAAGGTTTTGAGGAAAGGATTCACTTTTTGGGCAGCCTCACATTATTTGCTTGTTTCCTACTAAATGGATTTGGACAACATTTTACAGGGTTTGTGGGGACTGTTACTGGAAAGGACTGCTAAACTTTATAGGTCACATGGTTCAAAAGTTGAAAATCTGCCTGTAACATATAATTCCCATCTGAGCATGCCTATATCAGTTCTTCTGTACAGTGTCACGGTTTCAGTACTCTCAGACAATTGGATAAGGTAAAAAGTAATTTATTAATAATGAAATAGAAAGACCCTAACACAGGTCTAAGCAGGACATAAGAACAGGCAATGTAGACAGGTAATAACAATACAGACACTGGAGAAATATAGATACAACTGGCAACAGACTGTAGCGCAGGGACTGGACAGTGGAGCAGTACTGTCACAGAAACTGCAGGGCAACATATCTGAATGACAGAGGAACCAAGAACCAACTGGCCTTGCCTGATAACTCCTAATACAAAGACAGCTGGAGCAGTGATCAAAGGTTCTGCCGAAAGGCAACCGACAGCCACGGGTAGCGCAACCTGAGACAACAGTGGCAAGTCTCTAGTGGCCCTGAGGCAACAATGGCTAGGCTGATAGCGTAGGCGGAGGCAACCGTGAACCGACTTAAGTGTAACCGGAGGCAACAGTGGTTAGGCTTATAGTGTACCCAGAGGCAACAGTGGTTAGGCTTATGCTGAAACCGGAGGCAACAGTGGCAGTGAGCAGCACTACCCAGCTCAGACTCGCAGAGAATGAATACAGCCAAAGCCTGGATCGGTACACAGAGAGCAGAAGACAGCCAAAGCCTGGATCGGTACACAGAGTGGTAGTAAGCCAAAACCTGAAACGGTACACAGAGAGCGATCTTCAGCCAAAGCCTGGGTTGGTACACAGAGAGCGGTCGTCAGCCAAAGCCTGAGTCGGTACACAGAATGCGGTCGTCAGCCAAAGCCTGGGTCTGTACACAGAGAGCGATTGTCAGCCAGAGCCAGGGTCGGTACACAGCGATCAGGAGCAAGCAGGATACTGGAGCGTAGTCAGACAAGCCGAGTCGGTACACAGTAATCAGGAACAGGCAGGATACTGGAGTGTAGTCAGGCAAGCCGGGTCGGTACACAGCGATCAGGAACAAGCAGGATACTGGAGCATAGTCAGACGAGCCGAGTCGGTACACAGCGATCAGGAACAAGCAGGATACTGGAGCATAGTCAGGCAAGCCGGGTCGGTACACAGTGATCAGGAACAGGCAGGATACTGAAGCGTAGTCACAGACGTCTGTAAACACCACGAAAGGGCTAAGACCAAATGACAGGAGGAAGTATATAAAGGTCAGCCCTGGGCGGGTCTGAAGCACTGAGCCAATAAGAGTAGCTAAGACAACCCAGAAGTCACAATGTCGCTCAGACCGAATCACGGCACCGTGATAGTACCCCCCTCTCAAAGACCCCCCCTCCTGACCTGAGGAGGCCCGGGCCTGGCAGGAAACTTAGCATGAAACCTGCGTAACAGTGCTGGAGCATGGATATCTGAGTGGTTAACCCAGGAGTGGTCCTCTGGCCCGTATCCCTTCCAGTGCACCAGATATTGGATTTGCCCACGGAATCGAGAATACTCTGCACTTCGTATTCGTCATGGTTTTGGATGCGCACCAGACCTGGGACAACAGGGGTGGTGGTATAGCGGTTAAACACCAGGGGTTTGAGAAGAGATACATGAAACACATTATGTATCCTCATGAATGCCGGCAATTCCAATGCATAGGAAACAGGGTTGACTCGACGGAGTACCCGGAATGGACCCACAAACCGGGGAGCAAACTTAAGGCATGGGACCTGCAACCTCAGATTCTTGGAGGACAGCCAGACGTGGTTCCCTGCTTGAAAGACAGCAGCTGGCAAGCGTCTGCTGTTGGCATGCCGTTGGACTCTTGAGAATGAATCACATAGGGAATTCTGCACTTGTGCCCATGTGAAGCGGAGCTGCCTAATATGCTCCTCCAGAGCCGGAATCTGTTGTGACTGGAAATTGTCCGGGAGCAAGCAAGGTTGAAATCCATAATTGATCAGGAAGGGTGAGCTCCCGGATGCATTAGACACCACACAGTTCCTGGCGAACTCCGCCCACGGCAACAAGTCAGCCCAATTGTCTTGATGGTTGGAAACAAAGCAGCGCAGAAACTGCTCCAGGCCCTGATTGGCACGTTCAGCGGCCCCATTGGTCTAGGGGTGGTAGGCGGTGGAGAAGGACAGCTGAATCCCCATCTGGTTGCAAAAGGCTCTCCAAAATCTCGACACAAATTGACTCCCACGATCTGAGACCAGTACCTTGGGTACCCCGTGGAGTTGAAAGACCTCCCTGGCGAAAATGGTAGCCAGTTCTTTGGCGGATGGCAAGCCAGGGAGAGGCACAAAATGGGCCATTTTAGAGAACCTGTCAACTATCATGAGAATTACCGTATGTCCCTTAGAAACCGGTAACTCTCCCATGAAATCAATAGACACATGTGACCAGGGACGGTCACCATTAGGAACGGCTTGCAGCAGACCCACAGGGAGGTGTCTAGGAGTCTTAGAACGTGCGCAAGTATTACAAGCTGCGGTGAATGCTGCACAGTCGTCTCTCATACCAGGCCACCAGAATATATGAGACAGAGACCGAATTAGTTGATTCTTGCCCACATGGCCAGCCACCCGGGACGAGTGGTAGGACTCCATCAACTTAGTCCGAAAGGGTTCATCCACAAAGCACTTGCCCATAGGTTTTTCCGGGGGAGAATTGGCCTGAGAAGCTAGGATCTCCTCCCCTAAAGGAGAAGTGATGCTGGTCCGTAATGTGGCAAGTATACGGTCCGGAGAAATGACAGGCACAGGTACAGAGTCGGACTCAGGATCAGGACCAAATTGTCTGGATAGTGCATCTGCCCGCACATTCTTGGTGCCTGGTAAGTAGGAGACTATAAAGTTAAAGCGAGACAAAAACAGTGCCCACCTGGCCTGTCTAGGAGATAGTCTTTTGGCCTCAGAAAGGTACATCAGGTTTTTATGATCGGTAAGAATCAGTATGGGTGCCCTAGTGCCCTCCAACAAATGGCGCCATTCTTTAAGAGCCAAGATGATTGCCAAGAGTTCCTGATCACCGATATCATACAACCTCTGGGCTTTAGTCATTTTATTCGAAAAAAAACAGCATGGTCTCAGTGTTTTATCAGGACCTGGTCTCTGGCCTAAAACAGCCCCTACTCCAATCTCTGAGGCGTCCACCTCTAATGTAAATGGTAGCCCAAGGATGGGGTGCGACAGAACCGGAGCCGTGGAGAAAGCGATTTTCAACTGTTCAAATGCCTTAACCACTTCCATGGACCATTCGGAGGCATTAGCCCCCTTATGCGTCATATCAGTGAGAGGTTTAACGATTCCAGAATAGTTTAGAATAAATTTCCGATAATAATTAGTGAAACCCAAGAATCGTTGCAAGGACTTGAGACCAGAGGGACGTGGCCAGTTTAATACTGCAGCAAGCTTGTCTTTGTCCATAGTGAAGCCCTCTTTAGAGATCACATAGCCCAGAAATTCTTAATATGGCCCCCTTTTTGTTCTCCTCTGCTATTTGTGGCAGTGGCTGGAAATGCAGATATATCCCTGATGGGCCGATGCCCGTTCCAGTGTGAGGAGAATTTTGAATAGAGAATGCCTTTATATATGGGCAGTCTCTGTTCAAAATGACTCACAGCTATTGGCTGGGATGTGTGCTTACGCACCTTCTAGCCAATCAGCTTCAAGTGGGGGATTGAAGGAACCTGCCTGAAGCTGATTGGCTGGGAGGTGCATAAGCACACATCCCATCCATTAGCTTTGAGTCATTTTGAAAAGAGACTGCCCATATATATAAAGGCAGTAGCTGTTCAAAATTCCCTCACACTGGAACGGGCATCAGCCCATCAGGTCCTTAGAGGGGGGCTATGTCTGCTTTTCTTGCAGTCGCAAACAGAGGTGCAGAACAAAAAAAGGGGCCATATCCTATATTATAATTCTCTAAAGATGTTTGTCAGAAGCCGTCATGCGCAGTAGAGACGGCTGCTAGTGCTGCAGTCATGCGCGGTACAGACTGTCAGTGCCGTGGCTGATACGGAGCGGGGTGCTCCGAATTTAGACCAGAGTCTGCGCAGAGAGGACTCCGGTCTGAATTCGAAGTGCCCCACTCTGTATAAGCTGCGGCGTGGGCAGTCTGTACTGCGCTTGACAGCAACGCCGCCTTTGTTGGCCCGTGTTTATGGGCTTTAAAACTAGTTAATAATAATTACTTGTTCACCCGCACAAATATTTTTCGATTGTAAGACAAATAATTATTCAGAGAGGCAACAAGGGAAACTATTTTTGGCATCTTCTACTATTTTCACTTACACATATGTGCAATGCTTAAACTATGCACATAGGTGTGGGTTCTTATGGCTCATCATTAATATTTCTCTTTCTTTTACAGGACTATGAATGGAAGACTGTAAAAAGAAGATGGAAGAGGAGGAGATAGAAGATGGAGAGGAAGAAGAGAGAAGAAGAAATACAGAAAAAGAAGATTAGAGAAAAAAGAAGGAAGAGAGAAGATGGATAGCGGATGACAGGTAAGTTATACACATCTGGGTGTTAGGCTAGTGTTAGGGATAATATTGGTGTACTTTACTTTTAGGGGTAGTGTAGTGTTAGTGTTTGGGAGGGTGACTATATTTGAGCTATCGGTCGTTGCTTGACAGTGAGTCAGGCACTGATCCTTAGCTTTTTTCCTTTGATTTTCCCATTATTCACGCTACTTAGCGTGAGTTTTGGGAACTTAACACACAAACGGACATTTGTCAACAAGTCCTTTTCTGTGGCCTAACGTCCATTGTGCTTGCAGCTGGTAGGGCAATTGGATAGCTGCACTAGCTAATGGGACATTATCCAATTTTGCCCTACCTGCTGTTTTAGCTGGGGCATTTAAATCTAAGCCATAGTCTGGTATAGATTACTTGTTTCACTTTACAGACTGAGAAAAGCAATTGACCCAAACAAGCCAGTCAGTCTACTGAAGGTAACTGTTTATTGTGAGGGGGTGTGAACTGAAAACAGACTTCAACATAGATCTTATACAGGCAACTGGAGATATAAGGCAAAAACTATCCAAATAGATATACATGACTGCTATATGAGGACCCCCTTCCTAATCACTTCATATGTAACTGTGTTCCTTTGTATATAGAAAATTATTTAATAATGTTCAAAATTGAACATTGGATTTTACACTAAACAGGGAAAGGGCAGACTTTGTAGAATAAGTTGGCACATATACAGTCAAAAGTTGAGCAGTTCTCGGGCAAACTGACTGAACCACAGTGAACAAATAAATCCATATTAATTTTAAATTGGGCTTTTAACACCTTAAGAGGTGGAAGTCTCAATGGAATTGCAATATGCTGAAGACTTCTAACATTCTAACCCCAAGTTAACCCTTTGAGCGTCAGAGTGGTATCCCTCTGGCACTCAATGGGTTAAATTTGTGTGGATTTGCATTTGACCCAAAGTGCAATTGCTTTACCGCAGAATTGCTCTGCTTTTCTTTGTACATATGGCACACTGAGTCCTTTCATTTAGCAAAATGTATGATTAATTCACAGCAAAGGGCTTAATGCTTCTTAACAATAATAGTATTTGTTCTCTAGGGACAAGGCATTAATAAAGAAGATGCTACAGGCAGGACAGAACAGGCTGTTAGTGTAGAGAGGGAAAGAGGCTGACTGGTTTCTTCCTATGATAAAATGCCGGAATCCCCCTCCCATGCCTGTTCTATTGTAAGCACAGCCGCTGTTTCCGGCAGACTTAGAAAAGACCAGTTCAGCTGCAAAGCATTGTGGGAATCCAGATTCCAGTAAGGCTAAAGTCCACCACCAGGATTCATTCAGTGCCGAAATCTGGGTCAGAAGCTGCTGGAACAGAGGCAGGCAAATCCAATCCTCAGGCTCCACTAACTGGCCAAAATTTTTGCTGGAGAACAGGCAGATCAACGAAAATAACTGACACTGATTGATCCACCTGTGTTTCCTTAACCCTCTGAGTGCCAGAGAGGGCGTTGCAATGTGTTGGATACCTTTCTGGCACTCAGAGGGTTTCGCTAAAATGTAACAGCTGAAGCATTAAATCCAGGAGAGGAGCCTTATCAACTGCAAGATAACATAAAATGATGTCAGTACAGATCTTTAAAGATTCCTTTTTGCCTAATTTACAAAGAGACCAATCAGAAGTTGAGTTACATTCTAGTGTTTGGTCACGGTGATACGTTCTAGGAGAACAATTAATTTCTTAGGCCATGGGTGCCCCATAATTGGATTGTGATATATCAGCAGATCACTAAGTAGTTACTTGTAGGTCAGGAGAAGATTCATGCTGAGCAGTGGGTGCATTAAATACCTCTTTAGCATTTAAGGGGTTAAAAGCTACATTTAAATGAATAGGACATTCAGATGGTTTTATTATATCCACTATGGTACAGTTGGCTAGGCCAGAATTACTTGTTTTAACAGATTCTTTACAGTATTGTGCATGTTTTGTCCAGTTGTATTCTATACAAACCTGGGAACTTTCTATTGTTCTCTCTCTGGACAGGAGTCCTCTGGAGCAGCAGGAGGTGTGAAAAATGACGCAAATCGGGTCAAAAAGCGGCAGGGCTTGACACTAGTTGGGGGGGCAGGGCTCAAAAGTGTGACAAAGCTATTCAAAGAAGGCTGGGGGAAGGAGGGACACAGGGAGAAAGAGCAGAAGTGGGCTGAGTTTCAAAGTAAACTCCCCACATCTGGAGGAATCAGCCTTTGCCCCGGAGACCCGGTAAAGCAGTATCAAAACCGGAGTCTCCAGGTCCAATCCAGAGAGTTCCCAGGTATGATTCTATATAGACAGGAAATATAAACATACAAATGTCACGCAACAAGATTGGAATGTGATGTATGTGTATGTATGTATATTTTAATTTATACAGCGCCAGCCCAGTACTTGGCACTTTACAGTTTACATTTAGTATAGAAGGGGTACAATACGTGCAGTGATTAAGTGCATATATAGACAATCATAATGGGAACACCACGTGAGTATACATTAGATGATAAAGGATCGGTGAGGTGTGCTGGCTAAGTAGTAGATCATGCTAAAGGGATAGTAATATTTCACAAAAAAGAAGCTCCGATTAATCTTCATAGTATTTGAGGCATGGAAAGTGTTATTTCAATACTGTCCAAGTTGTAGTTCAAGACTAATTGAATGATAACATATCCCACTCCCACCCCTTTTGCTGATGTAACACTGCTCACCCAGAGCAGCAAGACTGTCCGGATGGATTGCAGCAAGGGACAATCTTCAGTGAGCATAAGGAAAAAACTGTCAAGGCGGGGGCAGGGTTTTCCTTATGTTCACAGTAAGAAGATTGTCCCTTGCTGTGAGCTGTCTTGTCTGTGGGCCAGATTCCACATCTGAGGGGAGGCAGGTTACACTAGGTAAAAGGGGCAGGAGGGAGGCAGTCTATCATTCAGTTACTCTTGAACTACAACTCTGACAGTACTGAAATAACATTATCCATAGCCCAAATACTATGAAGATTAATCGGAGCTACTTTTTTGTGAAACATTACTATCACTTTAAGATTACTGAAAAGAGTATATCCCATGTCATTAAAGTCTGTGTGTCCCTGTCTTTCCTTGTGCTACTGCACTGGATGAAACATTTAACCAATTGTATACCAGATGTGTCTGCAATCCTTTAATTAGTAGCTCTGTCATAAGGGCAACTACTGAGAAAGTTGGTCAGGTTTTCTAACATACAGTTATAATAAATTATTTGTATGTCTACATTTAAATTAATGAATAAAAGCCTAATGTAAGCCTGTGAGTGCCAAATGTGTTACACACCCTGTGGCACTCAAACAGTTCCCTGACATGAGTCTGAAATTTTTTTAGGCCACCCCCAACCTTTTATAGGCCAGTTGTCAAGAATGTACTGAAGGGATCAAATGCATAAATGCATTCACAAGACTCACAATCAGAATGACAATAATGAGCATACTGTGAGTAACAGTTTACCTAAATATATTTTTTTGTCTGTTTTCAGAGAAAATAATGTGGCCTCATTGTTTAGAACCTCTCTGCTAGCTAGTGATTTTTTTTCTTCTTTTCATTGTAATATCTGGTATAAGCAGCAGATGGAGCCTTTTACCTTTATAATAGGAGAAATATTGCATCAAGTTAAGTCTTTTCTAGAGCTGCCTAAAGGCAAGATCTTTTGGGACAACATGATCCTAAGTGATGATCAAGCCTAGTCTTAAGTATTTAATAAGCTAGTAATGCACGTTTATATGCATCTTAAAGTATTAACTGTTCAGGCACCAATCTTGTAAAATTCAAAAGGTTGGCAAAGTGGGTCTGAAAGGCCAATGTTGTGAAACTTACGAAGTCCTGCTGCATTTCAGGTGCAGGGAGAAGCTTCAAACTGGCCTTGCATATAAGGAAGGGGTTATCCTACACTGCAGGGCCATGTTTTATAATTTAAAATATACATGATTGCTCTAATGACTATAAGAGGGACCACATATGCTTAAACTGAACATAGTGCTGGATCTATGGACCCCTCACTATGCATTGTAGCAAAAACAAATCTGACCTCATGGGTGGTGGGGCATGAGGCCCCTCCTGATTCCCCCTTTTATTGAGTGAGTTTTGAAGGTCCTCAGACCCAACCCAGAAGTTTAGAGAATGCTGGATAAGGAGGGGAAAGATAAGGGAAAACACTGAGTGCCCCACCTGACTGCCCCCCCATAAGGTCTGAAAAAGAAAAATTATGGGTGTCCAGCACATTGCTTTGCTATGCATTGACACCCTACTGTCATTCCACTGTCTGCTTCCTCAGCACTGATCCACTACACAGTGGTAGTCACAGATCCCTTCATACACTGTCTGACCACTCCAGTATGGCTCCACTGCCCACTCACAGTCAAAGATCCCAATATGTCTACTTCCCAGAATGGTATATTTTGTATACATTTTCTTAATTTCTGTAGTTATTATAACTTTCAGTACAGATAAGTAATATTTAAAAAATATATAGAAAAAAGTTAGAGCTTATAGTTTGCATAGTTTTGTGCTTCTGACACCCAGTGCATTGCCAGTATCAATTAACTACAGTAGGCAATTGCATGTTTTTCAAAGCTGTATCTTTGAAGGGGAAGAAATGTAAAATGGGTCAAGTTTTTACTGTAGTACCACCTTCTGGAAACATTTGTGTGCAGTAGCCTAGGGGTAAAAAGGCAAATATATGACCCCTCATTTGATGCGGATGAATGTCTAATTTCCAAAATGGTATGTATTGCTTATATTTCCCTCACATCTGTAATGGCTATGACCATTTTAATGCAATCATTGCCATCAGGTAATTTAAAAAAAGAAGTGGAAGAAGTAGATTAGTTCTCCTGACACCCCGTGAAGCATGCCAACACATACAAACAGGGTGCCGTTTTCCTAAGGCTGGCAGAAAGTACTGAATATGGTAGGACATTCCATGGCTTTCAAAGACTGCAATATCTCTGAAAAGGTGGAAATGAATGAGAAAAAAAAATCTTTAGTGTTATGTCCTGCACAACACCCTAGGAGTAGAAAAGCAAGTGACCCCTCATTTGATACAATGGAATGCCTGAATACAGGAAATTTATTCTTGTAGAGGGGTATTTTGATGTTATGGGGTAATTATGCCTTCAGACTATGTTTAGTGCATTTGGGTTTTCTTTTTCGTCCAATGCGGAACACCCAAACCATGGGGTAAAGTCTCCTCCACTAGGAGGGCAGGGCTCTTCTAAAAAAAGGTCTCTGTGGCAGAGTCTCCTTTGTTCTTCCACTTTACCACCACCTGTGAGAATCCAGTTTTAAATTACCTCATCAATGGAAGGGTGTATAGGCACAGCTTTCTTAGTTTTTTATTTTTCTTTCTTAGTATATGGGGCTGTATAATCCTCCATTAGGTGAGCTCCTATTACTGGCTTCCTAACTTATGGATTGTCCATTTCACAGGTTTCTTTTCAGGACCTCAAACCTGTGGAGTTTAACTTGATTTCCAGCCTTCACCACATTAAAGCTCGTTGAAGCTACTTTCCATTATTAGAATAGGAATCTGAAGACTGAAGGTACTGGTAAGATTAACCTCTTGAGTGATGTGGTCCTATATACAGTTAGGGAAAAAATTATTTGATCCCCTGCTGATTTTGTATGTTTGACCACTAACAAAGAAATGATCAGTCTATAATTTTAATGGTAGGTTTATCTGAACAGTGAGCGACAGAATAACAACAAAAAAAATCCAGTAAAATGCATTTCAATAAAGTTATAAATTGATTTGCATTTTACTGAGTGAAATAAGTATCTGACCCCTTTGCAAAACATGACTTAGTACTTGGTGGCAAAATCTTTGTTGGCAGTCATAGAGGTCAGACGTTTCTTGTAGTTGGCCACCAGGTTTGCACACATCGCAGGAGGGATTATGCCACTGCCAATATTCAATTTTTTACTAAATAATCAAATTGCCAAATGCAAGTAAAATACATGGCTGGGGATATGCAAAAGAGCTGAGCTAAACTCTTCAGTGTGAAACTCTACAACTCCTGTGTTATACTATAGAACGTATACAATAAAAATGTATTACTGAATGATCAAGTTGTCAAATGCAAGTAGAATACCTGGAGCTATGCACAAAGGTGTAGCTCAACCTCAAGTGTAAGCTCTGTGTATCTCTAGTATAGCCACATTTTTTATTGCAAGCTCTGTGGTATCTCTAGTGCAGCTATATTTTATAAGCTTTGTATTATCACTAGTATAGCACCATGTCAATTTTATGCTCTGTAGTATTACAAGTGTAGTACCATTTCAACTGTAAGTTCTGTGGCATCATTAGTTCAGCTCCTTTTCCATTGTAAGCTTTGTGGTATCACTAATGTAGCACAATTTCAACTGTAGGCTCTGTAGTGTTACTAGTGTTGCTCCATTGTACAAAATTAATGAAAATCTGAGGGCTATAACTCATGCTTCATTAGCCTCGATGATCTGATTGTATTATACACCCATTTGGCCTTCAAGGGGTTAACTTATGACAAAAGATGACACTGACTACTGGATTTAGATCTGGCCAGGGATGGACAATCATATGTGACTAACATCTGAAAATAAACTAAGGTCATGGACACTAAAATACCCTGTACTGCATGCTAGCCTCTGAAAAATTATCTATTTGTTTTCAGATTCCTAAAATCTAGCCTTATTTATTCTCTGAGGCAGTATATATTATTTATTGCCTTTTCCAGGGCTCCCATTGGCTATTATGGATATCTATGAGAATAGATTAGCTAAATTCACAGTCTTTCTAAATACAAGAGAGTGGGCTCTAATCACAGTCAATTTTCTGGCATAAGTCTTATCTCTCAAAATAAACAGCACAAACAACCTATATTAAATGTGTTCTGAACAAGATAACTTACACAAGCAATTTTTGAGTTATGTTGTAGGTATGCAACATGAATAAATAATAATTTTTACAAACGCTAGCTTTAAGTATGTTCTATTTAAAGGGATAGTAATGTCGTACAAAGTAATAGCTATATCGTAGATATAATAGATAGAGATTACTTGAGTATATTCCTATCTCTCAAACCTTTATGGTTTGAGAGATATATGAAAATAAAGTTCTCCACTCCCTCCCCTTTCTCATACGTCCTCTGTATAGCTGGCAGCATGAGATCCTGGTCCCGGGACCAGACAGGGGCTCTTCAGCTGAGCCAACATAGCAATATCTAAAAGAGGATTTTAGTCTTACCTGTTAAATCCTTTTCTCTTAGTCCATACAGGTTACTGGTAACTTTGGGTAGGTGATCAGCCGCATTAAGTAGGCAGGAACAATTCCGAGAAGTGACTGCTGTGTGGAGCCTACCTCCTCTCCTTTGATTGCATCTAGCCAATCCCCATCCAGTAAGATTTGAAAACTAACTACTGACTAGGTAGTAAGAAGGTGAAGGAGACTCCTGTGAGCATGAACCTGAAAGGACCCCCACGTTCTGCCACAGGAGATCCAAGCATGGTCCCTTGACAGGGTGGGAGACCAGTAACACGTATGGACTAAGAGAAAAGGATTTAACAGGTAAGACTAAAATCCTCTTTTCTCTGTCATCCAATACTGGTTACTGGTAACTTTGGGATGTCCAATCATTAAGTTCCCCAGGGCGGGAAGAAAGGCAAGGACCAGGCACAGGCCCCCAAAGTCACCAGAGCACCAATGAACCAACAGATCATGAATAGCTCAACAATAACCGTAAAGTGTCAACGGACACCGAACAGGGGTGAAAACAGATGCCAGGAACTGTTACACAGCACACTGAACTGGAGCCAACATGGCTCAAAAGTGAAAGAGTACTGAAGAGATGAAGGAAACCCTAGACAGGCAAGGCTGCCTCCAGGATCTTCCTCCCAAAACTGGCATCAGCCGACACCAGCACATCCACACGATAGTGTTTGGAAGAGGTATGCACAGACGACCAAGTGGCCGCCTTGCACAGCTGATCAGCAGAGGCCTGATTTTTGTAGGCCCAAGGTGCCCCAATAGACCTCATAGAATGAGCTGTGACCCAAAAGGGAACAGGCTTCTTCCTAAGTTCATAAGCCTTATAAATAGTGGACTTGATTCAAGAAGCAATGGTTACCGTGGAAGCAGGCTTTCCTGCACTGGGACCCTCAGGAATGACAAAAAGAGTGTCAGACTGCCACAAGGGCTCAGTGCGATGCACATAGAACTTGAGACAACGCACAACATCCAATAAGTGAAGATCCTTCTCCTTGTTAGAAGTAGGGTTAGGGCAGAATAATGGAACCACAATATCCTGATTAATGCGGAACTCAGACACCACCTTCGGAAGAAACTCCTGCGAAGTGCAAAGCACTGCCTTTTCCTTGTGAAACACCAAAAAGGGTGGCTTACAAGAGAGGGCATGCAGCTTCGCAATATGGCGAACAGACACGATCGCTAGGAGAAAAGCCATCTTCCACGTCAGCAGACGTAGAGGAATAGTGACCAAAGACTCAAAGGGAGCGTGTTGAAGGACGCCCAAAACCAAGTTAAGGTCCCACTGAGGAGCGGGAGTCTTAAACACAGGACGGGTATGAGCAACATCTTGGAAGTAAACCTTGACATCAGGAAGAATAGCAAGGCGCTTCTGAAAGAAAACAGAGTGACTAGAAGTCTGCAGCTTCAGAGAACTCAAACTGAGACCCTTATCCTCACCATCCTGGAGGAAGGAAAGGACTGTAGGGAGATCAAAATCCTGAAACAGGTCTCTATCAGCACACCAAGAGAGAAAGGTAGACCAAACTCAATGGAAGGCCTTGGAGGAAACCAGCTTACGTGCAATAAGCATAAAACCCTTCTTCTTCAAAACTGAGGATTCAACCTCCATGCCGTCAAAGACAGATGATGAACATCCTCCTTCCACAGGTAACCCTGAAGAAGAAGATCTGGACGGGAGGGGAGCCGAAGAGGGTCCGCCACTCAGAGATCCAGAAGCTCTGGAAAACAAGCCTGTCAAGGCCAGTACGGAGCAATCAGAATGACTCGGCAGTGCTCCAGTCTCAGTTTCCTTATCACCCTGTGCAACAGGGGAATGGGAGGAAAAAGGTATGCCAGAGGGACAATCCACGGGATCGACAAGGCATCCACTGCTAGAGCCAGGGGGTCTGCCCAGCGAGAGCAGAAAGTTGGGACCCTCCTGTTGTGTCTTGTCCCCATCAGGTCGATGCACGGAAGACGCCACTACTGGACAATGAGGTTGAAAATCTCTTGATGCAGTTCCCACTCTTCGCTGTCCACTGTGTGTCGATTGAGGAAGTCTGCCAGAACGTTGTCTACACCAGGAATGTGAACTGAGGAAATAGCAGGGACATGCTCCTCTGCCCAGGACAAAATAGCCTTGACCTCTAAACAAGCTTACAGACTTCTTGTGCCACCTTGTTTGTTGATGTAGGCTACCGCTGTGGCGATGTCCGACTGGACCCTGACCGGGCAATCCTCCAGTTGGGGCATCCAGTGACGCAGGGCATGAAATACTGAAGCTCCAAGAAATTGATGGGAAGGAGAGATTCCTTCTGGGACCACCAGCCCTGAGCATTGAAGTTCCCCAGGACCGCTCCCCAGTCGGAGAGGCTGGCATCATCACTGTTGTCCAGAATGGCACCACGAAGGGCCTGCCTTTCAGCAGATTGTCCAGGTTGAGCCACCATGAGAGGCTCAGCTCCACGTGAAGAGGGAGAGATAGAGACCTCTCCAGGAGATTCGGTCGACCCCTGCATACCAGCATTAGAAACCTCTGGAGTTCCCTGGTATGAGCCATGGCAAACGGAACCGCTTCTATGATGGAAATGAAATTCCCCACTAGGGATGACAACTTCTTGGTCTGAACTGGATCCTGATTCAGGACAGCCTGGACCTTCACTGCTATCTGATGAGCCACTTCATCCGTGAGAAACACCATGCCCCTCTGCGTGTCGAAGAGGATGCCCAGAAAAGCCATCCTCTGGGAAGGAACAAGATCCAACTTGTCCAGATTGATGATCCACCCATGATGGGATAGAGCATGATTGCAGTCCTGCACCTGCTGATGAAGGAGTTCTGGAGAAGATGCCTTCAGAAGGAGGTCGTCCATGTACGGGGTAACTGATGCTGTCCCGATGGAGGATGGAAATCAAGGCTCCCAGGACTCTGTTGAAGTCAAAGAACTGGAAATGCCCTCAGTTGCAGGCAAAGCGTAGATATTGCTGGCTCTCTGGATGAACGGTAATGTGCAAGTATGCATCCTGAAGATCCAGAGAAGCCAGAAATTCCACAGGGGACATGGCAGCGATCACCATGCGCAGTGACTCCTGGAGATACTGGGACCTGACCACAAAGGAGTTGAGGACCTTCAAATGTAAAATGGGACGATAGCCGCCGTCCTTCTTGGAAACCACAAAGAGGTTGGAGTAGAATCCCAACCCCCTTTCCTGAGGAGGAAATGGTTCTAAGACCGCCTTGTCCAGAAGGGCCTGAATGGCTCTGTGATGGTACCAGTGGACCCCCCGTCTGGGTGTCCCCATCAGTCGATGCTTCCTTCAATCCTGAGAAAGGATGCTCTGCTGCAATATCACAGTTTTCCCCACACTCACCAGGCAAGACTAGTATACTGTTTTAGAATCAACTCTCTTTATTGAATGGAACACACAGCTTATATACACTTACAGAGACTCTTATCAAGATCAGCATGCAAACTAGGACTTGGGACAGTGTTTCTACGCTTGACCTATCAGCCACCAACACCCTTATCAAGATAAGCATGCAAATTAGGACTTGAAAAATAGACATTCTTAACTGGCTCATAAATAACCTACCCTGATTGGTCAAAGAAGCACAGCAGGAATCAAGTAACATTCCTTAGCACAGACCTGGAGTATATTGGAAGCAACGCCCAACCCCCACTATCTCTGCACTCTAGCTCCCCAATACCAAATCCCTCCACAGGACCCACAGTACTACACCACACACACTATTACACCATGTCACACAATATACAACACAGTGATCAACATTTCAAATGTTATAGTCCTGGAGGTGAACGTTACCACACGTCCCTGTGCTGATTCCTCCAATCAGTCCAAGGGTAGTCCTTTTCTGTGACACCCTGTGCCCATCAAGAAGCACAGGGTGACTTAGACCCACGAGGGGACTGGGACGCTGGGAACACCGCTTCCCCATGCATAGAGTCCACAGGGCCGGATTTGCTATTAGGCAAAGTAGGCACCTGCCTACAGGCACACGCCAACGAGGGGCGCCTGCCATTTGTATTATTATTTTTTATTTTCTAAATATTCTTAAAAAAAAAAAAAAAAAAATAGCTGCCTCGCTGGTTGCGCAGGCGGCACCCACTCACATTGCCTGCCCCCCCCCCAGTCTTGTACCTGATGGAGCTCCCTTGTCACATCTTTAGGAATGCAGAGCGCTGGGAGATGACATCCTCTCCCAGCGCTCTGCATTCCTGAATAGGAGACAGCGCGGGAGCTCCGTCAGGTACAAGACTGTGCCAAAGGAGGCACAGACAGATGACAGATCTCCTACCAGGGAGGTAGGAAACAGACAATGGGAGGGGGGAGGCAATGTGGAGCTAATTGGGGGCAATGTGGAGCTAATGGGGGGCAAGTTGGAGCCGATGGAGGGCAATGTGGAGATGGTGGGGGCAAGTTGGAGCTGATGGGGGGCATTGTGAGGGCAATGTGGAGCTGATGGGGTGGCATTGTGAGGGCAATGTGGAGCTGATGGGGGGGCATTGTGAGGGCAATGTGGAGCTGATGGGGGCAATATGGAGCTGATGGGGGCATTGTGAGGGCAATGTGGAGCTGATGGGGGGCATTGTGAGGGCAATGTGGAGCTGATGGGGGGGATTGTGAGGGAAATGTGGAGATGATGGGGGGGCAACGTGGAGATTAGGAGCATTGTGGACGTGTCCAGTGCAGATGGCCCACTGGGAGGGGGGTGCTTCAAATTTCTGTGCCTACAGGCTCCTGAGATGTAAATCCAGCCCTGAGAGTCCATAGTCTATAGGAAAGGGGCTGGCCCCCAGGCCACTTCAGGAGCCAGCTATCACGGTGCCCGTGCTCATGGCCGCTGGCGGTGACATTATTATTCCTGATTCACTGCCTCTCTCTTATTGGTCTTGTGATCCTGACTCCACCCAGGGCCAGCCTTTATATACTCTGTCATGTCTATACTGAGGAGCCCTTTCGTGGTCTACCTGTTCCTAACGTTAGTTCCTGACTTTGCTCTGATCATGTATGACCTGGCCTGCCTGACAACGTTCCTGCGCATCCTGTGTTGCTGTCTCCATTGCTGACTGATCTGGCTGAGAACCCGCTCCGTTGCTGACTGATCTGGCTGAGAACCTGCTCTGTTGCTGACTGATCTGGCTGAGAACCCGCTATGTTGCTGGCAGTATCTAGCTGAGAACCCGCTCCGTTGTTTACTGTGCCTGGCTAAGAACCCGCTCGGTTGCCTCTAACGGGCTAGCGTCCCATTCTGCTGCCTAACCTGTTGTGCTTGTCTGTAGTAGCGACGCGTGGCGCTTCTGTTATCTTGCTAACGGAAGGCTGAGCATTTGTGCTATAGCCGCTTATACTGGTTAACCGCCACAGGCGGTGTGCACATGCGAAGTACCGGTTCAGTGCTGTATAGCGCTGACTGTGTTACCCTGTGATCCATCTGTGTCCTCCTCCGCTATCCTAGCTGGGCTCACTCCCTGTGGGAGTTGCAGACTTCACTCTGGGCGTTACCTCAGGACCCTTTCAGTGCCTGGATCCTCTAGGCAGGGTCAGTGCTCCATTCCTTCCTGCAGTAGCGTCAAGGCTCAAGAGCTAGCTGTTGCGTGACATTACACCTTGCACGTGTACTGGGACACAAGTTGCCTTTCGTGTAGTGCTGTCTTGATCCACCCCTAGCGTTCTAGGGTTTTCCTACCAGAAGCAGTTGCCTTGATGTTACGGTGACCCTAGTCCCTAGGGTCAGTGTTGCCTCATTGCTGCTGGGTTCAGTGTGTCCCAGGCGTCTGGGTCTCGTGCAAGTTACCTTCCGCTGGACTCCTAGTGATCTAGGGTCCTGCTGCCAGTACTTGGGCTGCGTAGCCTCCGCTATCCCCTAGCCCACTAGGGTTTGGTTGCCTATAGTGTTGTGAGACTCCAGTCATTTGGGTTCAAGATCAGAACTCTCTCCAGCCAGCTGTTGCCTCCGTCTCTCCTAATCTCTCAAGGGACTGGCTTGTTATTACTATATATGTTTTGTTATTGTGGGCCTAACTTACTGTATGTACTTTATCTTAATAAAGTTATTTTTTCCTTACCAGTTGGGTCTGAGTGTTCATAAAAAAAAAACCGTGACATCAAGCGCCCGCTGGTTTCCGTGACAGGCTCCCTCGAAAAGGCGGTGCTTTTCTGCGCCCAGAGGAGAGCGAGAAGAGAAGGTGAAGGAGGGAGGTGAAGGGAATTCTGTACCCCACAGCCACCACCTGCAAAACCCATGGGTCCCCCAGCAGAGGCTTCCCAAGCCGAGAGGTAGTGGCATGAGCAGCCCCCCACCTGCGGGTGGGGACCTGGATTCTGTGAGTCATGCAGAAGAAGGTTTGGAAGCCTTGGGCTTAGTGGAGGACTTGGGCCTCCATTGCTGCTTAGGCTTGGATGAGGTGCGTGGAGCCTGAGGCACAGCCTGGGTCACTGGACATGATTCAGCCTGAAAGGAATGAAAAAAAAGATTCCGCTTGACAGGCTTCTTCCCATGGACCACTGGCAGGTGAGTACTCTTTCCCCCAGTGGCTTCACTGATCAGATCCTTGAGATCAGGTCCAAACAGTGAGGTGCTCTGAAAGGGCAAAGACAGGAGAGCCTTGTCAGCAGACCAGATCTTGAGCCAAAGAGCATGTCTGGCCACCACAGACATGGTGGAAGCCCTGGCCACCATATGAACAGCGTTAAACAGGGCAGCTGAAACATAATGCTGGGCCTCAGAGATGTTGTCGAGAAGCCGCAACATGTCAGCAGTAGGAGCTCCCTGAAGGGCAGCTAAGGTGAGCTGTTCAGTCCAAACAGTCACAGCCCTATTTACCCATGCTGCAGCAAATGCGGGGTGCAGGGCAGAACCAGCCATCACAAAAATGGCCTTGAGAGAGGTCTCAAGCTTTTTGTCTGTCCAGTCTTCCAGAGCAGATGCATCAGCCACAGGTAAGGCAGTGGACTTAGAAAGCCTGGAAACAGGGGTGTCCACCTTTGGAGGATGAACCCACTGAGCTAAGGCCGCTTCAGAGAACGGATAAAGATTAGCAAATTTCCTAGAGACAGACAGTTTCCTGTCTGAAAACTTCCACTTCTCAGACACCAAGCAGTCAAGAGTGGGGTTAGGTGGAAAACAAGTATGGGGTCGGACAGGCTCCTGAAACACATCAGAGGGATCAGAGGAAACCTCCTGTACCAAGGGAATGTTCAGGGTGTTCAACACAGCCCTGATCAGACCCTCGGCTGAGGGAACAGGATCAGCCTCAAAGGGATCTCCAAATAACTGAGAGGAAAGAACAGCAGAACAGTCATCATCATCAGAATCCATCAATAATTTCTCCTCAGAGGAATCAGACACATCACACCCGGCAGTTTAGGCAGGGAGGACCTGATAGGAGTGGGGGCCTGCCATGAGTGGAAGACCCCCTGCAAAGTGGATGGAAGGAGTTGTAAGTTAGACCGGAGGTCCCTGGCAGTAACCTTAAACTCTTGCATCCAAACTGGCTCTAGTGCATGGCTGGAGGTCCCTGCAGGGGACTCAGGGGCAGCAGCGCATGCTGGGCAAATATGACCTGAGTATTCTATAGGTAACACTGAGTGACATGAGGAACAATGAGCAATAGGGAACACAGACGCCCCAGTGTCCTTAGTCTTAGGTTTAGCACCAAGGTCTAATGGAATAGACATTCTCACAGAGTCACACAGTCAAAGTATCAGAAACACCCAAAATAATAGTGTATATGGTAAATTATTCTCCCCAGAAATGCTAAAATAGACTTATAATAATAATAATAATTTGTGATTTTTATAGCACTTTTCTCCCTGTGAGACTCAAAGCACTTTACAAATACACATAAAAAGAGTTCCTTATGGTCAGATGAGTTGACTGAATGCCTGATAAAACAGATTGGTCTTTAGCTTTTTTTAAAAAAGTCTGTAATGATGGTGCCACTCTTATTGAGGATGGTAAAGAGTTCCAGAATGTGAGGGCAGCGTGGCTGAATGCCCGGGAACCTGAGGTTGTCTTTATTCTGGGTACTGACAGGAGGGATCTGTTGGCTGACCGCAGTGACCGGGATTGAATATAGGGTGTCAGGAGCTCTTTCAGTTACTGTGGGCCTTGATTATTTAAGGCTTTGAAGGTCAGCAGGCCAATTTTAAAATATGTTCGCCATTTAATTGGAAGCCAATGCAGCGAGTGGAGAACAGGTGTTATGTGACATGAATGAGTTTGATTGGTCAGTAGTCTGGCTTCTGCATTTTATACTGTCTGTAGGCGATGGAGTTCTTTTTCTGGGAGGCCCAAGTAAAGTGCGTTACAGTAATCTAGACGAGAGGACACAAATGCATGGAATAATGTTGGCATGTCACCCAGTGAAAATAAGTGTTGCATCCTGGCTATGTTTCTCAGATGAAAGAAGGCAGATTTTATTAATGAAGAAATCTGCTGTTTAAGTGACAGTCCAGAGTCAATAATCACTCCGAGATTTCATACCTCTGTTGAACTAATGAGTTCAGACCCTCCAAATTCCAGGCCAGTTGGGTGATCATGAGATATTCTTGTTGCCCGGGGTCCCCTCATATCATGGTGCCCGTGATTGCTGCTTTACTGTGTCTATCACCTATGGGGGCTCCCATTGGCTGCTTGCCTTTAGCCCGCCTCATATTGCCTTTTTAAGCTAAGCTCGGGCACCCTTTAGTTGCCCTTTCGTGGTGTCTCTGACTCTTCCATTACCACCATGCTACGGAAGCTTCATTGGCCTCTCTGCTGAGTTCCTGTGTACCTGAGTTCCTGAGTTTGTGCTGTTCCAGTGTTGCTGTCTGCTGTGTTGGTTCTAGTCCTGTTCCGGTTGAGTCTCCAGTAGTTGCTGTTTCCTACTGCCGGTCTCCGTTATCGTTCCTGATCCGGTTGGACATCCTTACTGGTTCCTGACATTTCCTGAGCCTGGTTCCTGCAGCGGTGGCGACATTGTTCCTCGGTCGCTTGGCGACATACCAGTCTGTTGGTTCCCATCGTGTGGGCGCTGGTTCGCTCCATTGCCTCACAACATTACACATTGACCTCTGTTGGCTCCCAGCATGCGGACGATGGTTCGCTCCCAAGCCTTGCTGCTATTATAGAAGTTTGTTGGTTCCCAGCGCGCGGGCGCTGGTTCGCTCCTTTGCATCACAGCACTACACATTGAGATCTGTTGGATCCCAGAGTGCGGACGCTGGGTCGCTCTCAAGCCTTGCGGCTATATTATATTTAGTCTGTTGGTTCCCAGCGTGAGGGCGCTGGTTCGCTCCTTTGCCTTACAGCATTACACAATGAGTTCTGTTGGCCCCCAGCGTGCGGACACTGGTTCGCTCCCAAGCCTTGCGGCCATATTATACAAGTCTGTTGGTTCCCAGCGTGCGGGCGCTGGTTCGCTCCATTGCCTCACAGTATTACATATTGAGATCTGTTGGCTCCCAGCGTGCGGACGCTGGTTCGCTCCTGGGCCTCGTGGCTTACTACCCAGTTATACTGTTGGTCCTCAGTCTGCTGTCCAGTCCTAGACAGCTATTACTCCATCTATACCCAGGTATTGGGTTACATAACTAACTGGTATATTTGGGCTGCGCATTATTGCTTTACATCTTAGACTGTCATTATCTTCTTGCCATTTTATGTATTGTATGTATGTGTATGAAATCCTATGGGATTATCTTTAAACTTTTCAATAAAGTTGTGTTTTTACCTAACCTTACGTCTGAGAGTCGTAACAAACCATGACAGTACGAAAGGGCCATGACCTCAGACAATAAGAGTGATGGTAATACACAGAATATCCATTGGAGGATGGATATGCATGAGCAACGTTTGGATCAGTTGGCGGTTGCAATCCAAACTATTCTCGAAAGCACTGTGCTTGCTGATAAGTCTGGGTCTAGCCCTGTGATCTTGCCAAGTCAGACACCGGAGAATGATTTGATGCCCTCAGGGACCGCAGTCAAAGGGTTAACTGCTTCTGCACCCTTGCCACTCCGTTATGACGGTGACCCTAATCTCTGTAGAGGGTTCATCAACCAACGATCGTAGCAAGATTGGGTTCATGATATCCTTGCTAACTGGCAGAGCATTGGCTTGGGCTAACCCATTGTGGGAGAATGCTAAACCCTGCACTAAGAGTTTCAGAGAATTTGTGCAATCATTTCGGAGAGGGTTTGAGCCGTCTCGTAGAACCACCTCTGCTGCTAAACGCCTTATGGAAATACAACAGGGCAGGCGTACGGTGGGTGACTATGCCATTGAATTTCGCACCTTAGCAGCAGAGGTAGGGTGGAATAATGAGGCATTGTTGGCAGCCTTTGCTCAGGGCCTGAGTGACCAGATTAAAGATGAGATTGCAGCAAAAGAATTGCCTACAGATTTAGATGACTATGTTGAGTATGTCATACTAATTGACTCCAGGATACGTGAGAGACTATCTGCTAGAGATCCTAGGACACGGTCTAAAAATGGTGCGGCTAGCAGTACATTTTGCCCACCCATCCCTCCCATGGCAGCTAAGCCTAGTGAAACTTTGCGGGAACCAGGTGAACCGATGCAAGTAGGTTTCACTAGGTTAACCAAGGAGGAGAGATTATACCGCAGGAGACAAGGGTTGTGTCTATATTGCGGTAAGAATGGGCATTTGCTAAGATCTTGTCCGGTATGTCCGGGAAACAAACACACCTAGGGTACCTTGGGGGACAGGCCCTAGGTGGTGTCCAATCGTCCCCAGTGTTGGGCACACTGAAACCTACCTTACAGGTGGTATTGTCTTGGGCAGAACGCTCTGTAGAGGTTTTGGCCCTGGTTGATTCTGGTGCAGCTGGATATTTTATGGATTATACCTTTGCTGAATTGCAGGGGATCCCACGCATTGAAAGAGAAACCCCGCTTGCCATTGAAGCAATTGATGGCAGACCTTTGGAACCTGCTCAGGTAACTTTTGAAACTATGCCATTATCCATGACTATTGGGGCTCTCCATAAAGAAGAGCAGCAGTTCCAACTTATTAACTCTCTTCACCATGCCGTAATATTGGGATTTCCTTGGTTACAGTTGCATAATCCGCAGTTTGATTGGCAAAAGTGCGAAATCTCCGCTTGGTCTCAATTTTGTATGGAAAAGTGCGTTACCCATCCCTTCAATACCAGATGAATACCAGCAGTTTGGCAATGTTTTCAGTAAGGGAGAGGCTGGCACCTTACTTCAGCACAGACCATATGATTGTAGCATTGAGTTACCTTCTGGAGTGGTGCCTCCTAGGGGTCGCACTTATCCATTGTTTTGTGAGGAAAACCAAGCTATGGAAGAATATATTTCCGATGCCCTTAGAAGAGGGATCATAAGGAAATCTACCTATCCGGCTGGGGCCGGGTTCTTTTTTGTAAAGAAGAAAAATGGGGAACTGAGACCATGCATTGACTACCGTGGGTTAAATAAGCTTATGGCTAAGAACGCTTATCCGATACCACTCATCACTGAGCTTTTTGACAGACTCAAAGGCTCCTCGATTTTCACCAAATTGGACCTACGGGCTGCATACAACTTGATTCGTATCAGAGCCGGTGATGAGTGGAAAACTGCCTTTAACTGGGCATTATGATCTGGGCATTATGAATATCTAGTCATGCCATTTGGTCTGTGTAATGCACCAGCAGTATTTCAGGAATTGATCAATGATATTCTCAGAGATATGTTACAGTCATGTGTCGTGGTTTACCTTGACGATATACTTATTCACTCCAAAGACTTGTCACAACACATTAAAGATGTGTCCGAAGTATTGCTACGGTTACGCAAAAACAAATTATATTGTAAATTAGAGAAATGTGTGTTTCACAGAACCAGTGTGCCATTCTTGGGTTTCATTATTGGCAAATAAGGCATTGCCATGGACAAAGAAAAGTTAACTGCAGTCCTACAATGGCCTCGACCTAAGAGTCTCAAAGCTATTCAGCGATTTTTGAGCTTCGCTAACTATTATAGGAAGTTTATTAAGAATTTCTCTTCCATTGTTAAACCATTGTCTGACCTTACACACAAGGGTGCTAATCCATCTCTTTGGCCAGCGGTTGCAGAGGAGGCCTTTGCAAAAAACTGAAATTGGCTTTTGCTAATGATCCTGTGTTATCCCACCCCAAACCATTACTCCCGTTCACCTTGGAGGTTGACGCCTCGGATATTGAGCTTGGGGCAGTGCTCTCTCAACATCCTATTAAGGATGGAACACTTAGACCCTGTGTGTTTTTTTCCAAAAAACTGATTGGAGCTCAAAGCCATTATGAAGCAGGGGACAGAGAATTATTGGCCATTATCCTCGCTCTTAAGGAATGGCGTCACTTACTTGAAGGCACAAAGAATCCTGTTTTGATCCTGACTGATCATAAAAATCTGACCAAGAGATTGTCCTCTCGCCAGGCCAGATGGGCATTATTCCTGTCCCGATTCAATTTCATTGTATCCTACTTGCCGGGATATAAGAATGTTAGGGCTGATGCACTGTCAAGACAATTTGAGGCCGAAATTGACAGAGAGGAGGCACCAGTACCTATCATTTAACCCGATCGAATATTGGCTACTATACGTACTAGTATCACTTCACCACTAGGGGAAGAGATTTTGGCCTCTCAGGCCTCCGCTCCCCATGAAACCCCGGTGGGCAAGTGTTATGTCGCTGAGCCATTTCGTACTCGTTTACTCGAAACTTACCATTCCTCTAAGGCCGCGGGACACATTGGCAGAGACCAATTGTTATGGTCCCTTTCTCAGATATTTTGGTGGCCTTCTATGAGAGCAGATTGTGCCAATTTTACTAATGCCTGTGCCACCTGTGCTCGTGCAAAAACCCATAGACACCTCCCTGTGGGCTTGCTTCAGCCGGTACCTAATGGTGAACGTCCTTGGTCTCATGTTTCTATTTATTTTATGGGAGAATTGCCCATGTCTAGAGGGTATTCCTTTATACTGATGGTGGTGGACAGGTTTTCTAAAATGACTCACTTTGTGCCCCTCAGTGGCCTTCCCTCGGCTAAAGAATTGGCTATGGTGTTTGCTAAGGAGGTATTTCGGTTGCATGGCGTTCCCAGTGTACTGGTGTCCGACAGGGGGAGCCAGTTTGTGTCCAGGTTCTGGAAGGCATTTTGCGAACAAATGGGCATACAACTATCCTTTTCCTCTGCTTACCATCCCCAGACCAACGGAGCCGCTGAGCGTGCCAACCAAGGTTTGGAACAGTTCCTGCGCTGTTTCGTTTCTGACCATCATGACAATTGGGCCGACTTGTTGCCTTGGGCAGAGTTCGCCAGAAACTGAGCGGTCAACTCCTCATCCGGGAGCTCTCCGTTTCTGATTAATTACGGGTTTCAGCCCTGTTTGCTCCTGGATTCCTTTCAGACACAGCAGATTCCAGCTCTGGATGAGCATATCGAGCAACTCCGTTCCACATGGGCACAAGTTCAGAGGGCACTTGGTCAGTCATTTCAGCGCCATCAGCGTTATGCTAATCGCAGAAGGCTTCCAGTGCTCTCCTTTCAGGTTGGGGACAGAGTGTGGCTTTCCTCCAGGAACCTGAAGCTTCAAGTTCCATCCAATAAGTTGGCTCCTAGGTTCATTGGTCCTTATAGAATTATTCGCAAGATTAATCCGGTTTCCTATGCTTTGGACATACCTGCGTCCATGTGCATTCATAACGTGTTCCATGTATCTCTCTTGAAACTTCTCGTATGCAACCGTTATACTACTAACCCTGTGATGCCAGGGCCTATCGAGGTTGAAGGTCAGGAGGAGTATGAAGTACAGAGTATCACTGATTCCCGCAGGCTTAGAGGAAGGGTACAGTATTTGGTGCATTGGAAAGGTTATGGTCCTGAAGATCGATCTTGGGTGGATAGTAAGGACCTTCATGCACCCAAATTACAGCAGATCTTTCATTCCAAATATCCTCAGAAACCCAGACCCTATTCTAGGAGAGGGGGTCTTTGAAAGGGGGGTACTATCACGGTGCCCGTGATTGCTGCTTTACTGTGTCTATCACCTATGGGGGCTCCCATTGGCTGCTTGCCTTTAGCCCACCTCATATTGCCTATTTAAGCTAAGCTTGGGCACCCTTTAGTTGCCCTTTCGTGGTGTCTCTGACTCTTCCATCACCACCATGCTACAGAAGCTTCATTGGCCTCTCTGCTGAGTTCCTGTGTACCTGTGTTCCTGAGTTCGTGCTGCTCCAGTGTTGCTGTCTGCTGTGTTGGTTCCAGTCCTGTTCCGGTTGAGTCTCCAGTAGTTGCTGTTTCCTGCTGCCGGTCTCCATTATCGTTCCTGATCCGGTTGGACATCCTTACTGGTTCCTGTCATTTCCTGAGCCTGGTTCCTGCATCGGTGGTGACATTGTTCCTTGGTCGCTTGGCGACATACCAGTCTGTTGGTTCCCAGCACGCGGGCGCTGGTTCGCTCCATTGCCTCACGACATTACACTTTGAGATCTGTTGGCTCCCAGCGTGCGGACGCTGGTTCGCTCTCAAGCCTTGCGGCTATATTATATTTAGTCTGTTGGTTCCCAGCGTGCGGGCGCTGGTTCGCTCCTTTGCCTTACAGCATTACACATTGAGTTCTGTTGGCTCCCAGCTTGCGGACGCTGGTTCGCTCCCAAGCCTTGCGGCTATTATACAAGTTTGTTGGTTCCCAGCGCGCGGGCGCTGGTTCACTCCTTTGCATCACAGCATTACACATTGAGATCTGTTGGCTCCCAGCGTGCGGACGCTGGTTCGCTCTCAAGCCTTGCGGCTATATTATATTTAGTCTGTTGGTTCCCAGCGTGTGGGCGCTGGTTCGCTCCTTTGCCTTACAGCATTACACATTGAGTTCTGTTGGCTCCCAGCTTGCGGACGCTGGTTCGCTCCCAAGCCTTGTGGCCATATTATACAAGTCTGTTGGTTCCCAGCGTGCGGGCGCTGGTTCGCTCCATTGCCTCACAGTATTACATATTGAGATCTGTTGGCTCCCAGCGTGCGGACGCTGGTTTGCTCCTGGGCCTCGTGGCTTACTACCCAGTTATACTGTTGGTCCTCAGTCTGCTGTCCAGTCCCAGACAGCTATTACTCCATCTATACCCAGGTATTGGGTTACATAACTAACTGGTATATTTGGGCTGCACATTATTGCTTTATATCTTAGACTGTCATTATCATCTGACAGTTATTGTGGCCACTCCAGTTGACACCTCCTCCTTTGGCTGCCCTGCCCGGTATATTGGCAGGGCCGGTACAGCCTATCCTCTCAGTGTTCTTTCAGACTGCCTTGCCCGGTATATTGGCAGGGCCAGTAGAGTCTGTTTCAGCTGGTTATCCGTTAGGCTGCCTTGCCCGGTACATTGGCAGGACCGGTAGAGCCTGTGTAGTCCTGACTATCGTTGGCTGCCTTGCCCGGTATTTGGCAGGGCCGGTACAGCCTGATCCCATATTGCTATATCTTCTTGCCATTTTATGTATTGTATGTATGTGTATGAAATCCTATGGGATTATCTTTAAACTTTTAAATAAAGTTGTGTTTTTACCTAACCTTACGTCTGAGAGTCGTAACAAACCGTGGCACCTCACCAAGAGTAACTCTGTTTTATCAGGGGTCACTTTTAGCCAACTAGCATTCATCTACTCTATGAGGTCTGCTAAGCAACTGTTGATGAGGCATGTTGGGTCTTTAGTATCTGGAGCAAAGGAGAAGTAGAGTTGTGTGTCATCTGCATAGCAATCAGTAGGGAAAGTGCTCACAACCCTGCAAAGTATGCCAACCAGCAGCTAAAGGGTTAAGTTACCACAGAAACTTGCTCCAAACACCCAACAGACATACAGATAAACCAAATGAGTGCATGAGTATGTAATAGGAACTCCAAGGAGACCCCTGTGCACAGGGGAAGCATGGGACATGTGGACCACAGCAATCAAAGGGTTGCTCACCTTTTCAGCTGGTCTTCTGTTTTCAGATTACCATATATCAAGAAGAAGCCTCAGTGGGCAACGCCTGGGGAAAGAACTTGCATCCAACATTTTCCACGCAGGGCTTAGGTCCACAAAAGCACCTGGTAAACTGAGCTATCCACACGTGGGTGATGGGAATTGTCAGTGATGGTAATCCGCCTAATGGTGGTATCCCATTTCTAACAGAAAACAAACAGGAACAAATCTTACTGAATGGGGATTGGCTAGATGCAAGCTAAGGACAGGAGGTAGGCTCCACCCAGCAGTCACTTCTCAGAATTGTTCCTGCCTACTTAAAGGGGCTGATCGCCTACCCAAAGTTACCAGTAACGTGTATTGGACGACACAGAAAAATAAATACTTCATTGGAACGGTCTACAATGTGTGCCTGGTTTGCAAGCACACTCTGCAGACCATTCCAGTGAAGTATTTATTTTTAGCTATCTCTGTGGTGGCTCAGCTGAAGAGCCTCCATCTTGTCGCACTACCAGAATCTGCTTCTGACAGTTTATAGCTCATCAAGCAAAAAGGGGAGGGAGCAGAGAACTTTATTTTCGTATATCTCTCAATAAATAAAGGTTTGAGAGATAGCAATAACCTCAAGTAATCTGTTTTTATTATATCTATGATATAGCTATTACTTACATGACATTACTATCCCTTTAAAGTTAGAGTAAACTATTTCATATTTTATGGTATGTGTTCCTTTAACTCCTTCAATGCTGAAAATGTCTTCATCTTGTTTGACATTCTGGTCTACAGGAAATTGTTAATGTGCAAAATTACAGTTTTCTATATTAACCCCTTGGAGGATGGAGATGTCGCTAGTTCAAGTGTTAATACAGAAATGAGTAATATATTTTGCATTTGGTTAACCCACTGCTCTGCTATGAGTCACATTCATGTGGAACAGTGGAAAGGGTGGGAAGGGGGTATGGCTGCTGCTCCCTCCGAGATTGTGTAAGACTGGATTTTAGGCTCAGAAAACAACATGTGTGTGAGTTTAGCATGGAGCACTGCTTCACAATGCATTGCTTAACCGTCTGGCATCCAAATGGTTGTGTATATGACCCCATGTCCTTTTTAGATGTTGTCGCTTTAACTCTGTGAATGCTGTTAATGCCATCAACTGGTCTACAGGAATTTGTTAATGTGCAAGATTATACTTTTCTATATTAAGCCCTTGGAGGTTAGAGGTGTCTCCTGCAGGCATTTTTAGAACCCAGGGGTTAATATATAAAAGTGTAATATTGTTTTGTATTTGGCACACCCCTTGATGACCAAAGGGCTGCGCAGTGCATTGACTGACAATTATCTGGAACAGTGGAAAGGGTGGGAATGGCTGCTCCCTCAGAGCATAAATACATACATGGGAGCTCTCTTCTTTGGTGCCCCCAGAGAGGGCTCATGAGCTGGCAATGAGCATGTCTAAACGATACAAAGCTCATCACAAAGTGGGTCAGACTCAAACAGTTGGGCAGGGCTTAATAATAATTGGAGGAAAGGGGGATTTAATATTATAACAGGTGGAGGAGGGCAGAATGGACAGGAAGTAGGTGAGGTTACCCAGGAATCTTATCAAAACTGGGGAATAAGTCTCTATCTCCGGATACCTAGTAATAATCTCTAAAGACTGGAGTATCCGGCGAGTTCCCAGCTATACTTATGTTAAACTGGATTTTAGGCCTCACAGAACAAATAGAAAATATTTCTAACATGGCATCTACAATATTTAAGTGTATATGACCCCAGACATGTTCATATTTAGATATTGTTATTTAACTCCTGGAATGCTGCCAGTGTCTTCAACTTGATGGACGTGTTTTTTCGATTTAATTTACATTGTAACTATGGTGCATATTTATAAAAGCATACTGGAGTTATTCTGGAAGAAACCAATTCCACCTTTGGGGACAAATAATTTCCTAAATTTCCATGCACTTGAACAGATCTTTTTAACACCTTTACAAAGTATTAGTCTATTACACTTTCCTGTATTAACCCCTTGGAGGTTAGAAATGTCTCCCTGTGACATTTCTAACATACAATGGGTTAAAATAAGACAAATGTAATGTGTTTTGTATTTGGTTAACTTCTTGAGGACCAAATGGGTGTGCAATGCCTTGACTGATTTGACCATCATTTGGGACAATGAAAAGGAGGGAATAGCTGTACCCTAATTTAAATGTTACAGTTGTATACCTCTTTAAATGCAACTGGACTGTTTGTTTCCAGTTATGTTAGCATTTGGACTTCAGACATTTCCTGCTTATTATTGCCAATTCAGAGCCCTTGCAAGTAATTTTGTGCATATTTGGTGTGTGTGTGTACAAAAGATCAGAAGCTTTCTTACTTTTCTTTCTTTTCATTTATGGTTATGGGTGTGTGATTTTGTTGGAGGTGGAGTATATAATGCATACTATTGTTTGCAATGTCCTTAAAGGGACAGTAATGTTTCAAAATAAAAGCAGCTCCAGTTAATCTTCATAGTATTTGGGCCATGGAGAGTGTTATTTCAGTACTGTCAGAGTTGTAGTTCAAGAGTAATTGAATGATAAAGTATCCCCCTCCCTCCCCTTTTACTGATGTAACACTGCTCACCTCAGAACAGAGGGGTGTTGTCCAGTTGGCTTACAGAGAGAGACAATCTTCAATTAGTATAAGGGAAAACCCTGAAATAACACTCTCCATGGTACACATACTATGAGGATTAATTGGAGCTGCTTTTATTTTGAAACATTACTATCCCTTTAACTTTGTATTGTGCTAGTAAATCAGGATTAAAAGTCCCCACCCCCATCCCTTTCCATTATGTCATTCATAGTTCCCTCAGATCTGAAAGCCGGGAGGGGGAACCGGAAGGGGAGCAGGGTTTTCCTTATCCAATATTGTCCCTTGTTGTGATCTGTCTGACTTGCTTTAACCCCCTAGGGACCCTTGACGTACCAGGACCGTCACGGTCCTTGAACTACTCAAGGACCGATGACGGTCATGGTACGTCACGTACTTTTTACTTACAGCGCTCTACCGGGAGCGCTGTAAGTAAAAATAGGGCATGAAATAGACCGCTCCAAGATCGGAGCGATCTCTTTCAAGCCCCATAGTGACGCGCTGATACACGTGACAGGTCACGTGTACCGGCGCGTCAAAGTGCCCCTATGCGGTCGTTATGGGACGGAAATGTCCCATAACCTCCGGTCCTTAAGGGGTTAAGATCTGAGGGAACTATGACTGACATAATGGACATGGGGTGGATAACTTTTAAGCCAATTTTCAAGCACAATACAAAGTTAAAGGGGATCTATCACCCCAGTACAAATGTGTGTTAAACGTTAGATTATCTAGAGAGTAGGTGGAATTCTTGAATAATTTTTTTTGTTTTTTAATCCTATGTTGCAGAAAATGAACGTTTAAAGACTGCACTTCCGGATAGACTGCGGCTATACCCGCAGTCTGTAACTCTGCCTCCGTTCCCCTCCCTCTGGCCAGCCTCTGTCTGTAGGCTGGAGTGATCTCATTGGCTAGATATCGATCTCTGCCAATGAGACCGCTCCAGCTTACAGACAGAAGACTCTGTAGTTCCACCTAATCGCTAGGTAATCTAACGTTTAAAACACATTTATACTGTGGTGATAGATCCCCTTTAAGGACATTGTAAACGATAGTATACATTATAGGAAATGAAATTGAGCAATCGCATATAAATTTACATGTTGACATATATCCCTTTAAGCCCTTGAATGCTAGATAGGTTGCAAACACATTGTGAAGTAATGTGTTGGGCTCCTCTATCATTCAAGGGGTTAAAATTCCGATTTAACTCAGTGAGATTTTTTTAATCTGTCCCCCCTGTGGTGTAGTCGGTTTATCAGACGGCTCCTTTTTTTTTTAAACATTAATAGGGCCATATATTCAAAAAAGAAGTGGAGGTATTCTGGAGCAAACCATTTACACTATAGGAAAAAATAAAAACTCCAAAAATTTACATTGATTTAAATGGGGATTTTAACCCTTGAATACTTCGCAATGCAATGGAGACCTAACATTCAAGGGGTTAAAATCCCCATTTAAATCAATAAGAATTTTTAGTTCTCCCCTACAGTGTAAATTATTTTCTTTTGAACATATAGCCCTATAGGGCCCATAATAAATACCATATGAAATTGGGTGATCTCGGCCTACTTTTATATTGTTCTACTAGTTTTAAAGCCCGTGTACAGGGGCCAACACTGGCGGTGCTACAGTCATGTGCAGTACTGACTGCCCGCGCCGCGGCTGATACGGAGTGGGGCACTCCGAATTCAGAGCATACTCCTCTCTGCGCACCTTCCTGGGACCGGTCCTAGGAAGGTACGCAGAGAGGACTCTGAATTCGGAGCGCCCCACTCCGTATCAGCCGCAGCACGGGCAGTCTCTACTGCACATGACTGCGTTTTGACAAAATTTTTAGTGAATTATTATATAAGATTTCACGTAAAACATATTCTAATAGTGCAGACACTAACATGCGTACATCGTGCCTGCCAATTTATTGTAGGCACACTTCACTGGGTACCCATAGGGTTAAATAACCGTTATGATGCACTACTTGGATTTACCTCTTTGTGCTATTGTTTTAATAGGAACAGTGGGCCATACTTATAAGGAAAGTGGGGGAATTCCAGAGTAAACAATCTGCTCCATAACAAATAAAAATGTCCATTGCTCCACCTTTTGTATTTGTATATATATAATGTTTCATACCATAACCTGCTTTACATAAATCAATAAACCCTTTCATAGGCTGTATTCAAGTAGTAAAAGAGGTGACATTCTGGAGTAAATAAATTGCACCAACGCGGAGAAATAAAAAATAGTCCATTTATGTAAATGGGCTTTTAACCATTTTAATACTAGAAACTTCTAAAATCATTGCTCTGCAATCTGTTGGGGACATGCAATATTGATAGGGATAACCCTTTGAGTGCCAGAAAGTTGTCCAACACATTGCAATACCTTTCCGGCATTTAAAGGGTTAAAACCTCCATTTAAATCAATGTTAATTGGGGGAATTTTTTTTCCTCCCCATGGGATAGTTGCTTTGGTCCAGAAATCTTTAGCTTACTGAATAAGACCCTAAGTACAGGAGCAGCTCCAGTATATCCTATATTGTGATTAGTGTATTACCACTGATAGTCAATAAGAGATGATGAACCTTACGCGTCTGGCTATAGAGGTGCACTCTGGACTAAACCAACAGCGCTACAGTGGGGAAATGAAGATTCCCATTGATTTAAGTTGGGTTTTTAACAACTTGAAAGCTAGAGAGACCTCTCATGCATTTCAGGGCAATGCTTTAAAAGACCAATTTAATTCAGTGTTAAATTGTTCTATTTTCATTTCAACCATATGGTGCACTTTATTTACTCAGGACTTGCACCTCTGTAGCTTGATGAATAAGACCCAAAGTGTTGGGACAGTGCTGTTGCAGCCATATTGCTAGCATCCCTAAAAGAGGATTTTAGTCTTACCTGTTAACGCTTTGAGTGCCAGAGGGGTACGTAATGCATTTCGTACCTCTCTGGCACTCAAAGGGTTAAATCATTTTCTCTTAGTCCATACAGGTTACTGGTAACTTTGGGTAGGTGATCCTCCCCTTCAAGTAGGCAGGAACAATTCTAGAATTGATTGCAGGGGGTGGAGCCTACCTTCCCTCCTTGGTTGCAGCTAGCCAACCAGCTCCAGAAAGATTTGAGACACTAACTATTGACTAGATAGTGGAAGGGAAAGAAGACTCCTATGAACATGACCCCGAAGGACCCCCACAATCTGCCACAGGAGAGCCAAGCATGGTCCCTTGACAGGGTGGGAGACCAGTAACCTGTATGGACTAAGAGAAAAGGATTTATCAGGTAAGACTAAAATCCTCTTTTCTCTGTCATCCAATACAGGTTACTGGTAACTTTGGGATGTCCAATCATTGAGTTTCCCAGAGGCAGGAAGTAAGGCAAGGACCAGGCACAAGGCCCCCAAAGTCACCAGAGCAGATATGAACCATCAGATCAGAGATAGCCCAACAAAACAAATGAAGTGTCAACACTGAACAGGGGTAACAACACCCCAAGAACTGTTACACAGCACACAGAACTAGAGCCAACAGGGCTCAAAAGTGAAAGAAGCATCAAGAGCCGAAGAAGATCCTAGATAGGCAAGACTGCTTCCAGGATCTTCCTCTCAAAGCTGGCGTCAGCCGATGACAGCACATCAACATGGTAGTGCTTCGAAAAGGTGTGCACAGACGACCAAGTGGCAGCCTTGCACAACTGATCAGCGGAGGCCTGATTCTTGTAAGCCCAAAAAGTCCCAATAGATGTGGTAGAATGAGCTGTAATCCGAAAGGGAACAGGTTTCTTCTTCAGCTCTTAAGCCTTACTAATAGTGGACTTGATCCAAGACGCAATAGTCACTTTGGATGCAAGTCTTCTTACCCTAGGGCCCTCAGAAATTATGAACAGCGCATCAGATTCCCTAATGGACTTGGTGCGATGTACATAAAACTTAAGACAACTCGCCATGTCTAACAAGTGGAGATCCCTCTCCTTGTCAGAGGTAGGGTCAGAGCAGAAAAAAGGCACCACAATCTCCTGATTAATGTGGATCTCAGAGACCACCTTCAGGAGAAACTCCTGAGAAGTGAGAAGCACTGCTTTGTCTTTGTGAAACACCAAAAACGGTGGTTTACAAGACAGAGCGTGTAACTCCGCGAGACGGCGAACAGACACGATCGCCAGGAGAAAGGCCATTTTCCACGTTAGCAGGCATAGAGGAATAGTAGCCAAGGACTCAAAGGGAGGGCACTGAAGGACACCCAAGACCAAATTAAGGTCCCACTGAGGAGCGGGAGTCTTAAAAACAGGACGAGTATGAGCAACCCCCTGGAAGAAAACCTTGACATCAGGAAGAATAGCAATGTGCCTATGAAAGAAAACAGAGAGAGCAGAAGTCTGAACCTTAAGGGAACTCAAGCTGAGGTCCTTATCCACACCTTCCTGCAAGAAGGCCAGGACCGTAGGCAGATCAAAATCCTGAGAGAGATCCCCATCAGCACATCAAGATAGGAAGGTCGACCAAACATGATGGTAGGCCTTAGAAGAAACCGGTTTGTGGGCACTAAACATAGTAGCCACCACGCTAGACGAAAAACCCTTCTTCAGTATTGAGGATTCAATTTCCAAGCTGTCAAAGCCAGATGATGAACATCCTCCTTCCACAGGTAACCCTGTAGAAGAAGATCCGGACGGCAAGGGAGCCGGAATGGCTCTGCCGCTGACAGATCCAGAAGCTCCGGAAAACAAGCCTGCCGAGGCCAGTATGGAGCAATCAGAATAACTGGACAGTGCTCCAGTCTCAATTTCAGTAACACCCTGTGCAACATGGGAAGGGGAGGAAAGATGTAAGCCAGATGAAATAACCAAGGAATGGACATGGCATCCACCGCTAGAGGATTCCTCCAGCGAAAGCAGAACCTTGTGTCTTGTCGCCATCAAGTCGATGCAACGAAGACCCCACTACTGAACAATGAGGTTGAACACCTCTGTGTGCAGTTCCCACTCTCCTCTATCAACCATGTGTCGACTGAGGAAGTCTGCCATGACGTTGTCTATGTCAGGAATGTGAACTGCGGATATGGCAGGAACATGTTCTTCTGCCTAGGACAAAATAGCCTTGACCTGTAACCAAGCGGCGAGACTTCTAGTTCCGCCCTGCTTGTTGATGTAGGCCACGACCGTGGCATTGTCGGACTGTACCTGGACTGGGCATTCTTCCAGCTGGGGAATCCAATGACGAAGGGCATGGAATATCGCCCGAAGCTCCAACATGTTGATGGGAAGGAGAGATTCCTCTGGAGACCACCGACCTTCTCACTCAGACGACCCAGGACCGCTCCCCATCCGGAGAGGCTGGCATCCGTTGTCACTGTGGTCCAGAAGGATACTAGGAAGGACTTGCCCTTCAGCAGCTTGGAGAGGTTGCGCCACCAGGACAAACTTAGTTCCACATGAAGAGGAAGTGGCACCGACATCTTCAGAAGGTCTGGCTTGTCGGAATTAGTATGCTTCTATTTAGGGGGGAATGTAAGTGTTACCCAGGTGCTGACACACCTTCCATCTCTGTCTAAGGGACGTTTCTTCTTTCATTATGGATGCAGGTTTATTGGTACAGATGAAGTACAGAGAGAACACACTCCAGTACACAGGGTTACATCAGGAAGTCTCAAGAAAATGTAACACTAGAATAGTTAGCTACTGGCCTTTTTACATGCAGATCTTGGACATCTTCTCTGTATGTCTCTACCCAGAGCAGCTTCACCCCTCAGGCCTGACCAAAGAAAGAACACTATAGATCCTGCTTGTTCAGGTCCAATGGGGGCTATATGTTTTATGACTGAGGGGCTGTTAGTTTACATAAATCAAAGATGTCTTTGATCTCAGGCCATCTTCTAGCAATCTTCCTCAAGGTTCAATTTATGGCATGTAGATACCATCTGTCAAACCAGCCCTTGTTTGTTCAGTTGATATGGGGATGATATACCTCCTGCCAAACAATTACGTATTTGGACAGTTGATATGAACATGACAAACAAATAACTTTATGGCATGTAGATACTATCTGCCAAACAAGTCTTTGCTTGGGTTGCTGACCAGGGAGTGATAAACAAAGTATGAAGGAAAACAATGCCCTGTCCCCCAAAGGTCAGCTTCCCCCCATGATTGCAACAGTATCAATGATGTCCTGTACATCTATCAAATTATTACATAATTATAAAGTCCCATGTCCACACGTCTGATCCCTGCACACCTGGATCACGAACCTCTGGAGTTCCCTGGTGTGAGTCATGGCAAATGGGACCGCTTCTATGGTGGAGATGAATTTCCCCACTAGAGAGGACAGCTTCTTGGCCAGAACTGAATCGTGAGCCAGAACAGCAGAAACCCTGTGGGTGATCTGGTGAGCTACCTCGTCCGTGAGAAACACCATGCTCTGCTGAGTGTCGAAGAGAAGGCCCAGGAAGGCCAGACTCTGTGATGGGACAAGATCCGACTTGTCCATGTTGATGATCAACCCATGATGGGTAAGAGCATGAATGCAGTCCTGAACCTACTGATGAAGAAGTTCCGCAGAAGGAGCTTTCAAAAGCAGGTTGACCATGTATGGAGTAACTCTGATGCTGTCCTGTTGGAGGATGGATACTAAAGCTCCCAGGACCTGGTTGAAGACTTGAGGAGCTGTAGTCAGACCAAAGGGAAGAGCTGAAAACTGAAAGTACCCTTGGTTGCAGGCAAATCTGAGATACTGACGGCTCTCTGGATGAATGACGATATGTAGATATGCGTCCTGAAGAGCCCGAGAAGCAAGGAAATCCCCCGGGGGCATAGCAGCAATCACTGTCCTTAAGGACTCCTGGTGGTGGAGACCACAAAGAGGTTTGAGTAAAAACCCATACCTCTGTCCTGAACTGGAACCAGCTCTAGAACATTCTTTTCCAGAAGAGCCTGAATAGTGCCATTGAACAGACGGCTTTTCTCTGCACCCTAAGGCATATGAGAAGGGAAAAAGCGAAAGGGAGGAAGAGAGATGAAAGGGATCCTGTACCCTTCCGTCACCACCTGTAAAACCCACGGGTCAGCCACTGAATCCTCCCAGATGCTGTGGTAGTGACGCAAACGGCAACCCACAGCAGAGTGGGGCCATGGGTTTGGTGATCCATTCCGAAGAAGGCTTGGAAGCCTTGGGCTTGGAGGAGACATTGGGCTTGGCTTGGAGGAGGCACGCGGAGCTGAGGGAACCGCCTGGTTCGTCGGACGTGTCTCAGTCTGGAAGGATTGAATAAAACTACGCTTGAGAGGGGTTTTCTTTCTGGAGACCAAAGGCAGAAGGGTACTTTTACCTCCTGTGGCCTCACTAATCAAATCCTTAAGCTCTGGCCCAAACAATGATGTGCCTTGAAAAGGCAAGGAGAGCAAGGCTTTCTTGGAAGCAGTGTCACAGTGTTAGCAGACCAGATCTTAAGCCAAAGAGCCCGTCTGGCATCCACAGATATGGTGGAAACCCTAGCCACCAAACGGATGGCATCAAATAAGGCAGCAGAAACATAGTGCTGGGCCTCAGAAATGTTGGCAAGAAGGCGCAACATATCCAAAGTAGGAGCACCCTGACGGACAGCCAGGGTGAGCTGTTCAGTCCATGGCCATACCAGCAGTGGCAGAAATGGACTTGAGGGAAACCTCAAGTTTCTGGTCAGTTCAGTCTTTCAGAGCGGACATATCAGAAACTAGCAAGGCAGTAGACTTAGATAGCCTGGAGATAGGAGCATCCACTTTGGGGGGATGAACCCACTGAGCATGCGCCGCCTCAGAGAAGGGGTAAAGTTTGGCAACTTCCTTGGAAACAGAAGGTTTCCTGTCCGGAGATTTCCACTCATCAGACACAAGGCGGTCAAGAGTAGGGTTAGGTGGAAAACAAGTAAGGGGCTTTTTAGACTCCTGAAACACATCAGAAGGATCTGACGAAACCTCCTGAACTAAGGGAATGTTTAGGGTAGTCAAGACAGCCCTGATCAGGCCCTCAGCCTAAGGGGTCAGGATCAGCCTCAAAGGGGTCCCCATAACACTGACAAGAACCCACAGCAGAACATTCCTCAACATCTGAATCCACCAACAGTTCCACCTCAGAGGAATCTGATACATCAGGTACTCCCTGCGGTTTAGGCAGGGAAGATCTGAAGGAAGAGGGGGGCTGCCATGAATGCAATGTAGACTGAAGGTCCCTAGCAGCAGCCTTGAACTCTTGCACCCAAACTGGCTCTAATGCATGGCTGGAGGTCCCTGGGAGAGACTTGGGGACATCAGAACATGCTGGGCATAAATGACCTGAGAATTCTCTAGCTAACTCTGAATGACATGAGGAACAGTGCACAATAGGAGACACAGAGACCCCAGTGTCTTTAGTCTTAGGCCTGGCCCCAAGCTCCAATAGATTAGACATTCTCACAGTGTCAAAAACGTTTAGTATAATGAATCACCCAATTACAGTGTGAAAGATTAAAATTTCACCCCAGAAATTGCTAAAATACACTTATTTGGTAGGCGAAGGGTTATTCTGCAGAAGAGAGAAGGAGAGCACAAGCCCTGCGTAGAATATTCGTTCTAGAAAAGACACAAAATGGCTGCCGCGGCGGAAGCCAATCAGAAATCAGCGTGCAAAGCAAGCACTCATGGCAAATGTAGTTTTCCCAGAATAAGTACCCCAACAGTGCCAGAAGCCCAATGAGCCCCCCAACACACTTGCAATGGTAACCGGATGATAGAGCAAGGTCAGACAATTAAAATGAGCCCTCTCTGAAGTTGCTACGTTGAGCGGTTGCAGCGATATGTCCCAAACTGTACAGTCCTATAAGAGTGTATGGAACAATGGGTCTATGCGGTAAAGCGGAACTCAAATTTTGTCAAAGTTAAAACCGTGAAATAAAATTACATGACACATCACTAGAACAAGTTAGAAGACCCAAGAAACACTGAACCCAGTAGGAAAAGAGACAATAACCCCCCCAAAAGATGCAAACCAGCAGCTAAAGGGTTAAGTTGCCACATAAACCTGCTCCAAAACACCCAACAGACATACAGCTTGATCCAATGAGTGCAGGAGTGTGCAATAAGAACGCCCAAGGAAAAAACCCCTGTGAGGAGGGGCTCTGTGGGACATGTGGACATGCAGAACTCAAAGGGTTGCTCACCTTTCCTGCTGATCATCTGTGTTCAGATAACCATGTATCAAGAAGAAGCCTCGGTGGGCAACTCCTGAGGAAAGAACTTGTACCCAAGATTTCCCCCGGGGCTTAAGGTCCACAAAAAGCACCTGGTTACTGAGCTAGCCACATCTAAGGGCATTGTCAGTTATGGTAATCTGCCTAATGGTGGTATTCCATTTCTAACAGAAAAATAAAACATTTCTAAAACTATAGCAGACCTGTTCTCTTGCTGTGTCTTGACCAAGGAACAAATCTTTCTGGAGCTGGTTGGCTAACTGCAGCCAAGGAGGAAAGGTAGGGTCCACCCCCTGCAATCAATTCTAGAATTGTTCCTGCCTACTTAAAGGGGAGGATTGCCTACCCAAAGTTACCAGTAACCTGTATTGGGCTACAAAGAAATCCAATTTCCTAGCCAGGGTTTATTTTTGCCTCCGTATTGGTTCTTTCCCTATATTATTCTTTCCACATTGCTGTATCTCTATTTAAATTTTATTCAGTTGCTCACTATCTCCCAGTCAGTCAGTGGCTTTATGCAATCTTCAAGAAAGCACAGCAAATGATTGACTTGATAAAGGCAATTAGATGTTCAGAGGCAGCACACACTGACCAGATTGAAACTGCAGCTAACTAGTCAGAATGTTGCAGAATGGCATATTTGAATTGCTTAATACCATACAAATAGTCTTTATTCATATGAAATCTGTTAACTCTTTACGTGCTAGAGGGGTATACAATGCAATGCAAACTCAAAGGGTTAAGAGGGATACAGAAATTAAGTGCACAGTAAGTACTTTGACTGAATGATATAACATACATTTTATGTGATCATTTAATTTTACATCAGGAGGATAACCACTACTGTTGGTGTAAAGTGCAAATGTAATTACCAGTTTCCTCCCCAATGTCACTTTCCCTCCATATTGTACTTCAGTTCCATTTTCTATGATAGCATCAGTGAACAAAGCTGATTAGAGAGAGTAATAGACACGTAAATAAAGTTTTAGAGGCAACCTCCTTAACGCCAACCCAGACTGCTACCCACTGTCTTAAAAAAAATCTAGCATATAAGTAAAACAAATGATGTTCCAAAATGATGAAACAAAGTCACTCATGTGAACTAGGCCTTACACAAACTACATAACCCACCCAATCAATACTCCCCATCCCTTTCCGTAGCTCAGGAAACTCCTGGGGCTTTTGCTAATGTCACTTATATAACACATATATGTGTACACTTATACACACCCGCCATAAATAAAGACACAAAAAACAAGTGAACATAGTAGTCATCTGCTTGAAATAACTGCCTGTCTTGACTTCCTGTCTGCAAAAATAAATCTGTTTCTCTTTTTCATTGAGTGGCTGAATTTCATCCTGTCAGCTATTTCTGTTTATCTTACTAATGACACTGTCAAAGTTACTGTACAAACAATAGAAAATTTTGCTTTATGTTTGATTGTGGACTGCCTACTTAGAAAAATAAATGATTTTATACATGCATTTGTGAGAACTATACAGTAGCTGCTGTAGGGCTGGTGCAAGGATTTTTGCCACCCTAGGCAAAACCCTCATTTTGGCACCCCTTGGCCCTGCCCCATGTGCCCTACTCCTTTTTGTCCAGCCCACCTAATTAAATGACTGTTACCATAGTGTCTTATGTGCTAATTAATAGATGTTTGACACAAGCTTAGAGGACAGCTTGAGTTAGCCCTTTGAAACCCCATAGTAGTTCTTATATAAAAACCCTCTGAGTGCCAGAGGGGTATCCATCACATTGCGCTGCAAAGCGTGGATACATCTCTGGCTCCCCAAGGGTTAAAGCCTAAAATCAACTATAATGTATGTCTCCACGTGTTGGACAGCTCTCCTTCCTCCTTATTCCCCAGTCTGGTTAACTCATTGAACGTTTCAACATCTCTCACTGCTGAGATTGCCAAAAGGTGTATTGGGTGCAGAGGGAAACAGCATAGAGGAGCCTGCACCATGGTACAGTACATACCCAAACCAGAGGCACCTTGCCAAGCCCATCTATTTCCCACAAAGGCAAGTGTGTTTGATACAAGAGAATGCCACCCAGAACAAAGGACATTCTGTGTTGACCCTTCAAGGTCCAAAGGGGTTAATCTGTTCAAGGATTTTGAAATGTGACTTCATCATGTATTATTATTATTATTATTATATTAAACCACTGATATAAAACTGAGCAAACTGGAGCTAGACAGGGGGACAACTTGTTTTTAGCAGGGTCTTGGCTGTCTGGTGGTTAGTACTTACTGGCTTGTTCCTCTAAGCTACACATGTTAAATGCAGACAGTTTTGGGCCACTCACATATATACGCAACACTATAAATATAATTTATTTATCTATTGTGCAACTAAAGAAAATGGACCAAAATACTGATACTGTTCTTCATCAGTGATGAAGAATGAGTGAACATTGCCAGTACTTTTGGTCCATTTTCTGTTGCATAATAGATAAATTATATTTATACAGTGAGTATATAACTGTTTGCATTTAACATGCATGCTGCCTCGCTTAAAGGAACACGGACCAGTAAGTAAGCCACCACACAGGTTCTGCTAAACAGGTTGTGCCCCTGTCTAGCTACAGCTTGCACAAAGCCTCAACTTCAACACAGGCCATGATCATTTGATCCTCTGGACTGCAATGCCAATTATTAATGAAGGACTAGTCTGTCTTTAACTTACCAGCCAAAACTGGGCCTGGCTGGACTGGGGTGGAGAAGTGGTGCTGCGCAGATCTCTGTTCCACAGAGCTCTGCCTCTACTCACTGTCTGTCAGCTTCTCCCGTCCCACGTTGCTTTTTCTCCCAGTAATGCCAACAATTTGCTGGCTCCAGCTTTTGACTCGTTTGTCAAGTGGTGGCGGCAGGAGGCAGTTTTGTAGGCTCTTGCTCTTTTCAGAGAGGCACCTTTCTCTCCTCTCACTGTTTGCAACAGGTACACCACAGCTGCCGAGGCGAGTGCAGCTCTGCCCGGCGCCCCCAGGAGATGTGTGCCCTAGGTGGAACCAACCCTGAACACTTATATACACACACCACACAGTCTGATCTCCTTAAAAGAGGGACATCAGAGTAGGAAAGAGGGACAGAGGGATTTGCGTCTCAAAGGGAGCCTGACTAAAGAGGGACATTTGAAATGTATGCTTGCAGTACCACATCCCTTCCCCCCTTTAAAATTGCGAAAGCAATGGGAGTAACTTAAGAAGGAATGCATTGCAAGCCCATCAGACAATGGTAGGATTTATGGTGGTCAGTGCAGGTGTTAGAGAGTGGCTAGTAAGGAAAAGGACTGAGCTGACTTGATTATCAGGGGTCAGTACCATATACTAAAGCTGGAGCTTGGAGCACTGATAATAACGAGCAATTCTGGGACAAACCAATTGCTTCACAGGGAATGAAAATCCCTTTGATTTAAAGGGGGGGTTAACCACTGAATTGTATAGAGATCTCCAAAATAAGTGGTAATTTCTAGTTCTCACCTTAGTCTGAAGTGGGTCAACCCCAGAATTATTGTAGTTCATCTTATTACATCACCATCATAGAGTCTAGTTCTCCACTGCATTTCTTTCCTTACAAAGAAGTTTCAGGAGCAAGCTGAAAAAATGGCTAATGTAAGGGCAAACATGCCAAATGGTGTAGATCAAAGCAATTTTGTTTTTGACATAAATCATATGATAACGTATGCATTCTCTTAAAGGGATAGTAATATTTCATAATAAAAGCAGCTCTAATTAATCATCATAGTATTTGGACTTTGGAGAGTGTTATTTCAATTCTGTCAGAATTGTAGTTCAAGAGTAGTTCAATGACAAAGTATCTCCATCACGCCCCTTTTACTGATGTAACACTGTTCAGCCAGAGCAGAAGAGAGGTGCCCAGGTAGACTGCAGAGAGGGACAGTCTTCAATTAAGATAAGAGAAAAACCTGAAAAGCTTGTCAAGGGGGGCAGGGCCTTCATTGTTCTCATAGGAAGAAGATTGTCCCCTTCTGTTATTTGTCTAGTCTTACAACCAGATTCCACATCTGAGAAGAGATGGCTTACACGAGGTAAAAGGGGAGGGAGGGGAAACTTTGCTTGTGAATATCTCTCAAACCATAAAGGTTTGAGAGACAAGACTTATAGCGTTCATGTTTTTTTAATGCCTACAAAATAAAAGAAAGATAAAACGAAGTATTACTATCCCTTTAAGACTGATTTATTGAAAAGACCATAGGATCACTATAAAATCAGTGTATTCATTATACATATGTGGAAATGTGATACACACTCTTTGATGAATTGCTTTGTTTTTTCCTCATTCTCTAAATGAACCCTTTGATTGCTAGTGGGGTATCCAACACATTGCAAAAGCAATGCGTTGAATACTCCTATTGCACTCAAAGGATTAATATAACAAAGAAAAAGGATCCCATCCATTTAGTTGTAATGTATAACTTTTTCCGATCCCATAGCAGCAGTTCATACACTGAATTGTTTTCTCCTTGGACCATTGGTAGAATCATAATCTCATTTTTAGACCAGCCTTAGAGGAAACCTTCATCTAGTTCACAAACCAGATTTTTTTGCTTAACTTTTTTAATTTATGTTCATTTGGCTACTAGACTAGACATATGCAACCTCCCCCCCATATTTACAAAATATCCCTACATAGGGATGCAGCCCAAACAATGCATTGTTTCACCCAGTGCAGAGACTCTGAGTGCAATGTTTGGAGCATGAAGAAAACACTATTAAGGTCTGTTGGTTGGATGATGCAGACACATAGCGTATACCGTAAAATATTGGGTATAATACGCAAAATTTTACCCCACTTCACATAAGGAGAAGTGGGGGGTGCGTATTATACACAAGAGTAAAAAAAAAAAAATAAAAAAATTAGGGTTGGCAGATACCTTCCCTCCCTCGCCTGGGCCAAAACCGCTGCCAAACCAAGACTTGGTTCAAATTTAACTCCCCACTGAAGTCCGCATCTCTTGAATTGATGGAAGGCAAAATACAAAGCTTCCCAGCGGGCAGCATGCTTCCATTTGCTGCCCGCTTCCTTCAGTGAGCTTTCAGGACCGGTGCCTACCTTGCCTATAGGTGGTGCCGGCCCTGAGCCGCTGTCTAGTCTGGTCCAGTCATGGCTGAAAGGTGGCACCATCTTGTCAGTCTCTACTGCAGGGAATAAAAATTCCATTGGTTTGATGGGGAATTATAGTCCTTGAATGCTAGAGAGGGTTTAAAAATAACGGTTTAAAATCCCTATTTAACTCCAATGGACATTTTGAAGTTACTTATTATGTATGGTGCAGTTGTTTTACTCTAAAATTGCTACTATTTTTCTTTGCTTATAGGTACATGTTTGAATAGTATTTGAAGTGAAGCACCTTTGATAAGGGTGGCCAATGCCCTCTATTTCAATAGCTAATGTAGTATTATGGGCCTTTGCTTACAGGTGTATAGCCATCAGTTTGGCCTGCAATCCCTTCTAGTCCCTTCCTCCTGCCCTTGGTACTTGACATTAAATACCTTCCATCGTGTCCTCAGCAGCTCCTTCCCATGGAAGGCTCCATTTGTATTTTCTTTCTTTATCTGGACCAGTGGTTCTCAGTGTTTTTTCACTCGAGGCATGTGCAAGTTAACATTTTCAGGACACCACTAGCATTTTATAGGTAATGTCTCTAGGACTTACTGAATTGGAAAATATATAAATATATAGTTACATGTTGTGCATAATAATTTCCATAAATATTCATTAGAAACTGAACTTTAACATTTGTCAAAAATCTTCATAGAAAAAAATGGGGTATCCTAGCTGATGTCCAGGGCACATCAATGTGCAATGGCACCCTGGTTAAGAACCATTGATCTAGACAGTCTAAAATTAAACAGAGAAGAATCAAACAAAATGTAACTGAACAGAATACAAATACAGAAATAAATGTGCAATATTCCATAGGTCTAACTTCAAAGATGAGGGGGAGATGTACTGAGGTGAAACAAATGATAAAAGTAAGATAAACTCTGCAGTTTCTATGGAGCATATACATCTCTCAAGTTGGAAAGATTTTAGTGTATATGTTCTATAATAGAGCAGGAATTGGAAAGTTTATCACACTGGAGAGTTTAGCTCAGCTCTATCAAACCTTTGTGCATAGCCCCAGGTATTCTACTTGCATTTGACAACTTGATCATTCAGCAATACATTTTTAGTGCATAAGTTTTATAGTATAACACAGGAATTGGAGAGTTTCACACTGAAGAGTTTAGCTCAGCTCTATCACACCTTTGTGCATAGCCCCAGTCAGGTATTTTACTTGCATTTGACAACTTGATCATTCAGTAATATATTTTTAGTGCATACGTTCTATAGAATAACACAGGAATTGGAGCGTTTCACACTGAAGAGTTTAGCTCAGCTCTATCACACCTTTTTGCATAGCCCCAGTCAGGTATTTTACTTGCATTTGACAACTTGATCATTCAGTAATACATTTTTAGTGCATACGTTCTATAGAATAACACAGGAATTGGAGCGTTTCACACTGAAGAGTTTAGCTCAGCTCTATCACACCTTTTTGCATAGCCCCAGTCAGGTATTTTACTTGCATTTGACAAATTGATCATTTAGTAATACATGAATATTGGACATATAAATACATTCATTAAATATCATGGAAGACCCACATATACTGTCATCCATTTTGTGTATTTTAGGGAAGGTTTTTGATTTCAGACCTTTTTTTGCCAATACAACTAGCTGACAGTCAGACCTAAATTACCAATTAAGGCCTGGATTACATTTCCGTTGGCAACTTTATCAATGGTTTTATCTATACATTTCAATGTGAATATGTTAGATAAACCCATTGATAATTTACTAACCACAATAGAATCTAGGTCAGGTTTGTCAAATATAAGGACCTCCATAAAGGGAAATATTTTAAATGTCCTGCAGCCCAGCATATTTTCCACCCTCCTTACCTCAACATAGGGATGCCACCTTCTATTTTTCTGGCTTCTGTCTGGGTTTCATTGGTACTGGAACCAAGATTCTAAGATTCTAGTGGGAAAAGGGACCTTTGCTGATGTCACTAGTCATGTGACTACAGTGTGTAGGGAGAGCATGGTGAGGGAAAACTGCAGGCTGCAAAGAGCAGGAATGGATGGTCCAGAGATGTATGTTGGTGCAGGTCAGAGCATAGTAACATAGTAACATAACATAGTAGATAAGGCTGAAAAGAGACATGCGTCCATCAAGTCCAGCCCATGCCAATAACACCCCTGTTGATCCAGAGGAAGGCAACAAAAAAGCCCTCTGGAGCAATTTCCAGTGTAGGTGTGTGTGTGTGTCAATATCCTATTTGCTTTGAAGCCATCTGTCATAACTGTCAATATTGTTCTGTGCTAGACAGGCATCCATTGCTTTTTTGAATGCAGTTACATTATCTGCAAGCACAACATCCCGAGGCAAAGAATTCCATAGCCTTACCACCCTTACTGTAAAGAATCCCTGCCTGTGTTTTAGTTGAAAGCGCCTTTCCTCAAGTCTTAATGGATGACCTCTTGTTCTTAGCTCAGCTCTTTGCATAAATAATTCATTGGATAGTTCTTTGTATTGACCTTGAATGTATTTGTAAATGGTAATCATATCACCCCTTAGACGTCTCTTTTCTAATGTAAACAAACCCAGTTTGGCTAGTCTCTCTTTGTAACTCAGATCCTCCAATCCCTTTATCAGTTTTGTTGCACGTCTCTGCACCTTTTCCAGTTCAGTAATGTCTTTTTTTAGAAAAGGTGCCCAAAATTGTACTCCATATTCTAGATGAGGCCTAACCAAGGATTTATACAGAGGTAGGATAATATTAGCATCCCTTGTTTCTACACCTCTTTTTATGCAGGCTAGTACTCTATTTGCTCTTGCAGCAGCTGAGTGACTCTGCACACTGCTGTGAAGTCTATTGTCTATCAGTACGCCTAAATCTTTCTCTAATGAGGATTTGCCAAGTTATTTCCCATTTAGAGTGTATGTAGCAAGTTTGTTTCTACAACCCAAATGCATAACCTTACATTTATCTACATTAAATGACATCTGCCACTTTTCTGCCCATTCACTTAGTTTATCTAAATCCTTCTGTAGGGAAAAAACATCCAGCTCTGTATGTATTTCCTTACATAGCTTAGTGTCATCAGCAAAGATTGAGATGCTACTTTCAATTCCCACTTCTAGATCATTAATAAACAAATTAAAAAGCATTGGGCCCAGGACTGAACCCTGCGGCACCCCACTTATAACCCTAGACCAATTTGAAAAAGTTCCATTTACAACAACTCTCTGCCATCTATCATTTAACCAGTTCTCAATCCATGTACAGATAACACCACCCAAACCGAAGCCTTTTAATTTATGCAGCAACCTGTTGTGAGGCACTGTGTCAAAGGCTTTTGCAAAATCCAAGTATACTACATCAACAGCAATTCCCCTGTCCAAATTACTACTCACTCTTTCATAAAATGCAAGTAAATTAGTCTGACATGATCTGTTCTTCATGAAACCATGCTGATTCCTACTAATGATATTGTTTGTCTTCACATAGTTCTGAATACTGTCAGTTAATAACCCTTCTAGTATCTTACCCACTATGGAAGTCAAGCTCACAGGTCTATAATTTCCTGGTTTGGATCTTGCTCCCTTTTTAAACAATGGAACTACGTCAGCTTTCCTCCAATCACAGGGCACTATGCCTGATGAAAGTGAATCAATAAATATTAAGTATAATGGTTTTGCTATTATTGAACTAAGTTCCTTAAATACCCGTGGGTGTATACCGTCCGGTCCAGGCGCAGATCATTTAGGGCTTTTTATTCCCAAATACTGAGGAATTTGTGCATATTGGTGGTAGAGAAGATCATTCTGGGCACTTTATTCCCTGGATACTGTGGGTGTTGTGAAGTTGTACCTGTTGTTAAGTTCTGTAATGTCACTGGGGCTGATGTACTAAAAAAAGATAATGCAATTCTGGTGCAAAGCTAGTGAACAGTAGTGAATAAATACAAATTCCCATTGACTTAAGTGTGGCTTTTAACTCCTTGAATGCTAGAGAGGTCTCAAACATATTGCACATCAGTTCATTAGACACCTATCTAGCATTCAATGGGATAAAAGCAGCATTTAATGCAATGGCCATTTTTATTTCTTACCTGTGGGCCACCTTGTTTGCAACAGAATTGCACCACTTTTCTTAGTGCATCAGCTTTAATTCTTCCCAAAACAAACTGAGCCTTATTCATCAAGCTAAAGATGATTAATAAATACAGGAGCAAACCAACTGCACCGTACAGGGGAATGCTAGAGTGGTATCCAAAGCAATGCAAAACATTTGGGTTAAAAGTCCAATTTAAATCCATGGGAACTTTAATTTAGTCTCTATGGTGAAGTTGGATTGTCCCAGAATTACACCGTTTTTCTTAGTGCACTATGTTTTGCCCCTGCTTTTTCTTTATCCCTTTTGTCTCTAAGTAATTTGAGTCTATGGGTGATGTTATGGGATTACTTGTATGTAATGGGTGAGATCTGTTAGGGGACCATCTGTTGTGTCTTTTTTTTTTTCGGGATGGGGAGAGACCTGCAGAGGTTTACAAAGATTTTGGTTGTTGGTGTGTGAGGGCAGCGGAAGGGAGCGTCTTTCTAGAGGAGAAGGTGGTGGGAGAGACCTGAGAGATGGAGAAAAAAGAGTGGAAGGATGATGGGGTAAAAAACATGTGGATGTGCAGAGAGAGAACTATTATCAGAAAATGTCAGAGAGACAGACCAGGCTAGGGTACAGATGGGGAAAGGGGGAGACTGTACTGGATGGGGGGGTTAGAGATCTGTGTGTGGAGGAGGGGCAGGTTAGGATGATCTCTAACACCTGCTTGTGAGTAGGGAGAGATCTGGCAGAGGGGAGAGTCTGAGTTTGAGAGATGCAACACCACTGTGACAACATTAGGGTGTCAGACCGTGTATGTTTGGTTCTGTGACTAATATATTGGGAAAAGGCTGAGGTATCAGACAATGTATCATAGATTCTAATATTCACAGATATTTTATATGTAATATATAATATACACACATACATGGACCCTAGCAGCCAATGTTGAGGCCCTTCTTGGAGGGCAATGTTAAGTATGTGGCACTTGAATGTATCTGAGTTTGACATGCTTGATCTAGGCCTATTTTTGTGCCTATTCAATGACTGAAAGAAAAAGGAGACAAGGCTACTGGCCTAGTTGATTTTGAGGTATCGCTTGCTCTCTAGAGGGAATTAAACTTGTTGTAGAGAAGGTCACAGTGATACTGGTTCAGATTCAAATTTATCTAACCACTATGTCAAACCAAATTGGTATAATTTTCAGTTTTAAGAAATGTAATCAATAATTTGAAAAAAAAAAAAAAAAAAAGATGAGAGGAATGGAAGATTAACAAATTAACCCCTTGAGTGTCAGAGTGGTATACAACATCTTTCCTTCCAATGCACGACACCTCTCTGTCGCATATATATATTTAGTTGAAATATATAGTCCATATATTAAATATTAGGAGCCACTGAAGTCCAGAAACAGTAATAGAACGAAGAGACAATGGAGTGGATTATCTGACACTAGAATACACTAGGCATGATCAATATAAATCCTGACAATAAGGATTTATATAAAAAGAAGACAGAACTGAAAGAGAAGGAACAACTCAAAAACAATACATCAACTGACCACAAAGTGAAAAGGTGCACACTATGTATCTATGTGAAACCTATATTTAATATCAATTAAGCAAGACACATCTTTCTTTTTTATAGGAGACCTGAATTTTCCCCAGTAAGAGGAGCTGTTACATTAGTTCACAATAGAAAAGGATTTACATCTATCTGGGAGAATGTCAGCCCATAATCTTACAGAAAACAGGGTGAATCTATAAATCTGTAAGCACAGCTACAGTTATGTTAGCCTTCACAATGTATGTGGCTGCACTTCATGGTATGCTGTAGAGCAGTGGTTCTCAACCCGTGCCCTCAGTGCCAACTTACAGGCCACGACTTAGGAATTTCCCTGCTGGAAATCATCAAATCCTGACCTGTTATTGGCCACTGAGGGCACAGGTTGAGAACCACTGCTGTACAGCGTATGATTGCTGTAGTGCATACCAGTGGACACACACTGCTTTTGTTAAGACCAAATGCCAGCAAGCCTCTTACTCTTGTCCTATAATATGTGTAGGAAAATAATGCAAAGTGGCATCATTTCCTGTGTGCCCTGGTCTTAAACAAGATGTCAAAGAAGGTATTCTCTCTGAAATGACAATAAACTGTCTCAGTACACTTGGCTTGTCACAGTCGCCATTAAGAATTATTGGTAAACTGGTACTAGGCAGGGGTAGAGAACTTGGATTTAACCCTGTAAAGACAGATGATGGTTTTGGCATGTCATTGGTGTCTGTGTTTTAACCCCTTAAGGACCCTTGACAGTCCTGGCACGCCATGGGTCAGCGAGCCATAAGGACCCTTGATGTTCCAGGACCATCATGGAATTCAGGGCTCTCCACGCTGCTGCACGCCATTCGGATGTGCAAAAAAAAAAAAAGTGGTCCGTGGTCCTTAACCCCTTAACGACCAGCGGTCCTGGGGTGTGTGGTCCTTTAAGGACCAGATAGGGAATTTCGGCGTGCCGCCCCACGTGACTGATCACGTGGGGCGGCACGCCAAATGGAGGGACTGAAAGCGATCGCTCTGGTCTTGGAGCGATCAAATCCAGTCCCCGGTATTACTCACTGCGCTCCTGCAGGAGCCCGGTGAGTAATAGTACGTGACGTACCAGGACCGTCACTGGTCCTTAAGTGCCGGACCAGCGTGACGGTCCGGGTATGTCACCGGACGCGAAGGGGTTAAGTGCCGGCTGCATGCACGATTATCCGGTCCTTAAGGGGTTAAGGACCAGTGACGGTCCTGGCATGTTATGGGTTTTGTGATTACAGCACTCCTGTGGTTGCTGTGCTTGTTGGCATTCAAATGAAGTGAGTATTCACTTTTCAATAGCCTGTATTTGTTTTTCCTGTACTATACAGACACTCCCTGTGTTGTTTTGTAATAGACTGGTCTGGTGACCATAGGAAAGGTAGAGTTAACAAGACATCCAGTAAGAAGCTTGTGTGCAGGATCACTGGTTACTGCAGGGGATAAAGGATTGGGTACAGCTGGTAGACAGATATAAATGGGGGCAGGGTTAAATCTGGATGAATCAGTCTGGCAAGACAAGTAGAGCTAATATACACTCATAAAATCAATGCTCCGATCTGATAGTTGAGACTGCAATAACATAATACTCCACCAGCTAGTAAAGAGTGGCTCTGTAGATAAATGATAGGAAGCAGAAACCAGACAAAGCTTGAGGACAAAGCTAGGGAGCATGATTTGAGAAACTTGAACAGCAGAGACAACAAATAGGAGGAGTGGTAGTAGTATATGCAGAAAGAGCCTAACACAAAAACAAGGTACTTAGCTCAGGCTTCTGAGCAGGACAAAAGGGCAAAGTCTATACCAACTTGACTGTAGAATTTAGCTTGTAGCAAAACTTGACAGGGATCCTGGAGGGAAAACTTGGCTGGAGCATTTGGCTAGCCATGGACTGAGAAAGACTTGACTTGGCACTTGAAGGACTGCTTACTTGGCTAGTAGCAGACAGGGTGGTATTTGACTGGGCACTTGGAGGGTCAATTTGGCTGGAGTTACTTGGTTTGTAGCAAAAGGCAGTATTTAGATAGGGCACTGTGAGGGTTAATTTGGCTGGAGTTACTTGGCTTATAGCAAATAGGGCTGAACTTGATAACCAGTGAAACTTGACAAAGACAAACACAGAGTGGAGGCCAGTATATTTGCAGGGGTCATTACTCATGTGGTGGTCAGTATTTTGCAGGGATCAATTTGAATGTTTCAGACAAAAGTTGTAAATAACTTTCCTGGGGTAAATAGCAATAAGGCAGAATACAAAAGAATACTGGAGTAAGGCTAAATGCTGGATAATATAATGAAGTTGCTGAGGTGCTGCAGGCAGAGGTTTGAATATACCTGTCAGACTGGAGAAGAACACCTAACAACAGACAGAATGCTGGACCGGGTACTTAAAGGGATAGTATTACTTAAAAATACTAATCCCTATGTTAAAGCCCTTGAATAAAGATGAAAAATGCCCCCAGTGGCATCTCTCAAACCCTTATGGTTTGAGAGATAACCGCTTTCAAAGTTCGCCCCTGGCTGACGTCAGCATTCTAGCTGACAGTCTGGGAATCCAGTCCTGGGACCGTCTGTGGCTCTGCAGCAGAGCCGAGATCGCATTAACAAAAAATAAATTCTTCACTTAAAAGGTCTTCTACATGTGCTTGCAAACCAAGCACACGTAGAAGACCTTATTAGTGATGGATTTCTTCTTTATTAACGCGATCTCGGCTCTGCTGTACAGCCGCCGGCTGATCTCAGGAGAGGATTCCCCTGCTGTCAGCTAGAATGCTGACGTCAGCCAGGGGCGAACTTTGAAAGAGGTTATCTCTCAAACCATATGGGTTTGAGAGATTCCGCTGGGGGCATTTTTCATCTTTATTCAAGGGCTTTAACATAGATATTAGTATTTTTTAAGTAATACTATCCCTTTAAAGGGAGAGTAATGTTTCATAATAAAAGCAGCTCTAATTAATCATCATAGTATTTGGGCCTTGGAGAGTGTTATTTCAATTCTGTCACAGTTGTAGTTCAAGAGTAATTGAATGATAAAGTACCCCCCTTCTGCCCCTTTTACTGATATAACACTGCTCAGCTCAGAGCAGCAGGGAGGTGCCCAGGTAGATTGCAGAGAGTGACAATCTTCAATCAAGATAAGGGAAAAAGGTGGGTTTTCATTGTTCTCACAGTAAGAAGATTGTCCCTTGCTGTTATCTGTCTTGTCAAGCAACCAGATTCCACATCTGAGCTGAGCAGTGTTACATCAGTAAAAGGGGCGGGAGGGGGAAACTTTATCATTCAATTACTCTTGAACTACAACTTTGACAGTATTGAAATAACACTCTCTATGGCTCAAATTCTACAAAGATTAATTGGTGCTGCTGTTTTTGTGAAACATTACTATCCCTTTAAAGTGTGAGCTCATTGAAATTGTGAACTGGTTCATAGCCCCATGATTAAACAGGATATAAATGGCAGGCGTGGCTCTACCATAGGGCACAATGGGGTCCATTCCCACTTTCTATTCCTCCCCACTACCTCCATCTTCCCTGTTTAAAAGGAAAACAAATGCCTTTCCCGGGGGGGGGATGGGGTGACGAAGAAACTTTTTTTCCTTTGTTCACATGAAGTAGCCAGAGCACTAAACAATGCATAAACAGGCACATTCAGTGGCCCTTAGTGGTGATATTATTGATTGTTCCCAGGCAGACCTTTGTATATTCATCCCTTGGCTTGTGCTAGAAGACGTGAAAACAGGAGGACCCGGCATGTTAAGTAAGTGAAAACTGTGTAAGATAGGCTGACCTGGCTCTTGTTGTCAACATTTTGGAGAAGACTTGCTTCTCTGATTTTGATATTACCACCAATGGTATGATGACTGCAAATCAGTGTCATGCAGGGTGTTTCTTTGTAGTTATTCGTCATTTAAGAGGTATTTTGAAGACCAGGGTTGCTGACGCATCCCTTTCATCTTCTAGTTATCTTAACCTTTTTTTCACCTTTAATTCAGGCTTAATCTTATCCCTATTAAGGTCCAGTAGATCCCTATTAAAGTCCAGATATCCACTATGTGTTTTTTCGTAGGAATACAGGCTTTTTTTTTTTTTTTTTTTTTAATACAAGATCTGCACCTTTTGTACAGGGGTGGTTTATGCCTGCCTAGTTTTTCTGACCCATACGCCTCTATGGGACTTGACCTTAGTCAAAACTTATCAGATGGCTTCTTTTATGAGCCTCTGTTCTCCTTTTTAGTCTTTGACTCATCAGTTTCCTGCTTACAAGTGTACCTGTTTCTTGTGTGGCTGAGCTATAGGTTTTGGATTGTGCGTCTTTCCTAGTTTTTTTTTCCATTCTGATGTGATTGCTTTTTGAACTTCTGTGGTGTTTTCCCCTTCAGGTTGTTTCCTACTCCTCATTATCTAGGATATTAATTTTCCCTCTGTTTGTTCAGTCTGTCAGTTGGTAGCAGGAGCATCTCTGTTAGGGAGATCTTAGGCTCTTGTGGTATAACATTCCTCAAATGGAACCTGTCAGTTTCTCATTTGTTCTGAGTGTTTTTGTGTGGGTCACTTTGTCTTTGTTTCCTGGGTTAAGGAGACCATACACTAGGCCTATGAACTTGGGATAAAACTTGTCTCAGTTTTTGGAGGTTACATCTCTTTCCACCTATGCATTGAGCTCTTCCTGGACCCATGTGATCCAGGTCTCTGCAATGTAGTTGCGTAAGGCAGTGTCGTGGTTGTCCATTTTCACAATTGGTAAACACTACAGTGTTAACAGGCTGGCTTTGGTTGAAGACAGTTTTTGGTTGCCAGGCTGTTGTACTTGTATGTGTGTATATCCTTCTTCTGTTCTTTTGCCAGTAACCTGATAGCTTCCTGTTTCTTTGCTTTGTTAGTATCTGTTGACCCCTGATTTTGCTTTGTTAGTATCTGTTGACCCCTGAGGTTCATTATGTTCCAGTTCACCTCTGTTAGCACTTTCCCTCCCTGGAAATCTTGGTGGATGGCTGTGGTATAGCCTCATGGTTCTTGTGTTCCACATTGGACGAAAGAGGAAAGGTGATTTTCTCTTAGTCGATGTGGAACACAGGACTTCCCTCCTGGAGAAAAAAAACACTTGTTTCATGTTCTGGACGGGAAGGGAGGGGAGGGGTCCTTTGGGTACTCACTTGTTTTTTATTTTTGCTATTTGTTAAAACTGAGCATTTCTGGTGGGGATAAAGTGAAGTGGGAAGGAGTCGCCACCCCCCAGAGAGCTTTTTCAGGAAAATGCCCTGCCCTCCTGGCTCAAGGATACTTTACCCCATGTTTAATGTTCTCCACATGGACTGAGAGCAAAGGATGTATCAGTAAGGAAACAAAAATCTCTTTATTTTAACTATACAGTTGCTGGTAGTTGAAAAAATAGAAGTTCAAACTTTGCCCCATTAAAAAGTATGTTCCAGGTTGTCCATTGTTGTACCCTACAAGAATTATAATCCAAGAGGCCTAAATGTCACGGTTTTTGATGAACACTCAGACCAGAATGGTAAGGTTAAAATTACTTTATTAGGATAAAGTACATACAATGAGTTAGGTCCACAAGCCCACAATAACAGAACATATGTATTACAATAGCAAGCCAGTCCCTTTAGATATAGGAAGAGATGGAGGCAACAGCTGGCTAGAGAGAATTCTGAACTTGAACCCTAATGACTGGAGGCACGCAAGACAATAGGCAACCCAACCCTAGCGGACTAGGGGCTAGCAGAGGCTACGCAGCCCAAGTGCTGAAGGCAGGACTCTAGATGACTAGGAGTCCAGCAGTAGGTAACTGGCACGAGACCCAGATGCCTGGGAGACACTGAACCCAGTAGTAACGAGGCAGGGGCGGATTGTGGTGCAGTACCAGCCCGGGGGATTTTTTTATTTAACCGGCCCACTGGGGGGGTTACACAGTGCGTTGCTCAGCAATGTGCGGTGCACCCCTCTGGCACTCAGAGGGTTAAATACAGCTGTTTTTCCCACACTCTGTCCTCCTGCTCCAGCCTATTACTCCCCCCCCCACACACCACTTTTCTAAAGAGGCATAAATGCTCATCTATTAACCCCTTAACCTACTGTATGCAATAAATTATCAGTTATAAACCCCTTGTATGCCAGAGAGGTATACAGTAATGTGTTCTGCCATTAACCCATTGAATGCCTCATAGGTGCACAACACATTGCACAGGAATGTGTACCTCAATGAGTAACCCTTTGTGTGCTAAAAAGGCATAATTCATCATTAACTAACACCTTTATTCACCTTTGTGGTACAAAAGGGGTCAGTTACTGATGAATTATGCCTCTCTAGTATGCAAGGGGTTAATCAGTGAGGTACTTCACATATGAGGAATCCAATGGGTTAATAACAGAATATTGCTGTAAATTATACTTCCCTAAAGCATACAGGAGGTTAAAGGTGTTCAAAGGGTTAAAACATGATAAACTAGCCTCTCTAGCAATGTGTACAGTTAGTTAGGAAGAATTAAAACATACCAGTTTAAACTGCTAGGCATTTGGGACTCAGAAGCTCTGCTTGCTAATCACTAACTGCACAGGACACACACACAGGCAGAGCAGGGCCGGCTAAGACAGCCTTGGGGGCGGGACAATTACAGAGCACAGGACCCGGTCTCCTCTCTTCACTGCTGCACAGCTCCGGTGAGTGAGATATCCCTACCAGCCCATGACAGGGCGGCCCACCGGGGGATGCCCGATCCCCCGATAGGACAATCCGCCCCTGTAACGAGGCAACACTGACCCTAGGGACTAGGGTCACAGAAAGACTAAGACAACCGCTTCTGGTAGGAAAACCCTAGAACGCTAGGGGTGGATCGAGACACACTACTCGAAGGCAACTTGTGTCCCAGCAAACACTTGCAAAGTGTGATGTAACGCAACAGCTGGCTCTTGAGCCTTAAGGCTACTGCAGGAGGGAATGGAGCACTGACCCTGCCTAGAGGTAACGCCCAGAGTGAATGCTGCAACTCCCACAGGGAGTGAGCCCAGCTATGAAAACGGAGGAGGACACAGAATGGAGATCAGAGTAACTCAGTCAGTGCTATACAGCACTGAACCGGTACTTCGCATGTGCACACCGCCTGCAGCGGTTATTCAGTAAGCTGCTATAGCACGAATGCTCAGCCTACAGTCAGCAAGAGAATGAAAGTGCCATGTGGCACTACTACAGACAAGAGCAACAGGAAGACAGCAGAGTGGAATTCTAGCCAGACAGAGGCAACGGAGCGGGTTCAGCCAGGCACAGTTAGCAACGGAGCGGGTTCTCAGCCAGATAGTGTCAGCAACCTAGTGGGTTCTCAGCCAGATCAGTCAGCAACGGAGCGGGTTCTCAGCCAGATACTGTCAGAAACGTAGCAGGTTCCCAGCAAGATCAGTCAGCAATGGAGCAGGTTCTCAGCCAGATGAGTCAGCAACGGAGCAGATTCTCAGCCAGATGAGTCAGCAACGGAGCGGGTTCTCAGCCAGATCAGTTAGCAACGGAGCGGGTTCTCAGGCAGATCAGTCAGCAACGGAGCAGGTTCTCACCAGATCAGTCAGCAACGGAAACAGCAACACAGGATGCGCAGGAGCGTCGTCAGGCAGGCCAGGTCATACATGATCAGAGCAACACAGGAACTAACGTCAGGAACAGGTACACCACGAAAGGGCGCCTCAGTATAGACATGACAGAGTATATAAAGGCTGGCCCTGGGCGGAGTCAGAATCACAAGACCAATAAGAGAGAGGCAGTGAATCAGGAATAATAATGTCGCCGCCTGCAGCCTAGAGCATGGGCACAGTGATACCTAAACTGTTTTCATTATTGACCAGACTGAAAAAGAACAGTGACTTAACGGCCAAATACCACCAATTAAACTAATGGAATTAAAGTGGAACTCTTACCTTCAGTAAAGACAGCTGTAATAAAATATTATTTTCCAATAAAGCTTCAATTTGTTTTTGTTTTTTAAAATCTGTATGGTAACGGAGATATTATAAGTTAAAGATATACCTGATGACATCACAGGAGGGATTGTTGCTGTACAGCTCAGTACTGAAAGTAGGTCAATCAAATCCCATCCTCCTCCCACATTCTGCCTCATTTCCTCCTCCTTCAGAGACTCACAAATAAATTCACACCAGGTCACATGAAGATTTGTGCGTTTCTGAAGGAAGAGGGAACGAGGCACAGCTTTGGAGGAGGAGGGAAGGTGACTGACAGCCTTTTACTTATAATATCTCTGTTACCATACAGATTTAAAAAACAAACAAACACAACACAGATTGAAGCTTTATTGGAGAAGAGGAAGGCCAGGACCTACATCCACTTCCCCACCACTGACATGGAGTGGACACGTGTCAAACAGGCCTTTTGCACAAGGGAAGGAATACCCAGGATAATGGGTGCCAGAGACTGAACACATGCGAATAAGAGCTCCAGCGCAAGAGGGGCATCTGTACATCAACAGGAATCATTTCCATTCCATCAAGGTACAGATGTTGTGTGATGCCACAATGAAGTTAACCCATGTTTGTGCCTCCTATCCCAGCAGCTGTCATGACTCCTACATCCTCAGACACTCCTCCATCCTCTGGGACTTTGAGAATGGGACATATACAGGAGGGTCGTTATTGGGTGAGTCAACAAAACAAACATCACACCACAACCACAGATGCACTCTCACGACTCATGGAAACACAGCTTAGCACTGTCATGACACACAAGTAGGGCATCACCCACATAACATGTGCTCCCTGTCTTATCATGTCACTCTCTGTCCACAGGTGATGTCGGTTATAACCAATCCACACACACCTGCACAGCAGAGTTATAATGAGGCCCATGCCAGGATCAGGAATGCCATAGAGCACATATTTGGCCTGCTCAAAGCCCGATTCCATTGCCTGGATCACTTGGGGGCTCTGCAATATGCACTCGGAAAGGCATGTGACATAATCCTGGCACGTGCAATACAACCTAGCAGTAAACACGTTTAGTCAAGGATGTGGAGCAACAACACCTCATGGAGGTCCCTGTTCTCATTGCAGAGGATGAGGATACTTTAAGAGGGGTGCAGGTACAAAACAGGCTCATCATAGACTACTTCACCTGTGAGTATAATGCATGTATGACCACGATCAGGCTTGGGGAATGTGTGCAGTGCATTTGATACCAATCTGGCATTCCAGGTGTTAAGGCCTACCTTCCCTCCTTGGATACAGCTAGCCAATCAGCTCCAGTAAAATTTGAGACACTAACAATTAACTAGAACAATTAACTAGATAGTAGAAGGGAAAGAAGACTCCTGTGAGCATGACCCCGAAGGACCCCCACAGTCTGCCACAGGAGAGCCAAGCATGGTCCCTTGACAGGGTGGAAGACCAGTAACCTGTATGGACTAAGAAAGAAGTATTTAACAGGTAAGACTAAAATCCTCTTTTCTCTGTCTTCCAATATAGGTTACCGGTAACTTTGGGATGTCCAACCATTGAGTTTCCCAGAGGCGGGAAGTAAGGCAAGGACCAGGCACCAGGCTCCCAAAGTCACCAGAGCATATATGAACCATCCGATCAGAGATAGCCCAACAAAAACAAATGAAGTGTCAACGGACACTGAACAGGGGTAACAACACCCCAGGAACTGTCACACAGCACACTGAACTACAGTCAACAGGGCTCAAAAGTGTAGGAAGTACCAAAGAACCGAAGAAGATCCTAGACAGGCAAGACTGCCTCCAGGATCTTCCTCCCAAAGATGGCGTCAGCCAGTGCCAGCACATCAACACGGTAGTGCTTTGAAAAGGTGTGCACAGATGACCAAGTGGCAGCCTTGCACAAATGATTAGCTGAGACATGATTCTTGTAAGCCCAAGAAGACCCAATAGATCTAGTAGAATGAGCCATGACCTGAAAGGGAACAGGCTTCTTCCTTAATTCGTAAACCTTACGAATAGTGGACTTAATCCAAGACGCAAGTTCTTGTCACTTTGGATGCAGGTCTCCCTGCCCTGGAGCTCTCAGGAATGACGAACAGCTCGTCAGATTGTCTAATGAACTCAACGAGATGTACATAAAACTTGAGACAACGCACCACGTCTAACAAGTGGAGATCTCTCTCCATGTCAGAGGTAGGGTCAGGGCAGAAAGAAGGCACCACAATCTCCTGAATAATGTGGACCTCAGAAACCACCTTCAGGAGAAACTCCTGTGAAGTGCGAAGCACTGCCTTGTCCTTGTGAAACACCAAAAAGGGTGGTTTACAAGACAGGGCATGCAACTCTGCGACACGGGGAAATGACACAATCGCCAGGAGAAAGTCCATTTTCCACGTCAGCAGGCGTAGATGAATAGTATCCAAGGACTCAAAGGGAAGGCACTGAAGGACACCCAAAACCAAGTTAAGATCCCACTGAGAAGCGGGAAACTTGAAAACAGGACGAGTATGAGCAATGCCCTGGAAGAAAACCCTGACATCAAAAAGAGTAGCAATGCGCCTATGAAAGAAAACAGAGAGAGCAGAAGTCTGAACCTTAAGGGAACTCAAACTGAGGCCCTTATCCACACCATCCTGCAAGAAGGCCAGGACCGTAGGCAGATCAAAATCCTGAGAGAGATCCCTATCAGCACACCAAGAAAGAAAGGTCGACCAGAAACAATGGTAGACCTTAGACGAAACAGGCTTGCACTAAGCATAGTAGTGTCACGGTTTGTTATGACTCTCAGACACAAGTTTTAGGTAAAAAACTCATTTTTATTGAGATAATAAAATGATCACTTAGAATGGCAATCACATACATATATATCAAGAGTAAATAGCAAAGACAGTATGCAGACTCTACCGGTCCTGTCAATATACCAGACAGGACAGTCTGAGATGATGGAATAATAGGCTGTACCGGCCTTGCCAATACTGGGTAAGGCAACCTGCAGATGGAATAGCGTCAAGGTTCTACCGGCCTTACCTAAATACCGGGCAAGGCAGCCCCAATAAGTACACGGTGTAGGCTCTACCGGCCTTGCCAATACCGGGTAAGGCAACCTCAGATGGAATGTGGCAAAAGGTTCTACCGACCTTACCAATACCGGGCAAGGCAGCCCAACAACCCTCGATATAGGCTCTACCGGCCTTGCCAATACCGGGTAAGGCAACCTCAAGGGGAATGCGAAGCAAGGTTCTACCGGCCTTACCAATACCGGGCAAGGCAGCCCAGAGGTATCAATAGCTGTCGGATGATAATGACAGAGTGACAGGATCGTAAGCACCCCAGTGTCCACACATTGAGACCAACAGAGGAATCGTATAGCCGCAAGGCTTAGGAGCAAACCAGCGTCCTCACACTGGACTAACAATTGAATCGGATAGCCGCAAGGCTTTGGAGCAAACCAGCGTCCGCACGCTGGGACCAGCTACTGAATCGTATAGCCGATAGGCTTTGGAGCAAACCAGTGTCCGCACACTGGACTAACACGTGAATCGTATAGCCGCAAGGCTTTGGAGCAAACCAGCGTCCGCACGCTGGGACCAACCACTGAGTAGTGTAGCCGATAGGCTTTGAAGCAAACCAGTGTCCGCACACTGGACTAACAAGTGAATCGTATAGCCGCAAGGCTTTGGAGCAAACCAGCGTCCGCACGCTGGGACCAACTACTGAGTAGTGTAGCCGATAGGCTTTGGAGCAAACCAGTGTCCGCACACTGGACCAACAGGGAATCGTGTAGCCGCAAGGCTTTGGAGAAAACCAGCGTCCGCACGCTGGGACCAACCACTGAATAGTATAGCCGATAGGCTTTGGAGCAAACCAGCGTCCGCACGCTGGGACTAACAAACAATGTCGCTGACGCGACCAAGCAGAAGTTCGCCAGGATCACAGGAGACAGGCGAGGAGATGGCAGCAACCAGCAGAGCGATCAGTCAGGGCAGGAAACAGCAGAGAAGAAGGTCAGCAGGAACTGCAACCCCAGAGGACTAGGCCGGAACCAGGACTGGAACAACTCAGCATTCAGGAGGCACTGGAACAGCTGCAATCAGGAACTCAGGAACACAGGAACAGAGGCCCAACAATCACTGGACATAGTGATAGTGAAAAATGTCAGAAACAACACGAAAGGGCACTCAAAGGGTGTCCAATCCAGGTTTAAATAGGCAATATGAGGCTGGCTAAATGCAGACAGCCAATAGAAGCCCCCTACTGGTGACAGACAAGAAAATGCAGCAATCACAGGCACTGTGATAAGTAGCCACTATACCAGAATAAAAAACTTTCTTCCTGCAAGGAAGACCCTACTTCTGAACAATGAGGGTGAACACCTCTGGGTGCAGTTCCCACTCTCCACTGTCCACAGTATGCCGACTGAGGAAGTCTGCCAATGACGTTGTCTACACCGGGAATGTGAACTACGGATATGGCAGGAACATGTTCTTCTGCCCAGGACAAAATAGACTTGACCTCTAACCAAGCAGCGAGACTTCTTGTTCCGCCCTGCTTGTTGATGTAAGCCACTGCTGTGGAGTTGTTGGACTGGATCCGGACTGGTCAGTCCGCCAGCTGGCGTGTCCAGTGGCGAAGGGCATGAAATATCACCCGAAACTCCAACACGTTGATGGGAAGGAGAGTTTTCTCCAGAGACCACCGACCTTGAGCACTCAGGCGACCCAGGACCGCTCCCCAGCCAGAGAGGCTGGCATCCATCATCACCGTGGTCCAGAAGGACACCAGGAAGGACTTGCCCTTCAGCAGATTGGAGAGGTTGATCCACCACGACAAACTCAGTTCCACATGAAGCGGGAGGGACACTGACATCTTCAGAAGGTCCGGCTGACCTCTGCACACCTGGATCACAAACCTCTGGAGTTCCTTGGTATGAGCCATGGCAAACGGGACTGCTTCTATGGTGGAAATGAACTTCCCCACTAGAGTGGACAGCTTCTTGGCTGGAACTGGATCATGAGCCAGAACAGAGGAGACCCTGTGGGCGATCTGGTGAGCCACCTTGTCCGTAAGAAACACCATGCTCTGCTGAGTGTCAAAGGGAAGGCCTAGGAAGACCAGATGCTGGGATGGGACAAGATCCGACTTGTCCATGTTGAGGATCCACCCTTGATGGGCGAGTGCATAAATGCAGTCCTGAACCTACTGATGAAGAAGTTCCGCAGAAGGGGCTTTCAGAAGCAGGTCGTCCATGTATGGAGTGACTCTGATGCAGTCCCGATGGAGAATGGACACTAAGGCTCACAGGACATGACTGAAGACTTGGGGAGCTGTCGTCAGACCAAATGAAAGAGCTGAAAACTGAAAATGCCCTTGGTCTTAGGCAAATCTGAGATACTGCTGGCTCTCTGGATGAATAATGATGTGAAAATATGTGTCTTGAAGATCCAGAGAGGCAAGGAATTCCCCCCGGGGACATAGCAGCAATCACCGTCCTTAGGCACTCTTGGTGATAATGAGTCTTGATCGCAAAGGAATTGAGATCCTTCAAATCCAAAATGGGATGACAGCTGCCGTCTTTCTAGGAGACCACAAAGAGGTTTGAGTAAAAACCCATACATCTGTCCTGAACTGGAACAGGTTCCAGAACATCCTTATCCAGAAAGGCCTGGATAATGCCATCGAACAGATGGCGTTTCTCTACACCCTGGGGCTTGTGAGATGGGAAAAACCGAAAGGGAGGAAGAGAGGTGAAAGGAATCCTGTACTCTTCCGCCACCACCTGCAAAACTCACGGGTCCACCACTGAGTCCTCCCAGACGCTGTGATAGTGACGCAGACGGCCACCTACAGCCAAGTGGGGACCTGGGTTCGGCAAGTCATGCTGAAGAAGGATTGGAAGCCTTGGGCTTGGAGGAGGAACGCGGAGCTGAGGGAACAGTGTGGTTCGGTGGACGTGCCTCAGTCTGGAAGGGAAGAAAAAGCTGATTACACTTGAAAGGCATCTTCTTCCTGGGGACCTTTGGCAGAAGGGTACTCTTGCTCCCTGTGGCCTCACTAAACTGATCCTTGAGATCTGGCCCAAACAAAGAAGTGCCTTGAAAGGGCAATGAGAGCAAAGCTTTCTTGGAAGCAGTGTCAGCAGACCAGATCTTGAGCCAAAGAGCTCGTCTGGCAACCACAGACATGGTGGAAACCCTTGCCACCAAACGGATGGCATCAAACAAGGCAGCAGATATGTAGTGCTGGGCCTCAGAAATGTTGGCAAGAAGCTGCAACATATTCGAAGTAGGAGCACCCTGACGGACAGCAAGAGTGAGCTGTTCAGTCCAGACCGCAATGGCCCTGTTCACCCATGCCGCTGCAAATGCTGGACGCAGGAAAGTACCAGTGGTGGCAAAAATGGACTTGAAGGAGACCTCAAGTTTCTTATCAGTCCAGTCTTTCAGAGCACACGCATCAGCAACTGGCAAGGCAGTGAACTTAGATAGCCTGGAGACAGGTGCATCCAACATGGGGGGATGAAGCCACTGAGCAAATGCCACCTCAGAAAAGGGGTAAAGCTTGGCAAATTTCTTGGAAACAGAATATTTCCTGTCTGGAGACTTCCACTCATCAGACACAAGGTGGTCAAGAGTGCGGTTAGGTAGAAAACAAGTATGGGGCCTCTTAGGCTCCTGAAAAACATCATAGGGATCCGAATAAACCTCTTGAACTAAGAGAATGTTTAGGGTGGATAAAATGGCCCTGATCAGGCCCTCAGCCGAGGGATCGGGATCAGCCTCAAAGAGGTCCCCAAAAAACTAAGAGGAGCCCACAGCAGACCATTCCTGAACGTCTGAATCCACCAACAGTTCCTCCTCAGAGGAATATGATACGTCAGGTACTCCCTGCGGTTTCGCAGGGAAGTTCTGACAGAAGTAGGGGTCTGCCAGGAGTGGAAGACCCCCTGTAACTAGGATGGAAAGCGTTTCAATGTAGACCAGAGGTCTCTAGTAGCAGCCTTCAACTCTTGCACCCAAACTGGCTCTAATGCATGGCTGGAGGTCCCTGGGGGAGATTCAGGGACAGCATAACATGCTGGGCATTAATGACCTGAGAATTCTCTAGGTTACCCTGAATGACATGAGGACCAATGTGCAATAGGGGACACAGAGACCCCAGAGTCCTTAGTCTTAGGTCTGGCCCCAAGCTCTAAGGGATTAGACATTCTCACAGTGTCAAAATGTTTAAATTATAAGGAATCACCCAAATACAGTGTTTAAGATTAAAAGTTCACCCCAGAAATCGCTAAAATACACTTATCTGGCAGGCGAAGGGTTAATGTGCAGAGGAGAGAAGGAGAGTCCAATCCCTGCGTAGGATACTCGTTCAGGAAAAGTACAAAATGGCTTTCACAGCAAGAGCCAATCAGAAACGAGCATGCAATGCAAGTGCTCACTGGAAATGTAGTTTTCCCAGAAAAAGTACCCCAACAGTGCCTGGAGCCCCCAACACACACCAAACATTAACTGGATAATAGAGCAAGGGCAGACAAACAAAATGAGCCATATCTGAAGTCGCTACGATGAGCGGTTGCAGAAATATGTCCCAAACTGTACAGTCCCATAGAAGTGAATGGAGCAATGGTGTCTATGCAGTAAAAGCGCGCCTAATTTTGTTGAAACTGAGAAGTAAATGTGCACTGAACATTACTGAAACATGTCACTAGACCCAATAAACACTGAACCCAGTAGGGAAAGTGCCAACAACCCCCCAAAAGATGCTAAACCAGCAGCTAAAGGGTTAAGTTACCACATAAACTTGCTCCAAAACACCCAACAGACACACAGATAAACCCAATGAGTGCAGGAGTGTGAAATAGGAACTCCAAAGGAAAAAAACTCCTGTGCGGAGGGGCACTGTGGGACATGTGGACCTGCAGCATTCAAAAGGTTGCTCACCTTTCCTGCAGATCTTCTGTCTTCAGATCACCATGTATTAAGAAAAAGCCTCAGCGGGCAACTCCTGGGGAAAGAACTTGAACCCAAGATTTTCCCCCCAGGGCTTAAGGTCCACAAAAAAGCACCTGGATACTGAGCTAGCCTCATCTAAGGGCATTGCCAGTTATGGTAATCCGCCTAATGGTGGTATTCCATATCTAACAGAAAAATAAAAAATTAGCTAAAACTATAGCAGAACTGTTCTCGCCTGTATCTTCATCCAAGGAACAAATCTTACTGGAGCTCATTGGCTAGCTGCAGCCAAGGAGGGAAGATAGGCACCACCCCCTGCATTCACTTCTAGAATTGTTCCTGCCTACTTATAGGGGCAGATTGCCTACCCAAAGTTACCAGTAACCTGTATTGGAAGACAGAGAAATACTGTGTTATTGTTGGCTACAGCATCGGAGTAACTATATGGGAGTCAGGTTGCAACGCCCACCATGCTGACCTGTGTTGCCAAGCCAACACCCTCTGTTTAATGTGGCTTGGTTCACATACTAATGATGTGTTTCCTCAAGGTCCCAGTCAGACATACATTTGACTGCTTGGCTTCCCCTTGATCAAAACCCTCATGTGTTCCAGAGGGCTAAACAACCCATTGCAAAGCAATGGATAGTCTACTCCTCCGGAACACAAAAGGTTAATGATATAATGATAGTTCATTGTATGCAGTTAGACCGTGCAGTTTCAAAACCTGTCATCCCTTCCTACAGTCATCCATGACATGACCCATCATAGAACAAAGGAATGTCCAGGTGACATGTTGATTCCACGTCCATGAAGCTCACCTCTTGCTGTTCCCAAGTGTTGGTGTTTATTCAGTGGGAAACTTGAAATTGTTAGCAAGCTCTGCAAAAAATTTCACATATTAGAAAAATGCTGAAGTATGTGTGTAGGAGTTGCTTAAGATACAAGGGGGAAAGAACTGTATAGCAATACTGCTCTTCTTCAGAGTGAAAAATATCTTTCGGAGAACCTATGAGCAGCTGAAATTTGTTTCCTCAGTAGGCAGCTGTTACATGAAACATACCCTTTGGGTGCTTGTAGAAGGCTTCAGTGTATTTTGGTACAATATAAACATTTTGATTTATTGACTATATTAAAGGAAGCCCATCTCTAATCAAAATATGACAGTTGATGTTGCTGTTGGATTAGCCGTTTCTCCAAATAGCTAAATAGTTAGGAGTTACGTATATTGTTATACTGATGAAGGCATGTCCCTGAAAACAGGGGTCTCTTCATTAAATGGTGACCTTGAATGGAGTTTGATATGTATTGATGTAAGGAGATGATGGGGTAGATTCACTAAGGTGTGATGAGGAGGCGATGAAGTGGAAACAACCTCTCCAGTGATCTCACTTCTCCAGTTCCTAGGTTATTCTATGGAGCCCATGCTCTTGTTTTAGTTTGAAAGATATTGGTGCATGGGCTCTATAGGAAGTGAAGAAGTGAGTTCACTAGATAAGTCATCTCCACCTTATCAACTGTTAATCACACTTCACTGAGTAACCCCCATGTTTTCCCTTCATAGTGTAATCAATTTACCAGACTAGTGGCTTCTTCATGCTTCTGTCTTGTAGCCAAACACAACACTTATCTCAATGAGTAACCTTAGATTAACAGTTGTGTGTGATGGATTTGACCCCTCATCAGAATGTGAATCCCAACATATCTTTGTTTTGATAATCTATCCTGCAAGTGAATTATCTAACAAAAATACATTGTTGGCTAACACCTCTATTACCACACCAATGGATGAAACTATATGTGTACAGACAGGCAACTAGTATGTTAAGAGATAGGTGTCAGTTGTTCAAGTTCAACTCACATCATGGCCAGACAACACCTTCATGTTGTTTTGCTTTGCTAGGTGGATTGTGAGTTGACAATAGTGTATGTGATGTGTTTGCTTACCCATGCTCAAATACCTTAAAACCAAGTTAATTGTGCAGGCGCTGTGTTCACTGCATTGCTTTGCAATGCACTGAAGACATCTCTACCCCTCAACCAGTTGTAAACCAAAAACATTCATAGACATGAACGGGATGAATAAGTGCATATTTATTGGCTGGAAAAAACACAAATGGGGCTTTTTTCTCTTTAGGGGGCCTTGGGAAGGGGGTGCAGAGGTGGATGACCTGACTCTCTGTCTTGTGACTCTCGTAGGTCTTGGGGTTTCTGTCGGGTTCACACTGGAGGGGGAGGTAGCTGTGGACCCCTCAGTGGATGCCTGTGCCCTCTCCATCTGCAGGGTCTCCCTGCGATTCTTCTCACACATCTCTACCGGCATTTGCCCCAACATGTCCAGCATCCAAGTCCTAAATTGCCAGATCTCTACAGCTCGAAGGGTAGCTGTATTGCTCTGCACATCCCTCTGCAAACTCCTCAGGTACTTCATTGGTCTCCTGGAGCTGCCTCATCTGGATGCTGACACACTCTGCATCCATCACCATGGTATGGCTACCAGTTGCTTGGGAGGTGGGAGTCAGTGGTGGAATGCCTGGGGGTGGGTGTGTCTCTCCAATGTCCTCTGTCTACTCCTGTCGGACAATGAGTTCCTCCAGTTGTATTTCTGTTGGTGGTGGTGGTGAGGTGTGCTGAGGGGCAGGTGTTATGGTGCTAGCATGCATGGACTGCAGGGATGTTTGTTCCCTCACCACATCTATGAACTCCTCTGTGGTGGGGGTGTGAAGTCCTCATGAGGTTGAGAATGCTGTGGCTCGCCGATTAGCCCCAAGTGTTCATAGTCCAGTGGCCACAGTTCATACTGTGGCCACTAGTATCCGGATCCTTGCCAGCCGGATGTGGGGTCACAGGTGGGCTCCCGCTGAGGCCGTATTGTATAATGTGGTTTCATCACCATGCTCAGCATCCAGTGCCTTCCCAGGGTAGTTGTGCTTAGGGGGCCATCCATTAAAGGCCTTGGGTGGTCAGAGGCAGTCATCTGCCATGAGGCATCCAGGCAGCAGTGGCTGGCAAGCTGTACTCCGGGGGGGGGGGGCTCTCCTGGCTCCTCAGGGGCTGTGTCACTGGGGGAGAAACCATAGGGGTCCTCTTCATCCTCCTCCTGCTGTGCTGTAGGCATGTATGCTGTGAGGGGAAATTACAAGATGTAAGTAGTAATCTAAGATATGACAGGAAGGCTGCACAGCTATGACACTGACATGTGAACCCCTGAGTGGAAGGATGGTATCAATTGCATTGCTTTGCAATACATCGGATACCATCCTTACATACATTGATTGCTGAGCTTGACAAGATCCTGTACATTGATGTAAGCAACCTACAGTGGCTGAAGCTTTGTTTATCATATGCATCTTGAGGAGTGGGGATGGCAAGGAATACATACTTCAGGATACATCTGATAACTAAAGCTGAACCATCACACTTCAACTGATGCATACTGATTGCATGTACAACACATAGGCCTCAACAGCAAACACACTAGGGCCTCCGAACACATCGATGCACCACTGAAAAAACAATGACAAACAAGCAGAAACAATGTCAGCAACACAAACAGTAAACACAAGCACACAAACATACAAACATAGATTGAGGAACACAGCAACACAAGCAGCTGGAGGACACATCTAACATACCAGGACATCCACAACAAGAACACATCCAACATGGCATGGTTGAGCTTTGGGTATCACATGTATGCTGAGGAATGGTGATGGCAAAGAATAGCTCCTTGCTATCCCCAATCTTCATGATACATGTGATACCCAAGTCTCAACCATGCCATGTTGGATGTATGTTTGTTGTGGCTCTCCTGGTTGTATTAGATGTGTCCTCCAGCTGCTTGTGTTGCTGTGTTCCTCAATCTATGTTTGTGTGCTTGTGTTTACTGTTTGTGTTGCTGACATTGTTTGTACTTGTTTGTATTTATTTTACAGTGGTGTTGTACATGCAAACCGTTTGTATCAGTTGAAGTGTGATGTGTAAGCTAACCCCGGTGAACATGTGCAGTGTAGCTCTATTGTATTATGTTCATCCTCTGTCAACCCTTTGAGTGGCAGAGGTGTAGCCAATGCATTGCTGATGCATTGGTCATCCCTCTAGCACTCATGGGGTTGGTGCTGCTGCTCCATATATGACATTGTGGTAAACATAACAGTTATTTGTATGAAACATGATGGTGGGCATTGTGTGCAGTGAGCATAGTTGATCAACACAGCAAGGCCCTGCTGAGCTTCCTCCTCCTCTCCCCATCCCATTCTCCTCTCTCTGCCATCTCTCACTGACTAACACCCAAGCACTCACACAGGCCCTCATAGACATGCTCGATATCACACACACACACTTTGTCACTCCCTTGCACTCACTGAATCACACTGTCAAAAATAAAAGATAAATGTGTGTAATGTGTTATAAACAAAAATCTGTGTGTGTTTATGTTTGTATGCATGTATAGCAAATATACAAAAAGTGTATTATGTGTCGCTATAGGTGTGCCAACTCTCTCCACCCCTAACTCTATCTACCTCATTCCAATGTATGCTTCTCTCTCTCTCGCTCCTTCTATCGCTATCCTTCGCTCCTGGGTCCTGTGCTCTAGCTTGCAAAAACTCAAAACAAAGAAGAGGTATGTCATTTATTTTTGGGTATATATAGGTGTATTTGAATGTATTTGATACTTTGGTGTGTTGTGATTGCCTGCGAGTTTCAACTGTCTTGACAATAATCAGGATCGATATATCGTCACCCGTTAGTATTTTCCTTTAATATGGATGTATCATATGTTAATTATTGTCGTGAGGTAAGCAAAAAGTGCAACACACTTTGAATGTAAGTAAAATTTTCAGGCCTACACTCGTTAGCCATTCTGGTAGATGGACAATTGAATACTACGTAAATCAGATTTGGCTAACGGTCGCTGGGATTTTTTTGTCTTAACCGCGGTTTTAGCAGACAGATTTAAATTGAGGCTGTAATGAGGAAGGGATATCAGTAATTGGACTCTCACCTAATGATAATGATCCTGGTGGTATAAGCAATATGGCCCTTGCCATTCTCCACATCCTAAGCACATTCTTCTATTGACTAGAGGAAGATTAAAGGGAAACTGCCACCTTCTATTTCACTTGCATCTAGTCAATGATATCTGTTATGTTTATCTAAATTAACTAGCAACATATATAGAGAGAGGGAGGGAGAGAGAGAGAGATTATGACTTCCTAGGACATGTTATAGACTATAAATAAAATGTGAGATGAAAGTTGATCTTTAAGCAGTGCACCATCCATATCATTGCTTTGTAATTTAATACAGGCCCATCTGGCAGAGTAAAGGTTACATTAATATACTGTTAGAGTTTAAAGTGCCTTAGCTGCCAGTGGAGCAGACCTAGGGATGTGTGGGTTTGGTAGTTTTTAAGGGCTCCTTTACTTTAAATTAACCCATAAAGCATTGTCTTTGAAGAATAACTGGCCTGACAGCACGACAGAAGTGAGAAGCTTAAAGGTATAGTAATAGATGAAAATAAACAGTGCTCCGATTAATCAGTATATTTTTGTCACCATGTAGAGCTCTGTATCAATTGTATCTGAGTTGTAGTTCAAGAGCTTTTATGTTATAAAGGATCCCCTCAACCCCATTACTTCTGTCACATTATCTCTCATGCCGGCCTGGATGGAGTGCAGCAAGGGACAGTCTTCAATGAGCATAAAGAAAATCCTGCCCTTCTTTGTCAATGGGGGCAGGGTTTTCTTTAGGGTCAGAGCATGAAGATCGTTCCTCGCTGAGAGCTGTCTGGTCAAGCGACCGGATCCCAAATCTGAGGGGAGGCTGTGTAAAATAGGTAAAAGGGGCAGGAGGGGGATCCTTAACTCAATAACTGTTGAACTAAAACTCCGATACAACCGACATAGCGTTCTACATAGTGGCAAAAATATACAAATGAATTGGAGCTCTGTTTATTTCCATCTATTACTATCCTTTTAAGGTGAAGTGTCCTGTGGTTGCTTATCTTTCTATATATCTCTGCTTTGGCAATCCTAAATGAAGTAGTCCGGTGGCTGGAGATGCCAGGTGGATAATCAGCCTAATATATGTAAGTAGATGGTGCTTTTGTTTTACCCCATTAAATATGCCCTACTGTATTATCCGTGATTGATTTGGGATGATATTTTAAATGATGGAGTACGGTAGCTCTAAACAAGCTTGTCACTATGAATGCATTTCTTTTTTGTGTCTGTGGCAGCTAGAGGCAGAGCACACCTTAAGCTCACCCTTGCCCAGGACTGAATGTAGATTGTGATGTCACTTCTGATCTAGTGAAGGAGAATGTGGAAGTAGTTTGAGTTAGTTGTACTGGTGAAATTAAAATCCTCCAGCAATGCTATTTTAAACAATGAGACACAACTATCACCAGGCATAGCATTTTGAAAATATGCGATCTGTGCGATCAGGTGTTTCCAGAAGATGGTGCTATAACAAAATAATAGGATTTTGGTGTTCTTATCTGTTAAATCCTTTTATCTATAGTCCATTTGGAACACAGGTACCATGGGGGTTGAGCTCCTCCTTTCAACAGTCTTGTAGGTGAAGACTACCAGCCACTCCTCCAGCTCAACCCTTGCCCCACCTACTAGCCAGGGTGAAAGTGACCAAAGCTACACTAACTAGGCGAGAAAGAGAAGAAGGAAATCTCCTGTCAGAAGAAAGACCCTATGCAGACTCTGTATCCCAGACAGGCAAGACCAAAAGAGGTCCCTTTCACTGGGTGGGAGACTATAGAGAAATGGATTTAAAGGGGAGCTTTCACCCCCAAACAAGTTAATCTAATTGGATGTCTGTTGAAGTGATTATATGGATTTTTGTATTTTCTTTTTTTTTTCTACGTTGTTGTAGAAATAGCCTTTCCAAACTTTACCTTTTGAAGATGTGCTCAACACAGAGCTGTGCGGCACACATGCACAGCTCTGCAAGTCCGTCCCCGTCCTGACATCAACTCAACCCCCCACCCTCCTACCTCTCTCTAGCACAACCTTCTTGACTTCCAGTGTGGCTCCGGATGCCGCTACTGGGGTCGGTTCCTGTGCTTTGCAATACTTTCATCTCACTGGCAAAAGAAGGCTTTTCTTAACCCTTGATGAAGTCTTTTCTGCGATATGCTTTGGGTTCTGTGGTTGCTAGATTGGTGACTCTTGAGGTGGCTTATCTCCTGCTCGATTTGTACTTGTTTTATTTTCTTTGTTGATAATGTTTTTTGCTCACTCCAATGTTTATTTCACAGGTCTTGATGAAAGACCTTGACCTCAGTAGTTTGCAATTGCACTTTATAGTGCAGTGGGAGAATACATGTGCATTTTGGAATAATTACAGTTATTTACTTGTTCCATTAGCATATTATGCATTGTTCCAATATATGTATTTATTTGTTGCCAATATTCCATACAAGATTATATTTTTGTACATTTATTTAATAGTTGAGTGCCTCCTTTAACCCCTTAGTGACCACTGCAGCGCCAGGACCATCACGGCTGTCCGGCACTTCAGGACCAGTGATGGTCCTGGCACATCATGGAATTCAGGGCTCCCGCCGCATGGGGAGCCCTGAACTGGATCGTTTAAAAAAAAAAAAAAAAAATGCCCCGTGGTCCTTAAGTGCCGGCCGCGTGTGCTGGTCCTTAAGGGGTTAAGGGTCTTTTCTTTACAGGGATTTATTTTTCTTTTTTTGCATGTGTAAGTAGTCATGTAAGTACATGTGTAAGTGTATACCTGAATGTGTGTATATGTTTTAATTTGTGTATGTGAGTAAAGTATACATACAGTTTGTAGTTCAAGAACCTCACTCACAGGACTTCCAAAGGATGAAGAAATAGTACAATTTACAAATCAACGTTTCAGCCCTACTTTGGACCTTTGTCAAGATAGTGTTCTTGGCAAAGGCCCAAAGTAGGGCCGAAACGTTGATTTAATAAATTGCACTATTTCTTCATCCTTTGGAAGTCCTGTGGGTGCGATTCTTGATCTACAAATTGTATGTTTATAAATAGTTGCGTTGGTAGAGCATTCCCTTAGAATTTTATATTTAACCAGTCTGGGTGCCAGTCCCATATTCATATAGAAAATAAAAAAAAGCCTTTATTTCTTTGTGTTCTTTTTTTTTAACTTTATATAATGTGCGTGTTTGTATTATTTTCCTTTATTGAGCATTAACATATTTAGTATCACTGTACAAATCAGGGTTGAGAACATAACATTGATCAAAACAAATGGTAGTAAGGGTCATGCGAATGTGAACGTACAGTCTAGAGGGCAAGGAAACAAGATATGTATGTTATTGTGTAGTGGTATGCTAAAGAATGCACTGGTCAAACCTGTAACAGTGAACCTTACACTATTGGCTGGAATGGCAGCCAAGATAGAGTTAACATCTGGCACCAGAAGTGCTAGGGGTTGTACTATGTGATTGAAATGTGAAAAGGAGAGTAAAGTTGAGCAAGGTGAACAGTTCGACTCAGAAAAGACTGAAGGAACTAAGGAGTTTAAGGATCAACAGGTTAAGCATACAAATCTGGCAGCAGTTTTCAGTAGACTGAATTGAAGGGAAGAGAGTTGGTGGAAGACTATTCAGAAGAAATTGAAATGCTGAAGATAAGAAATGTTTATCGGCTTGATGAGAGTTTTGGTAGTATCTTGGGTGAGGAAGGAATGAATGTGTGCAATATTTTTAGGTGGAGATTGCAAGAGGGTTTGGATGTGGGGAATAAATGAGCAAGCAGTGTCAAATATAACCCCCTTAGACCATGAACCCATGAGGTAGATATAATGAAGCAGGGGGGCTGATGAGCAAGGGAGTGAGATGATCAGTTTAATTTTGCATAAACTGATTGCGAGGTAGACTCTCTTATATCATCCAAGAAGAGAAAGAAGAGAGGAAATTGGAGACTTGAGAAATGACTGATGGAGAAGGACATGGGGAGGAGAGGTATATTTGGGATTATCAGCATACAGATGATTATTAAAGCCATGAGTGTATGAATTTTCAAGTGATGAGGGGTACATAAGGATAGACATGGGGGCCAAAAACAAGACCTTGTGAGACTCAGGATGAATCACATGAGAAAGAGACACAGAAGGTAAATTTAGATAGGCAAGGACAGAGCTATGTCACATATGCCAATGGAGACGTGTCACAGAGGAGTTGACGATCAGTGGTTTAAAAAGCTGTTGACAGGTCAAGTAGAATTAGAAGGTAAAAATGTTCTTTAGATTTGGCCAATGGTACATTTTTATACACTTTGGTGAGTGCTGTCTCAGTGGAATGTAAGTGGAGGAAACTAGACTGTATTGGGTTAAGTAGAGAGCTGGAGGTCAGAAAGTACATCAAGTGGCTGTAGACAACCGATTCAAGAAGTTTAGAGATTAAAGGAAGAAGGGAGATAGGAAGGGAGCTTGAGAGAATGTTAGGGTCAAGAGAGAACTTTTTGTGTATGGGTATGACAAGTACCTGTTAGAATGTAGATGGGAAAGTGCTGGTAGTCAGTGAGAGGCAGAAGAGGTGGGTAAGTGCTGGGCAGAGGGTGGAAGATAGTAAGCAGAGAAGGTGTGATGGGATCAATAATGTAGTTTGTCAGGTGTGAGGATGAGAGTATGGTGAATACCCTGTCCACGAAAACCTGGGAATGGATATGTGGAGTGGGGGGTAGTAGGAGAGGAGGATATGGGTGTTTTGAGCGTTGTCAGTTGAGTAGAAAGATGTCTGGTGTAGATATGACCTTTAACATATGTAACGAGGTCCTGGACTTTGAAGAATGAGAGGGACTCAGATGTAGTGGGGTAGTGGAGAGAATGGAGAAGATAGATTGGTTGTTGGAAGAGAAAGTAGATACTGAGGAGCAAAAGTAAAGTTGTTTTGTGAGAAAGAACAGAGCTATAGGTGAACAAAGCTATTTACAGTGAACAGAGTCAGCTGCTGATTTAGACTTTCACCAGTGGCATTCTGCAGTGTGGAGGTATTTAGTTGTTTGTGTGTGTCACTGTCAAGGATGATGCATGAGTCATGTAGGGTGTGTGCAGTTTTGTCTAGGACTTAAGAGAGTAAATTGTTGTATTGAGGAGCTGAAAGGTTGGGGCAGGAAAGGGTGTAGTATTTAGATAAAGAGGAGGCTAGTGATGAGGAGAGATGGGCAGGGTCAACTGAGTGTAAATACCTGATAACATGACTGGAGCAAGGATTAAGAAGTGATGTAGAAGGGTGAGTAAAGCTAATGGACTGGAGGTGGTGATCAGAGAAATGAAAGGGAGTAATAGTGAAGTTAGGACTAGGTAACTCAGAGGCCAGACCATAAGGGAGCCAAGCAGCAAATTGGTCTAAAATGTGTGATGTTAGTCCTAGAGGGAGGTAGATTAACAACAACTCTGAAAGGGAGGGGAGCGAAGAGGCACAACGCCTCAAAGCTTGGGAATGGAAGACAAGGGACAGGAGATAAAATTTGAAATATGAAGTGAGGAAATAGTATATATGTTCTTTGTCTGTCATCAGGGCATGTGATGTGAGTAAAGGAGAGGCCACCATAAGAGAGTGAAGTAGAGGGGGGGGTATAGCATCTGAAGGAATGACCCATGTTTTAATAATAGCTAATAAAATGTGGCAGTTGGAGTTGCAGATAAAAGGAGCAGGTCAGAGAGCTATTAAAAAAAACCAAAAAACTATTCGTCACTGCAGAGATTCCCCCCCACCCCCGCAACCTGGACTTTCCACATGGAGACAGAACAGACCCCCAGCACCAGCTGTCTGCAATAGCCCACACCACAAACTCCACTTCCATAGATGAAAGTGACATGAGACCAACATCTAAGGAAGCACAGGGAGAAGCAGAAGCAGCAGACCATCTAGGACACCAGGCACTATCTCAACTGCAGTGCTGTGGGCCGTAAGAAAAGGCTTGGCAGACTTCATTGTGCCAACTAGCCATATATTTTACATCCCTAATATAAAATAAGTGAAGGATGGCACCATGTTAGCCATGGATAAAGCAGAAAACAAGCAGAGCAAACACGTTACCTTTATTGGCTAAATTCAACCTTTCAAAACCAGTTAGGTCTCATTGTCAGCCATGTTAGTGTTGGAAACCTCTCTAACATTCATATGAGTTAAAAACCATTTAAATCAATGGAGATTTCCATTTATCGCTTGTGGTGCAGTTGGTTTGCTCTAGAATTACAGCTCTTCAGCTTCCTGAACACAGCCCTAAAGGTCCAATTAACCCCTTAACCCTTTGAGTGCCAGAGTGGTACGGAACGCATTGCAAAGCAATGCGTTCGGTACCACTCTGGCACTCAAAGGGTTAAGGATTGCATACCCCTCTAGTCCTTAAGATATTAAATAACCAAAAGAGCTGCAATTCTGAAATCCTTAAGAGATTAAATAACTAAAAGAGGTGCAATTCTGAAGCATGATAACTCCACTATCGGGGAGCAATGAAAATTCCCATTGATGAGGTCTCAGCATTCGTGGGGTTAAAAGCCCCATTTAAATCAATGGGAATTTAGAGAATTTTATATGTCCCCTAAGATGCATCTCTTTAACTGATTTGTACACTAGAACCATAGAAGGTCGTTCTGGTATCTGGTTGTACTTTTTATTTGCTATAGATGAGAAACCATACCAAAAAGAACATATGAATGAAGGGAAGAAAAGACCATATGGAATCATCCTGGATGATGTTTTAGCCCTTTGAGTGCAGAGTGGTGTCCAATGCATTGCATACCTCTCTGACAGTCAAAGGGTTAAATCAGGATTGGGTATTGTATTACCAATGGCTTACTGAGAATGATGGGAGATGTTTTTTTTTTTCTTCTAAAACAGCTGTAATACCACTGTTTACAAACAATTGCTTTAAAGCATAACAAAGGGCAATCATTAGTAGTTATTTATGTTGGGTATTTGCTGCGCGGGAATGTAGAACGGAAGACAGAAGAAGGAAGAGTTATGATTGGTGCAGCTAATGCAAGTTTAGTATCATTGTATTTAGGGGCATAACTACAGGAGGTGGACATGATGCAGCTATGAAGTGCACTGCATCCAAGGGGGGACAATCAGCCCAGAGGTGCAAGAGTTTCTAGTTACGCACATGGAAGAATTTGCACCAAGGCCCTCCGAAAAGGAACGTGGCCTATAGATTCTATGTATAATATACAAAATGAGGTAGTACAATACAGAACCCCACACACACAGAACCAGCACATATATGGAACCATTCCACTGTTGTGAAATTAGAGATAGTCACCTATACACAACCAGCACTGGAACTAGACCTAAATTATAACAAAATTGCAAATAAATCAAAAATGGACCATCAGTTGAATACCTCCCAACATTTCAAATGGGACGCTTTAGTTTAGGTGCTGTTGCTGGGAGCGTGGCTGCTGAATGGGGAATTATCGAGAATTTTAAGTTATTTCATGAACTACAGCACCTCTTTGTGGTGCTGAATAAATGATTTAGAGCAAGACCAAAGTTTTATTGCTGTGAAAGTCTGCTCTCCTAAAAAGAGGGATGCCAGGCTGGGAAAGTGGGACAAAGATTTGGGTGTCAAAGAGGGAAAGTCCCTCCTAATGTGGGACACTTGAGAGGTATGCAGTTGGCATGATGAGAGATGTAGTATGTCGCTGAAAGTAAAAGGTGGGACAAATCAGTGTGTTGCAGTGGCATTTTTCCCATTTATTAGGGCAGTATTTCCCCAAAATGTTGTGTGCATTCAGCTATTGCATTAATAAATGGGAAGAACTCGATTGCAACAAGCTGATTTGTGTCTCCTTTTATTTTCATCAGTTTTACAAATTCAGCGTTTGAAGCACCTAACAAGAGTGGAAGTAAATGCCCTTGAGTCTGCTTATATATTGATGGTTGATGTAGCCGGCATTAGCTGGAGAGCCAAATGGTGCCCATCTGTGCTGTACAGCTGCAAGAGTCCCTGTGCAGCCCTGTAGTGTGTATGTTTCATAAGTGGCACGAACTGAAAGGATAAGATTACAGTTCTACATACACTCTTAATCAGCGGTAGAGGGAAGCAAGACAAAGAATTAACCTTTTGAGTGACAGAAGGGTGTGCAACACATTTGCTTTTACAGTGCATTGCATACCCCTCTGCTACTCAAAGGGTTAACATGGAATTCTTAGTTTTATAATGGTATTGTTCTCCCTCTAGATTGAAAGCTCTCACAGTCGGGGCTTTTTTTCATTATCGTTTTCAGTCTGTATATGTATGTCTACACCAGAAGAGTGCAGAGGAATATGATGCAATTTTTTTATCTAATGATAAGGACAAGCTATCATGGAAACAATTTATCAAATGCAAATTGTAATTTTACATTGTGGCCAGTAGGTGGTGATGGAGCATAACACATTCAGGCTATGATACCTACTGTATAGGAGGATTTAAGATAGATTTTTTTTCTAGTTCTAACAGACTAAAATGATATACACGATAACTCAGTTATACTTTACCCCTTGTATGCTAGCGTTCAAGAGTCTAATGTGAGAGAATTTCTATAGGATGAACATAGTCTACTGAGAATTAAGCACATGCACATACCAAAATTAGAGGATGTATTTTTTTTTAATTAATAGCGGGGCTCATGTCCCTATATTAATTTATATTTTAACTGGGACAAGACTGGAGTAGGGGGCAGAGTAATATCTACCAGGGGGACAGTGGAATAAGGGAGCATTGTATGTGGTGTTCTATTGCAAGCAATGAGACAGTGGAACAAGAGGGGAGGATTTTATGTGGGGTTCTATTGCTACCAATGGGACAGTGGAGCAAGAATGTGGCAGGTATATGTGGGGTTCTGTTGCTATCAGTGGAATTTTGGAAAAAGACTGAGGAGTGCAGTGTATGTGGGGTTTTATGACTACAAGTAGGCCAGTGGAACAAAGCAGTGATGCCTATTGATGTATGCATTTGTGGCTACCAACGGGGCAGTAGAACAGGGCTGCTGTGTCAAACAGTGTATGTGGGTATGCCCCCAAATTAATTTATCGTGTTTCTGATCTTCCAATTAATTAACGAGATGTGTGGATTCCATATTTAAAATTGTCCACAATATATAGTGTGAATGTACCCCCTCACTTTAACATACATGAAAAATATGATCTGGGGGTCCCAGGACCACATATTATTTTAAACACACTCTCCATTCTTATGTGATCAGGATGAGGAGATGGGGGATAATGTTATCCCCCCCACACATTTTATTTGGTTCTTTTTTGTGTTGACCATTATATGCACTTAGAGGCTTAACTCCTCCATTGCCTGTTTGACTAATACAACTGCTGTGATATTACACTGACCTACAGAGCCCATAAGAATGAGGCTGCCACTGGTAGTAGCTTCAGCTCTTTCAGCTGGGACAAAACGCCTGACATTGATCTGTACATTTAAGGTTGTAAAGCTATAATACTGTCTGGTGTGTGACTACAGAGGGTGCAGACCACTTCCTTTTCTTGGCTGGTGGTTGGTGACATTGGTGTGTGTGTGTGTGTGTGTCCCCGTTACACCCCCTGAATACTGCTACTCCCATAGTGGGGGGTTGCATTCATTAGTGAGTAAAATACTGAATTTTAACATGTGATTGTTTTTTTCCCCAACCTTTTCATGCAGGTTAGCCTTTAATTTATTCTTTGAGCTCCTGCTTTATGGACTGAGTATCTACCACCTTTCAGTAAAGGTGTTAAACAAAATTCCAAAAAAGAAGGCTGAATGGATTTTCCATCTGGGTAAAGCAAGTACACTCCCACTGTTAACGGGAAGACGACAGAAGGAGAGCGTTCAACAGATCCGCTGCTCGAGGATAACAACCAGTCAGCAAGTAGATGATAAAAACATCAAAGATTTTTTATTATAGAAAAAAACATATGAAATGATGAAAATCATCGGATAACATATACAGGAGGGAATGCATAGGCAAGCCAAGCTATTCTACTCGCCTAACGCATTTCAAGTATAGTTTTACATGAAATGCGTTAAGCGAGTAGAATAGCTTGGCTTGCCTATGCATTACGTCCTGTATATGTTATCCGATGATTTTCATAATTTCATATGTTTTTTCTATAATAAAAAATCCTTGATGTTTTTATCATCTTCTTGCTGACTGGTCGTTATCCACGCGCAGCGGATCTATTGAGAGCTCCCCTCCTGCCGTCTTCCCGTTTGAAAAAGCCTATGCAGGGGTTGTGGTGGCTGCCCCGGATCCGCACGGCCTTTGGGCCAGGTGAGTGAAATAACTGAATAACAAAAACAAAAATATCAATGCCTGGCAGTGTGTGGCAACTTAGATTGTTACTTGTTACTCTACTCCCACTGTTAGGAGATTTTTCATTCCAAAACTATTATAATTATATATATATATATATATATATATATATATATATATATATATATATATATATCGCTCCCACAGGTCGATGCCTGATTGTGGGGGGAGTGATTGCACATGTCAATTAAGCCGAGAAATATGCCATCAGGAACATATACTCTTGGCAGGGTCACTCAAAGTGGACAGAACAAAGCTAAGACACAAGCTTAAATTGATACAAAATGTGTCAACCTGCTCTGGACCAGAGTGGCAGATTATGGTCCATTCTCTCAGAATGACTTCAGAACAAAAACAATGGCCCTCTTTCCCTGGAGGCTTGCAAGCTACTTCCTATTGCAGCAGGAAGATCAGCTCAGACGCAGAGGGTGCTTAGAATTACCAGGTTCTATCAGGCTGCCTTGGGTCTTTAGACATTGGAACGCTTAAAGGGATAGTAATACTTAATAATTACTAATCCCTATATTAAAGTCATATTAAAAAGAGATGTATTGCCCCCAGTGTCATCTCTCAGCCAAGATTGCGTTAATAAAAAAAGAAATCTTTCACTGAAATGGTCTTCTATGTGTGCTTCATTTACAAGACTGTTTTAGTGAAAGATTTTTTTTTTTTTTTTTATTAACGAGATCTCAGCAATGCTGCAGAGCCGCCTGATGATCGTTAGACCGGATTTCCCTTCAGTCAGCTACAACGCTGACTTCGGGGAAGGGGGAGGGAGAGGGCAACTTTAGGAGCGATTATCTCTAAAACCATAAAGGTTTGAGAGATGACACAGGGGGCAATACATTTCTTTTTAATATGACTTTAATATAGGTGTTAGTAATTATTAAGTATTACTATCCCTTTAACTTCTGATCTATGAGTACAGTTTCAAGCTTAGAGGAACTAGTACAAGAACTAAATAACATCAGTTAGGACATTTTCGGCTTAAGTGAGACTTGTAAAATAGATGACAATTTAGTCAAATTAGAAGATGGACACTGTCTATACTATAAAGGAACCAAAGATGGATTATGTGGAGGAATCAGATTCTTGATTAAAAAACACTGACAGACTCAGTCATAAAAGTAGAAAGTATTTATGAAAGAATCGATTCCTGTGCTATCAAACTAGTCAATATGTTCTTCAAATCATTCAAATTTATGCTGCAACAAGTAGCCACAGTGATGATGAAGTTGAAGAATTTTATGATGATTTATTACTCCTCTACAAACAAGACAATTACCACTATAAATGTATAATAGGAGATTTATTTCAATGCGAGAATTGGCAAGATCCAAAATGGTGAAAAAACTGATCAGACTTCATGGATCTGAAAAAAGTGTCAATCGAGTTAACCAACGAATGAAGAAGAACAGAATTTGTACATCATGAATTCATTCTACAGAAAAAACAGCCCAGAGAAAATGGAAATGGAAAAGCTCTAATGGTAATACAATGAAATAGACTTTATACTTGCAAATAATAAAACGATATTCACTGACTGCTCAGTCTTAAATCATTCTAACTTTGGAAGTGACCATCATCTAGTGAGAACAGAAATCAAAACTGACTGTAAGAATGAAAAAAAGAAAATGATCAAGTCAACAAATGTGAAGATCAACACTAGCCAGCTATTGAAAAATCCTAAGAATTTTGAGTTAGCACTGTCTAATCACTTTAGTGGGCTCCAAGACCTTCCAGACATTGACATTTTAAAGTATAATGAAAAGCGACTGAGATCATTGTAGACACCCATGCCCTTGCAACTACCGTAAAACAAAAAAACAACACGCATATCACATGAAACAGTTGCCATGATGAAAAAGTTACTGGAAATTAAGCAAAAGGGTAATCTTAGAAACAGGGTAGAATATCTAGAAATGTGCAAGACCATAAGGAAGAAACAAGCAAGTTCATTGTTGAGCTAATCAAAAGGACCCTAAAAGAAAATCAAGGGCCAGGGAAAGCAAAACATAAGATGGCTACGCATAGGAGCCAAATGTTTTCCTAAAAGCTTGAAGAAGGACTCCAAACAATATATGAAAATCCATCAATACAAGTAAACAATGGTAAACCATATCAACATAGAAAAAGGCATCAGTCACAGTCTCCCCTAAACTATTTTTTGCTAATTTAGAAGAAATTTTCAGCAAACTAAATTGGTACAAAAAAGGATTTAAGAGCAGTGGAAACTATTTACATCACTTACATTTTGCAAACCATAACATAATCTTTGCCAGTAGTCCTGAAGAACTGCAGGAATGCATTGAAGAGCTACAATAGGAAAGCAAAAAATTTGGTCTGAAGATGAATAATATCCAAACATATTTAACAAATGTACCATACAAGGAAAATTACAGTAGATGGACAAGAAGTAGAAGAAGTTAACAGGTATGTTTACCTTGGACAGGAAATATCAACAGATCGAAACACCATGATAGAAACTGAGCGACAAAATCGGGATGGCAAGCATTTGGTAAACTTAATAGTACTGTCTTTAAGACAAATTTACCACTCTGCTTCAAGCAAAAGGTTTTTGACTAACGTGTTATCCCAGTCCTTATGTATGGCTGTGAAAAATGAACACTGAATGCCAAAGCCATATAAAAACTTAAGGTTATACAGAGAATTATGGATCGGTGAATTCTAAACATAACAGAAAGTGAGAGAAAAACTGTGCATGGATTCATCAGCAAACAAAGATCTATGGCATAACTGAAAGAGTAAAGTGCCTGAAATGGAAACGGGCAGTCCACATAGCAAAAAGACCTGATGGTAGATGGATGAAAGAATTTTGGAATGGACTGAATTAAATACTAAATGCCCAAGAAGAAGACCAAAGACAAGATGGGTATATGAAATTACCAATTTCATGGATTGAAGTTGTTGGCTGAGGAGGCCTTCATCCTGCAGTGGAACGTCTGTAGATGATAATGATGATATATATATATTTATTTATTTATTTTTACTCAGATGCTTAAAGGGATAGTAATACCTCAATTAAACTTTAGCTCTGGGTATTAGTTACATTTTTTAACATGTTGCGCTATATAGTTACTTACAGATTTGTAGTTCAATAAGAAAAGATCCCCTTCCCGCCACCTTCCCTTAGATCTGGAATCCAGTAGTGGGACTGGATGGATGCAGCAAGGGACAATCTTCACACAGTAAGTATAAGGAAAACCCTGCCCCCTTGATGAAAGAGGGCAGGATTTTCCTTTTGCTTACTGAAGATTGTCCCTCTCTGCTCTATATCCGGAACAAAAAGAGAGGCAGCTTGCAGGGAAAGGGACGAGAGGGGGATCCTTTCATCTTGAATAGCATTTGAACTACAAATCTGTAAGTAGCTGTATTGTCACAGATTCAAGAACAAGAACTGGACCAGTACTGAAGATACACAACGTACAGAACAACAGTAACAGCAAGAACACCATACAATGTTGTTGACATCAGGAAGGATAGTGCTGCTGTAGTGGTACTGACTGATTCCCAGAAGGCAAGTGGAGAGAAACCATCTCAGGTCCGCACCTGAGGATCTACTACAGGTCCACACCTGTAGAGACAAGTTCCTGAGTAGGGTACTGCGCTACAGGTCAGCAACTGTATAGACAACGTACCAGGGTAGGCAACTGCACTACAGGTCAGCACCTGTATAGACAGCGTTCCCAAGTAGGCCAACTGCGCTACAGGTCCGCACCTGAATGCCGCAGTATAAGAACAGAAATGAAGGGTAGTCTGCCAAAGCCACCAAGGGCACCCAATAAGTTATCCACTGGAGCATTGGTATGCTGGGTGTGCAGTGGGCAACCCCAGGCATCGCCAAGGTGGGTAGTCAGACAAGACGGAATGAGACAGAGGGAAATCAGAGCCGCAGATGTGCACCAGATTGGTTATCAGACTAGCCAAGGTCATACACAGAGCGGGTAGTCGGACAGAGCCACAGGTCAGCACCAGGACGGGTCATTAGCTAGGCCAAGGGTCATGCATGGAGGAGTTAGTCTACCAGAGCCGCAGGTCCACACTAGAAGGAATGTCAGCCAAGTCAGGGTCATACACAGAGTGGGCAGTCAGACAAACCAAATGTTGGCACTAGAACGGGTATTCAGACAAACTAGGTCAAGCACAAACCAAAAACCAACTGCACTGGACACCACGAAAGGGTGACTGAGCATAATGTCCAGGCAGTATTTAAGGTTAGGGGCCAGAAAGAGGAGGAGTCAAAAAATGTGTGCTGTACCTTTAAATGGAGTGCACGCCCATGCCTTGTTTGTATTGTACATTTCATTTAGCTGTATTGACTGATGATGTTTTTTTTGTGTACTGTGTGAAGCAGAAAGAATCATATTGCACACATATATAGACACACACAGATACAGTGACATATACAGACATTGATCGTACATACACATGTACATACATGTGTACACACACACACACACACACACACAGATATTATTACGGTCCTGTAAGTACCAGAGGGGTAGGCAAGGCATTGCTCATTGTGTTGCTTAGTCCTCTGGCACTGAAAGGGTTAACCAGCTGTCCCAGTATGTAGCGATAGTCATGGAGTCCACAATCCCTGAAGTGGACTCTGTACATGCGCACTCAGAGGCTGCCAGACAACCACTGGCCCGGCTCCCTGGCCAGGAAGACACCTCCTTCCCCAGGCCTCGGCCAAGAGCGTTACTAGGGACGCAGCCCGGGCACCGAGAGCGGGAACTGAGGAGGGATGGTGTGTGTGGTTGGAGCAGGGATGGTGTGTATTGTTGGAGCAGCTATAGTGCGGCATGTATATTTTTTGTGCCAGGGTACTTACACAATGTAGGTGTGTGACAGCGGGCAGAGAGCAGCGGTGAAGAACCTTGTGTGTAAGAGTGTGTACTACAGAGTGGCCCCAGCATGGTCTGTTTCCAGCACCTCAGCCACGGGTAATAGCTGCATCCAGCTGCTGCTTGTAGAGAGCTCCTTGAAGGGCCGCATGACCGGACTGTTGCGGGGTGGAGTGTTGTGCTTCATGAAGGGGGAACATGAAGGATTTGGTACTGGTCCTGCCTGCCTCCGAGCTACATGAAGCAGCTGGGCTTCCTGCAGCAGAAGCACATTGTGCACCAGGAGCCGAAAGCATTGTTGTGTTGCGGATACCAGAAATGAAGGTACACTGAAGCCGATCTCGCCCTCTCTTTGTTGGATCAGCTCATCGTGTGCCTCAGGTTGGTGGAGGGACCCCAGGGGACTCTATGTGTGGCGTGTGTGTGTATGTGTGTGTGTGTGTGGCGTGTGTGTGAGTCTGTGGTGTAGGAGTGAGTGGCAGCCATTTTGTTTTTTCAGTCACTTGGATAGTGGTGGGCGGGCAGGATAGTGGGGGCAGGCCAACTCCCTGAGGGATTTAAAGGGATAGTAATGTTTCATAATAAAAGCAGCTGTAATTAATCATCATAGTATTTGGACTTTGGAGAGTGTTATTTCAATTCTGTCAGAGTTGTAGTTCAAGAGTAATTCAATGACAAAGTTTCCCCCTCCTGCCCCTTTTACTGATGTAACACTACTCAGCCAGATCAGAAGGGAGGTGCCCAGTTAGACTGCAGAGAGGGACAATCTTCAATTAAGATAAGGGAAAAACCTGAAAAACTTGTCTAGGGCGGCAGGGCTTTCATTGTTCTCACTGTAAGAAGAGTGTCCCCTTCTGTCATCTGTCTGGTCTATGGACTGCATTTCACATCTGAGAAGAGATGGCTTACACTAAGTAAAAGGGGCAGGAGGGGGAAATTTTGCTTGTGAATATCTCTTAAACCATAAATGTTTGAGAGATAAGACTTATATCGTTCTTCATGTTTTTTTAATGCCTACAAAATAAAATAAAGTTAAAATGAAGTATTACTATCCCTTTAAATCACTCCTCCATTGAATCACCCAATGGGAACAGTAACTCCTTACTTAAGCTGAGGTAACATAGCAATATAACACACAGTGGCTCTTCAGTTGAGGCAAAGTAGCAATATGCTGAGGGATCAAATAGAAAGTGGTGTTTGAGGCTTGCCCTCTGTAACATACAGCAAAGCATCTCTCTCACTTTAAGAAGAAAGGGCGGGAAGCAGGAAGTGGAGGAGTGACAGTTGAAAACAGACAGTTAGTGAGGTGACTGAAGAGATGAAGAGTTAACCCTTTGAGTGCCAGAGGAGTACGCAACACATTGCAAAGCAATGTGTTACATACCCCTCTGGCACTGAAAGGGTTAACTAAAAGAGTTGCTAATAAGTTTATCCCTGAGCTTGTATTTTCTGGAAACATTACACCCTTGTACTGAAACAGAGTGTATGGAGGGGTATAATTATCTGTGGGAGGTGATACACGGTGTATGGAGGGTTACAGTTATCTGTGGGAGGTGAAACAGTGTGTTTGTGGGGTCATGATCCTGAGTGACAGTGTGTGTGGACCAGGAGAAGTTACTGATATCCCCTACTTCAGGAGCGAGTGGCAGCTATATTTTTTTGTCAGTTGGATAGTGGTGGGCGGGCTGGAGGGGGCAGGCCAACTCCCTGTATGATAAACACGCCCCCATTGAATCAACCAATGGGAGCAGTAATGTCCCCATTGAATCACCCAATGGGAGTTGTGTCTCCTAATGAGACATAAATTATGTAATGAGGCATTCTGTTCAATGTGTGTTTGTTTTCTGAGGAGACATAAATTATGTTCTTTGTGTGAGGTACCATAAATTATGCAATGAGGCTTATTCTTTTATATATATATATATATATATATATATATATATATATATATATAGATATAGATAGATATATTTGTCCCCCCATAAAATATCCTTTAAATCCCTTAACCATTTTAGATGCTAATCACATCTCCATTGTATTTAAGGGGTTAAAGTATTTGAAGATGTCAGTCAGATCAGATCAGCCCACTCCGTTCTACTGCATTTAAAACAGTGAACAGCAGAGGGTGATACTACATAACTAAGAGTGTTTCATGTATTAAACAGGCAGTGTTGTTCACTGCTGCAGTTCAATGTTGAATGCCTAATTTAGCTTCACTTCATGGTGACTTCAGTGAGGGAAATCCTCCCTCAGAGTTAAGTATTTTAAATGTGATGTTACTAAAACATATCAGATGTAATCTGTTCATGTATATCTAGGAGGCTGGGAGAGTAAACATGATAACTTTATTGGTTGAGTGGCTCTAGGTTGCAAGCAAGACCTTGAAAACTTGCATCATTGAGCCACCCTGTCAATAAATGTATCATTTTTATTCTACAGTCTCCTGCTTTTTGTATGGCTAACATAGTATCACCATTTAAAGGGATAGTAATGTTTCCCAAAACCTGTAGCTCCAATTAATCTTCATAGTATTTGAGCCATAGAGAGTGTTATTTCAATACTGTCACAGGTGTAGTTCAAGAGTAATCGAATGATAATGTATACCCTCCCACCCCTTTTACCTAGCGTAAGCCACCTCCCATTTGATGTGGAATATGGTCCACAGACCAGACAGCTCACAGAAAGGGACAGTCTTCTTACTGTGAGAACAATGAAAACCCTGCCCCCACTGACAGGTTTTTCCTTTATGCTAATTGAAGATTGTCCCTCTCTGCAAGCCATCTGGACACCACCTTTCTGTTATGACGTGAGCAGTGTTACATCAGTAAAAGGGTCAGGAGGGGGATACTTTATCATTCAATTACTCTTGAACTACAACTCTTACAGTACTGAAATAACACTTTCCGTGGCCCAAATACTATGGAGATTAATTGGACCTGCTTTTATTATGAAACATTACTATTCCTTTAACCATGCGTAACTATGCATTTACCTGCCTAGTTAATGACTGGGTATATAATAAATAGTGATATTTCTCTTTCGTCCATTGTGTTTAGTTTTCTTTTTCATAACGTATATATAGGGTGTTCTCTGTTCCTCCCTATTCCCATTTCCTCTTGCACTTAGAGTAGAATAGATGGCAGACTTTTACCTGAACCTGGGGTTAGCATGGGGATTCCTAATACATAGCCACCCTCCCTTTTATTTTATTTGCTCATAAAAACCTGAAGACCAGAGCCAGGGTTCTAGTATTTATAGATTCTGTATGTTCTGTCCCTATTTGTTTGTCTGTCAGACCACTACAAACTGAGGACTGTAGTAAGTCTGTCTTATCTCTGCAGGTCTGGCCACCTTATTTTATTTAATTTTATTTTATTACTTTCCAACAAGAAATGTTGGACTTGGAACAAAGCATTAATTATGGGGCTGTGATGCCCTTAAAATCCAGCACTTGTGCTGCCATCTTGTGGGCACAGGACCGAAGGAGATTTCTGATAGTGGTAGGGCTTCCTTTGGTAGTGATAGGGCTTTCTTTTACTTATAAGAGACCACTTTGTTGGGTTAACTTGCCATGATAGAGGAATTAGGCTCCGTTGGCTGGAGAGCTACTGTGCATTGTACTGTGAAGGATCCGTTTTTCTGAAGCCTGGCTTTCCTGGGCTTCTAGGAATTGAAGAGGATGAGCCATGGCTCCTATTCCTTTTGCCAGATCAGATAACCCAGGAGGTACCTCAGCAGGCAGGCTGTCCTCTCTGACGGCCAGATAACCTTTCAAGTAACCTCTTTTTGTGTAGATTGGTTACATACTTTAAAGCAATTTTCTGAGTTTGCGTAGCTATTATTTTAGAGACATAGAGGTTTTTGGGATACTCATCTGTTGATTAGGGTTTCCTAGAATATTACTACAATTAAAAATGATATAATTCAATAATCCTAGTAATCACTACAGCTTCAGCACCCTATTTAGATATAATATATAATTGACTGAACACTATTAGGTCTCCAATCGCTTCACGTGTGGATGCACTTTATTTAGCAGTCGTAATGACTGGAGACTATTTGGTCTGCATTCCCTTTACGTGAGGATATACAATCCTACTGCTATGGAAAATATTCTTCATAGCTTCATTTTTTTTAGGAACTCTAGAAACCTGTCTAAGCATATCTATAATGTGCTGTATTTGTGAATCAGAATAAGCAGCACCTGAGACCACTTTTCTTTTGTCTTTGTTTTTAAGAATTATATGTGGCAAGCTGGATGTGCCCCGGCATATCATTTTAATATAAATTACAATAAAGGTGATGTTTTAGTATTTTGTGCATGTCCTGACATTTGAGGGGAGATTTAGACCAACAAAGAGTACTATTTTTGCAGGGTTATCTTTATTTTCTTTTTTGTTTATCTTGTTATTTTCCCCTGTAGAACCTATTTTATGTCTTAAGCCCAACCAGTAGCATCTATAATTTTCTCATTTGGAGACTCGAGTGTGCATGGGTTTCTGTGTATATAACCTTCCAAGTAACTCCTTTTCTCCCCTAGTTGGCAGATAATTATTTTTTCTCTTCTCTGCTAAATTTCTACCCCTGTGGAGTATTTTGGATGGTCTGCATAGCATGTCAGATTCCAAAGGAGTCATGGGGAAGCCCAAGACCACCAGAACCACAGCAGACTCTGCAGTGCATCTTATCAGGCTAGTCTCCCTAGGGTTCACTCAGGTCAATTATGCCCCTCTTGTTCTTTGACCCCTACACCCAGTTCCAGTGGCCTCTTCCTCTGTGCAGGAACTTGCATGGGTTAAGACTTTCATTTCTACTATGGCTGGTATCTGTGCATTCCTTAAGGGTGTTCTTGATAGCTGGGACCCGGGTCCTTATGCTTCCCCCAAGAGAAAGAGCTACTCTTGTGTAGAAAGTGACTTTTTCCAGCAAAGATTTCTCGCATGAGGAGGGGGAAATAGGGGATGTGATTCCTCACTTTGAGGAAGATTCAAGGAGTTCAGTAGCAGGTCTAATTAAAGTATTAGAGACACTTAGGGTCTCTGAGGCTCCAGGCTATGGATTTTCTTCTCCAGGCACTTTAAAAGGCTCAGTAGAGATGCTGCGCACTTCCCCCCTTATAATTTCCTTGACCATGTGGTTTTTGACGAATAGATGTTGCCGAATAGAAGGCTATCCATATCCCGGATCTTTTCCCTATTGTATCCTTTTTCTCTTGCTGCAATGCAGCTGTGGGCCACTCCACTGGTATCACGGTGCCCGTGATTGCTGGCTTTTGCTGTCAGTCAGGTGTAAGAACTCTCCATTGGCCGCCTGTCTATTGCCCGCCCAGTATTGCCTATATAGACTGGGCTGAGGCACCCTTTGGTGGCCCTTTCATGGTGTCTCTATGTCAGTAGTCACCTGCCCTTGTACCTGTATCTCTGGGCCTGTTTAGCTACAGTATACCGGTGTCAGTGTCTCGCCCAGATGCCAGTGTCACTTCTGCGTTGTTCCTGCTTCCGTTCCTGATCCGGTGTAGCTGTTGTTCCTGCTCCTGTTCCTGACCTGGGTTGGCTGTCACTACTGTTTCAGTATCCTGTTCTGGCCTGACTGTCGTTCCTGCTCCTGGATCCTGACTGTCATCCTTCATTTGAATCTGGTCGCCTGGGTGACATTCTGACTGCTGGTTTGCTCCATATCACCGGTTGCTAGCTGCCTCCATTTCAAGCACCGGTAGGGTTTCCGTGTTGTCCAGTACGCAGTACTGGTTTACTCCATTTCACCAGTTGCTGCTGCCTCCATTACTGCACCGGTAGGGCGTTCCTGTTGTCCAGTACGGGGTACTGGTTTACTCCATATCATCGGTTGCTAGCTGCCTCCATTACAAGCACCGGTAGGGCTTCCGCGTTGTCCAGTATGCGGTACTGGTTTACTCCATATCACCGGGTGCTAGCTGCCTCTATTACTGCACCGGTAGGGCGTTCCTGTTGTCCAGTACGAGGTACTGGTTTACTCCATATCACCGGTTGCTGCTGCCTCCATTACTGCACCGGTAGGGCGTTCCTGTTGTCCAGTACGCGGTACTGGTTTACTCCATATCACCGGTTGCTAGCTGTCTCCTCTACGGCACCGGTAGGGCATTCCTGTTGTCCAGTACGCGGTACTGGTTTACTCCACATCCCGGTTGCTAGCTGCCTCCATTTCAAGCACCGGTAGGGATTCCGAGTTGTCCGATACTAGTACTGGTTTACTCCATATCACCGGTTGCTTATTACCACCTTCAGCACCGGCAGGGGGTCCGTTTTGTCCAGTACGTGGTACTGGTTTCTCTCATTCACTGGTCGCTTGCTGCTTCTGTTACAGCACCAGTAGGGCCTCCCTGGTTGTCCTGTAAGTGATCTGGTTTGCTCCACTGTACCATCTTATGGTGATGCTACCAACCTTACAGCACTAGTGGAGCTGTCCTTCAGTCATTTAGGCTGTCTTGCCCGGTATATTGGCAAGGCCGGTAGAGCCTCATTCAGATTGTCATGCCATACTCCAGGCTGCCTTGCCCAGTATATTGGCAGGGCTGGTACAGCCTCATTTATATTGTCGTGCCTTCCTCCAGGCTGCCTTGCCCGGTATATTGGCAAGGCCGGTAGAGCCTTAGTCATATTGTTGTGCCATACCATAGGCTGCCTTGCCCGGTATATTGGCAAGGCCGGTAGAGTCTACCATACTGTATCTTTGTAAAAGCTACTGTTTGAACCTATTTTGTGCATGTCGTATATATGTATGTTCAGGACCCGTGAGGGTTCTTATTAAACTTTTCAATAAAGTTTGATTTTATCTTACTCTGTGTCTGAGAGTCAAAACAAACCATGACAACCGGCAGTTGATCCCACTATTTCTCACCTATCTAAACACAGGGCTTTAACAGCAGCAGATGCAACTTTGTTAAAAAAAATCAGGCATATGCCTAATCTGTCTTCTCAGGATGATTTTTTCAGGCTTCTTTGGCCACCTTGTGCCCAACATTTGCCACAGCATGGGTGCCAATGGCCATGGCTGTTTGGGGCAAGTAATTGTTGGAAACAGTGCAATCAGACACTCCACGATTGTTTTTCTAAGATTCTTGAAGATAATACATATATTTCTGAGTCAGCCTTAGATACTGTGATGTTCGTTGGCATGTCGTCAGCTTTGTCAGTTGCAGAGAGTCGCACCATTTGGCTGAATATCTGGTCATTGATCAGTGTTCTAAGAAGTCCCTTATCTTCCTTCTATTTCGAGGGAAAGCGGCTCTTTTGGTCCAGAACTAAATAAGATATGTCACTGAGGGCAAGAGTTCTCTGTCACCTCAGGTCCCTCCTAAGCATCCACTTTTTCCATGAGAGGCTCACTTTTTTGCATTTATGAGGCCAAGGCACTTAAACCATCACTGGGTCAGCCCCATCATCATCATAAGCCCAAACCAGCCTGGACAGTCAAGAAGTCTGCCCAAAAGCCCTCTGCTGACAAGGTTTCCTCAGCATGACTCATGGAGTTCCTGTACCATCTCAGGCAAACAGACAGCCTCAGGCAGTCATTTCGACTACACATCAGCAATCTGTGTAGCAGATCATCCCTTAGTAGATATTCAGTTCTTGATTCTGGTCGCCTCTTAGGAAGATTCATGGGATCCTATTTCATCCTCTTCATAGTCCCCAAGGAAGACAGCTGCTATTGTCAGGTGTTGAATTTGAAGCATCTCAATCATTTTGTTCACACGCACACACCGGTTCAAAATGAAGTCCTTGTGCTATGTCATTGCCACTATGTGTCTAGGGGATTTGTTTTGTTTTCACGGACATAAGGGACACGTACCTAAACATGCCTATTCATGTGCATCATCAGCATTTCCATGGATTTGCTTCTCAGAATTTCCATTTGCACTTCACTACCCTTCCTTTTGAGCTGGCATCCACTACAGAGGTTTTCACAAAAGGTATGTTGGCTTTGTCCTGCCATATTAATTTACTAGGGATCTCCTATACAGCTTATCTGGACAATCTCTTGCTGAGGGCAATGTTAGTGGAGCTCCTTCATCTACATCTTCAGACACCAATGTCAATTCTGGAACATGGCTGGGTGATAATTTTCAAAAAGCCCAATTTGGAGCCATCCCACATTGTGTTCTTTCTTGGCATGAGATTCAACACCCTTAAGGGAGAAGTCTTTCTACTAGCAGGCAAAGTTCAGATGTTGTGCCCCAGGCCTTAGCTTGCCTGTCCATGAGGCTGTTGGGGACACTGGTCTTGCCTCTGGGGCAGTTCTGTATGCCCACTCTCATATCTTGACCCTTCAGCTAGAAATTCTCAGTAAATGGTCTAGACAACAATGCATCACTCCCACTTGATGTTCCTCTCAGCCCAGATGAAGGTGGATCTTCTCCAGTGGCTTCAAGAAACTGGCCTGACATTGTATCACCCATTTGTCACAGTGGACTTGTCTAAAGTGACAACTGATGTGATCCTGGATGTTTGGGGAGACACTTTTGGGTCTCAGATGGCTCAACACCTCTGGTTCGTCCATGAGAGTCTTATTTTGATCAATGTGCTGAAGCTTTGAGAGATTCATCTGGCCCTTTGGCACTTGTCCCACTTACTACACTGCCTTGCCGGTTCAGATTCAATATAACACTGCCACAGCTGTGAAGTGTGTCAACTGCAAAGCAAGGAGCAGAAGCATGTCCACTTGATCAGAGGTTCCTCTGTTTCTCTACTGGGTGGAGTCTGGGTCACTCCTTCTTCTACTCCATAGTTCAATTCTGGGGTCTCCCCATCTACCCTCCTCATCATCTGTCCCTTCCACACACACACCCTATTCGCCCATTCATCCCTATAATCTGGTCTTCCCACCCACCCCTTTCATTGCTCTCATCTTTCCCTTCCTAATCTTCTCTCTCCCCTGATCCTCTCATCCTCCCTATTCATCTCTCTTATCTGCCCCTCTAACCCTCCCCATTTATCTCTCCCATCTGTTCCTCCCAACCTCCATGTTCATCCCTCTCATTTGTCCCTCCATGTTTGAGCACAGCGTGTGTATGTGTGTGTGTGTGTGTGTGTGTGTGTGTGTGTGTGTGTGTGTGTGTGTGTGTGTCTGTCAGAGAGTTATCCAATGCACTGGATACCTCTTTGGCAGTGAAAGGGTTATTCTTTTAACAATTTCAATGCCAGAGAGATATCCATCACATTGCAATACATTGGATAGTTCTTTCACAGTGAAAGGGTTAATCCTTTCACTGCCAGGGACCTATTCCTTTAGATACCTCTTTGGCACTGAAGTGGTTAACATATGCATTCTAATGCATTACACACCTCTTTGGAACTGATAGCGTTAACCCTTTTAGTACCAGAGAGCCTCCTTGCCACGATGTTCCCCAAAGCATGCCGGCTTTTTAAGCCCCCTAAGTCCCACACAGGTATTCAACACATTGCAATGCAGAATTAAGCCTTTCAATGCCAGTGACCTTTTGCCTTAGATATCGCTTTCACTGCCAGAGAGGTATCCAGCACACAATTTCAGCGCCAGAAGGGTACCAAAAGTATTGTTCATCAATGAGTTGAATACCCCTCTGACACGCAAATGGTTTAACCCTTTCAGTGCCAGAAGCATTTACAGTGTTCTGCCTTGCAGTGGTTGTATTCCTCTCTGTTGTTCATGCAACTGTATATGTATATCCCAGAAGATCAAACTGACTACATGGTATAACCTGATTTTCCCTCTCTCTGCAAAATAGGGTATTTGACAGAGGCAACAGCAATTCATTGTGTGAAAATGTTTTGCACAATCTTCGAAAGATACTTTTCTGTGGTGCAGTGGGGAGTTAACACTTTGAGTGCCAGAGAAGTAACGCATACTGAGCAAAGCATAACCACCCCCACCAAATCTTTGTCTATAACCTCAGAAAAGGAAGCAATGCAACATCTATAATTCAGACTCAGAGGAGTGAAGAGGTCAGTAACATGCATCAAGCCTTACTGCGGTATAAGAAGTTAGAGTCCACTCATCTTCTCCTTCAACTCACACTCAGGTCAAATAACACCTGTTGCGGATTTCTCTTCGCATATTGACATTAGTTAGTTACACAGTCACTCTCCCAAACACTGAACCTAAAAGCACCTCTACAACAACTACCAAATCAATCCCGCCCAAACTAACCTATGACACGTGGCCCCTCCCATCACCTGTGGCTATACGCACACAGAGTGAATGTTGAATGGTGTTGCCCATTTGATTGGGCATTCCATGCACATTGGAGACCCTCTGGAAACTGATGGCGGTGAGGATTTTCACAGGAGTAACCCCCCAACACTCCTGCGAAATCAGCATCCCTGTGAATCCCCCACGGCAATTAATTGGATGCGGGCGATCTTTGCCCCCCTTGAGAGGAGTACACAGCGAACCAGATTTATATGAGTGTATGTGTCTGACAGTATGTGTGTGAATGAGTGTGTACAAGGTGAGTTAGTTGTAAGAAGATGTTAATGTTGGCGATAGAGATACACCCATAATACTCTCATTTGAGTGCCAGAGGGGTATGCAACACATTGCAAAGCAATGTGTTGCACACTCCTCTGGCACTCAAAGTGTTAAGGAAATTCCTGTCCAATACAAATGAATTCAGAACAGATGATGACAGGGGAAGAGGGGGAGTGAATGGGAGAGATGAACACTTCCAGCAGTCCTTCCCTGTAGTAACTTGATAAAACTGTTCTACTTGTTCAGATGAGTAGAAACCTGGACAAAAACCTTGTTTGATCAACAGTGAGGGTATGTAACCCTACTCTTTCTTTCATGCAATCTGATTGGTTAAAGTGGTAAATTAAAGTCATTTTTTTAACTAAACACAGAATTGTTTATATGACCCCTAATCAATGAGTCTTATGTACAAAAGAAGAGGAGCAATTCTGGAGTAAACAGATTGCCCTATAAGGGAAAAATACAAGTTCCCATTGATTTAAAAGGCAATTTTAAACCCCCATGAATGCTAGAGTCTCAAATTCAAGGGGTTAAAACCCCCATTTAAATGAATGGGAGAGTTGGGATTTTTTCCTCCCCTATGATGTAGTTGGTTTTCTGAGATTCTTATCCTTAACCCCTTAAAGGGATAGTAATGTTTCATAATAAAAGCAGTTCTAATTAATCATCATAATATTTGGACTTTGGAGAGTGTTATTTCAATTCTGTCAGAGTTGTAGTTCCAGAGTAATTCAATGACAAAGTGTCCCCCTCCTGCCCCTTTTACTGATATAACACTGTTCAGCCACAGCAGAAGGGAGGTGCCCAGGTAGACTGCAGAGAGGGACAATCTTCAATTAAGATAAGGGAAAAACCTGAAAAACTTGTCAAGGGGGGCAGGGCTTTCATTGTTTTCATATAAAGAAGATTGTCCCCTTCTGTTATCTGTCTTGTCTATGGACTGCATTCCACATCTGAGAAGAGATTGCTTACACTAGGTAACAGGGGCGGGGGGAACTTTGCTTGTGAATATCTCTTAAACCATAAAGGTTTGAGAGATAAGACTTATATCGTTCTTCATGTTTTTTTAATGCCTACAAAATAAAATAAAGACAAAATGAAGTATTACTATCCCTTTAAGGACCGGCTGCGCATGCACGCAGCGCTCACGTAAGGACCACGGGGCATTTTTTTTTTTTTATAATCTGATTCCGGATTCCCTGAACGGTGTGCAGCCGCGCTGGGAGCCCGGAATTCCATGATGCACATGTATGTCCTTGGTCCTTTAGGGACCGCGACCTCATGACGTACACGTATATCATGGGTCGTTAAGGGGTTAAAAGTTCCATTTAAATCCATGAGAATTTGTATTTTTCTCTGTGGGGTGGCTGATCTGTGTATATACAGTTGGCTGTATGTGTCCTTCTATATCACAGTCATAATGACTGCAGCTTGTTTTGACAGCTGAATTGACCTTATGACTTTAGAAATATCTTCATTCTTGATTCTGTGAAATATATCTCCTAAAACTCCTCGTTGCTTAAGCTACTAACATCAAACCATCTTGATTCAGGATATTAACAAATGCGGGCAAATTGTTGGCCAGGACATCCACAAATTCCATATAGCCAATACATTTTTTTTTTTACCAGATATATCAGCATGAGGTTATGTGCACATCAAGCACACACACAGAGCTCTCATATCCTCTTTACATTTGGATCCTTTTGAACAAAAGAAAAGAGAAACAATTATGAGGCAAAGCAACTGCAACACATGGGAGCCACACGTGACTGGTGAAGTGTACTGGACATACCTGGGAACTTCTGGTTATGGACTCCCCAGAGAGGGAGATATTAGATGCAAATCGTATCAAAAAGGGGCAGGGCTTAATCACGAGTGGGGACAGGACTAAAAAAGAAAAAAACATTTTTGTAATAGGCCGGGGAAGAAGGTGAAGCGGCTGGGGAGTGGGAGGAACAGACCACAAATGATCTCTCATCATCCAGAGAATCAGCATCTGCCCCCAAGACCTGGTAATTAGCTGCACAAACCGGAGACTCCAGGGCAAATCCGGAGACTTCCCACCTATGGTACTGAAGTGTAGAACTGGGGTCTGAGAGAGGCTGATCTGGTCTTGAAGCGGTCAATTTCAGACCCCGCTAGTGCTTACAGCACTCTTGTAGGATCTCTGTAAGCACAAAATACGTGATGTGCCAGGACTGTCACTGGTCCTTTATGCAAGATTACCAGTGATGGTCCTGGCAAGTCACCGGTCGTTAAGGGATTAACATTCTCTTTAACTCTTAAATGCTGATGTACTGGATGGCTATCTTGAATACTAGACAAATCTCCAACATTGTGAAACAAGCTGCAATATTTATGATGGGAACAGTGAAGTAAGTGACAGAAACAGCAACACAATGTAAAATTGCAGCTCAAGCTGTAATAACTTTTAATTGAAAAATCAACCAGCAGTGGGAATGCCCTTGTCTTACTCAAAAGGGAAATAATTATAATAAAATAAATCATTTGCATCATAACATAGAAACCAGATAGAAAAGGCAGATGACTGCAGTTTCACCAAATACAAAACAAAACTAAAAGAACAAAACAGTAAAATGGTAAAAGTAGAAAGTATACATTAAAGTATGTTAATTAAGCTTAAGTTATTTCTTGGTTCTAATTGCCAATTAATTGGTTTACTATCTAAATGAGACAGACTAATAACAAAGTAAAAAAAAAATCAAGGAATATATATCAAAATGTCCTTCGTTCTTTCAAAAAACATCTAAAGTTTGTACAACTTTGCATTGCTTCTGTGTATTTGAAGGGTTAATATTGCCCATTGGATGACAGAGGCAGGTAGTGGCTAATATGTTATGGATGACATGTATGTAGTTAGTAGTTCCAAAGTATGGTTGAACAGGAAATTGTTAATTACTTCCAGGTCCTGACCCTGTGTGAGAGGATTAGCATGTGGCCTTAGAATTATACTGAGCCTCAAGGCTTCCCCCACTACCATCTGGCAATACATACACCTTCATTAACAAAGATTATTCATAATGCTTTATAGCATAGCTTCACAAATTTGTGCAAGCCTCTGAACTGCTTAGGTTTTGAGCAGTAGTGATTCTATCATTAGTACAAGCAGTCAAGCTGACTGGGCTACTGGGTGATCCACCTGTGCTCATAAAAAGAGATCCTGAAAGTCTGATTTGTAAGTAAGGCTTGAGGACTTAAGAACCTATGTTTCATAACACCATCTGGCACTGAGCAGGATAACATTACTGGACACCACTGCACTATAGTATGGGGTGCAGGTGTGTGCAGAGCAGGCCTGGACAACAGTGATCTTCCAGCTGTTGCTTGATTAAAAATCCAATCATCATCCTAAGTCAGTCATTGGTGGAGGATGATGGGAGAGTCAAATAACATCTGGAGATTCAGTTCCCCCTCCTAGAGCCATTCTAATGTCCATTGTTCTCATGGGGACCTCTTGATTTACATGCCCTTATTTTCAATACCTATTGTTCTTGTTTTTACAAGAACAAAACTGATCAAATTTCATAGTTCATTGAGGTAAGGTCAGGGACCAATGCTTCTGAAACAAAAATATATTTTATGTGTTGCTATGCAATATGGTGGAAGACTCACTTGTACTCAAGGGATAAAGGACACAGTACAAGTGGCCAGTGAAATGGAAGGAGAGTGGTTGTCCTTGGTGTATTGTTTGAAAATTTATGCACACACCTTCTTTGCACATCTATTATAAAAGTCTAGGGGTGAGTGTATGTATATATGTATATATATACATACACACTGTGGGAACAATTATTAAGCAAGTGAGTGTTTTGACCATATCATAATTTTTTGCATATTTTCCAACTCCAAGCTGTATAAACTTGAATGCTTATTGGATTTAAGCATATTAGGTGATGTGAGTTTGTGTAATGAGAGAGGGTGTGGCCTAAGGAGATGAACACCCTATGTCAAGGTGTGCATAATTATTAGGCAGCTTCATTTCCTCAGGCAAAATGGGCAGAAAAAGGTGAAATTTACTCACCGATATTTTGTTTTCCTCTGTGTCCTTCCACGGCAATGACTGTGGGTGTTAGCTCCGCCTCCTAGCTGGCAGGACCAAATCAAAACTATAAATATCCGGTTCCTCCTCCTCCCTCTCAGTTATACATTTGTCCAAGCTGTAAAATACCGAAGGTTAGTACAAATTGACTGATACATCTTAAAGCATAGGAACAACATATATAAGGATCATATGTAGAAAGACAGGAACAACACTGTACCGAGTATCCTAGGGAGGGGTGCCGTGGAAGGACTCAGAGGAAAACAAAATATCGGTGAGTAAATTTCACCTTTTCCTCTATGTTCAATCCACGGCAATGACTGTGGGACTTACCAAAGCAGTGCCTCAGCACATGGGAGGGGAAACAATACTTAACCTAATCAGGATGTGCGGAGTATAGCACGTTCCTGCCGAAACTGGCTTCTACTGAGGCCCAAAGATCCATTATAATGCATAGTAAAGGTGGATACTGGGGCTACCAGGTAGTGGCTTGCTGATTCAACAGGCGCATTAACTGGATTTTTTTTTTTTTTACATGAGAAATCTGGTTGGTTGATGTAGACCTGAACCCAACTAGTTGTAGAAGGTTGAGCGAGGCAGTTTCATTTGAATTTACAGATAATGAGAAGGAAAGCATGTGTTCCCCAAATTGGTCTGGTTCTGTCTAAATTTATTGTTAGACCTCTGGCCAGTTCAAGATTTGCAAGGATCCTTCTTTGTCAAAATTTGAAGTAGCATATAAGGATAATCTCTTGGCTGAGATGGACTGCCGGCACCATCTTGGAACGAGAAGATGGTTGAAATCAAGGGAACAGTTTCTTCCTAGTGCAATGCCCCTTGTGGAAGAGTACTCAGGAGGGCCTGCAGTTGCCCATTCTTCCAATGAATGTTCCGCTGAGCAGAATGAGCTGGAGAGGTAAGAGCTACTGAAAGACCTCCCCAAAGTGTAAACGTTGAGGGAGCATGACTGTGTTTAACCTGAAGTTCAGAAAAGAATCACTGGACAACTTGAGGCAGCAAATAGAGTAGAGCACACAGCTGATAAGGCTGAGAGCTGAACTGTCAAAACTGTAGAATTGTTACCCTCTGTAGAACCTCCTATAGTCTAAGATGAATTCAGGGAATAGGGGGAGAATAGTCAACCCACCTATCCCAGCTCCATCTGAAGAAAATGGACCCTGTAGGAAATCTGCGTTGAGGAAGGCAATAGCCGGAGAGGATAGCATCTACAACTTAAAACCAAGAAGCCTTGAAGCCTGAAGGAGCTGTACACAGCCTCCAAGCAGCGAGCTTAAAAGGATGCAGGATAGAGAGAAAACAGGGGGCCCCTGTAAAAAGGGGTCCAGAATGAAAGAAGAAAGAAAGAAAGAATGTACATCCCCCTGTGATTGGTGTACCCTGACATTCGTGGTCAGTCTGGATGAAACACCCCAACAATTTACTGGTCCCTATGGACTTACTGAACTTTCTCTGCTAATAGATGAAGAGGGGGAAAGATGTAGTATATGGAATTCACATGGGAATCACAGGGAGCCCTAGCCTATGGATCTGTTCAAGCTGCTGCAAGAATGTCTGACATATGTTCATCTAAGGCCAGCAGGACCACTGATGGTTTCCCGATCACTATGTCAGGTATCTGAACATTCCACTGAGACACCCCATTCTTGGTCTTAAGTGTTCTCAGCAAAGGAAGTTGGGCTGTTGATAGAGGCTGTCACAATAGGTAAACAGCTGTCAAAGCTTAGAAACTTGTATTCTGGCCACTGAAGGATCCTTAGGGCCAGTCCGGAGGTCTAAGCTCCTTAAGCCAGCTTGATACGGTATACATACATACATATACATATATATATATATATATATATATATATATATATATATATATATATATATGTATGTAGGAAGAACAAATCTGATTCCAGATTCTCCACATAGGCTTGCATTTCAAATGAGTCCCCTTCCTGTTCTGCTGACATCTGTGTATACCATTTGCCAGCTGGGGTCATATAAGGATTTACTAGTTGTAGACCGAACACCAACAGATAGCTCCTGACCTGTCGAATGTAGAATGGAACTGTTAGAATGGGTAGAATGTATCCGTCCTGAAGTAGTGCAGGAAGCTATGTTGAAATACGAGACTGTACGCTCGTGTCCAAGGCAATATCTTCTAGGCTGACGAGGATTCTTCAGAAGCCGCAAGAAGGCTCTGAATGTCTGGATTTGCTTCAGAAGGAAGGGCAAGAAGGATTTTCTGTCTGAGCAGAGTACCACTTGATGTAGCACCAAGGGTAATTTAATGCCCATAAACAACTAACCTCCGGGATGGCAATAGCGGCATTTAGAAGAATAGCTGGCTGAAGCCAGTCCCTGTAGTAGTTCTAAATTCATGGATGTACTATTTATAATATGAGATTTGATTCTGTCTATAATAAGGATATCCTCTAGATAGGGCAAACCTAATCCACTCATATCAAAGCTCAGTAAGGGCAACGGAGAGTGCCTTAGAAAATTCTCTAGTTACGGATACTAGGCCATAGAATAGAAAGAGACATTGAAGAGTTGTCTGAATATACAGTTGTATAGGATCAGCTGTACCAAATTTCCCCAGGCCCATGTTCTATTAAGACCACTTTATTGGTCTGCAAATAAAAGGCTCCAATATAGCCCCCACTGAAAAGAGGTGAAGAAACTACAGAACCTAAAAGGAACTGTGATTCACTAGTCTTACTGGATGCTAAACTTACGAACGAAAGTTCTGGCTCCAGGTCCTTAAGACCTAACTATGTGAAAAAATAGTGTCCAATCAACTTGAGGTAGGGAAAGAGTCCCAATGAAAAGGCACCTGAGTAGCTAATACTTAATCAAATCTGATTAAACCCAAGATGGGATGATATACCATCATGTCTATAGAAAGGCAAACAGCCTCACTTGGCCTTGATCCAGAATATTCTGCCAGCAGAAACAGAACTAAAGGAAAGATAGGAATGATAATTTACTCAAGGAAGCATACAAAAGAAGTATTGCTACCTGAATATTCGGATACCAGCATATCCAACAGAGTTGAAACAACCAGGGAAATAGAATGGCCACAGACATTGAGACTCTGCTAAAACCTAGCGTCTAAGTAACACCTACTTAGATGTAGCGGGTTATACAGTCTGAAAGCAGAGTAACCTTGCCAGAAGCAAGGCAATATATGGACACCAGTTCTAAAGAAATGATGGCTCAAAATAGGGAAATTAGCAAGGAAATGATGAATGGAGGGCTAGAAATAAGTAAAATTATTGCGTGTAAGAAAAGAACTGCTACTAAGAGCACTGCACCAGGAAAAACTCAGGGTGATGGATTAGAAGCCATACCCAGGCTAAGGATCTCACTGCCATGAGCAGGTACTGCAAGCTTCCCTGCAGTTCCCATCGGACCCTGCAGATCTATAAGCTCCTGTGAGTTTCCCAAGGTGAATTGGAGAGACTGGCTCACACTGAAACACTGGAAAGACCACTAAAATGAGATCCTAAAATGTATATAAAAAACAAAACAAACATGAGTGATCAAATTAAATTCTATTAGTAGGAATCACTCTATGACCTGGTCCAGTAACGAAGGAAGCAGTACCTGAAAGTAGAGAAATTAAGGTTCTGTTTCCACCTGAGAAGGGAAAAAGAAGGAAGTCCTGTGCAAGGATGCAGTCTGGCAGACAATACATACAGTTAAAGGAAGATATATATTATTCCAAAACTAACATCCATCCCATGCATCCATGGTTACACATTTACATATACAAAATGCAAAGTACTCCATTACCAATTCTGTTGATACAAATTAATCCTCCACAGGGAAGAGGATATATCTTCTACTGAGATTCTCCTCTTTTCCCCGGAATGGTATGGAAGAATGTCCGTTTTCAGGATCAGCAGTATTAGGGCCTCCGTCTTACTGATTCCACGTGGCATTGAAGTATGCCAGTAGGAAAAAGCAGCATCCCATTCACAACTTAACAGGGCTGGAATTTTCCTCATCTGCTGATCTCCAAGGGTATCTGGTAAAATACTATACTGGACGAATGAAGCACAATCGAAACATTTGATCAACTCCGTCTTCTCGTTGAAGGTACCACTGAAGGCTGAGACTTGCCTAATTTAAAATATGTATGGAAATTATGCACAAACGCTTAAATAAAAAGAAGAAATTTGCTTCTTACCTTACCTGGTTTGCAATGTAACTGGAAGTCAGTGTCGAATAAGCATGCGTTCCATCACTGGAACACATAACCATTCCTGGCTTGAATCAATGACCAGAGTCCTCTCTCCAGCCTAGCCCTGCTTGATTGAAGAAATAGACAGTGCGTTCCACGCTGAACAGCACCGCTCAAGGAGAGATTGCAGCGTTAGCACTGCACCTGTTCGTAATGCAGATTGCATTCTGGATGACCTCGGGAGAGATGGGGCACCATCGACATCAGAGTATGAAAAACTAATCCAACCTTGAAGAACACGGTGCATCCACGCTGACAACACACCTCCTACATGCCTGATCGTGGCACCGGTATTGCAGAGGCTTCTGAATGCGGCTTGCATCCCATCTCATGTGGGAGAGGTAAGCACACAAAAACGGGCAGTACTGTGCCTTAATACTGGGCCCCATGCGAACCTCACTGAGGGAGGATATTCGGGCCAGGAGAAAATAAGAATATAGTTCACGTCAGTTGGTGAAGTATATAGCTGTATAAAACAATACATTCTTCTTAGAGAGAGGTAATACCTCCGTCCTTCCAGCTTGGTAGGACCAAAATAACTGAGAGGGAGGAGGAGGAACCAGATATTTATAGTTTTGATTTGGTCCTACCAGCTAGGAGGCGGAGCTAACACCCACAGTCATTGCCGTGGATTGGACACAGAGGAAAAAAGATATAACTGACTGAAAAGTCAAAAATTTTAAAAAGTCTTCCAGAGGGATGCAGCACTCTTGAAATTGCTAAGATATTGGGGCGTGATCACAGAACCATCAAACGTTTTATTGCAAATAGTCAACAGGGTCGCACGAAACGTGTTGAGAAAAAAAAAACACTAATTAACTGCCAGAGATTTGAGAAGAATCAAACATGAAGCTACCAGGAACCCGTTGTCCTCCAGTGCTGTCATATTCCAGAACTGCAACCTACCTAAGATGTCCAGAAGCACTAGGTTTTCAGTGCTCAGAGACATGGCCACGGTAAGGTAGGCTGAAACCCGACCACCACTGAACCAGACACATAAGTTGAAATGTCAAGACTGGACCAAGAAATATCTGAAGACAGATTTTTCAAAGGTTTTATGGATGGATGAGATGAGAGTGACTCTTGATGGTCCAGATGGATGGGCCCGTGGCTGGATCAGTAATGGGCACTCCACTTCGACTCAGACGCCAGCAAGGTGGAGGAGGGGTACTGGTGTGGGCTGGTATTATCAAAGACGAGCTAGTTGGACATTTTCGGGTTGAAGATGGACTCAAACTCAACTCTCAAACCTACTGCCAGTTTTTAGAAAACACTTTCTGCAAGCAGTGGTACAGGAAGAAGTCTGCATCTTTCAAGAAGCCCATGATTTTTATGCAGGACAATGCTCCATCATATGCATTGAAGTACTCCATTGCGTGACTAGCCAGTAAAGGCCTTAATGATAAAATAATAACATGGCCCCCTTCCTCACCTGACCTAAACCCTATTGAGAACTTGTGGGCCCTTCTTAATCGGCAGATTTACGCTGAAGGAAATGTCACAAATGTTTATTTGTAAATTTTGAGTTGTTTGTTTAGTATTCTCACTTTAATAGATGAAAATAAACACGTAAGATGGGAAAAATCATCGTTTTTCATTTAGTTGCATAATAATGCTGCACACTAATAGTTGCCCAATAATTGTGCACACATAGATATTCTCCTAAGAAAGCCATAACCTCACTTTTACTTTCTTAAATATTCAGGTTTAAGGTTTCTTAACATTTTTGGATTGACGGAGAGCACTATAGTTGTTCAATAATAAAATTAATCCTCAAAAATACAACTTATAATTGTGCACACAGTGTATATTTATATATATATATATATATATATATATATATATATATATATATATATATAAACATAGAAGCCCTGGCCCCCTACAGAATCAAATTTGGAATTGTTCTCACAGTGGTGTACCAGGAACAGATTTTTACCTCTGCTTCTACCCGCCATGCTTATAGGGGCCATTTCCATAAATTCCCCATGCCTGGAGCATGATTTGCCTTGCTCTCATTATTCCAGTCACACTGTGTGTAAGCAGAGGTTGTCAGGAGCTATGTCCATAGAAGCTGTCTTCTGTGGAAATAAGTGACCACATTACTTGACAGAGTTTCCACTAGCCACAAAAAAACAAGAAAAGTGGAGAATGTTGTTGGTATGGGGAAGTTGGATGAATGAGCACTATATGTTTTGGGGAGGGGGTGAGAGATGTTAAAATGTGGTCATTGTGGGTGAAAGGGGTTGGAAGAGAGATAGTGAAATTTGGGGGTTGTACTAGTCGAGGTGTGAAAACCGTTCCGCAGTGTGATGGAGGATACTAGGTTGTGGAAAAAAAAATAAAAAACACAAGGCGCCCAGCAGTGTAAAACCATTATAGGAAGAAATATATATAATTGATGGAATGGTACTCACAAAATAAATCTGAAAAATCAGCTGATGGAGATAATAACCTGTCTCCAATCGGGTGACTCCACTGTAAAAAACATAGATCTAAAAGTCATAAAATAAAGCTTTATACTGAACCATATATATGGTGATATATAAAAAGAAAGTGTTTGTGTTTTACATATCACCATATATATGGTTCAATTATAGAGCTTTATTTTTTGAGCTTTATATATATTTTTTAAAAAAAAGCTATTGTTCCATTTTGATCCGGAGCTGTCTTTTTCAAGCTTTTGTTTTGTTTTTTAAGTTTGTTTTGATTTTTGTTTTTCATTATTATTTTTTTTTCCAATTCCCCAATACCAAAGCCCATTTGTAGAGAGAATTCATCTTACTATCAGTGCTGAAAAAGAGATCTTGGTTGCAATATTACACATGAAGTCACCCGAGTGGAGGTGGGTTATTATCGCCATCTTCTGATTTGTCATATTTATTTCTGACCACCACATTTGAGAGTACCATACCATCAATTATATATATGTCTTTCTATCACAGTTTTAGACTGTTGGGCACTCTGTGTTTTTATTATTTTTTTTTTCATATTTCTGTATTGTTTGGCCATTTGGGAGTGAGAGTCTTCTCAAGAGCAGCCCGTTTGGAGTGTTTGTCAAGTGACTGAGCTTGGGACAATCAGAATTACCATAAAGTTCTATAGCTGTGCACTACATACGTAGATTCACAGCCACTCATTGTGTGAGCATACACCTGTTGGGTGTTTTATGGTGGTTTGTATTTATTTATTACCACACAAGGAGGCCCCACTTTTTTTCTCTCTTTGTATCCCAAAGGAGAAGTTAATCTAGATCTGTGATGGTTCCTGCAGGGAACGGTTTGATGAATGCATGTAGGCTAAGCCTGCATGTATTTATCAAACCATTCACTGTCTCTACATGTGTGTATTGAATGTGTGTTAAGAAGTATGTGACTCACTGCACTAAATGTTTTGCTAAATGTACGTGCTGTGCCGATTTGCATTTATCAAACCATTCCCTGTCTCCACATATGTGTCAGCTAGTGAAACTCCCTCTGGCAATGGCCTCATGTCTACCAATGGAATAGGGTATCTTATGTCTTAAAAAGAACTGGAGTAATTCTGGCGCAACCCAACTGCACCACAGTTGAAAGAGAGGTCTCTAACACATTGGAAAACAGTAAACGCTTTTATAAAATAAAAAATATTATAGAGCTTTTCCTGCTGTGTAAAGCAAGGGTTCTCCAAACACTGGGAGACTTTTCTTTCAAAGGCTACTGAAGATAAAACGTGTTTTATTTTTTTTTATTTATTTTTTTTCCAAAGAAGCTTTATTGAAATTCAAGTCGTCAAACATAACAGCAAACTTGTACATCCAATTTGGTAGAAAACTACTAATAGCAATAATGAAGCAATATATAGAAATCATAGCCCACATCTTTAGAGAACATAATAGATACAATGCAGTATAATCAAGAAAATTCCGCAAATGGTATCTAATTCTGAGTAGGTGATCGTTATCATAGACATCATATCCAAATTAGGCAAAATGAAACCAGAAACTAGAAAACAGAAAGAGTAGGAAATCGGAAGAAAAGGCAAGGAATGAGAGGTAGAGCCAAATGAAGAGGGACAGAGAGAGAGGAAAAAGGGTCTGTAGAATGACGTGGGGGGGGGGAGGGGAAATATCACATTAGGGAAGGGAGACAAAAGACACCACAGGAGACACATGTCCGGGCCACCCCGTGGCCCAGCCAGGGACACGACCTCATAGAACAGGCGCCTGAGGGCAGGCAGGGTGCATCAGGGCATTAAAGGGAAGACACCGAAGCCTCCCAACGAGTCCAGATCTCTCGAAAAGCACTACATCGTCCCATGCGCCATGCATGTATCTTTTCCAGGGAGCAATAGTTGTTCACTCTGGTTCTCCAACGGTCCAAGGAGGGAGGGCCCTGTAATTTCCAGTGGGCAGCGACATTCAGCCTCGCAGCTGAAAGCATAAAGTGAAGCAACGGATGTTTCCGGGCTGTCCAAGAGGGGCTATAAGAGAACAAAAATAGTAAGGGTTCCCTAGGTGCGCTAAACCCCAGCACCGCCCACATGGCATCTCCAATTTTCAGCCAATACGCCCTAATATCAGGACAGGTCCACCAGATATGAACCATAGTGCCCCTCTCAGATCCACATCTCCAACAGGTATCCAAGGAACCTGGAAATACCCTCGCAAGGCGGTCTGGTGTCAGATACCATCTAGAAATCAGCTTGTAGAATCCTTCCTGAGAGGGGGTGTCCCTAGGAAGGAAGCGAGAGTCTGCAAAAATAGAGCACCATACAGAGGGATCAGCAAGCTGGGGATCCTGTAGGTCCATTTGCCACTGTAAAGCAAATGCAGGGAGAACCGCATCAACCCTGTCTGTCAGAAGATGGTAAAGTTTGGACAAGGTTTTCTGTCCCATCCTGGAGGAGGTCAGAAACGGCTCCATGGGGGTCAAGGTTCGTAGTGGGTCGCCAAGCCGCAATACTCCAAGAATGTAATGACGTATCCGGACATATGTCCAAAATTCCTTTTTCGGGATGCGGCCCTGAGAAAGAAGGGTATCAAAACCCACTAGCGTCTGTCCCTTCACCAGGGATCTCACCTTATCCAGTCCCGTGGCGGTCCAAAGACGCATCGCCCTCAGGGACATACCCAGAGGGAAGTCCGGGTTGCCCAGGAGGGAGAGCAAAGGAGAAGGACTAGGAGCAAAGCCCCTACTCCGGTCGCACCTAAACCAAGTCTTCAGTACGGTGCCCACAACAGGTAAAAGCAACAGGGACGCCGGAACTCGACATCTCTGAAGCAGAAGCAACTGTAGGGGTCTAAGGCTCAAGTGATCCTGAAGTTCTATAAGAAGCCAAGTGGCCTGTGGAGTAGCAGGTGCAAAATCTGCAAGTCTGGTAAGTATCGCATCATCATAATAAGCGAATAGGTCAGGGAGACCCAATCCACCTGATTTCCTCGGTGTCACCATGAGAGATCTACTACACCTCGGTTTCTTCCCATTCCAGACATAAGTGATCATCAAAGCCTGAAGCAGTTTGAAGAAGGCTCGAGGAATCAAGACCGGCAAGGCCTGAAGTAAGTAAAGCACTTTAGGTAAAAATATCATTTTTAAAACATTCAGTCTACCGAACCAAGAGATCCTCGGATCCCCCCCAAGTCGCCAAATCCGAAGAAAGCTGGTCATAAAGTGGCGGAAAATTGAATTTAAACAGGTCCTTACAGCCCTTTGGGAACTTTACACCCAGGTAGGTAATCGTCGTAGATGCCCAGGTGAATGGAAAAGATGCACGCAGTGTCCGGCACTGATCCCCAGGAATGTTGATATGCATCAGCTCCGATTTAGATTCATTGATGCGTGATCCAGACAGGGAGCCATATTCTCCCAACACAGCTGGCAAGGAGGTCATTGGAGACGTAAGAGTCAAGAGAACGTCGTCTGCGAAGCCTGACACTACATAATCTCGACCCCTCCCTGGGACGCCTTTGATGCGAGCATGGCTTTGCAACGCATTCAGTAGTGGTTCCAAAGTAAGTATATATAAGAGTGGGGAAAGGGGGCACCCCTGCCTCGTCCCATTGGAGATCTTGAATGGGGAAGACAGTACTTCATTAACTCTAACTCGTGCTGTGGGGTTGTGATATAAAGCCATGATGGATCCCAAACACCGGGGTCCCAGTCCCAGACACCCCAGTACTCCCCGAAGAAAAGGCCAATGAACTCTGTCAAAGGCCTTTTCAGAGTCCAGCGACAGCAATACAGCGGGGAGCCCACTGGAGTGTATCCTATGAAGAAGGGCAATCAATTTGGTCGTATTATCTTTAGCTTGTCGTCCCTTGACAAATCCCACCTGGTCTGAGTGAATCAAGGCCGGCATGAGGGGCTGTATCCGACCAGCTAGTGCCTTAGCAAAAATTTTGAGGTCAACATTCAGTAGGGAGATTGGCCTATAGCTGGCACAGGTCGCCGGGTCCTTCCCCTCCTTATGTATGACCGTGACATGAGCCTCCAAGGTTTGGGCCGAGAAGGGAGAGGCCTCCGAGACAGAGTTGAAACAACTAAGCATCTCGGGTAGGAGTACATCCTGAAATTTTTTATAATAACTGACCGTGTAGCCGTCCGGTCCCGGGCTCTTACCAGGGGTCATGGACGCCAACGCTACACGAATCTCATCCAATGTAAAATCACTCTCTAGAGCAGCAGCATCTGCCTCAGACAGTCAGTTAGGAAAGTTGCAATCCAAAAACTTGGTTAACAGTGTTCTATATTCCTCTGATCTCACTCCCAGGGGGTTAGGCAAGTTGTATAGACTCGAATAGAAGGCCTGAAAACGTTCAGCAATGAGATCCGACCTAAGGGCAGTCGAACCGTCAGGTCCACTCAGCATTCTAACATACTGCCGTCGCTGTCTGCGCTTCACCAGACCAGCCAGGAGCTTGCCAGATTTGTTACCATGTACATAGGCCTTGTATTTGAACCATTGGTATGATCGCACAGAAGCCGATTTGAGGAGCAGTGCAATGTCCCGACGGACCTGCTCCAACTCCCGGCCCTCCTCCACTGATAGGCGGGTTTTATGAATCCGTTCCAACACCCGCAGACGGCCGAGAAGGTCCGCAAGCTGTTTGTCTCTGGCACGTTTTCACCGAGTCCCATGTTTAATGAGTTCCCCCCCGTATGGTAGCCTTATGGGCTTCCCATACAATTGGCCGTGGCACACCACAGTCGTTGTTGAGAGAGAAATATGCAGCTAAGCTAGCTTTAAGATCTCTCGCCACCTCCACATCCTCTAGCAAGAGTTCGTTGAGTCTTCATGCAGGACGTCCCCGATCCCCCCCAACCCAATTTTAGTGAGATATAGACGGGGCTGTGGTCAGACCATGTAATGTGACCAATTGATGGCGAATGTAAGTACTGCAGGGAATGTTGGTCGCATAAAAACATGTCTATGCGAGAATATTTAGTATGAACCGGAGAGTAAAAAGTATAATCATGTCCGGAAGGGAATTCCAATCTCCATGGGTCAAGTAGGTGATGCGAGTCCAGGAGCTTCGAGAAGCGACTCAGCACCCCCTGGGAGTATGATGAGCGAGGAGGATTACAGTCAACCAAGGGATTCAGTGCAAAATTAAAGTCCCCTCCCAGGAGGAGCAAACCCTCACAAAATGTATCAACCTTGCACAGTAGCGTAGACAGAAAAGAAATCTGACCCTCATTGGGGAAGTATACATTCACCAATGTGACTAAGACACCCGCAATTTTGCCCTTCACCATCAGATATCGACCATCCGGGTCGCTAAGAGTATCCATTAATTCCCACGGCAGGGTACGGTGTAACAAAATAGCCACTCCTTTAGTCTTAGAAGTGGATGAGGAATACCACTGCTGCGGGAAGTGACCCTGACTGAGCACCGGGTGAGCCACCCGCTTAAAATGCGTCTCCTGCAGGAATAAGATGAGGGCACGCTCACGAATCACATCTCTAAGTAGCATACTCCGCTTCTCGGGGACATTTAGCCCCTTCACATTGAAAGAGCAGCACTTCACATCCATGATTGAAAAAGGTCAGCGACCCAAGCCTGCGTGGATCAGCAGTGAAACTCTACACAGACGGGGAAGGGAAGGGGGAGGGGAAGGAAGACACCAGGGAAAGGGTAAGAGACGAAACAAGAGCAGTAAGAAGTAAGGGGTTGAGAGGGGAAAAAACTAAAAATAGGCCAAAAGGTGCCGACTGTAAGGATGGATATCTGATTGAGGATAGGAGATAGCACAAGTAGAAACTAGAGAAATAAAATTTCTCCTAACCCCAAGCAGAAATAGAAAGAAAAAAGGTGTAGAACTGAAGAGGTCTAGCAGAACAGACTCGGGCATTACATGAGAAAGCGTGACAGGAGCTCATATAAAAAAACAGGCAGTGTCATAAGTTAGCACAACAATGAAAAACAGTATAACACAGTACCAACTGTATATAGGGATGAACCCAACAAAGACTGGCCAAGACTCGCAGCCTGTAAATATAAGAAGGGAGACAACTGACGTCTAATTGCACCTAAACCCCCCTGAGCCCACTCGATTGCTCCACGACAGGGTATGGCCAAAGTGAGAATGGGCCAAACACCTGGTCCACACATATCACCGTAAGTCCCCTCAATCACATTAGTGTTTGAGACACAAATCAAACTGGTAGTAGTACTCAAGAGGCCACACGATCAGATAGCGCCCCCCAAAGGGGCAGCACAAGCCACTGCAGTGGAGCAACCCACCCACTATAGCCAGCTCTTCCCACCTCCACTAAGAAAAACGGGGACGCCCCAAATTTCCCAAAGACCTCCTACGCAAGCCCGTGAGGTCTGCCATGACATGAGGGGCCCTACTACCAAATACCCCTCAATAAGATGGACATAGCTGAGGGGAGAACTCACCCCGAACCACCCCACAGCAAACATGTACAGGTGCAGGGGACAGGTGACACAGTGAAAATCGTGCAACCCCACAGTATCTCAGGCAGCAAAAATGCAGCAACGTGACTAGGAGCAGTACTGAAACATGTACAGGGCCATCTATGCAGACATATCAAGCCCCCCACCAAGGACATGAGGCCCCAGGGCCCCCCCCCCCCAGAGACAGCAGCAAAGAAAAGCCAGGGAGGGAGGAAGAGAGGAGGAATACAGTAGTAAAACATTAGAAAGGAGGGAGCGCCATAGGGAGGGGGCCCCAGTAAATATAAGAGGCCTGCAATTCCCCGTGCCACCTGCCCCAAGCATCCCCCCCAGGCCCATCATGACAGGATCTGCACTAAGACCCGGCACTCACCCCCACAGAACGCAGGAGCAAATTGATCCCCGAAATAGGGGGCTCAACAAGGCCCAAGGGTTTCGTCACATAGGTAGTTGGCATCCAGGGTCCCCCTGGTAGGACGGGAACCCTAGAAGACAAGCACCATGACATTCACCCCCCACCATAGACAGAACAACAACATACAGGCAAAAACATAGGTAAACTAGCATGCCATATAGTTACAGTTAGGAGGCAGCTGCGCATCATAGAAGAGTAACTAAGCATCAGCAGTCCACTCAGATCAGACAATGGAGAGGGAGTAGGTCCATGAGACCACTGGAGGGCAGTTCACTACTCGGGGAGGTGCAAAAGTCAGTGTCTCCTGTAGGTTCGTCACCTAGGAACTGTCAAGCCGCTACCGCATCTTGTCTGAAGCCTTTCCCCGGATCTCCGTCTGGTCGTCGTTTTTGCTTCCCCAACAGGGCCACAATGAAGTTGTCCTCCGGTGGAGCCATAGATGCATCCTCTTTAGGCATCGGCAAGGGGGGCAGCTGCAAGGCTGCACAGAAAGTTTCAGCTTCATCCATGGAGCGAACATAAGCAATCACGTCCCCCTTCTGCACCTGCAGATGAAATGGGAACCCCCATCTGTATTTCACCTCATGCTTCAGAAGGTGTTCCGTAAGGGGTTTCAAACTTCTCCTCTGCTGCAAAGTGGTGGGAGATAAGTCATTATAAATCTGTATTTCCGTCCCCTCATATAGGACCGGTTCCATCTCACGGCTGCGACGCAGGATCATATCTTTATCTTTGAAGTGGTGGACACAACATACAACGTCTCTAGGTCTTTGATTCTGACCTCCACGAGGTCGCAAGGCCCGATGCGCCCTATCGAGTCGGACAGTGTAGGGTTCTGGTCTGCGCAGCAGGGCACCGAAGAATCGCTGTAGGGTAGACTCCAGCTCGCCATTGGGAACCGACTCCGGCAGGTTCTTAATGCGCAGGTTGCATCTCCTGCCCCGGTTGTCTAAATCGTCCACCTTGTATTGGAGGTTAGCGATGGTATCTCTCTGATCCGCGATAAGTTGTTCCAAGTTGCGAATCTGGCTCGTGTGGGATTCTCCCTCAGATTCCAGCGAAGCAACACGGTGATCCAGTAGTGACACCTCCGATTTAATTTCAGAGAGCTCTTGTTTAAACGTGGCCTTAAGATCCGCAAAACGCTCCAAAAGTTCCGATCGGGTCAAGAGGTCTTTAAGATCAACTGGTTGAGTGGCTACGATCATCGTGCTTTTAGAAGCCATAAGCACCGTGCGGTCACGAGCCCGCAAGGGACTCTGTGTAGCATGCATTGCAAGGTCCCTCTGCAGAGTAGATCGCCGCCTAGGCCCGGGCGTGTTCACTCCAGCTTGTACTCGTTCTGAGCCGATGGGGGTCACATTGGATCGCAAGGTCCTGCGATATGGCATAAGGGAGACTCTGGTGAGAAGGTCCCCCCAGGTTGGGCAAAGCAAGCAAACCAGTAGAGCTCAAAACTGAGGAAAGGCTCGGTCTGTTCACGGAGCTGAACTAAAACGCGTCCATCTTGGTCGCTCGTCGACTCCGCCCCCCCAAAACTTGTTTTATTTTTAATCAAATTCTTAGAAACAGCTCTATTGGGAACATAACATGATTTTACCCCTAATAATGTACATGGATACTATCAAAATAATAACCAAAAGAAATGTTAGTTGATGTGATACACAGATAATAAAAAGGAAGAGGTCAATTTGGTTTAGGAGTGAAAGAAACAGATCTGAAGTCCATGTACCAGACTCTAATAAATGATTTTACAAAATTCCATCCAGATTCATTCATGGAGTGAGTCTTCCTGACATATGTGGGTCGTGCAAAAGAGTGAAAAGTGTCCTCCAATTAAAAAATCACCCCTTTATATGATCCTAAATTAACTATTATGAAAAGCATTGGGAGCAGTCAGAAAGTGGCCCGATTTCTCACCCTTTGTTTGACTCTGGTGGTGTAGAATCAGATGCAACTTCAGATGCTGTTTCTTACCGAAGATTTTGAAGAGAGGAACATACACTCCTTATCCAGCAATTTGCTACGGTGTTTTGGGTTTTATCAACTTGCGATACTGTTGATGGATGTTTTCTGTTATTTTTAGAATAAATTTATGATTTTATGGTTGTTGGCTGTTACATTTTGTGAACGCACCATCCCCACATGATGAGACAACCTACGCTATTGTGTATATATTTTTACTTTATGAGAGACATCATCAGTTGGAAGTAAACACTGTGACAGATGCCATCAAGGGATATGGAATGTTATACACCATAAGATAATGATTTATATGAGTAGAATTATTGGTGTGCACTGATCTGGTGATGGGATATACTGCCCTATTGGTTTCTTTTTGTTGTGTGTTTTTTTGGGTCCGAGCCTTTATTGGAAGAGAATAATATTGTGAACCACATGCAAATTTGATTCAACTCAATAATAATCACTAGTATTTATATAGCGCCTTTCTCCCAGTGGGACTCAAAGCACTGTCAGCGCACACTCTCGGAATTAACCAAGTCGGCAGCTGAAATAATAGATGTTGTTATTATTACCCAATCAATGGTACTCATTTATTGACCTAGGATGGATGAAGGGCTGAGTTGATCCTGCAACCTTGAGGTTTGAGTAGGCTCTGCAGTCAGGGCATTTACCACTGAGCTATCACACCTATCAGGCCTGTGAGTTAACTGGGATTGGCGTATTTAGGATTGTATGAAGGGGATTTTTCTTTATTGGAGGACACTTTTCACTCTTTTGCATGACCCACATATGTTCAGGAAGACTAAATCCACAAATTAATCTGGATGGACTTTGTAAAATCATTTATTAGAGTGTATGGTATAGTATATGGACTACAGATCTGTTTCTTCCACTCCTAAAGCACGTTGACTTCTTTCTTTAATTGTCTGTGTATCACATCATTGACTTTTTTTTATTATTTTGATAGTATCCATATACATTTTTAGGGATAAAGAAGGGAAGGAGAGGGTAAGAGTGGATTATTAAAGCATTTTTGCTAACTTTGGATACTTTTAGTGAAACTTCTTTATCCGCAGCTGCTCAGATATTTACTTTCTATCCACTGTCCGTTTGGTGTACCACTATCTAGATGTGCCATTGTGTTTGCGCTACTCTTACTCGGTTTTGGTAGCTCAAATTGGAAGGCAAAATAATAAATAACAAACCCAAATTGTTCTCTAATAATACACTCAGTGGAAGAGCTTGAGTCTTAGACTATAGCTCTTTATTACAGCGTGTTCTGTTGTCCATAACATATGAAAGAATTTCTTTTGTTGTAAATGTCTGTGCCACTGTCTCCACCAGCAGTAAGCTAGTTGTTGTTCCTGAAGTGCAGTGATTCCAGTTTTTGGCAGAAATATAGTAGTCTGAAACCTGGAAAAAAGTACTGCTAAGCACCTTGAGCATGTGATGCCAGTGGAGCAAGGGTCAACTCTGTTTTTCTGCATTCCACCTCTTCATACATATATTTTATTACAAAATGTGCACTGTAAGTATAGGTTATTTTCTTAACTTAGATTTGATTTTATACTGTAAATATTGATTATACAAACAAGTGACAGAAAGGTGACTGGGACCGGCTACACAAATATATAGCAGGATGGAGGTGGTAGTGCAACAATAACCGGTAATTATTAAAGCTAGTTCTAGGGGTAAAGGCACAAGAGAGTCCAACTTTTTATACAAAACAGTCCCTCTGTGCACTCTCTCATTAAATTGATATCCACAGTTTAAATAACGATACAGAAATAAAATACAAGTTTGCAGTCACCCAGTATAAAATTCACCTTTTATTAGGTTTGATTTGCAGTCACAGCAAGGTGCTTGCAGATGTAATTGGTGTTCCCACAAAAAAAGAAAAAAAGCCGACAGCCAGGGCCGGATTTGCATCTTTGGAGCCTGTAGGCACAGAAATCTGAAGTGCCCCCCCCCCCCATTGGCCATCTCCGCAGGACACCTCCACAATACTCCTAACCTCCACATTACCCCCATCTTCATATTGCCCTCACACTGCCCCCATCAGCTCCACATTGCCCCCACTTTGCCCCCCGTACCCATTTCCTACCTCCCTGGTGGTCCAGCGGCAGAAGAGATATGTGCTTCTGCACAGACCTGTAACTGCTGGAGCTCCCACACCGTCTTCTCTTTAGTAATCAGAGCGCTGGGAGATGATGTCATGATGATGTCATCTCCCAGCGCTCTGCATTACTAAAGAGCCAGAGGAGCTCAGCAGCTACAGGTCTCTCAGCACAGACCTTACCATCCCAAAATCGATTCCAATGACAGACGCTCCTCTGTGAGGTGCTTCTGTAGGCAGATGCATACTCTGCCTTATGACAAATCCGGCCCTGCCGACAGCTGTTTCATGGCTTATTGGCACATAGTCAAGGCATCCATTATGATATCATTCAAACTTTGTGCTAATTTGAACTCTCAATACTCCTCCCTCATAGAACAAATTTAAAGACATAGAGAGCTCAAATTACACTATTTACATAGTAATATTTTATATTGCAACAATTTACCACTGTTACTGTGGCTCTTTCTAAAATGTTGCAGTAATCTTGTATTGACTTGGCCCTTTCAGATTGTTCTTAAATGTTCCAATATACGATCTTTAAGGATCTTCCCTATATAATATCTCCCACATGGACAAAATGAGACATATGCTACAAATGTGGATCTACAAGTTATTAAAGTTTTAACTTTGTGTGTATAACCCTTAGGGTCTTATTCACAAAAGAAAATATGAGCAATTGTGGAGCATATCAACTGCACCACAGTGGAGATACAAACCTTATGATTGATATAAAAGTTGTTTTAACCCACTGAATGCTGAAGAAGTCTCTGGCGCATTGCTTGGAAATGATGAGCAATTCTTATGCCAACTGCAGAGAGAACATAAAATTCACCTCTTCAGTTTCCTGTGATAAAGCCCTTAATTTCATTTTATGCCGATACTTGTACAACTACTTTAAAGGGATAGTAGTATTTTATTATTACTATCCCCCATAGTGTACATATTTGCAAAATGATTTAATAGCCCCCTGGTTCATCTCTTAAACCTTTATGGTTTGAGAGATAACTGAAGGCAAAGTTCCCCCCTCCCTCCCCCTTCCCTGAAGTCAGCGTTGTGCTGACTGCAGGGATATCCGGTCTGTCTTTCATCATGCGGCTCTGCAGCAGTTAGTGACAAAGAATTATTTCACTGAAACAGTCTTCTACATGTGCTTGCAAACCAAACACACGTAGAAGACCGTTTCAGTGAAATCATTCTTTTTCACTAACGGGATCTCGGCTCAGCTGCAGAGCCGCAAGCCTGTCATATGACAGACGTCCCCTGCAGTCAGTACAACGCTGACTTCAGGGAAGGGGGAGGGTGGGGGGAACTTTGCCTTCGGTTATCTCACAAACCATAAAGGTTTGAGAGATGAACCTGGGGGCTATGAAATATTTTACAAATATCTACAATATGGGGGACAGTAATAATAAAGTATTACTATCCCTTTAAGATTGCATACCGGGATCTATTCTCCTACTTGTACAACAATGTTCTCCTTATAAACAGTTAAAATGAAACCACTAAACCAAAAAAGTCATGTTTAAAATAAGGAGAGGTTAAATTCTCCCCACAGCCTCTTACGTATGTATAGCTCACCTGCAGGCTTCAGGGACCCTGGTGCCTCTGTGTTGTTATGGAGAAGGACTGAGAGTTGGTCTGCTTGGCAATGCAATGTGCTCACTCATGGGGGCTCAGCACCTGTGAGACATGAATAGTCACACTTGAGAAATGGCTTCAGTATGTGGTGAAAGCTATATACATGTTACCATAGTATAGTTAACAGAATATAAATCAACAATAAGGGTAAATAGATAACACTTGCTGGTAATTAAATGATTAAATCTCCAAAGAAAGTTTTTTGTCTTGCTCCTTTACCCATATATCTGTCAAGGAATGTAAGAACGAGAACTGGAACAGTACTGTAGGTAACATAATCTTTAAGATACACAACGAACAGAATGATTCGGCAACAGCAAGTAAACAAAACAATATTAGACAACATCAGGGATGATAGCGCTGCAGTAGTGGTACTGAACTGAACCCCAGTAGGCAAGGAGGAGATAAGCCGCCTCAGGTACGTACCTGAGCAGTCTACAACAGGTCCGCACCTGAACAGACTAGAACAGGTCCGCACCTGTACAATCTATGTTCCTGAGAAAGACTAACTGTGCTACAGGTCCGCACCTGAATGCACCAGTAACTGGACGGGAGCAAGGAGAAGTCTGCCAGAGCCACTGATAGCACCAGACAGGTTATCCACTGAAGCGTTGGTATGCTGGGTGCACAGTAGACAGAGCCCAGGTAACACCAAAGTGGGTAGTCAGACAAGGTGGGACACACACAGAGCAAATAGTCAACCAGAGCCGCAGGTCTGCACCAGACTGGTTATCGGACTAGCCAGGGTCATACATGGAGCGGGTAGTCGAACAGAGCCACAGGTCAGCACCAGTACGGAAAATCAGCTAGGCCAGAGGTCATACACAGAGGAGGTAGTCTACCAGAGCCGCAGGTCCACACCAGGAGGGATATCAGACTAAGCCAACGTCATACACAAAGCGGGTAGTCAGACAAACGAGAGGTCGGCACCAGAACAGGTAGTCAGACAAACCAGGTAATGCTCTAAACTCAGACCAAACTGCACTGGACACCACGAAAGGGCGACTGAGTATAGTGTCCAGGCAGATTTGAGCTCTGGGTCCAGGAATAGGAGGCATCAGCATCCGTGCCACTGCCCCTTTAAATGGAGCGCACGTCCATGCCCTTCAATGTGCACCCATTATGCTGTCACAGACATGCGCCGGAGCCCAGGAAGTGGCCGAACCGCCACAAGCTTCATGCGGCTGGAGCCGCCAGACAGCAATGCGGCTGAAGCTGTCAGATAAATAATGCGGCTGGAGCCGCCGGAGGAAGCCGTGGTCAGCTCGAGCAGCCACCACACAGGTGCTCTAACAGTACCCCCCCCCCAAGACCTCCTCCCCGTGGTTCGGAGTGTGGGCGGTCAGGAAAACGTGAGTGAAATCTATGAATCAGGATGGGAGCATGCACATCTTCCGAGGAGACCCAAAATCGTTCCTCCGGGACATAACCTCTCCAGTGCACCAAGTACTGTAATCTCCCCCTAAACTTCCGGGAATCCAAGATGCTTTGTACTTCATACTCCTCATGGGGGCTGGGGGAGCAGTAGCGGAGGTATACCGGTTATAGGTTAATGGTTTGAGCAATGACACATGGAAAACATTATGAATGCGCATAGTAGCCGGTTCTAGAGTTCTAGAGCGTATGCCACAGGATTGATTCTCCGAATGACCCGAAAGGGACCAATGAAGCGAGGGGCCAGTTTCCTACATGGCACCTGGAGATTGAGATTCCGGGATGACAGCCATACCCTGTCTCCAACCTGAAAGTTAGGTGCTGGTAGTTGCCTACGGTCAGCCTGTCGCTTGTGCCTTTGCATAGAACGTAGGGTATTCTGTACTTGAACCTAGGAGGAACAGAGAGCCCATAAATGCTCATCCAGAGCCGGAGTCGCTTGTGCCTCGAAAGTCTCAGGGAAAGAGGAGGGCTGAAACCCACAATTTATCAGAAACGGTGAAGACTGAGACGAGGAATTGATGGCACAATTTCTAGCAAACTCCGCCCAGGGTAACAAGGTAGTCCAGTTGTCGTGGTGGTTATTTATGTAGCACCGGAGAAATTGTTGAAGGGCTTGGTTTGACCTTTCGGCTGCACCATTAGATTGTGGGTGGTAAGCTGAAGAAAAGGCCAGCTGGATCCCCAGTTGTGCGCAGAAACATTTCCAGAATCCGGACACAAACTGACTCCCTCTATCAGAGACAATCACTTTCGGTATGCCATGTAGGCGGAATACTTTCTTGGCAAATATTTCGGCCAGCTCTTTGGCAGAGGGCAACTTTTTAAGAGGTACAAAGTGTGCCATTTTAGAAAATCTGTCCACTATCATTAGGATAACCGTGTAACCCAAAGACGCTGGAAGTTCCACCATAAAGTCTATGGACAAATGGGACCACGGACGCTCCCCATTAGGAATGGGTTGGAGGAAACCCACAGGCAAGCTATGTGAAGATTTATTTTGAATGCAGATCTGGCAAGCTGCCATGAAGGCAGCACAATCCTTCCTCAAACTCGGCCACCAGAATAAACGAGATACAGACCATATCAACTGATCTCGCCCATTATGGCCAGCAGTTCTGGAATATCACAGTGCCCGTGATTTGCTGGCGACATTTTGACAAGTGCTACTTCCTGATACCTTTTTATTGGCTAACGTTATGTTGCTCCTCCCAGTGACAGCCCTTAAATACTCAGCCCTGTCACCTCTGCAATGCCCTTTCGTTGTGTTCCCAATGCTAGCGCTTGTTCCGTTATTTCTTATGATTGCAGTGTATGACCCAGACTGCCTGACTGCTCTGCCTGTTTACGTTCCTGCTCTGTGTACCGACCCGGATTGGCTGAGGTTCCTGCTCTGTGTACCGACCCGGCTTGGCTGACGTTCCTGCTCTGTGTGCTGACCCGGCTTGGCTGACGTTCCTGCTCTGTGTACTGACCTGGATTGGCTGACTTTCCTGCTCTGTGTACCGACCCTGATTGGCTGACGTTCCTGCTCTGTGTACCGACCTGGATTCGCTAAGTTCCTGCTCTGTGTGTCACAGCCCAGTTCGCACTCATTCCGGTGATCCGGTTTGGGGGCTGTAGTCCGGTGCTCTCTCTCTCTGTCTTACAGACCTCCGGTTGCCTCGGTTACTGCTCAGGCAGTTCTATACTGTGACCCGATTACTCCATAGTGCCTTGTCCTCTCTCACTCCGGTGTGGAGATCCCAGTTGCACCACGGTACGCTTGGCCTGTTTACTGCCTTTATTCTAAGGTTGGGTTACTCTTGGGCGCCTCAGTCTGTCTATACTATCTTGCAGTTGCCCTCAGGCCGGAGCGTTCATTAACCCCTTGCGGGTCGGTGCTGTGCACTTGGGTCACAGTCTATTGCTGTCTCGGTTTGTCGTTACACTGCAACCCCGGTTGCAGCCTACCTCTGTTGTTCCAGTAGCCAGTCTCATATCCTGGGCTCCGCTTGCTCCTTTGTGGCTACAGTCACTATTGTATCACTCTCTGCGTAGACAGTGTACTGTGGGCCTTCCACTATTAGGGCCTATCAGCTATTCCTGGCCTAATAGTACCATTCTGCCTTTGTCTCACTGAATCATACGAACTGTAACCTGACCTGTGTCAGTATTGTATATTGTTTCACATATACTGGACCTGTGTGGGATATTAAGATCACTGTAACCTGTCCTGTGGCAGTATTATAATTGTATTTATATGCTGGACCTGTGAGGGTTATTATTATTCTGTGTGGTTTAATAAAACTGTGTTTTACCAAAACTATCCGTCTCTGAGGGTACATAAAACCGTTACATGGAGGTATGATATGAGCCGATAAAATCTACTCTGTCAACGGGGATGTAATACTAGTATGAATATGTGCTAGTTGTAACAGTTTACCTTGGTTGGAGTTCGTAGTGCAGAGATGTTCGCTCACCCTTGCAGCCCAAAGTGACCAGGTAAAAATCCACCTGGGATGTGAATCTGTGCACTGGGGCTGGCAGGAACAGTAACTGGATGTGTAGAACCAGACAAGGGCAAATCCATAAGAGTAGTCAGGCACAGCAAGCTGGGGTCATAAGCCAATTCAATCTGGGAATCTGGAAACAAACAGGAACAGAAATACAACAATGAACTGACCCAGCCCTCAGGGAGAGGAAGTGTTTTATACCCAGGTAATGAGCAGCTTAATTAGCAAGCTGCCTCAAGTGGACACTGAATGACAAGTGAAATCTGATAACAACAGTCCAGCCCCCTAGTGCTGCAGGCAAAGCAAATAATACAGGCTAAAATCACACTGATAGAACAGATTCAGCAGTGGCTCAAAGGCGAGAAAGCAGGACCAGAGTATATGAGGACTCCGGTTCAATTCCACTGTGATCCGCAGACTGTGATAGTACCCCCTCCTCAAAGACGCCCTCCAGGTGGAACCAGACTGGTCTGATACCACATCAACCTCGGGATCAAAGTTGCCCACATCCTCGGAGAAGTCAAAGATGTTATCTGGCAGGATGGCAATTCTCCCCTTCTTCCTATTCTTTTTAGTCTTAGACACTTTCAAAGAACTCGCAGGGGAGGTATTCGCAGCTTGTAATGCCTTTTCAAATATCTCAAGATCCTGCTTGCGGACGATAGTGCATTTTGAGGCATAAGTACAATCAGATGGCAGGACTTGTTCTGCAGGGCAGGAAGTGGTATTGGTACTTACCACCGGAGATGTAGTGATGGTTTCTGGAACAGTCATATTGTCAGAAGGGAGAGAAGAAGCCTCTGGATCAAGTGGTAGAGGAATCTCAGGAATCCCGGGTGCAGTTACAGGCTGAGGTGCAGTGATGACAGGGTGGAGCTGAGCAGTACCCAAACGAAGGGCCAATGGCTGAGCAGGCGTTCCGGAAACAGGTTCACATGGAATAGCGGAAGAAGATTCCTCAGCGACAAAAGTACTGCTTTGAGGTGACAAACATGCTCCAATGTAACAGCACTCTTGATGCCTGATAGAGTTGTCAGCTGGCTTGACAGGGCAAACATAGACCGTGTCCACATGTGTAGTTCTAGACGGACGTGTAGGGCAGTGGGAAATGAAGTGCCCTCTCTCACAACAGTAAAAACAGAGGCAACAGCCTCTCCTCCGCTCTCTTTCACCAGGAGACAATTGAGTCCGCACTAGCCCTATCTCCATAAGTTCTTCAGTGTCTAGGAAAGGAGCATGGGATACCTCAGGAGTGTCTCTTGAAATCTGTCCATACGGCGGCCACATGGAGGTGTTTTTCAGGTACGGGGTATCTCTTTAACGGGGAAGCTGTGATCCGTGTGAAAGTGGAACAGACCTTGGAACAGAGGTTTTCCTAGATGTCATGCACTGCGAGTTCATAGCAGCGACAAAGACCCCCTAGCAGTCGAGGACAACATCTGATAGCAACAGTTCAGCCCCCTAGTGCTGCAGGCAAAGCAAATAATACAGGCTAGAATCACACTGATAGAACAGATTTAGCTGTGGCTCAAAGGCAAGAAAGCAGGACCAGAGTATATGAGGACTCTGGTTCAATTCCATCTTGGCCTGCCAGAGGGGCGACCATGCCTAGCAGTCTGCCCAGTCAGGGGCACACTGTGGCACTAGCATACGATCAGCTGGAATGATTGGGGTGGGGTGAGATTCTTCCCTAGAGTCAGGACAATGTTGGTGAGATAGAGCATCCGCCCTGATGTTTTTGGAGCCAGGGAGGTAAGACACAACAAAGTTGAACCTAGACAGGAATAGTGCCCATCTGGCTTTGCGAGCAGACAATCTTTTGGCCTCAGACAGGTAAATCAAATTTTTATGGTCAGTGAAGATCAGGATCAGGGCACTGGTTACTTCAAGTAGTTAACGTCACTCCTTGAATGCCAAAATGATAGCTAGAAAATTCTGTCACCAATATCGTACACCCTTTCAGCCTTAGATAGCTTTTTGGAGAAATAGCTACATGGAAGCAGCGCCTCCCCAGGAGCAGAGCACTGAGACAGGAGGGCGCCTACTCCCGTCTCAGATGCGTCGACCTCCAATGTGCAGGGCAGGGTTGGGATGTACTAGTATCGGTGCCTTGGCAAATGCTGCCTTAAGACTTTCGAATGCCCCAATTGCACTGGAAGACCACTTTGAGGCATCAGCCCCTTTACAAGTCAGATCAGTAAGTGGCTTTACTATCGAAGAGAAGTTTTTAATGAACCTTCGGTAGTAGTTTGTGAAGCCCAAGAAACGTTGGAGAGCCTTCAGACCTATCGGGGCGAGGCCATTGTACAATGGAGGATAGTTTTTGAGGGTCCATCGCAGAAATCACATAACCCAGGAAGGTAACCTGCGATTTATGAAATTCACACTTCGAGTTTGCAGTAAAGACCATTTCTCTCTCAGTAGTTGTAAGACTCTAGACACATCTGCAATGTGAGTTTCCATAGAGGGTGAATGGATTAGTATATCGTCCAGATATACAACAGAGTTTTGTAGCAGGTCCCTTGAGACATCATTAATCAGTTCCTGGAAGACAGCAGGCGCATTGCACAACCCGAAGGGCATCACTCTATACTCATAGTGGCCATTCTGGGTATTAAAGGCTGTCTTCCATTCATCCCCTTCTTTGATACGAACAAGGTTATACACTGCCCTCAAGTCAAGTTTGGTAAACACCTTGGAACCCTTTAGTCTGCCGAAGAGTTTGGTGATCAAGGGTATCAGGTAGGTGTTCTTAGTTACCAACTTATTCAGGCCATGATAGTCAATACAGGGACGCAGCTCCCCATCCTTTTTTTTAACAAAAAAAGAATCCCGCACTAGCTGGTGAGGCGGATTTGCGGATTACACCTCTGGAAAGAGCATCGGCCACACACTCCTCCATGACCCTCGTCTCCTGCATAGACAGTGGATAAACACGACCCCTAGGGGGAGTAATACCAGGGATCAAGTTGATCTCACAGTCGTAGGACCTGTGAGGTGGCAACGCACAGGCTTGGACTTTGTCAAATACATCATGGAAAGCCCTGTACTCCTCAGGCAGAATTGAGGAAGAAGTACACATTAGTCTCGTAGGACGTGCGAGACAGGAATTCGTGCAACTAGGGGCCCATGACACTATATCACTACTGTGCCAATCAATCCTGGGGTTGTGTGACTGAAGCAATGGAAACCCCAGGACAATAGCGTAGTGAGGCAAGTGAATTATTTGGAATTGCAGGGTTTCCGTGTGCAAGGCTCCAACTCGCAGGGTTAAAGGAAGCGTCTCCTGAGTGATATGTAAGGGCCTCCCATCAATGGCTTCAATAGCCAAGGGTGAAGCACGAGACTGCACAGGAATAGCTTGTCTTTCAGTGAAGACTGAATCCATAAAGTATCCTGCTGCTCCTGAATCAAATAACGTAGTAGCAACTGTCAAGGAGTTGCTCCATGACAGGATAACTTTGAGGATAGGTTTACCCTTGACCACCTCCGGGGACTGGGAAATGTGTCACTGTACCTGTCGGCGGCTGCTCGAGCCGACCACGGCTTCCTTTAGCGGCTCCCGCTGCATTGTTATCCGGCGGCTCCAGCCGCAGTCTGACCCGGTGGCTTCAGCCGCACTGTTGTTGGCGGCTGAACTGCATGTACTGGCGGCTTGCTCTGGGCTGGCTTCTGGCGCGGGTCTGTATAATTATGGGCGCATGTCCAAGGCATGGATGTGCGCTCCATTTAAAGGTACAGCGCACATTTTTTGACTCCTCCTCTTCCTGGCCCCTAACCTTAAATACTGCCTGGACAATATGCTCAGTCGCCCTTTTGTGGTGTCCATTGCAGTTGGTTTGTGCTTGATCTAGTTTGTCTGTCTACCCTTTCTGGTGCCAACCTTTGGTTTATCTGACTACCCACTCTGTGTATGACCCTGGCTTGGCTGACATTTCTTCTGGTGTGGACCTGTGGTTCTGGTACACTAACTCCTCCATGCATGACCCTTGGCCTGGCTGACTACCCGTCCTGGTGCTGACCTGTGGCTCTGTCCGACTACCCGCTCTATGTACGACCCTGGCTAGTCTGATAACCAATCTGGTGCTGACTTGCGGCTCTGGTTTATGTTTCACTCTGTCTCATTCCGGCTTATCTGACTACCCACCTTTGCGTTGCCTGGGGTTGCCCACTGCGCACCCAGCATACCAACGTTCCAGTGGATAACTTATTGGGTGCCCTTGGTGGCTCTGGCAGTGTCACAGTTTTTGAAGACTCTCAGACTTAAGGTTTTGGTAAAAACGTAACTTTATTAAAAGTTAAGGCAATCCCGTAGGGTTATTCATACATAACAATACAACAACAATAGTAATAGAATAGGTTTTACCGGCCTTGCCAATGATCCCGGGCAAGGCAACCCAAGTGACAGTAGTATATACAATAGGCTCTACCGGCCTTGACTGTACCAGGTAAGGCAACCGTGAGATGACATGTACCGGTTCGACCGGCCTTACCAATGCCGGGCAAGGCAGCCCAAGGGACAGCAATACAACAATAGGCTCTACCGGCCTTGCCTATACCGGGTAAGGCAACCGTGAGGTGAAATGTACCGGTTCTACAGGCCCTACCAATACCGGGCAAGGCAGCCCAAGGGAGGCTGAGTATAGGCTCTACCGGCCCTGCCAATACCGGGTAAGGCAACCCTCAAGATGGTAACGTGCAAAGGTTCTACCGGCCTTACCAATACCAGGCAGGGCAGCCCAAAGCGTAGGCCAGCTGTCAGACAGCAGATGGAAATAGATACAATGGCCTAATCGCAGCAGAAGTCTATTGCCAGGAAGTATCAGACAACTGCATAGGAAGCATACAGCAAACTGTCCACAGGACTAGAGTTCAGGGGCAAACCAACGTCCTAGCATTGGACTAATGGTATAAGCGCAACCAGACTTAATGGAGTAAACCAGCGTCCGCACACTGGAACCAACAGTAATTCTCGCAACCAGGTAATATGGAGTAAACCAGCGTCTGCACGCTGGAACCAACAGTAATTCTCCCAACCAGGTTGCTATGGAGTAAACCAGCGACCGCACGCTGGTACCAACAGTAATTCTCGCAACCAGGTAATATGGAGTAAACCAGCGTCCGCACGCTGGGACCAACAGTAATTCTCGCAACCAGGTAATATGGAGTAAACCAGCGTCCGCACGCTGGGACCAACAGTAAGTCTCGCAACCAGGTTAATGTGGAGTAAACCAGCGTCCGCACGCTGGGACCAACAGTAATTCTAGCAACCAGGTGAATGTGGAGTAAACCAGCGTCCGCACGCTGGACCAACAGTGATTCTCGCAAACAGGTAATATGGCGTAAACCAGCGTCCGCACGCTGGGACCAACAGTGATTCACGCAACCAGGTTAATGCGGAGTAAACCAGCGTCCGCACGCTGGGACCAACAGTGATTCTCGCAACCAGGTTAATATAGAGTAAACCAGCGTCCGCACGCTGGGACCAACAGTGATTATCGCAACCAGGTTAATGTGGAGTAAACCAGCGTCCGCACGCTGGGACCAACAGTGATTCTCGCAACCAGGTTAATGTAGAGTAAACCGGCGTCCGCACTCTGGGACCAACAGTGATTCTCGCAACCAGGTAATATGGAGTAAACCAGCGTCCGCATGCTGGGATCAGCCACTACAGCTGAAGCGGAAGGTAACAATGTCGCCGGAGTGACAAAGCAAGAGCTAAAGAGCCCAGTACTCAGCGGGGAACCACCGAAGCAAAGCGATGACAGGAGACCGGAACACAGGAACCGATGACAGAGAGCAACCGGCAGTAGAGGCGGTAGATTGGAGACTCAGGAACTCAGGAGGATTAACCCGCGAGGTGCTGGAACACGGGAATACCGGAACACTGGAACGATGGAGCACAGGAACACCGGAACACAGGATCACTGGAACGCTGGAACACCGGAACGTAGGAATAGCAGGCCCAGAAGCCTGACAGCTGGTCAGGACAGGTGAGGTCAGAAACATCACGAAAGGGAAACCTGGGAGTGTCCAACCAGGGTTTAAAAAGGCAAAGTGAGGAGGGCTAATAGCAGACAGCCAATGAGTAGTTCCAGCAAGTGATAGACACCAGATAGCACGAATCACGGGCACCGTGATAGGCAGACTTCCCCTCATTTCTGTTCTTATACTACGGAATTCAGGTGCGAACCTGTAGCGCAGTTGGCCTACTTGGGGACGTTGTCTATACAGGTGAGGACCTGTAGCGCAGTTGCCTACCCTGGTACGTTGTCTATACAGGTGCAGACCTGTAGCACAGTACTATCACGGTGCGTGTGATTCCTCTGGTGACATTGCTATGTCCGGTTTACTTCCTGCCTATCTTTATTGGCTGATGGGTCCTATCTCCACCCAGTTCTAGCTCTTAAATACTCAGCCCTGTCATTTCATGGGTGCCCTTTCGTGGTGTTCCAGTCGCTAGCGCTTGTTCCTGACTTCCAGTGTGAATCCTGTGTATGACCCGGACTGACTACTCTGCCTGTTTTTGTTCCTGCTCCGTGTACCGACCCGGCTTGGCTGACATTCTTCCTCCATGTACCGACCCAGCTTGGCTGACGTTTCTGCTCCATGTACCAACCCCGGCTTGGCTGACGTTCCTGCTCTGTGTACCAACCCGGTACTACTGACGGTCCCAGTCTGTGTTCCGTCTGGGAGGCTCACCTCTTGTGCCTGTTTACTGTCTGTCTAGACAGTCCTCTTGTTGCCTCCATATTCGCACTGCTATGGCAGCGCTGCTATACTGTGACCCAGTCTCCGTTTCTGCGCGCTATCGTGATCCTTACGCTTCAGTGTTTGAGATCTTTTGGGTTAGCACCCTGGTACGCTTGACCTGTCCACCATTTACCTCCAAGGTTGGTTTAGTCTCTGGGCGCCTCGGTTAGGCTCCATGGCCTTGCAACTGATTCCAGGTCTGAGCGTTCGTTTAACCCCTTGTGGGTTGGTGCTGTTGTGCTTAGGGTCACAGTCATTAGCGGCCACTGGTTGGCAGTACACCATGATATTCTGCTGCTCAGTTACCCTCTGACTGTTCTGGCAGTCTGGGAATACCTTTCCTGATACTGCATTGGCAGTATTCTGTCCTATACGTTTTGGGCAGACCCTCTGTTGTTGCTATCAGAACCCTACAGTCCTGCGTCCTCAATTGGGTTGTCTAGGGTCTCTGTCAGTCTGTCACTTGTCCAGGGCCTTCGATTGTCTCCATGTTGCCTAGTCTGTCCTGACTACCCTAAGTATAGGGGGTAGCAGTGGCCTCCTATTCCACCACCTCTGTTGTGGCTCGTTCTCTCCTGGTGTCACTCTCTGCGTAGAGAGTCTCCGCTGGGCCTCAGTACTACTAGGGCCTGCTGGTATGCCTTGGCCTAGTAGTATCCTATGTCCACTGTCTCGTCAAGGATTCACACGAACTGTTAACCTGACCTGCATCAGTATTGTATCATTTTGTATCTACTGGACCCGTGTGGGTTACTGTATACTAATTGTAACCTGACCTGTTTCTGTATTGTATCATTTTGTATTTACTGGACCCGTGTGGGTTACCGTATTTCTTGTATTATCAATAAACTGCGTTTTACCATAACCTCCCGAGTCTGTGTGTCAGAAAAGCTGTTACAAGTACTCTACTCAGGAACTTGTCTGTACAGGTGCGGAACTGTAGTAGATTCTCAGGTGTGGACCTGAGGCGGTTTCTCTCCACTTGCCTTCTGGAACTCAGTCAGTATCACTACAGCAGCACTATCCTTCCTGATGTCATCTACATTGTATGGTGTTCTTGCTGTTACCGTTGTTCTGTACGTTGTGTATCTTTATAAAGATTGCGTTACCTTCAATACTGGTTCAGTTCTCGTTCTTGAATCCGTGACAAAATGCCACCCAAAATCTGTCCCGAAAGGATCTTAGGTGCGGGCGTTTCCCGGACGCACAGGGCAAGACTTCAACAAATGACCAGATCTGCCACAATACAAACAGAGACCTTCCCTCCGTCAGAAGGCTCTCTCCTCCCCCGAAAGGCGAGTTGCCCCCAACTGCATGGGTTCACTCCCGTCCAAAACAGGCCCAGGAGGCATGGGAGACGAGGGAGGAATGGATGGGTACGTAAAGCTGGGAGCCTACGCAGGCAATCCCTAAAAGATGGTCTCACCCTGATCCTGGAATCGATCAGTATCGTAAATGAAATTAACTCATCCAAGTCTTTAGGTATGTCATGAGCAGCAATCTCATCCTTGACCATATCTCAAAGACCTTGGGAGAATTCTGCTACTAAAGCATCGCTGTTCCAACCAACCTCCGCCGCCAGAGTACGGAATTCAATCGCGTACTCTGCTACAGTTTGAGTACCTTGGCGTATGGTCATGAGGTGTTTGGAGGCAGAGACTTTACGACCAGGCATGTCAAAGACTTTACGGAGAGTCCACAAACACCAGAAAGTCATAAATAATGGGTTTGTCCATCTCCCACAAAGGGTTGGCCCACTCCAAAGCCTTGCCAGATAATAGTGAAATCAAAAGACTGACTCTACTGTGATCATTGGGGGAACGCTTGTGGTACCATTTCCATATATATGCACAGTTGATTTATGAACCCACTGTACAGTGATGGGCCCCTGTCATAGCGCTGAGGCAAAGGCGCGTGCCCAGAAAAACCCCTGATCATGCTTGCATCAGGGTTAGCTGGTGCTACCGGTGCTGGGTTCACATCGGGAGAGGCCACTGGTTGTCCGACAGGGTGGTCAAGGTCCATATGACATACAGGTACCATGGGGAGGCAACAGCTCCTCCCTGTAGACTGGAACAATTCTGCAAAGAAATTGTGGGTGGAGCCTCCCCTTCCTCCTTATAAGGCTACCTCACTAGCCCCGCCCCAGACAGACCGTTACAAGCCTATGAAGTAGGGCAGCAGGAAAGAAGAAAGGAAAAACTCCTGTAAGAGATCCAAGCAGACTCCCATGTCCAGCAAAGTGAAACCAAGCTTGGCTCCTTTCACTGGGTGGGAGACCTGTATGTCATATGGACTAAGAGAAAAGGATTTAATAGGTAAGACTAAAATTCTCTTTTCTCCGTCGTCCAATATGACATACATGTACCATGGGGATGTACCAACATTGAGCTCCCAGGGTAGGAAGAGAAGGAAAGGACCAAGCGCCAGTCCCCATGATACCCCAGTTCCCATGGACTATCCAGGACACGGAACAGCCCAAACTAAACTAAGTGTCAACGGACACTGAATAACAATAACCCAGCACACAAGAACAAAAGCCAACTGGGCTCAAACAGTTAAAAAACGGTAGGGCACAAAAATGCCTCTAGGACCTTCCTATCAAAGCTGGCTTCAGCCGAAGCCAGAACATCAACATGATAGTGTTTGGCAACGGTGTGCACAGAGGATCAAGTAGCCACCTTGCACAGATGTTCAGCAGACGCCTGATTTTTGTAGGCTCAGAAGGCTCCCAACAGACCTAGTGGAGTGTGCTGTAATGCAGAAAGGAACAGGATTTTGAGTTCATAAACCTTGCAAATAGTAGACTTAATCCAAGAAGCAATAGTGACTTTGGATGTAGCCATACCAGCCCTAGGACCCTCAGGGATAACAAATAAGGCATCAGTCTTACAAAAAGACTTAGTATGGTGCACATAGAACTTAAGGCAACGTACAACATCTAACAAGTGGATAGCTCTCTCCTTGTCAGATTGGGGGTCAGGACAAAATGAAGGCACAACAATCTCCTGATTAATGTGGAACTCAGAGACCACCTCAGGAATGAATTCCTGGGCAGTATGAAGAACAGCCTTATCCTTGTAAAACACCAGGAAAGGCACTTTGCAGGAAAAGGCCTGCAATTCAGCCACTCTGCGGACAGAGACCACAGCCAAAAGGAAGGCCATCTTCCACGTCAGACGGCGCTGGTACGTTTCTAAAGCAAGACAAGGAGTCAGACGGTATAGTTAAAATAAACTTTATTAGAATAAAAGGTAGCAATGCAAATAGCTAGAATAACGAGAATAAGCAGAGGGAGACGGAAAAGGCCAGATACTATATCAGAAATAGGAGTCTGCCAATGGGTCAACCACAACTGCTGGAGACTAGGCCGGAGCCAACTGGTAGTCTCAGTGGTAGTGAAAGGAGTACAGGATATGACCCGAAGTCTCTCGCTAGGTAGCGTCAACGGAGAACACTGACTCACCCTGCAGTCAGTTAGGAAGAACTCATCTCCAATAAGGGATCACAACAATGGAGACACTGACCCACACCTGCAGTCAGTAAGCACCAGGATGGGTGTCTGTGAGAAACGGGCAATGCTGTAGAGCAAACAGACAGAGCCACCGGTCAGCACCAGTTAGGACAGTCAGACAAGCCAGGTTCGTACACAGAGCAGATAGTCAGCCAGAGCCACAGGTCTGCACCAGATAGAATGGCCAATAATAGTAGGCAACATTGGGAGGATAGTTGGACAGAGCCTCAGGTCAGCACCAGGCTGGATAGTCAGACAAGCCAGAGTCATACACGGAGAGGGTAGTCAGCCAGAGCCACAGGTCTGCACCAGATTGGATGTCTATAGCCAAAGGAGCACACAGGTAGAATGGTCAGATAGAGCCACAGGTCAGCACCAGAACGGATAGTCAGACAAGCCGGGTCATATCCAAGATACAGGAATAACAGGAACTAGAACTGTACTGAACAACAACGTAAGGGTAACTGGACAGAGGTCCAGTTCCCTTTTAACAAGCAACCCAGGAAGTAGATGGGTGGAGCTATCAGCCCCAAACAGTACAAAACAGAGGCTTGCGACATATAGCAATCTTGCGATCGAAAGTGACGCATGGCCACGAGATGCGTCAGAACACAGACCCCATTCCGCATCATTCTACGGAGCAGATCCGGGTAGCATGAGGACACGGGCGACCACTAAGAACGGCAATCGTGCCTAGGCCTAGTTCTTGTGACGCATGGGATGACGCCGAGGCAACATTTCAGGCCATCGATTACCTGCGTGAACCCACTAGGCATCGCTGGATCTAAGGTAACTGTGACAGGTGCAGAGGAATGGTAGCCAAGGACTCAAAGGGAGGTCACTGCAAAACCAAATTAAGGTCCCACAGGGAGGCTTGTAGACAGGGAAAGCATGAGCAACATCCTGAAAGAAAACCTTGACATCTGCAAAGATGGAAATACGTCTCTGGAAAAAGACAGAGATCCGAAGCCTGAACCTTCAAGGAGCTAAGACTGAGCCCTTTGGGCTTCCTGGTCCAACAGGTAGCAATCAAAATGACCTCCGGACCTTCCATCCGAATCTTCCGCAGAACGCTGGGAATGAGAGGAACTGGAGGGAAAATATAAGCCAGATGAAAGTGCCACAGGATTGCCAGTCTGTCCACGGCAAAGGCTAAAAGGTCCCTCCAACAGGAACAGAAGAGCTGAACCTTTCTGTTGTACCTGGTAGCCATCAGGTGTATCTGAGGAAGACAACACTGCTGCACCAACAGTTTGAAAATGTCTGGATAGAGCTCCCACTCGCCTGAGTCCACCCATTGGCAAATGAGAAAGTCCACCAGTACGATGTGTATTCCTAGAATGTGCATGGCAGAAATGGCCAGAAAGTGATCTTCTGCCCAGACTAAGATAGATTTGACCTCTGCCCAAGCAGGAGCACTTCTTGCAACTCCTTGCTTGTTGATGTAAGCCACAGCAGTGGCGTTGTCTGACTGGACGCGGACTGGATAGCCCCTCAGTGGAAAGGAACAGTACACCAGATCATGACAAATCGTCAGGAGCTCCAGAATATTGATGGACTGTAGAATCCCCTCCGCAGACCATCTGCCCTGAATCCCCAGGTGACCCAGGACTCCTCCCCAGCCCCAGAGGCTGGCATCCATCGTCACAAAGGTCCAGACCTGAATCACAATGATCCAATAGATCCAATAGATCCGGATTCCCATGCCAAGCACGGATAGTGAACCTCTGGATCTCCATGGTGTGAGCCATGGAGTATGGAACTGCTTCCATGGTAGACACCATGTGGCCTGTCAGGGTCAAGAGCTAAAGGCCACTCCAGAGCACGAGATACCAGATGCATGACCTGTTGGATAGAATTCTTGGTCAGGAAAACCTTCCCTTGGCAAGTATCGAACCTGAGACCAAGGAAAACCAGGACCTGAGAGGGGACAGGAGCAGATTTCTCCATATTCAGAATCCACTCATGGTGGAGGAGAATCTGAGCACAGTCTTGGACATGCTGGTCCAGGAGTTCCTTGGACGGCACCTTCAGCAGAAGGTCATCCATGTAGGGGAGTCACCTGAATCCCCTGGGTGTGCAAGAAGGCAATCAGTACACCTAAAACTCTGGGTAACACCCAAGGAGCAGATGTAAGCCCAAAGGGCAGAGAGGGGAACTGTAAGTTCCCCAATTCGCAGGCAAACTTGAGGTGCTTTTGGCTGTCTGAATGAATTGGGAAATGTAAGTAAGCATCTTGTCGATACAGAGAGACCAAGAATTCTCCTGGACACATAACTGCAATGACAGATTGCAAATATTCCATCTTAAAGCATTCAGTCTCCACAAAAGAATTCAGGTCCTTGAGGTCCAAGATAGGGAGACTGCCACCATCCCTCTTGGCCACCATGAAGAGTTTTGAATAGAGACCTAGTCCTCTCTTTTGAGGAGGAACCAGAATCAGGACTCCCTTGTCCAAGAAAGCCTGAACTGCCTCGTTGAAAAGACACAGCTTTTCTAGGCCCAGAGGATTTCTGGACAGGAAGAATCTGTAGGGAGGAAGAGATTTGAAAGGAATCCTGTACCTTTCCGAATCCACCTGCAAAACCCACTGATCCTCAACAGAGGCTGCCCATGCATCTAAAAAATGACGCACGCGTCCACCTATAGGGAATTACGGGCCAGGGTTCTGTGAATCATGAGAAGGCAGACTTACCAGGCTTGGGTTTTGCGGTTGCATGTTTTGAGTGCCACTGGTGTCTGGGCTTGGTGGTTGGGCGCGGGGTGTTGGCCTGAGACACACTTGGATTCTGCCTTTGCATTTCATTTTGGCGGGGACGGAAGACGGTATTTTCTCGCTAGGTTAGGGCGCTTGGAGACCTGAGGCAACAGAGTGTTCTTGCCTCCAGTAGGTTCAATAGAGAAGCAATAGAGAAGTCAGAAGTCCTAGCTGCGAGTTTGACGGCATCAAAATGAGCATCAGTGACATATGTCTGAGCCTCAGGCATGTTGGCCAAGAGGGCTAATATGTACTCCTTAGGGGCACTTTTACTGATAGCCTCAGTAAGTTGCTCACCCCAGATAACGGAAACTCTGGAAACCCAATCTGAAGCCAGGGTAGGCCTCGGGGAAGCACCAATGGCAGCAAAGCTTCCAGCTTTCCATCAGTCATATCCTTTAATGACTTGGAGCCAGCCAAGGACTGAGCAATAGACTTAGAAAGTCTAGTAATAGGGGGATCAACCTGAGGAGGTGTAGACCACTGAGCCAAAGCTGCCTACCAGGAGGGGTACAGCTTGGAAAATCTCTTGGAAAGAGAAAGGCTCCTGTCAGGCATTTTCCACTTGTCCAGGATAACCTGATCCAGAATGGGATTGGGCGAAAACACAGTGAGGGATTTCTTACGCCTCTAAAAGACATCAGTAGTAGTCTGACCCTCATCGGGGTAGTAGTGACCTGCAGGGTCGTTAAAAGCTCCTTAATGAGACCCTAAGCAGAGGGTGTAGGGTCAGCTTCAAAGGGGTCTCCATAAGCATATGTAGAAGGCCCTTCCTCACATGTCCCTTCTTCTGTATCGGCCTCAAAGGAATCCTCCTCAGAGGTTTCAGTGAGATCAGGAATGCCAGGGGCCTTAGGGTCCATAAACATGAACTGAGTGGGGGTTCCAAGAATGGAGGACTCCCTGGAGGGAGACACGGAACTGTGCCATAGAGGACTTTAAGTCCTTGTCCCATGGTGGCTCTTGTTCAGTGCTGGAGGGCCCGTTGGTGTAGTGGGGGCCACAGTGCATGAGGGGCATAGGTGTCCTAAGTATTCTCTAGGGAGCCCTTTTGGCATGAGGAACAATATGCAAGGGGGATCAGAGACACCCTTGAGTCCTTAGTCTTAGGTCTAGCCCCATGCCACTATAGATCCGATATCCTAACAGGAGAAGTGTCAAAACAGTATGTAAAATCCCAAATAATAATTCACCTCAGAAAGTACAAGAAAGTGCTTATCTGGTAAGTGAAGGGTTAAGCTGAGAAGGAAAGCAAGGAGATACAATCCTATGCATAGGATACTCCAGTAAGGAAAGAAAATGATGTCTGAAAACCATCAGCCAATCAGAAGGGCATTCTAGGAGCTGTATTTCTTAAAGGGAGAGTAACACTTAAAATGTAAAAAAAATATGTTGTAGCGTTTATCTACTTGAGTAAAATAAGGATATTCCCACTGCTGAAAGGTATTTTTATTCAAAAGTTATTACAGCTCAAAGCTGAATTTTTTAGGTGCAGTATCACAGTGGCCTGAAATTGCACAGTGGCGCTGTTGCTCTGGTCCCGAGACCATAAATCTCCATAGGATGATGTAGCAACAGCGCCACTGTACAATTTCAGGCCACTGTGATATTGCACCTAAAAATAACTTTTGAATAAAACACCTTTCAGCAGTTGGGGTACCCTTGTTTTACTCAGGGGGATAAACCCTACAACATATTTTTTTTTACATTTTAAGTATTACTATCCCTTTAATTTTGGATCCTAGCAATGCTTGGACCTGAACTTGCGTGCCACCAGGGGCTCACAAGACACTGGGGATGTGAACTGGATCATAGGGCAAGAGGAAATAAGAAGAATGAGCCCTCTCTCAACTCTGGAAGTCAAATGGTTGCGCAAATATGTCCCAAAGCAGTTTGTCCCATTAAAGTCTATGGAGCAAGTGCAGCCGAGCAGTAAATGCGCCTTAAAGGCTTAGTACACCAAAAACACAAATATTTTCAGAGTAATTAAAAATACCCAAATACCCAAGGGCACATGTAGGGATAAATAAAAATGGATGATCCTTAAGGGAAAACCCAAAACATAAACCCATAAACAAATGAAACCAGCAGGGAAGGGGTTCATTTACATAAATGCAGCCATCCAAGCTCCAAAAACCCTGGGATCAAAACAAATAAGATACCCAACATGAGTGCAGGAGTTCTAGACTCCAAGACAATCCCCAGAATGGAGGGGAACAGTGGGACAAGTGGACCATGGCAGTCAAAGAGTTACACGCCTTTTACTTGACTTTGTTCAGATTACTATTAAAAAAAAGCCTCAGAGAGACCATTTCAGGGGAGAGAAACATGGTTTGCATGATTCTCCCCACAGAGCTGCACGGGTCCAAAACAGCACCTGTCAGCTGGACAATCCTCCAAGAGAAGCCAAGAATGGTGGTATCCTTTTAAAAGGTCGCACGCAAATAAGCGTATGACCTTTTGACATATTAACCATGTTGGCTTAATAAAAATGCCGACATGAGACTCTCGCACTGCAAGACAGCATGAGATACTTATGTCGGGTAATGAAAGGTCGGATGATGTTGCCTGGCACAGAGAAGGAGGAATGAACCGCATATCAGGGGTTCTGAAGGTTCTCATGGAGAATAAATGGCTGTTTCACTGCTCTGAACCACTAGCACTGCCAGTGAGACACATGTTGGAGAAGGGGAGAGCAGGGCCGGATTTATAATAAGGCAGAGTAGGCATCTGCCTACAAGCGCACCCCACAGAGGGGCGCCTGATATTGGGAACATTTTTTTTTTTTTTTAATTAGCCTCGCAGGCCCTGCTGTATTATGCATCTGGTCCAAGTGAAGCTCTAGTCTAACCTGTGGCCTGTCCTAGCTTGCTGTGTTATTTGAACTTTCAGCAGACAGGTGGCGACTTGGAAGAAAATAACATGCAGTCGCACTCTAGGCCTCCCGTAATGAGAAGGAGATCGGGCTGCTTAAAAACACAACCAAATGCTTAGTATGCTGTCATGCCAACCACTTAAAGCTCTCAGCCACTGCTGCTACCATGAGGATGGAATGAGATGAGTAAGTGAGGATTTTACAGATACAAGTTTTTATCTGAGTGCCAGAGAGCTATCTAATGTAATGCACTCAAAGGGTTACATGCTGTCTTATTGCATCTGTACCTGGTGTATGTTTTGTTATTTCCAGCTGTAAGAGCGCTGGATTCAAACTCTCTCAGAGGGCTGGGGGAAAAAAAAAACAACAACAAGCATGCACCACAGAGTTTCATTGCAGTCCCCTGCTCCTGTGACTGGTTAAATGTTAGCAAGGGACAACTGCAGCTGCACCTGACTTTCCATAAGACTGGTAGAGTAAAAGTAATCAAAGTTAAAATACAGCAAGCCTGCAATACATTTCTACAGAGAAATTTCTACAGAGATCCTAGCTCAGACTGGAGTGAGCAGCAGAAAAGACTGATAAGGATTCTCTCCCTCGTACTCCCTTTGACACTGCCCTGGCACTAGAAGCAGTGCAAGGTCTGTCAATAGAAGTGTATTGTACAAAGCAAGGACTGTGTGTTTCCTTATGACTTGGAGTTGTAAAGGGAGTCCCAGGGAGAGCATCCTTATCAGCCCTCTCTGTGTGCCCTCCATGCTGCTCACACCAGACTAGACAATAATGGGCGAACTGCTGGCTGTTTGCAGTTCTTTAACCCCGAGTGCCAGAGGGAAATCCATACCATTATATGCCTTGCTTTTAACCCCTTGAGTGCTAGAGAGGTCTACAGCCTGAGACATTTCTGGCATCCAAGGGGTTTTGTGATTTCAGAACATTGCTATAAATCATTTTAGCAATCACAATCCCTGCTACTGCCTTGATTTAATACCTCCATGTAACAGGTTTGCAGAGAAAGTAAAATCATGCTTTTTCCCTTCACATCATATGATACAAATAAATGTAAGTGCCTCATCATGTCCTCTTGCCCACAATCACCCTGGTGTCTTTCACTTACTCATTTTCTTTCTTGTCTCTCTCTCACTTGCCCCTCACTCCCCTTACTTATACCACTTGCTCCTCTCTTCCCCCAGTTGCCTCTCACTTACCCCTCTCTCTTCCCCCTTGCCTCTTTCTTCTCTCAACAACTTGGAGCAAGGGTGTACAATATGAGGTCCACCAGCTCCTGTTGAATAATAACTAAAATTGTCATCTTTTAGTGGTTGTAGTCCAACAACAGCTGGAGGCACAGCTCTGCCTCATAGGGAACACTGCAAAGCAACATCTAAGGTGAAATTGATTTAAGCAACAAACCTTTTGAGTGCTAGGGGATTGAGCAATATATTGCTTTCCAATGTGTTACTTACCTCTCTGTTAGTCAAAGGTTGGGTTTATTAAAAATTCAAAATGTTTTAAATGTGCTACTTTGTCAAAATAAATATTCTTGGGGGCTGTTGGCAACCCAAATCCCAAAGGATATCTTATTTGTGTTTCTCACCCTAGTAACACCAGGATTTTGCAGCTGTAGAGTTCTATACCTCCTAGAATTTAGGGGACGTCTACACACATGATGAGGTTGTCTCTATCTTCCTCCAGCCGTCTTTCTCTTACCAGCCTCTCTCTTTTTCCTTTGAGCCTGTTTGCCCCTCTCTTCCACTGGCTGTCTGTTTAGAGTTAGATTTTAGGCATGTCACATTAATTCTGAATTTTTTGCATATGCTAGCTGTTATATTAAAAGGTAGATTAGACTACTTAATTTTACTGATGTGTGTTCATTTAACTCATTTAATGCTGCAAATATCCTCATCTTGTTTGATATGCTGATCTACAGGAAATTGTTCATGTTCAAAATTACACTATTCTGTACAACCCTTTGAAGGTTGGAGACGTCTCTAGCATCCAGTGGTTTATACTGAAAAGTTATTTATTTTATGTATTTGGTTAACCCTTGGACTGTTATGATTCACATTAATTTGGAGAAACTGGAGAAGGGGGAAGGTAGTATGGCTGTTGCTCCCTCAGAGCATGTGTAAGACTGGATCTTAGGCCTAAGAAAACAGAGACATTTGTATGAGGTTAGCATGGAGCACAAAGATAACTGAGCATCTGAGTGCTAGTGGGTTGAGCAGTGCTCTACTTTAGAATACATTAATTGTCCCTCTGGCACTCAAAGAGTTAAGTGTCATTATTTCTTTAGCTCCTTGAATGCTGCAAATTCCTTGAACTTGTTCAGTACTCCATCTACAGGATATTGATAATTTGTAAAATGACACTTTTTTATATTAACCCCTTGGAGGAAAGAGACATCTCCTGGAGACATTTGTAGAATCCAAGGGGTTAATACAGGAAATTGTGATATTTTTGGTATTTGGTTAACCTCTTGAGAACAAAAGGTGTGTGGAATGCACTTTTTTTGTGTGAAGGGGTGGGGGGCGCTTCATATTTCTGTGCCTACAGGCTCCTGAGATATAAATCCGGCCCTGGGGGAGAGAGACATATGTTGTAGAAGGGGAGAGATGTAGAAGAAGGGGGGTAGAGAGAGAGAGATGCTGAAGAAGAGGAGAGACAGATATGCTGGAGAAGGCGGGAGAGGCACATGTTGGAGAAGGGGAGAGAGAGGAGCATGTTGGAGAAATGGAGAGAGATGTTTTAGAAGGGGAGAGACAGGGTAGGAGAGACACGTTGGAGACATGCTTCCAAGCCACCTTTGTACTTTCTCAGTGTGCCAGGGCTATCAGACCTCTGTAGTAAAAATGTATCTCTTGAACAGTTTTTGCGGTACAACTTCCATCATCCTCATGATGGGAAATGTAGGACAAACAACTGGACAGGCACATATTTAATACGGAGTTCAGAAAGCCCTGGCAATATGGCCTCTTCTGTCTGCCTCTCCCTTAGATGTCTGCACAGCAGCTTGTATACCAGAAGCAGGCAACATGTAGCTCTCCAGTTGTTGCTGTACAACACCTCTCCTTATTGGCCATGGGCCAGCCAAGGGTGATTAGAAGTGTAGTCCAGCAACTGTTAGGGGCTGCAGGGCACCAAATAAGGAGGAGGTGAAGAGCAGGGAAGCATGTTTGCACTGTGAGAGACATTTGACCCAGTGGACATTAGAGAGGTCTCCAAAGCATTGCAGCGGACCCAGCAAGGCTCATATAATCTCACAGAACTGATAGTGTAATAGGCAGTAGCTCCAGCCTGTGCATGATGACATGAGATCCAGCTGAGGCCATCGCCAGCTCCAAGAGGTTACAGATCTTCTCTTTCTATGAAGTGAGAGAGCTGTGGGTGAGTGGTGTGCACAATATAGGACATGGGGATGAGGAATTAGAGCTGTTGAGACCATTTTTGCAGATGGATTATGCAAGAGTGATTGAGGCTATATGGTGACTTATAATTTTGGGACATCATAGTGCATTAATGGGTGGAGAGATGAGGGTGGCGAGTGGGAGGCTATGGGGCACAAGTGACTGCTGAAACATTCACCTTTCTGCAAGATTAAATGCATTCTTGTGTAATATATATCTTATGGTGTATTCAGAGCCTCAGGAGTCACTACATTGCTTGTGTGAACACAACACATGGAAACAAACACAGTCACAAATGAACAAACAGACCAGCTGGGCTATTGCCAAATAAATGGGTACTACCCCACTGGCACTGAAAGGATTAATATCCTCTTGGCAACTGACTCATACAAGGTGATTGCCCGTCAGTAAGCAGAATTGCTACCTAGGGAGGAAGGCACCCATAACAGCACACTTTTATGAAAGGGATCCGGGGCCTCCTTGGCTGGCTGTGAACACTGGGGAGCATTTCGGGAAGGACGTGATATGTTTAGCGTGTGCGAATGGAGGTGACAGTTACTTGTGCCAAGATGGAATGTGGGGAAGTAGAATTGAACCTTTTGAGTGCCAGAAGGGTACGCAGGCACCTACCTGGAGTAACAACTAGTAAAGGCAATGTTCTGAGGCAATGTGTGTGCGTTTTTGGAGCTGCAAGAATTTTATTTTTTTTTTTCAGGGGATAGTGTGGGCATTGAAACTCCTTGCAGAAAATCATGCCTCCGTGTATATTCTAATGAGGCAGTATGGTGGAGATATGAATATTGCCTCCTTCCTGCCACCCCAGGGTATGTCAGGCATGGATGTAGAATTTTGGGTCATGTGACCACATTCTCTTTTATAGTGTTCAGGGACAGTTACTCCCCTCAAAAACAAAAGGAGACACTTGGGATGTATGAATTAACTTTCCTACCTTTTATCCAATCTTCCCCTCTCCAGTAGTGCCTTGTTCCCACCTCCTCTGATGATGGAGCATTTCTCCATGTGACTTGGAATGCTCTCTTGCCAATGAGAGTGCTCCAGCTCACATGAAGGAAGCCTCTGTCAGAGTAGGAGGTGAAAACAAGGCACTACTGGGGAGGGGAAGAGGAGAAGGTTGACAGGCTGTGGTACAGAGCTGTACTGCAGCCTGTCCATAACGGACGTCACCGGTTTATTTTTAAAAGGTAAAATCTCGGGCTATAATGCATTACATTAAAAAAATATATATATATGAATTAAAGATTAACTGGGATAGCACTTTAAGATGATAAATACTTTAACAGAGGTTAGAGTTCCCCTTTAACATTACTGCCTATGCCTCATCTAAATTCAATATGGCCAGCGTGAGCAACCTTTCCTAAAATTCAGTAAAGTAACAAAAAAAGGCCACATCCACTAAGAAGAGGGGAAAAAAAAACAGAACAGACCTCAGAATGTGGCTGCTAGAAAGAAAGACAGACATACAAGGGCATACTCAGAACATGTGCGCTCAAACTGGAAGCCTCTTCAGGCTTCTATACAAACAAAGGAAGAGAAAGAGGAAATGGCTAAGTGAAAACCTTCCTCTAGCATAGAGAAGAAAGGGGGAGGGAGCGCAAACAAAACAATGCCCACTAAGTGTAGTATTAGGGTTTCAAACAAGCCATAAAAAACTATATATAATAAAAATGAAAAGTTATTATGGTAAAATAAAAATATATAAAAATCTATCAAACAAATATGCAAAAAATAAAGAAAAACCTAAAAATAAAAATAATATTTCAACTGGATAACATTAAGGCTGGACTTCAATTATTAAATAAAGAAACATATAGAACGATAAAAGCAAAGTATGAATAAAATAATCATAGTCTTTGAGTATCAAATCATCCGATGTACACGGCAATGTTAATAAGCTGGTGATCATCAATAGTGATAATAGATGGCCCCTTATCCAAAGAACAAATGCCTTTAGGAGTGTATCTTTAAATTCCCTATGTGCAGTCGCGATGTCTGTTCCCCACTGGCTGTCCTCCCGGTTGAGGTGTTCAGACTACAGCTGCTCTGGGATCGAATATGTGTTCTCCTTTCATCTGTGTTCTCCGGGCTTTTAGGGTTAAGTGTTCTCTGTGTGTAGCTGCACCTTCATCTGAGGCATGGGGCGCCGGACCGACCCCATCCTTATTTAAATGTCAATTGACCAATAAGAAAACAGTGATGAAAAAAACTAAAGCTATAAGTGGGTCTGATAAGGACCAAAAATGTGTTGAATGGGAATTTGAATGTATCAATATTTCCTTCGTTCAATTAGAATATACTAATGCAGTGATGAATAAATGTGAAAAAAAGAAACTATATTATATCTAAATAATATTTATATATATATATGGGAGAATCCAAAGATATGTGAGTGTAAAGATACATGTATTTACTTCTGAGGAATGTAATAGAATCACAAAACCAACAAAAGGGAAAAAAATAGTAGAAATTGTATCATTTGAAGGTGGATAATGAGATGTATATCTTTAAAGACATAAATAATTGAATCAATCATAAAAGTGAAAAAATAGAAATTAAATCTATTGAACACATTAAAAATTGAACACCCTCAAAGGCACATAAGCATTAATAGGGAGGAGTGTTAAAAATTTATAAATGAAAACAAAGTACACCATAGAAAGTATACATGTGTACTGTATGTGTTAAAAAACGTGGTTATAAAATAATCATAGTAGTACAACGGAAGATTGTGTCTATGGTCAAAATACCAAGACCAATATTGAATGATGTTATATGGTATGGATGGATAGACAGCGATATAGAAACAACAGACTAAAAAACAGACGTAAAAACAAGGAAACGTGGTATCACAGTGCCTGTGATCCTCTCCTGTCACTCTCGCTTGTGGAGTATGCCTATTTGCTATACTGGTTTGGCCCGCCCCTGGTGACCTTTTTTATGCCTGGCCGCGACACCTGTCTGGTGCCCTTTTGTGGTGTTTCAGAGCCAGTGTTGCTGTTGCGGAGTTCCTGTGTTCCGGTTTCCCGTGTACCGAATTGGCCTGTCTTGACTACGTTCCTGTGTTCCTGCTCGTGATTGACCCGGTCTGTCTGAGAACCCGCTCCGTGATCCGACCTGGCTTGGCTGACATTCCTGTTCGTTATTGACCCGGCTTGTCTGAGAACCCTCTCAGTGATCCGACCCGGCTTGGCTGACTTCCTGCTACGTGACCTGCTAGTTCCTGCTCTCTTCCCCGGTTGTCGCCATAGCGACATTCTGACTTCCGCCACTGCCGTTGACCAGCCTGGCCGTGTGACCTGCTCCTGTCCGGTGTTGCTTGCTCCCAGTGCTGAGTTTTGCTTGATTGCAGAGCTCTGCTGCTGTCCAAAGAGCCTCCGTATTACTTGCAGAGCTATAGTACTTCGCTGAGCCTCCGATCCGTAAAGCTGCATTTTAACCCTAGCTGTGCCGCATTACCATTTGCTGAGCCTCCTCTCTCTGGTTTAGAGCCTAGCCTCTTTGCACTTCATCTGCTGAGTCGGCCGCTTATGCTCTGGTTGGTCGGCGGCTCATTCTACCTTATTGCAGAGTAGTGCTGTTCGGTAACGATTCCGGTAGGGCGCCATTTGGTTCTGGCTCATATGTTAGCGCCTTTGGGGCTTTAGGCACTAGCTAATATCGTTACGGGTGGAAGGCTACTGGCTTCTCCGTTGCAGCACATGGTGGTCCGTTGTTACACCCGTGGGGGCTACTGGCTCAAAGCTCTTGCAGGTTGATTTAGGTATACGCCCGTGGGGGCTATTGGCTCACAACCTCTGGTCTCCGTTTGTACGCCCATGGGGGCTATTAGCTGCTCTTGCAGTTCGGGCTGTACCATGGTGACGCCCGTGGGGGCTAACTACTCAGGCACTTGCAGATTCAGTCATATCCTTGGTTACGCCCTTGGGGGCTATTCTGGGTACTGTTCTGCTGATATTACCTCTGGTCACACAGGGCCTAGCGGCATTCCCTCTCAGTACTCTAAGTGTTATTCCAGCTACACTTACTTCTCCCAATTAACACCTTGGGCGTGCCAAACTCCACAACAGAGACTGTCCATCTATGCATTTAACCCTTGTATGTGTCTCTACTATGTGCCTGTCCTGAGACAATATATGTGATACTCTTATTCTGTATACTGGGCCTGTGGAGGCATATCTGTCATTATTTTGCTATTATTCTATGTTGCCTGTAGAAGGCGATCGTTTGCCTTAATTTTCTTTTAATAAAACTGTGTTTTATTTTACCACTGGTCTGAGTGTCTGAAAAACAGTTACACGTGGTGACACAGAGTATGTAATCGAGAAACTGATCTCCAAAGCCAAACTGAAAATGAATTAATATAGAGCAAGAAAATGGGTTTTTAGAAACACCAGATATCTAATTCCTCATTTAGACCTTGAGGTGACAGGCTTTGTAGCTGGAAGATCCAAAACAATTCTTGTATCGCGAGTCATTTAAATTGGTCCCCATCTCTTTCTTGTGGGTCTATATGGTCAATGATAGTAAACATTAATGTGCTAGGATCACTGCGATGATATTGATTGAAATGTCTAGATATAGAATGATTAGTCTTTTTTTGAATTATGTTTCTTCGATGTTCAAGGAACGTTTCTTTAGCTCAGCTGTTCTCAAACTTTCTTGTGCCGCGACCCTTTTATAAAATTTCTCAAGTTGTGGCGACCCCTAACAGTAAAATTATTTTTGTTGCTCCTTCATCGCTGTAATTTTGCTACTGTTATGAATTGAAATATAAATATCTGGTGGTTTTAGGCGACCCCTGGCAAATCGTCATTCAACCCCCTAAGGGATCCCGACCCACAGGTTGAGAACCACTGCTTTAGCTGGTCTGATTGTGCTGCCAATATACTGTAAGTGACAGGAACATTCCAATAAATAAATTATGTATTTAGTGGTGCAGTTATAAAAAGATGTGATGGGATATGAAGTACCAGTATCTGCACTAGTAAACTGCGTTGTTCCGTGTTGAATAAACTTACAAGTCATACAGGTAGTGTGACTGTGTTTGAAGTTTCCTAGTAATCTCTTTCCATCCATGATGTTAGAGAAGGTAAATTCCTGTTGTTGATTTCGACATTCCGTAAAGTACTTGGACCTAGTTCATTTTTAAGATTTTGAGTCTTTTTTTAAAATCATTTCAGGTCTATTAGGAATATTAGCTAAAACTTTATCACCTTGAAGGATTCTCCAATTTTTCCGAAGGATTTTTTTTGGAGAAAAGGTCTTGCAGCATTATACCTGGTGATAAATGGAACTGTTGGGTTTTTCTCTTTTTTCTTGGTTTTGCTTTGTTGAAGTAGTTGGGCTTGTGGAATTTGTTATGTCTTTTTCATTGCAATATTGAGAATGGATTCACAAGTATGTTTCTCATACTTTGTCCTTGTTCTTCAAAACACACTACAAGACAGTTGACACAAATAGTTATATTGATGCTACTAGTAGTCATAATCCCAATTGGCTACATAACATACCATTTGGCCAATTCCAATGCATCGGCCAAATGGTATGTTATGTAGCCAATTGGGATTATGACTACTAGTAGCATCAATATAACTATTTGTGTCAACTGTCTTGTAGTGTGTTTTCGTGATAATGTTCTCCCTGTCTATACTCAGGTGTAAATCCAATAAAACCATTTCATTTGGGTTGTATTCTACCAAGAATTTGAGACTCAATGGATTTTGATTGAGGGCAGATTGAAAGGATAACATGGATTCTAAATTGCCGTGCCAAATAATGAGTAAATCATTAATGTATCAAGAGTAGAGGATGAGGTTGCCCCCAGATTCGTTATATAAATAGTGATCTTCCCAATATCCCATAAAGAGATTTGCATATCTGGGAGCAAACCTCGTCCCCACGGCTGTACCACGTTTCTGTAGATAATGTACTTGATTGAAAATGAAGTTCTTATGTTCTAAGATAAATTGAATGGCTTGAATGATGAACTTTTGTTGTATTGATGGAGGGTGATAATTTTTCTCAAAGAAATAATTGATAGCTGTAAGACCTTGTTGATGGTTAATTACAGTGTATAATGATGTTACATCACAAGTGATCCACTAGTACTCCGATTTCCACAAAATTGCAGATAGTTTTTGTAAGATGTGTGGAATCTCTGGTGTATGAACTAAGTTTTTGTACATATGGTGGTAGATAATGATCCACAAACTGGGACAGGTTACTAGTTAGTGAATTGATGCCAGAAATAATTGGATGACCAGGTGGATTAGTGACATTCTTATGTATCTCTGGAATATGGTACTATATAGGGGTGATAGGAAATTTTATGTTCACGAATTGATATTCATTTTGATTAAAAAATCCCTTTAGAACAGGCCCAGTTGATAAGTTGTTTGTATTCCTCATGAAACTTGATTGTAGGGTTAGAGGCTAAACGTTGGCAAAACTCCTCATCACCCAATATACGATCAGCTTCTAGTAGATATTGGTCACGTGACTGGATAACTATTCCTCTCCCTTTGTCTGCTTCTTTTATGACAATATCTGGATTATTAAAAGAGGTTATTCAAAGCTTGTCTTTCCAGGTGACTAAGATTCTGTCTGAATTTAAAAGGCTTCTCAAACATTGCTCTGATATCTTTCATCATACATTCCAAGAAAGCTTCGATGAAAGGGCCCAGAGTGTGTTGGGGGTAAAAATGAGATACTGGTTTGAAATTACTATGTTTGATCTGATCTATGAAAACTGAAACCTGTGTGTTGTCTTCATCAGGTGTGGGTGTCGGGGAGTCAATCAAAGGAATTAGTCCTGTAAAGAAGATATCCTGATTAGCTCCTTGAATTGTAGTTGATGCATCTTGAACTCATGTAGAAATAGAATTCTGATGAGTATTTTTGGATTCTAGTAGTGCAAAATGTCTGTGTAAAGTAAGCTTCTGAACAAACTTGTGAGTATCAAATATTTCAAAATGATTTGGTCTTTGGGAAGGAGCAAATCTGAGTCCTTTAGATAATAACGTATTCTCTTGTTCAGTAAGAGGGTAAGGTGATAGATGCCCAAGATGGTGTTTCGAGATTGATCTTGATGTCTTTTGCTTAGTCTTTCTACTTCCCTTTCTTCCTCATTTATATCTTGTTCTTTTTCTCAGTTGTTGATTTTTTTTTATTGTTGTACCCCTTGAAATTTTTCCATTCTTTTTTCTTATCCATTCTTGAAAGGGGGGTTGTGAACCCAACCCTAAAAAAGGAGTTGAAGGAGAGGAGACAGTAGTTTTCTTAGGGAATTTGAGGACAGATTGAATCTTTGGTCTAGCGCCTGTAAATCTGATACTTTTTGGATTGGGAAATGTAACTCCCAATGAAGTTGCAGATGGATCTTCCATTGATAAGGGGGATATTGTCTTGAATCTCTTGTACTAAAGCTGTAATTGGACTCGTAGTTACTGTAGTTGGGAGAGATTGAGGATTTTCACTTAGAGGCGAATATCTGTTGGAAGTGGATACTGTGATCTCTGTTGGACAAGTGACAGTGGATTCTGGAGCTGGAGGATCCAGTATAAGTGTATTGGGGCATGTAGTACTGTTCCCAACAGAAGCTGCTTGACCCGGAGTTTGAGATTGATTGGGTTGGCACAAGGCAATTGATGAATCCTCTTAAGTGTTCATAATATGGGATTGTTGTTGAATAGTTCGTCGTTGGTATGTTCTGATCTGATGTTGTGGATATGCTGAAAAATTTCGTAAGTTATTTGATTGATGTGTTCTATATTGATTAGTATTCCATTTTCTTATATTGTTGTTCTTATAATCATTGTCATCTCTTCCTAGTTTCTTTTGTTTCCTGTTCACTAATTCAAGTTCAAACTTCTTCATGTTGTTGTCGATTAATGTATCCAATTTCGAGAATTCTTTGTGAGAATGGAAATGAAGTAGGACAGTGTTAGTCTTCTCAATTTCTTTTATAGTATCCTCCATTTGTTTAGTTCTGAATTGAATAATATGTTTCATCAGGGTAAAAGAGCAGTTATCCAAAGCTTGATTCCAAACTGTTATAAAGGTAACATCTTCTGATCTAAACGCAGGATCTGATGCACTACAGGATCAGCTGCATCAAAGGACCCTACGATATTCCAATTGAGGCATCAAGCCATTGACTATTGTTTCCTATGACTACTTATTATGACATTTCCTTTTTTTCTTTTTTAAATTTGATTTTTTAATACACTTAGTCATTTGTTGCATTTCACATATTTGGGTTGAGCTATATAGTATACATGCCACTTTAAAAATGTTTTCATATTTTTTCACTTGATCAGTTTTAGTTTCATATTATTCTCAATTTTTCACTCTTATTTTTTTATTTATACAATATTTTTTTCTTATTGTAGATTTCTTTATCTATTTTTCATCACCCTTTATACTCTTTTCATATTTTTTTTGCTTCCTTGCATATTTTTTCCTTCCTTCTAGAGTTACATTTATTCTTTTCATTTCCATTTCCTCCACTCTCTCAGGAGTTATCACTACTAGTAGTTTACCAGGCTCCGGCACTTTCTTTTTGTTTTTCTTCCTCTAGCATACCCTGGTACGTATCCAATAAGGAGGCCAAGGATAGAAGCCCATCTAATGGGGGACTGAATAGCCCCATGCAGGTTAAGAAAGCAAAAAAACACTATCCAAGAGAATTTTTGTGCCGATGCACCACTTTTGAAGTGACTTAAAACTGAGCATGTGTGGTGGGGGTAAGGTGGAGTAGGAAGGGAGTTTGACTTTAGAGAGCTCTTTTATACAAATGCCCTGCCTTCCTGGCCAGCAGATATTTTACCTCAAGTTTCCAGTGTTCCTCATTGGAAGAAAGAAAAAATGATTTCACCGGATGCTAAAATGTCATAAATCTCATTAAGGTATGGAGTCTTTTACATGAGTGGTACTGCAAGGATTTTCATGTAAGAGAAAGTTGTATTTTAGAATTAAAGTTCTATTAACACTCCAAGGAGAAGAGAGTTGTGTAACACTTTAAGAAAGCATAAATTTTGAAATAGCTGTTTGCAATTATACTACTGAGATACTGGGAAGCTGTTACTATGCTGTGGAAACTAGTTAACCCCATTTGATATTTTCTCCAGCTCAAGGGAGATATGCTCACTGCATTTCAAGACTGCGGCTGCTTTGACAATCTAATTAACTGGATAAACCACCCCAAAGATTTCATAACTATGCTGATAAAAGCAGTTAGACTGGCTGAACAGACCTCGAGTTAGTGGCAATATTCAGACTGTATAGGCACTCCACACTAACATGCAGAGTGAGAAGCCAACAACAATTTTAACATTAAAGTTACAACCCACACATTTACAACTATATTCATATAAACCCCTTGAGGATCATGGGGTGTGCACCGCATTGCAAAGAATGGGAGGGAAACTACAATGACTACTCTTGGCCTAAATCACTGAAATCACAGTAATCTGGGAAATATTTGCCCTGCATCCATCTTAAGCCTGATACATTTTTGTGATCCAAACTCTTCTGCATCTTCATTGACAGCATCAAAAACTCATTTGCGATACCCCTGAATTATATTTTAGATAGATGTTTCATAATTTAAAATAGTCTTAACATATAGATTTGACATCTATTTTCATACACCTTCAAATATGGGAAGAAAACCAGATTTATATAGTTCAGTCTTAATGTGTTCTTTTTTTTTTTTTCTCAATATGCATATAGGACCATCCAGCTCCATGGGGCCCAGACAGTCTGGTAATAATGGAACTGTCCTCAGTAGAAGCCATTCGACTAATGAAAAGCAAGAAGAAAAGGAGAAGAAAAAGTAGAGAGAGCAAGAAAGAAAAAGAAGAGAATAGCACAAAGTGAAAGAACGTAAGAGAGAAGAAGAGAAAGAAGGCCAGGGCAGGGTGGAGAAGGGAAGGGAGGTAAAAAAAAAAAAAAAAAAGGGGGAGGGTTAGGTGAGATGGGGTATCCATCGCACAGAACCAACATGTGGACAAGGCATAGGACGTCTAATAAGCAGACGCACAGAAATCCACCCGGGGGACCAAATCACCTTGAAATTGTAACTAGAGGAGTGCCTGATCGCAGTCAATCGTTCCACCAGAATAACCCTAGAAACCTCCGCAAGCCTATCAGAATGAGACGGAACGCTATCCGACCTCCAACATCTTGGAATACATGACTTGGCTGCATTCAACAAGTAGGTAAACAATTGCTTCCGAGACAGAGCGCCACGCAGTGCACTTGGAACTTCATTCAAAAATATAGCCAAAGGAGACAAGGAGATCAAAACAGAAAATATAGTGGACAACGTACTCTCCAATAGGCCCCCAATTTAGGACAATCCCACCAATCAGGACGTAGGGTCCTCCGACCCCTACCGCATCTCCAACAATCCGGGCTGACTGAAGGATAGTAAGTAACAAGTCGGGGTCCGGTGCCACCTATTCAAAAGCTTGTAATTAAGCTCCACCATAGTAACTTTCCTGAAGCTGGAAATAGTAGACCACACCTCCCTGCACCAGGTGACATCAGAAAAGGGCAGCTCTAAATCAGATTCCCGCTTAGACCGGCTAGGGTGAGAAGGACAGATCCCGGGGGTAGAAAGGAGTAAGCGGTAGAAAGCAGAGATATTATGGGACCTTGGCTGAGGGGACAAGAGAAGTTTCTCAAAGGGTCGGGGATCTCTAAGCAGATCAACCTTAACCAGAGGTCTCTGAACAAAGCTGTGTAATTGTTTATACCACCACCATTCGCCAGACAGAAGATTCAACTTGGACTGCAGCTCTGAAAAATCAGCCAACTCCGCGTTAGAGGAGAAGTGCAAGGGCAGAAGCCAGCCCTGATGAAGCCAGGAAGCAAAGGCGGTAGCATCCATTCCAGGGGGAAAAGCTGGGTTAAGCAGAAGAGGGGTAAGAGGAGAAGGTTGAGAGGAGATCTCAGTGACTGAGGAACAGAGGGAATTGAAAACCTTTAGAGAAGAGGTAAGTAGAGAAGGAAGCTGTCTTGATGTCCGTATGGCCACCAATGGGAGACCCAGGTCCCCCTCCCCCTTACCCAAGGCCAGCAGCCGGGCACTGATCCTTGCGGGCTTATCCGCCCATATGAAAGAATTTATCGCTCTCTGGAATGACTTCAAAAAGGCATACGTCAAAGAGATTGGTACTGTCTGCAACACATAAAGCAATTTAGGAATAACAGACATCTTAATGAGGTTAATGCATCCCAACCATGAAAGGAAAAGGGAGCACCACTTACAGAGATCTTGGAGCACCTTCTCCAGTAAAGGGGAACAGTTTAATGAAAACAAGTCTCTGTGGGAAGAGGAGAGATACACACCTACATGGAGCCCACAGAAAGGTAGAAATCCACAAGATCGTCTCCTTAAGGTCAGCGGAGATTAAGACCGCCAGCAGTTCCGACTTAGTGATCTTGGGCTTGAGGTTAGACAACAAGCCAAACAACCGCAGCTCCTCCAACACCACTGGGAGGGATCCATGACCACCAGCAGGAGATCATCCTCAAATAAAGCCAATTTGTGCTCCAAGGAGCCAGAATGAAGCCCCTGAATTTTCGAATTATTACGCAGAGGACCGGCTAGCACCTCCATAGTCAATATGAAAATAAGCAGGGACAATGGGCAACCGTGCCTAGTGCTATTGTGCAGAGTGAAGGGATCAGACAGGCCCCCAGGGAGTCGGACCTGGGCAGAGGGAGCTGTGTATAGGGCCTGGACGAATTGACAATAGCGAGGACTCAGACGACAGGCATGCTTCAATAAAGGCCCATGACACTCTGTAACAAAGGCTTTTCCACGTCAACAGACACCAAAAGCGGTGGGATCTGCTTCGTTCAGGCCAACTCGATCATCTATATAGCTCTAATAGTGTTGTCCCTAGCTTCCCTGCCCGGGACATAACCAGTCTGGTCACGATCAACTATCAAGGGCAAGGGAGGGCATAAACGGTTAGGAAGGATCTTAGCATAAATCTTTAGGTTGGTGTTAAGCAATGATATAGGTCTGTAACTACCAGAAAGCTTTGGATCCTTGCCCTCCTTTGGAATAAGAACAATATGAGCTTCAGAGAAAGCCAGGTAGGACCCAATCTGATCAGGTAAGCAACTGAAGACCTCCACCAAGATAGGCAAGAGCTCAGGAAGAAATTTCCCATAAAAAGCCACCGGGAAACCGTCCGGTCCTGGACTACGGCCCGCAGAGAGTTGTCTGACCACCACCACAATATCTTGCTCCACAATCTCTGTATCTAGACCCTTAGCTTGACCAAAGGACAGTTTGGCATTTTTTACGCCCTCAGATAACCTGCGGTTGCATCGTCCAAAGGCGTCACCGTCTGCAGGAGATTGTAAAGGTCTGCATAGAAAGAATGGAATGTGTCCGCAATACCAGGGATGTCACGATGTAAACAACCGGTAGTTTCCTCCACCTGAGAGATAGGGATATGTGTCCGCGGGCCTTTCAACTGCTGGGAGAGAAGTCTCCCAGACCTATTGTTGTACTCATAAAACAAACTACGGGCCCTCTCCATGGAATGAGTTGCCTTTGAGTGCATGAGATGAGTAGCCTGATCCCTCAATTCAGTCAAGGAACGTAATGCAGTATGATCCATAGAAAGCATGTGGGAGGACTTCCGCCTCCTCACAGTGAGGTCAATAAAGACTCCCCTAAGGTAGCATTTAAGGGACTCCCATACCCCCAGGACCGAGGGCACGGAGTTCAAATTTATCTGTAAAAAATCCCTAATCAAGGAGAGTACTTCAGTGCATACCTGGGGATCATCTAATAAGGAGGTGTTTAAATGCCACAGTGCCAGCCTTGGCACTATTAAGGGGATTTCCAACGTCAAGGGGACTGGAGTGTGATCCGACCAAGTAATAGGTAGCATCTGGGCAGAGGACAAGTGGTGTCTATGGGCTTACGAAAGAAAGAGATAATCAAGTCTAGAATAAGAATGGGCAGGGTGAGAGAAAAAAAGAATAGCTACGGGTAGTAGGGTTAAGTAGTCTCCAAGTATCCACCAAGGAGAGGAGATGGAAGGATTTAGTAACTGCTGAGAGGTGAGAATAAGGAAGGATCGAGAGGATGAACAGTCTAAAGCTGGACAGAGAGGCACATTCAGGTCTCCTCCCACAAGTACTAGCCCAGACTGGAACTCCCCAAGTTTAGTCAAAATGTCCACCAAAAAGTCACATTGACCCTCATTAGGGGCATAAATTGAGGCAACCGTGATAGTCAAATCACCCACCCACCCCTTAAGAAATAAGAAACGACCATTCTGGTCCTTAAGGTCATCTAAGAGTACAAAAGGGATAGAACTGTGGAAGAGAATACCCACATCACGCTTCTTACAAGGGGCTGAGCTAAAACGTTGTATGGGTTATCCTCTATTCGCCATCCGGGGGGGGGGGGGCAGAAGCCATAAAATTTGTCTCCTTCAGGAAACAAATATGGGCATGTTGTCGACGGCATTCCTGAAACATCAGGCTCCTCTTATGGAGCAAATTTAGCCCCATTACCTTCATGGTGAGGGCATTAAGTCTAAGCATGTGAGCGATTATCCAAGGTTGACCAAAAAGGGTCTATCTGAGGGCTAGGGGTTCCATCTCTCTCAGGGCATGGGCAAAAGGAACAAAGGGATAGACTGGGGGAGGGGAAACATGCAGAAAGAAGAGGAGGAAAAGAAGAAGGTGATGAAAGCATCAGAGAGAAGAGAAGAGGGAAAACAGAGAAAGAAAAGACGGGAGGAATGAACCCCTCCATACAAAAAGACTGAGGAACCATAGAGACAGTATCATATAAACTGCACTTAGCAAATGAAAAGAATGCCAAACAAAACATAAGTAGGTAAAAACCAGGGGTGTACAAGAGAACATTATCCTGAAACAAAATCCAAAACATTTCTTTAAGGCCCCGATGCAAACAGTAATAGAGAGTGGAGCTCCCAATTCCCCCAGACCTATGGAGCAAATGGCAGAGCAATAAAGTACTCCACCATTCCTCCAACTAGCGCCTACTACACAAAGGGTAGCACCTTAAACGGTCTAGTGGAAACCAGGACACCCACAAGCCAATGATCTTATCTGGCTAGTTCAGATATTCGAAGCATAGGCCACATATAGGAATCCCAAATTCAACATGACACAAAGTAAATGCAAAATAGGGAAATATGGAAAAAATTCCCCCTTCCCCCTCTCCAAAGGAAATCACAAGTCCACCCCCCCGAACCACCTAGAGTCACGGCGGGCGCAAGGCATACCACCGGGCCTCCAGTGACGTTCAGACAGTCGATTCCAAAACGAGGAAACCAGAAATCCAAACCGAGGGGCTCAGGGAGGAGAAGAGCAAGACCTAAAAAAAAAATAAAAAAAAAAATCAAACCCAATCATAAACAGGAGGCTACAAACGTAACACAGGATCTAGAGCATACAAACGGAAACAGCAGAAGCATATTTCAAAAACCCTACCCACCATGCATCTCCCGAATGCACCATTAAAGTCCCAGATCAACTTATTGGCAGATACATTGGCAACGGGACCGGGAACCCCCAATAAGGGGGAGACCCAGCCCCATGGCCAAGGCACGCCCAACCTTCCTCTCCCAAGTGCACCACTAAAGTCCCAAACCATATTATTGCCAGATACGTCAGCAACAGGACCAGGAATCCCCAATAACAGGGAGACCCAGCCCCATGGCCAAGGCATACCCACCCTTCCCCACCCAACCAGTTAAGAACCCCATAATGTCAGACCAAAACCAAGACCCACTGGGGGGGGCATTGGGCCACAGACAAAAATTAGGAGGTGGTGAATATAACATCCCGTTACACCACAAGTCCAGTGAGTCTATCCCCCGAGTGAGACTCTAGGGTCCCATCGGCCACATTGCACAGCAACGGGAGCCCAGAGCCATCCCGAAACGGACTCCTCCATCGGAGCCAGTAAGGTAAACCCCAGAGGCCTCGACATTTCATGCACCCTGACTCACAAGCAATTATGTACAAAAGAGCATCCCACCACCCAGCCTTCTCAAACCCCAACAACCAAACCTGTGGAAAGGTGCCCCCAGTCACTGAAAGAAGGGAGGGGGGGGGGAAACCTCCCCCCTGGGGAGCGGAGCAACACCCAACAGCCTATGTCGGAAATCCCTCCAGAAGAGAGGGGGGTCTGAAAATCAAGTTCCGTACAGGAGTCTAAACTGTAGCTCTGTCAGTAAAGCACAAATCCCCCCATTAAAAAGCATACACAAAGAAGCAAAAACAATACAACCATATAGCTGGTAGGCCATAGCAATACGTTAGCCCACTCTAGGTGGTGTGCCTCCCATATGATCCATGGCAGCTCGTCTCTTTCGAGGCATCAGTTCAGACCAAGGCTGGGAACCCAAAGCTGCAGGCAAGTTCTGTTTCTTGTGAATGATGTCCCACAGCTGGACCTGGGCAAAATTTAACTGGGTACATAATTTAGCTGCATCAGCCGAATCTCGCACCGTAAAGGAGAAGCCCTCATGGGAGACTATCAAGGCAAAAGGGAAGCCCCAATGGTAAGCGATGTGATTGTTCCAGAGTGCATCCGTTAAAGGCTTGAAGGCCCTGCAGAGTTGACGAGTGTAGGCTGACAAGTCATTATACAGTTGTAGATCCAAGTCTTCCCAGAGGAGAGAATGCAGTTAACGAGCCAGGTGCATAACTTCATCCTTTTGGCAGAAAGACGCCAGGCAGCAAATGACGTCACTGGGAGTTCTCCATTCTGGGCCCGAGGCCGCAAGGCCCGGTGGATCCTTTCAATCTGCACTAGCATAAGGTCAATCTTTAGAATGGAGGCAAAAATTTTCCAGCCGTGTCCCGCAGGTCTTGTGGCTGAACAGTTTCGGCCAGGCCTCTGATTTGAATGTTGTTGCGCCTGCCTCTATTTTCAATATCATCCAGATGAAATTGGAGTTTTGCAATCTCTTCTTCCTGATCCACAAGGCGTTGCATTGCCTCTCATTGTGCATTCAGTATGAAGGTGTTTGCCTCCTCCAAATCCGCCACTCAGTCTCTGATGTGCCGCACATCTTTGCGGAGGTCAGCAATGTCGCCACGGACAGAATCATGCAGCTTGTCTATCAAAGTCTCCAGATCAGATCTAGTGGGTAAGGAACGAAGATCATCCTTCGTAGCAAAGGAGTGCAGATCAATCTTGCCAGTAAGAGAGGCAAGGTCCATCTCCTGCAAAGGGTCTCGCACACCCGAAGCCTCGGGGCCCACTTGAACGTCCGCCATCTTGGGATCAGAATGGAGCGAAGCAGGTACCTGCCGTGAAGTGATGTTTTCTTTAAGAAATCCTATTATCTAGCACGTCTTCCACGCATGGTAGGATACCTCAGGGGAAAGGTTTTCAGCAGGGTTCGAAGCCAATGGTAGCTATAAAAGCCAGTTAAATGCAGAAAGGGCACAGAGCAGTCTCAGAGTGCATCCATAACGCTCAGCAGTCAGGCCACGCCCCCTTAATGTGTTTTCTTAAGGGCAACTACAAATATAGTGCCTTTTCCACAGACATGCTGATAAAGCTAAGGCTGCTTTGTGAGCCACAGAGTACCAACAGGTAAGAGAATGGGGGTCTAAACAATAACCCCAGGGCTTCCTCTTTGGTCATCATCGTTCTCACCATTTGATTATAGAGCTCCAACAGATTCCACAGCAGTTTACAAATATCTTAATGAGGCAACATAACAATGTACAATAGCGGAAGAATATTTACAGTCAACTTTAAAAGAGATTGGAAACAGAGGGATGAAAGGACACATTACAATCTCTAGGAAGTGAATCGATTGATACAATAGCTCTAAGTGCTTGGAGTTGCAGAGTGGTCCAGCCACAGATTGTGAGAGAAAAGGGTAAGAAATTGACAACTGGCAAGTGCTATAAGGAAATGTAGGGCAAAACATTTAGCTGATAAGCAGGCCTGGACTGGCCATCGGGCATACCGGGCATTTTCCCGGTGGGCCGGTCCAGGCAGTGCCGGCCCATACATGCCCTCAGCATTAATTTAAACTTTTCCCAAGTCAGTGGCATAGCGGGGGAGCAGTGAGCACACAAACATACTGGCCAGCCCTGCAGCCCAAGACTTTGACAGCAGCCGGGACCATGTCATGTGACACGTAGCTACACAGACATGATGCATGCTGGGGTTTTGTTTCATCTATCTGGATGCCACTTTTAAACTTGCACTGTCCTCAGAACAAGTTTGAAAAGTGGCGCCCAGAAAGATGAAGAAACCCCAGCATACACCACGTCTGTGTCGCGCGTGTCACATGGTTCCGGCTGCTGTCAATGCGGACTCAAGAGGACTTCACAAGTGACCAGCTCCCTTCCTCCTCACATAAAAAGGTAAGGGGAGGGGAAATGAGGCACTGAGGGAAGAGGCAAAAGAGGAGTAAAGACTAGACGGGGAGAGAAAGAAAAGGGAGAGACTATGTGATAAAGGGGATAGACTATGTGATAAAGGGGAGAGAAAGAAAAGGGGAGAGACTGTGTGATAAAGGAGACAGACTATGTGATAAAGGGGATAGACTATGTGATAAAGGGTAGAGACTATGTGATAAAGGGGAGAGAAAGAAAAGGGAGAGACTATGTGATAAAGGGGATAGACTATGTGATAAAGGGTAGAGACTATGTGATAAAGGGGAGAGAAAGAAAAGGGAGAGACTATGTGATAAAGGGGATAGACTATGTGATAAAGGGAATAGACTATGTGATAAAGGGGAGAGACTATGTGATAAAGGGGAGAGAAAGAAAAGGGGAGAGACTGTGTGATAAAGGGGATAGACTATGTGATAAAGGGGAGAGACTATGTGATAAAGGGGAGAGAAAGAAAAGGGGAGAGACTGTGTGATAAAGGGGATAGACTATGTCATAAATGGGAGAGACTATGTGATAAAGGGGAGAGAAAGAAAAGGGGAGAGACTGTGTGATAAAGGGGATAGACTGAGTGAAAAGGGGGGAAACTGAGTGAAAAGGGAAGAAAGTATAAAGGGAGGACAAGACCAGGGGCGGATTGTGGTCAGATACTTTTTTGTGTAAGAGGCTACATAAGGGGCAATTCAAAAAGCCAGAGAGTAAACCACCTGCTTTATAGGGGACAAATCAGAATTTCCAGATGATTTAACCCTTTGAATGCCTTGCAAAGGGTTAAATGGGGCTTTTAATATATATATATAAAAAAAATAACGAACGCCCGCCTCCACGCCCCCCCCCCCCCCCATGGGCTGCTCAAAAAATAAAAATGGGCTGCTCAGCCTTAAATGCCCGGGCCTATTTTTTGTCCCAGTCCAGGCCTGCTGATAAGTATCATGGAGCAATTATAAGGAGGGAGACTAAGGAAGAGTGTGATTAGGTTGCAGTGGGAGCCAGTAAAATGACGTGTTCCAGCGTAACAGTAAAGTAAGTACTGTGAGAAGAGACAACTGCAAAACAGGATTTTAGTGTTCTTACCAGTTAAATCTTTTCTATTTAGTCTATATGGAAGACAGATACCATGGTGGTTGAGTCCCTCCACTAGAGAGCAGGACACATCTCAAAAGACAGAGTCTTGAAGGTGGAGACTCCCTACCACTCCTCCAGCTCAACCCTCTCCTTACCCTATTAGCCAGTATGAATGTGACTGAAGCTACACCGACGGCAAGAAGGAAGAGAAGAAAGAAATCACCTTGAAGAGGATTCCACATCCTAGACAGACGGGACCAAACATAGGCCCCTTTCTCTGGGTGGGAGTGTGTTCCACATGCACTAAAGAGAAAAGGATTTAACAGGTAAGAACACTAAAATACTATTTTGTCTTACGTCCATTATGGGACACAGGTACCATGGGGATATACAAACACTAAGCTTCCCAGGGTGGGAAGAAGAAGAAAGGACCTCACGCCTGTCCCCATGATATCGGAGTTCCCAAGGACCATCCAGAATTGGAACAGTCCAAACAGAATAAAGTGTCAATGAATAGGCACAGCACACACACACAAAAAGCCAACAGGGATCAAACATCTGAACAACAGTAAGAAGGAAAAAATGAAGGTCCAAAAACAGGCAGGACTGCCTGAAGGACCTTTTCGGCCAAAGCTGGAGTCAGCTGAAGACAGGAAGACACTGGATGGGGGTGCTCAACAGTTCCGCCCAATCTCAGGAAAGCCAGTCAATTCAATTCAGATTAAAAACCATTCTTTATTCGTAAAGTATAAAATGCTTGGTCCAGCGTGAGATACATAGGAGGAAACGATCCCCAAGTTTATTTAGAAGTGCTTCTCAGCCAAAGGCAACCTGGCTAAACACCACAGGTATGTATGGTTGTGGAGCCAGGAGATGCGTTTCATGCTCTTATGTTAAAGTGGGTACCACTTTTCTTAGCACATCAACTGGAAAAATCTATAATATTAAACAATATATAAATTGTAGAACAACATTTATTGTGTATCCCTTGACCTGCCTGAAATGCAATAAGCAATACGTTGGTCGCACAACACGTGCACTTAAGGAAAAGATCAGAGAACACATTAATTCTATAAACAAAAAAAGATGTGGCTAAACCAGTGGCTAGATACTTTATAGACTGCTCTAACTCCAATATCTCTTTCTTTTCCTTCCAAGGAATTGAAAGGATTTGTCCCCCAGAAAGGGGAGGGGATTTACAGGATACATTAGCTAGAGCGGAGGTCAAATGGATCCTGCTCTTAGACACAGGAAGCCCCGCTGGTGTCAACTCAAGGCATGATGTAATGCTCTATATTCAACATTAGAAAACCGATGTGGTGGTTTCATATGAGCATATAAAATCTGTATGAATATGTAAGCCATGTTATATCTCATCTGAAATATTATATACATATAGAATTTATAGAATATGCAAAGACTTTTTATTTTATAGAATGTACAGTGATTTTCTGGGTCAAGATGGAGTGTAGTCTGTTTCTGAGAAAATGTGTATATGTAATAGCATTGTGTCTGTCTTCATATGTCTCTCTGATCTAGATAGACAAGTGCTTGATTTATAGGCATATGTATATTTTTTTATGTGGTTTTTTTTCAGCGTATAGGACACAGCTTGCGGTTATTGCTACTTAAAATTATGCCTCCCATAGCAGTGCTTTGGCTACTATTTTGGGAGAATTGTAGGGTGTTGATTGATCACAAGAACTTTTATTATTATGTGAGGGTTTGGATTACATTCCCTCCAGAGTATGTTATTCTGTACATGATCCTACTTGGGACTCATAGTCGTCCTGATGGAGAAAGGGCTGACCGTGAGAGTGCTGCAGTCCCAAGTTGGAATATCGTCAGCTGTATATGCTTTGACCTGATTGATTGAAACGGTAGTAGCTATATGATCAGGATGTTCTGAAGTTGTTAGATGCCTATGATTAAGTGATTTTAATTCACGAAACGCATTAGGCGGATCATGTCCTCCTATGTATCTCATGCTGGACGAAGCATTTTATACTTGTACTATAATTAAAGAATGGTTTTTAATCTAAATTGAATTGACTGGCTTTTCTGAGATTGGGAGGAACTGTTGAGCACTCCCATCCAGTGTCTTCCCGTATGTTGAAACCTTGGCCTAGGTTGAGAGTAGCACTGGTTCCGCCAAACGCCAATGAGCTGGGTGAGTGTCTATGACTAAACGTCTTCATATATTAGAAGCGTAGTAACCCTTTACTTTGAGATATTGTGTGTTCAGCTGAAGCCAGAACATCAACATGGTAGTAATTTGCAAAGGTGCAACCCTGAACAATTACCCAGCCGAGGCCAGATTCTTGCAGGCCCAAGAGGCCCCCACAGACCTAGTGGAATGTGCTGTGATCTTGAAGTGAACATATGTCTTTCTGAGATCATAAGCCAGGTGTATGACAGCCTGAATCCAAGAAGAAATCGTAACCTTGGATGCAGGTCGTCCAGCCCTAGGACACTCAAGTACAAAAAAAAGAAACAGCCTTGCGGAAAGGGAACGCACCACATCCAACAAGTGGATATCGCTCTCTTTGTCAGACTTAGGGTCAGTACAGAATGAAGGCACCACAGTCTCTTGATTAATGTGAAACACAGAAACCACCTTGGGAAGAAGAAAGGATTGAAAGGCTGCCTTGTTCCTGTGAAAAAACAGAAAAGGAGGTTTGCAAGACAAACAGAGACTACTTCCAAAAGAAAAGTCATCTTAAGTGTCAGCTGACGCAGAGGGATGGTAGCAAGGGGTTCAGAGAGAGGTCACTGTAAAACCCAAAACCAAATTAAGGTCCCGCGGAGGAGTAGGCACCTTAAAGGAAGGGAAGGCATGAGCCACTCCCTGAAGGAACACCTTGACATCAGGAATGGTAGCAATACGTCTCAGAAAGAACACAGAGTGCCGAAATCAGAGCCTTCAAGGAGCTCAAACGGAGTCCCTTGCTCAGACCACTCTGCAGAAAGAAGAATACCAAAGGAAGGTCAAACTCCTGTGAGAAGACAGTTCCTGTCCTCACACCAGGAATGAAACAAAGACCAAACTCTATCATACACTTTGGAAAAGTCAGACTTACGAGCCTGAATCATAATGTAAAATACCTCAGTTGAGAACCCTTTTCTCCTCAAGATGTGGGCTTCAAAAGCCATGCCGTCAAAGCCATCTTTTCCACATCCTCTTTCCACAGGTAACCTTGGAGAAGGAGGTCCAGTCTGGGAGGAAAGTGGAGAAGGTCCTGAACAGAAAGACTAACCAGGTCCTCAAACTATGCCGCCCTACTTCAGTTGAGAGTGACCAGAAACACAGGTGAGCCATCCATCCTTCCAGAGTACCATGGAAATAACATGGAATAACTTGGAGGAAAGACATAAGCTAGATGGAAGTTTCATGGGACTGACATGGCGTCTGTGGCAAAGGCCAGAGGATCTCCCCTGGGAGCAGAAGGTCGGAAGCTTCCTGTTCTCTCTGGTGGCCATGAGATCTATGGTTGGCACACTACATCACAGTACAACCAGGTAAAAAGGCCTGGATTGAGTTCCCACTCTCTGGGTTCCACATCTTGGAGACTAATGAAGTCCGCCAGAACTTTTTCTACTCCTGGAATATGCATGGTGAATCTGGCCGGAACGCAAGTTTCGGCCCAGCCTAGAATGTAACTCACCTTGTACCAGGATGCGGCACTTCTAGTGCCGCCTTCACAGGTTTTGTATGCCATGGCTGTGGCATTGTCCAAATGAACCCTCACTGGTTTTCCCCTCAAATGTGAGGTCCAGTACATGAGTGCCAGATTAATTGCTCTGAGTTCCAAAACACTGATAAACTAAAGAAACTCCTGTGCAGTCCACTTGCCCTGGACCCCCAGAACCGCACCCGAGCCGCCTACGTTGGTGTCACTCGTAATAGTCTACTCCAGTTTCCACTGCTCCGGGGTCCTTCTTTCAACTCTGCAACTTTGAAACCAGCTTTTTGATGGGTAACAGCTGAAGAAAAATGTAAAGTACTGACTTCATGCACTGAAAATAAATACTGGCCCGTTTTCTGGTCACAGCTTTAATCCACTGAGTGCCAGGGGTGTGCACCACATTGAGCACACCTTTGGCATTCAGAAGGTTAAGAAGCACTGACGTGTAAGAATGCTCAGGTGTCCCCACACAGCTACCTATTCCATGTACGCTGCCTGGAAACTAGTAAAAATGTGAATTTACTCACTCACACAGTCCTATGCTCTCAAGGATATACCACCTTGTCCCATGTATGGTTTTTGAGTCCCCCCTACCATCAACTCCCCACCTAGTGATATAGTGCTGGAGCCAGGCAGGGAGTTTATATACTAATGTTTGACAGTAAAGAGAGCCACTTCCGCCAGATAGGCCATAGGTGAAGGCTGACAATGTTTGGAGTAGGCTGTGTTAGTACAGCAATTTTCCTGCAGGGCTATCTATCAAAGCAGGGGTGGTTGTTAATGGATCAGTTTCTCCACACCAACTGCACCACTCAAGGAAGGAATGCACACAGCTGGTGGTACTCTTTCCTTTTGCACTACTGTGATTAAATGGTTTGCAACTAGACTTCCAATCACAGACTTAATATTATAATAATAATAATAAGATATATAGTAACTTCCAAGAAGCAAATTATTGATGAACATGGTCCACAGTTTTAGGTGTGTCTGGGAAGCTTAGAGAATGAGCTTGCATTTATTACAGAAGCCGATACAAAGTTTTTACAATTGACATTGTTCCATGGAGCTTACAGTCAGCAAGGAATCTAACCAATTGTGCTTGAAACCACATAACCTGCAATCAAAATAAAGCTGAAATAGCCAGCAGAGCCTTCAGTCATCTGTGTTTCATTTTATGGATTCCCTCCATACACACACAAAACCATCATAAGCATCATCACTGACACTACTGGGGATTCCTCCATTTATGGGGAGCCCAAATTGGTATAATAAGACTTAAATCTCACCATCTCACTGTACTGAGATCAAATGTTTCACTGACAGCACCTTCTTGACGTAACAGTAGAAAGAGCGGTAATAAGCCCTTTGAGCGAACAGATCACAGATTTTTGTGTATGAGCAAGGAGAAGATCTGGGTGTAACAGACCCATAGGTTCACGTTCAAAGTGCACCCCTGTGTAGCATTGATGACAGGCCTGTTGGGCATTGGGGAAGGACACGCCTTAGCCACTGAAGTTGTAGACACTCTGGACACATACCCATACTGGCAAGGGTAATGAAACTCATATGTCTTCCATGGAAAAAGGAATGTTTGTAGGTAAACTGATTTAACAGTGCACTCTTGCCCCAGTAGCATTACTAATAACCTTCTCCAATTCTAGTCCAACAACTGCTTAACCACAAATGGAAGAGAGACCAATGACTTCTTGAAAGACTAGTCTGCTGACCATATTTTTTGCCAAACGTAGGTGAGCAGCAACAGAGTCTCAAGACCTTACCAGTAAGCCTAGCAGAATCAAAAGCTGCTTCAGAAAGATTTGCATTACCCTCAAGGATCTTAAACATCCTCTTTAGGAAAGTCTGCATGGACAGCTTCGAAGAGTTGCTCCCCAAATAGAAATGGCCCTTGCCACCCAAGCAACAGCCACAAAAGTTGATTTTAGGAGAGAATCCAGGTACTTATCTGCCTGGGTCTTTAAGCGTCACTTGGAAAGGTGAGAGATCGGATGGTCTACTGTTGGGAGGAGGGGGGTATCCCACTTTAATAGGACATAAGAGAAAGTTTCCTGTCAGGAGATTTTCAGTTCTACAGGACTATCTGGTCCAAGGAATGATGGGGAGGGAAAATTGCAGCCTCCCTTTTGTGCCTCAGATGACTTAGGGTCTTCCTGTAACGGTTTTTTAAGACACTCAGACCAGTGGTAAAATAAAACACAGTTTTATTAAAAGAAAAATAAGGCAAACGATCGCCCTCTACAGGCAACACAAATAATAGCAAAATAATGACAGATATGCCCACACAGACCCAGTATACAGAATAAGAGTATAACATATACTGTCTCAGGACAGGCACATAGTAGAGACACAGATAAGGGTTAAATGCATAGATGGACAGTCTCTGTTGAAGTTTGGCACGCCCAAGGTGTTAATTGGGAGAAGTAAGTGTAGCTGGAATCACACTTATAGTTCTGAGAGGGGATGCTGCTAGGCCCTGTGTGACCAGAGGTAATATCAGCAGAACAGTACCCAGAATAGCCCCCACGGGCGTAACCAAGGATACGACTGAATCTGCAAGTGCCTGAGTAGTTAGCCCCCACGGGCGTCACCACAGTACAGCCTGAACTGCAAGAGCTGCTAATAGCCACTCCGGGCGTACAAACGGAGACCAACGGAACAGAGGATGTGAGCCAATAGCCCCCACGGGCGTATACCTAAGTCAACCTGCAAGAGCTTTGAGCCAGTAGCCCCCACGGGCGTAACCACGGACCACCATATACTGCAACGGAGAAGCCAATAGCCTTACACCTTAGCTATAGTAGCTAGTGCCTTCAGCCCCAATAGCGTTAACGTATAAGCCAGAGCCAAATGGCGCCCTACCGGAATCGTTACCAAACAGCACTACTCTGCAATAAGGTAGAATGAGCCGCCGACCAACCAGAGCATAAGCGGCCGACTCAGCAGATGTAGTGCAAGAGGCTAGGCTCTATACCAGAGAGAGGAGGCTCAGCGAATGGTAATGCGGCACAGCTAGGGTTAAAATGCAGCTTTACGGATCAGAGGCTCAGAGAAGTACGATAGCTCTGCAAGTGATATGGAGGCTCTAGACAGCAGCACAGCTCTGCAATCAAGCAATACTCGGCACTGGGGCAAGCAACACCGGACAGGGGCAGGTCACACGGCCAGCCTGGTAATCGGCAGTGGCGGAAGTCAGAATGTCGCTACGGCGACAACCGGAGAAGAGAGCAGGAACTGGCAGGTCACCGGAGCAGATTGTGACCTGGTCACGTAGGAGGAAGTCAGCCAAGCGGGGTCGACTCACTGAGAGGGTTCTCAGACAAGCCGGGTCAATCACGAACAGGAACGTCAGCCAAGCTGGGTCGGATCACGGAGCGTGTTCTCAGACAAGCCAGGTCAATCACGAGCAGAACACAGGAACGTAGTCAAGACGGGCCAATTCGGTACACGGGAAACACAGGAACTCAGCAACAGAAACACTGGCTCTGAAACACCACGAAAGGGCACCCGATAGGTGTCACGGCCAGGCATAAAAAGGTCACCAGGGGCGGGCCAAACCAGTATAGCAAATCAGCATACACCACAAGCGAGAGTGACAGAAGAGGATCACAGACACTGTGATACTTCCTTGAAGGAATTCACAGGTCTGAAGGACGAGTCAAAATTGTCAACAATTTCCCCCTCCTCAACAGAGGTGTATTGGCTCTCTAGTCGTGGCGTTCATTCTCCACCCTGGCTGTTTGAGATCCCCTTAAAATGTCCCTTCACATTAGGACAAAAGCATGAAGTAACAGCCACCTCTTCCCAACCTGAGTCCACTGAGTGCAGTAGAAACCATAGCATTGCTGATGATGCCCCATACAACATGGCCAATGTGAGCGCAGTTTCTTAAATGTGCCACTGGCCCATACCAGAATAACCAAAACAATATACATTTTATAAAAGTAATGAAAGAGGCCATATCTGATAAAGAGGGGAAGAGGAATGGAACCGACAGAAACAAAGAACAGAGTGAAATATTTAACTACAAACCTCAGAGTGTGGCTGCTAGACAGACAGGGTCAAACTTATGGACCTGTGCGCTCAAAAACTATAATTCTCTTCAGTCTTCAGGCATAAGCAAGTTAAAGGGATAGTAATGTCTATATTAAAGTTCTGCTCCTAGTCTTCTTTATACTTTTTATAACACTTAGAGGTACGTTTAAGTACTTACAGTTTGTAGTTTAAAAGATATTTAAGCTGAAAAGATCCCCCTGTGACCTTGGAATGAAAAGCTCAGAGAGATCCTTATATTGACCTCTCATATACTTGTATATTGTGATAAGATATCCTCTTGTCTTTTCTCTAGAGTAAATAAACCGAGTTTGTCTAGTCATTCCTCATATGTCAAGTCTTACATTCCCTTAATTAATTTTGCTGCTCTTTGCTGTACTCTTGCCAGTTCTAGAAAATTCTTTTTTCAGAACTGGTGCCAAAAACTGCTCTGCATATTAGAGGTAAGGTCTTACCAATGATTTGTACAGTGGCAAAATTAAGTTATCCACTCTTGCTTCAATTTCCCTTTTTTATGCAAGACAGGACTTCCACATTTGTAGTTTACAAGGATTACCAGAACTCTCTCTAGCAACAAGTCCCCTAAAAAGATTCCATTAAGTTCATAAGTAGCATTAGGATTTTTTCTTCCCAAATGCATGACTTTACACTTTACCACATTAAACCTCTTATTCCATTTCTTTGCCCAATCTGCCATTTTATGATAAACAAATATTCTGTTACGAATTCATTACCCTACATAAGTTAAATGTCCTCTGCAAATATTAATATTTTTCTTTCTATATCTATTTCCAGGTTTAAACATATGAAAAAGCAGCGGACCAAGTACTGAACCCCGAGGTACTCCACTCTCAACTTTACCTGTATTAGAGAAGGTTCACTTTTGAAAGGTTGCATGCAAAAGAGTGTAACCTTTTAAGTAATTCTCTAGGCTGCCAGGATCAAAATGGCGACATGACAATCTCGCACTGCATGACAGCGCGAGATTGTCATGTCACCTACTTAATGGTCGTACATACGATCGCAGTGCAAGATCACAGTTCTAATATGTAAAGCCAAATGGTCAAATATTTTTAAAAGCTGGAGCGCCTCCATGCGCTGCCTACATAATAAAGAGTGCGATCAAAGTATTGTGTAGGCAGCACATGGAGGTGCTCCAGCTGAATGTGTCTCTTACTTAGAATGTTTTAAAAGCTGGAGCACCTCTGTGTGCTGCCTACATAATACTTTTCCTTTGATCACGCTCGTTATTATTTAGGCAGCACATGGAGGAGCTCCAGCTTTTAAAACATTCTAAGTAAGCAACATTCTAAATATTTTACCCTTTGGCGTTACATATTAGAACTGTGATCTCGCACTGCAACTGTATATGCGACCATTAAGTAGGCGATATGACAATCTCGTGCGGTCATGTAGTGCAAGATTGTCATGTCGCCTTTTTGATCATGGCGACGTAGTGAATTACTTAAAATGTTGCACGCTCTTAAGCGTGTATCATTTCAAAAGGATACCTTAGAGAGCTGTCCACTATCCTTCAACCAGTTTTCTATCCAATTGCAGAAGTTATCCCCTAACCCCAGTTTCCTTAATATATACCCCAGCCTCCTGTGTGGCAATGTACCAAATGCCTTTGTAAAATCTAGCTATTCTATATCTACTGTTTTACCATCATCTAGGTTGCTGCTCATCTCTTCATAGAAGCTCAAAAGATTAGCTTGGTACAATATATCCTTCATAAAACCAAGCTGATCATTGCTAATAGTCTTATTTTCTGCAGTGTAATCCTAAATAAAATTATCCTTATGAGTTCTCCCACAGATCTATATTTCACTGGTTCTGTTTTACTTCCTTTCTAATTAAAGGCATTACATTGGCTTCACACCAGTCTTGTGGCACTGAGCCAGTGGTGAGAGATTCTTTAAAAAGAGGGGTCTTACTAACACTGCACTGAGTTCCTGAATAACGGCTGTATACCATCAGGTCCTGGTGCCTTGCCAGTACTAATTTTGTTCAGTCTTCTCTTTACCTCTTGTGCTAACCCAATATCTGATTATAGTCTGACTGTATACAGTAGAGGATCTAAAAGATCTGAACAAGTACAAACATACATCTTTTCTGGTGAAATTAAAAGACTGGAATAAAAGCCTTTGAAATGTTATTCCTGTGGTACCTGGTACCTCTGCCTCTAACATGCTCTGCAGAGCCTGATGGAATTCCACTGTGAGCCATCTCTCCTTTGGAACTCTGGATATGAATAGGCAGAAAACAGTGAAAGACATCCTGCATCCCCCGAAAATAACCTTAAGTCCTGATGGAGTGCCTCCACTGAAGGACATAGTGTCAGAGTCTTTCACATTGGAGGACTGGGGGGGGTTTCCAACTCCCCTCTTTAAGGATGAGACAGGCTTAGCATCTTGGCACAAGGCTTGTTTTGGGTTGAAGTAGGCGTGAATTTACCAGAGTAGTAAAAGGAAGACTCAGATTGTCTATCCTGATTACAGAGACAATGGAGAGTCTCCTCAATCACTAATATAATGAAAGTTGCGCTCTCCTCTTGAAATCAAACTTGTGATTTTTTTTCCATGTAGTAGAGTGCTTTTGCCACCTGTGGTTTGACTGAATTTTATTCAGCTCAGGTCCAAAAAGAAGGGAACCTGTGAAGTGTAGTGCCAAAGATTTCTTAGAAGCTGAATCTGCACTCCAGGTATTCAGCCACAGGTGCGGTGAGATGTGAAGGTTTACTGAACCACCATAGTATGACCACTGCATCAACCACTATGGCTTGTGGGATCCTGGAACAAAACTGGGGAACCTTGAAATTGCCCAGTGACACCATAAGATCTCCCACTAGAAGACACCACTCCTGAGCTATGGAACTGAAAACATTTATTTAGTTCCCATTCTCTGGGATCCAATCAGGTGTTAACAGACATCCTGGGATATGAATGGCTGATATTGCAGGAACATGGGCTTCCAATCAGAGGAGGATCACCTGAACTTTGGAGCACGTTGCAGCACTTTTGGTCTCTCCTTGATGACTGACATGAGTCACCGCTGTCTCGTTGTTGGACTGAGTCCAAACAGGATTAGTGAAGCAAGTGGGACCAGAGCTGAAGAGCCAGACTGATTGTCTGGAGATGCAGCACAATGATCGAAAACTTGCTTTGGGGGCTGAAACAAAGACCCTGATCCCCCAACCTAACAGACTGGCATCACATCACAAGAGTGAAGGGTATTCCTATTGTAATGTGGTTTTCCTGTAGCAGTTACTCTAGATCCAACTGTGTCTGGGTGCACAGAGATGTCACAGGACAAAACGACACAGCTGTCTGGGCCACTTCCTCAGAAGGTCCAGTTGAAGGGTCTGCATGTGAAACTGGAACCTCAGAGAAGGGGTAAAACTTGGCAAATTACTTGGAAACAGAAGGTTTCCTGTCCGGAGACTTCCACTCAGACACAAGGCGGTCAAGAGTGGGGTTAGGTGGAAAACAAGGATAGGGCCCTTTAGGCTCCTGAAATACATCAGAGGGATCCGAAGAAACCTCCTGAACTAAGGGAATGTTTATGGTAGTTAAGACGGCTTTGATCAGGCCCTCAGCCGAGGGATCAGGATCAGCTTCAAAGGGGTCCCCAAAAAACTGAGAGGAGCCCACAGCAGAACATTCCTCAACGTCTGAATCCACCAAGAGTTCCTCCTCAGAGGAATCTAATACATCAGGTACTCCCTGCGGTTTAGGCAGGGAAGATCTGACGGAAGTAGGGGTCTGCCAGGAGTGGAAGACCCCCTGTAACTGGGATGGAAAGAGCTGCAATGTAGACCGGAGGTCTCTAGTAGCAGCCTTGAACTCTTGCACCCAAACTGGCTCTGATGCATGGCTGGAGGTCCCTGGGGAAGAATCAGGGACATTAGAACATGCTGGGCATAAATGACCTTTGAATTCTCTAGGTAACCCTGAATGACATGAGGAGCAATGCCCAATAGGGGACACAGAGACCCCAGCATCCTTAGTCTTAGGCCTGGCCCCAAGCTCTAACGGAGTAGACATTCTCACAGTGTCAAAACATTTAAAGTATAAGGAATCACCCAAATACAGTGTGGAAGATTAAAATCTCATCCCAGAAATCGCTAAAATGCACTTATTTGGCAGGCGAAGGGTTAATCTGCAGAGGAGAGAAGGAAAGTCCAAACCTAGAGTAGGATACTCGTTCAGAAAAAGCACAAAATGTCTGCCTTGGCGGGAGCCAACTAGAAACGAGCGAAGCAAGCGCTCATGGGAAATGTAGTTTTCCCAGAAAAAGTACCCTAATAGTGCTCGAAGCCCCCTGAGCCCCCCAACACCCACAAAACGTTGACCGGATAATAGAGCAAGGGCAGACAAACAAAATGAGCCCTCTCTGAAGTCGCTACGATGAGCGGTTGCAGAGATATGTCCCAAACTGTACATGTGGACCTACAGCACTCAAAGGGTTGCTCACCTTTCCTGCAGATCTTCTGTCTTCAGATCACCATGTATTAAGAAGAAGCCTCAGTGGCCAACTTCTGGGGAAAGAACTTGAACCCAAGATTTTCCCCCCAGGGCTTAAGGTCCACAAAAGCACCTGGATACTGAGCTAGCCACATCTAAGGACATTGTCAGTTATGGTAATCAGCCTAATGGTGGTATTCCATTTTTAACTGAAAAATAAAAAATAAGCTAAAACTATAGCAGAACTGTTCTCTTGTCTGTATCTTCACCAAGAAACAAATCTTACTAGAGCTGTTTGGGCTAGCTGCAGCCAAGGAGGGAAGGTAGGCTCCACCCCCTGCATTCACTTCTAGAATTGTTCCTGCGTACTTAAAGGGGCGGATCATCTACCCAAAGTTACCAGTAACCTGTATTGGATGACAGAGTAAGAGAGGGCGGTGAACTGAAAGTAACTGACCTGAAAGGTAAAGAGCAAAAAACTCTGATCCAGATTAATCTGAAGGCATCCTGGAGGTCTAGGGAGGCCAGGAACTCCCAGGGACACATAGCTGCAATGACAGACCAGTCACTAAATCATAGAGCTAACACAAAGTGGTTGAGGCACTTTAAATCCAGAATGGGACAGCAGTTCCATTGTCATGGCAATCTGAGAAAAAATCAAAACAAAACACAAAATCAGAGAAATGGCACAAAACAACCCAGCATTAAATATGAAAGGAAAGACACCTCAAACAAGAGTTATTAGCGATAGGAGCTAGCGGGAGAATCCAGGGATCATGGCTAGGTTACATAGGCAGAATGTGCTTCAGCCTAGGCCGTATAAAGGTGCTAGCCACAAGGTTAGTTAGCCCCCTTCGGTGGAGCAGAATGTAACCCAGGATAAAGGACCACGGTTAGACTATACCACAATAACCCCAGGGAGAACTAGGAAACTCCAGCTGAACCCCAAAATAACTGAATACGTGCCAGGAAAGTAAGGCAGGAGACTGGACTAGCAGAAGCTGCAGTGGATTGAAGTGGACCAGGATACAAGAACAGTAGGCAGAGGCAGAGTTTGATCGAGCAGAAGACAGCAACAGAGATCAGAGTGAGTCCAAGGCTGAACAAAGCTTAATTACAGGCTGTAGTTGTCAACAAGAATGGGTAAGAGACACAATTGGCAGGCTGAAGCAGAGTCATTAACAAGTTGAAGTCGGCAAGGGAATGAGCAAGGACACAAAACTGGCAGGCTGAAGCAGTGTCTGGAACAAGATGAAGTCGGCAACAGATCCATGAACTGAACTGCAGCAACAAAGCAAGGACAGACAACTCTTTGTTAGCAAATCAAACTAGCGTAGCTACATATTAAGAAGTGGAAGAATGATGAAGAGAAAGGGAGGAGAACCAAGTATATGCCTAGTGGCACCTGTCACATGTAATAACAGAGAAGATGAGGCTCCCAGAAAGTTCCTGACCGGCATGGCACTGGCAAGTAATTATGACACACTGTTTTTTTGGGGAATGATAAAAAGATGTGTGAGGAATTCTTAGCACTCCTGCAATGTAACAAGTACAAAAACCTGTTTTTCTAGAAGAAAAGATACTGACTTTTTAAAACAGACGCACCCCCTGAGCTGGATGGAAAGGAACTCTGGACAAGAAAACATAAAAAAGCTTTGAGGAGAAAGGATCTGAAGTCTATGCAGAACCCTTCAGAAATTACCATCAAAACCCTCTGATCTGTCACCGAAGTCTCACACACATCTCAAAGAAAGGGAGGTGACACCCAAGGGGCAGAGACAAGCCAGTACCCTAAGAGTAATATGGAAGTGGGCTAGTAAGCCTTAGGCTTCTGAGCAGTCTTCTTGCCTGCCCAAGCCTGTTTGGGCTTTGGGGTAGGGTACTCTTGGAAAGCCTGGAGGAGGTTGAACCTGGAGCTCTCCATACTGGCAGGGGTAACAAAAAAAAACATGTCTTTTTAGGAAAAAGGCATGCTTTGGAGGGAAATGAAGCAACAAGGTACTCCTGCCTCCAGAAGAGTGACTGATTAATTTGTTTAGGTCATGGCCAGACAACTGTTTTTCCGTAAAGGGGGGGGGGGTCAAAGAATTTTTTGGAAGACTAGCCAGCTGACCAAATCTTGAAACATATAATGTGATGCACAGCCACAGAAATATCCAAGTTTTTCCCAAAACACCTGGCATCATCAGAAGTTGCTTCTGTAATATATGCATTTGCCTCAAGAATTTTGGAAAACCTTTCCTCTTTGAGAACATCCCCTTGAATGGCATCTGAAAGCTGTTCACCTCAGATAGCCATAAGCTCTAGTGACCCAGACTGTAGCAAAACAGGGTCGCAAAGTGGCACCTGTAGCAGTAAAGGCTGCCTTCAATAAGGAATCCAAGCGTATGTCTGTCTGATCCTTCAGAGTCGCAGAGTCTACCAGAGGTAGAGCAGTGTTCTTAGCAAGATTAGGGATAAGGGGATCAACTTAGGTGTAGTAGTCCACTGTTTCAAAGCCTCTACTAAAAAGGGGTACAGGGTAGAAAGGAACCTGTTAAGAATATTTTTCTATCAGGTGTTCTCCATTCAGACAGATCTGGTCCAAAGAATGATGGGGAGTAAAAATGGGTACCACTTTTTTACATCTCAGGGAAATGTCTGGTGAAGAAAAACTAGAATCAGAGGCCTCATACCTAAAGAGTCTCCATGACCATCCTGATAAACCCATCAGCTGATGGGTAATAATCCTCCTCATAGATATCCCCCAATGACAGGGAGGAATTCATCTAAATCAGTCTCACTTTTTGCATGCATTTTAAGCAAACAGTGTTTCTCCAGCCCTTCCAAAACAGTGACCTGCCGAGGTCTATACAGAGTCCCTATGGTAACACTATGGTTATCCAATTCAATTTAAGCCCCCTCTGACCCCAGAAAGATGAATGGGGCAGAGAACTCATTAGAATTGTGGGTAAAATTAAGATGGCTTCTGTGTGGACACCCACTCTTAAAGGGGTTGTGTTGAAATTTCAAAAAGACACGAGAGGATTTTAGTCTTACCTGTTAAATCCTTTTCTCTTAGTTCATATAGCTTACAGGTAACTCCTGGAAGGCGACAACCCCTTTAAGCAGGTTGGAACAATTCTTTGAAAGAATGCAGGGTGGAGCCTTCCTCTCCTCCTTAGCTGGTGACTAGCTAGATCTCTCCCAGTTAGATTTGAGACAGTAACCTATCTAGCTAGAGAGCAAGAAGGAAAAGAGATAAAACTCCTGTGAGCATGAACCCGAAAGGACTCCCACGTCCAGCCACAGGAGAACCAAGCATGGTCCCTTGACAGGGTGGGAGACCTGTAAGCTATATGGACTAAAAGAAAAGGATTTAACAGGTAAGACTAAAATCCTCTTTTCTCTGTCGTCCAGTATAGCGTACAGGTAACTCTGGGATGTACCAACATTAAGTTCCCAGTGGTGAGAAAGAAGGCAAGGACCAAGCAGCAGTCCCTATTATACCAGAACTCCCGTGGACTAATCAGAGCAAAGAATAGCCCAAACAAAGTGTCAATGGACTACACTATATATACACTATATATGCAAAATAGGAAATACGCAAAACCAACAATGCTATACTGTACGCCAACACACAACTATGTACACCAAATGCTCTACGCAAAGCTCTGTATGCTAAACGATATACACCATACGCAAAGTGCTATACGCCAATGGCTATGCGCAATACACAAAAAGCTATATGACAAATGCTATATGCAATACACCAAACACAATACTTACAATGCTATTAGGCAAAATGCTTTATGCAATGCACTAAACGCAAAACACTATAAGCAATACACACAAGCTCACATGCTCTCGCTCACACACGTGCACACCTTTTTTGAGCTGAAAGGGCTATGCATTGATAATTCAACAAGCCAGTTATTAGAACAGTCATTATTAACCGCACGGGCAATGTCATGCCAATACTGCTAGTAAGTTAAAGAAACAACCCCCCCCCAAAAAAAAACACTATATATATATATATACACACACACACACACACACATACACACATACATATACACATACATAGATACATATAGTTAATAATAATTTAGTTAAATTCTACTTTCCTCCAGTCTTAATGGATGACCCCTTGATTTCTGGACCACTCTTTGAGTAAAGAGTTCCCACAGTTTTTTGTTTGGGCCTGAATATATTTGTAAATAAAACTATACCGCCACCCGGGTCATCTCTAATGTAAACAAAGTCAGTTTAGCTAGACTTTATAACTAACATCTTCCAATACCTTTTTTCCAGTTTTTCTGCATGTCTGCATTTTATCCAGTGAAGTAATGTATTTGTTTATGAATGGGTGCCCAAAGCAACGTTACTTAATAAATTAGGGTCAAAAAGATACCAGTTTAACCCAGAAAGTTAGAATTATATAAAAGTCTTCTCCACTAAATAATGGGAATTAGTCTGCTTACCAGAACATCCTATTCTATAACCATGTATGTTAGCTTCTGCTACAAATGTGTGTATACTCTTCTCTAAAATGTATCCATTGTGTCTGCCATTAACACATCCTTGGGCAAGGAATTCAACAATGTAACAGACCTATCTCTGGTAGAGATAAAAACTATACTTCATATTCTAGATGAAGCCTTACTGAGCTAGAGTTCTATTCTACCAATACTCCCAAATCTTTCTCCAACAATGATTCCCCAAGTAGTTTTCCATTTAGTGTACATTTAGCATATTTTTCTGCAACCAAGATCTATAAAGAGAGAGTTTGAACAGCAAGATACCAAAAGCTCACAGTAACAGAATACTACAGATGACCACCCTATCTCTGCCCACTATGACATCAATAAGATAGGGAGAGGAGACAAAGACGCTCTTCACACACCTGCAAATAAAGCCCATCAATGTCCATATTAAACAGAGAAAGACAAGCGGTGTTCTGATCAAAGTCACGTACACAGACATCAGTCTCAACAGTGGGTTAAAGTGATAGCAATACTTTATTTTAGGTTTATTTTATTTTGTAGGCATTAAAAATCATTACGAACGATATTACAAGCAAAGTTTCCCCCTCAGTGATGTCAGTGCTCTAGCTGACAGATTTGGAATCCGGTCCGCAGACCGGCGGCGGCTCTTCAGCAGAGCCGAGATCACAAAGTATAAAAATAGTAGATTTTAGTCTTACCCGTTATATCCTTTTCTCTTCGTCCATACAGGTTACTGGTAACTTTGAGTAGGCGATCCACCCCTTTAATTGTAGGCATGAACAATTCTAGAATTGTATGCAAGGGGTGGAGCCTACCTTCCCTCCTTGGCTGCAGCTAGCCAACCAGCTCCAGAAAGATTTGAGACACTAATATTGACTAGATAGTGGAAGGGAAAGAAGACTCCTGTAAGCATGATCCCGAAGGACCCCCACGATCTGCCACAGGAGAGCAAAGCATGGTCCCTTGACAGGGTGGGAGACTAAAAATCCTCTTTTCTCTGTCGTCCAATACAGGTTACTGGTAACTTTGGGCTGTCCAACCATTGAGTTTCCCAGAGGCGGGAAGGCAAGGACCAGATGCGGAAGAGTGGCCAGAAAGCCAATGCCTAAAGAAAAAAATAAGCAAACACGTTTGCTGTTTGCCAAAAGGCATGTGGGAGACTCACCAAACATATGGAAGAAGGTACTCTGGTCAGATGAGACTAAAATTGAGCTAATTTGCCATCAAGGAAAACACTATGTCTGGTGCAAATCCAACATCTCTCATCACCTAAGAGCACCATGTTTTTCCATCAGCAGAGACTGGGAAACTGGTCAGAACTGAAGGAATGATGGATGGAAATTCATGGAAACAGGGAAATTCTTGAGGGAAACCTGTTTCACTCTTCCAGAGATTTGAGACTGGGACGGAGCTTCACCTTCCAGCAGGACAATTACCCTAAGCATACTGCTAAAGCAACAACCGAGTGGTTTAAAGGGATAGTAATGTTTCATAATAAAAGCAGCTCTAATTAATCATCATAGTATTTGGACTTTTGAGAGTGTTATATCAATACTGTCAGACTTGTAGTTGAAGAGTAATTCAATGACAAAGTATCCCCCTCCCGCCCCTTTTACTGATGTAACACTGTTCAGCCAGATCAGAAGGGAGGTGCCCAGGTAGACTGCAGAGAGGGATAATCTTCAATTGAGATAAGGGAAAAAGCTGAACTTGTCAAGGGGGGCAGGGCCTTCATTGTTCTCAATGGAAGAAGACTGTCCCCTGCTGTTATCTGTCTGGTCTTACAACCAGATTCCACATCTGAGAAGAGATGGCTTACACTAGGTAAAAGGGGCGGGAGGGGAAACTTTGCTTCTGAATATCTCTCAAACCATAAAGGTTTGAGAGATAAGACATCATTCTTCGTGTTTTTTTAATGCCTACAAAACAAAATATACATAAAACGAAGTATTACTATCCCTTTAAGGGGAAACATTTAAATGTCTTGGAATGGCCTATTCAAAGCCCAGACCTCAATCCAATTGAGAATCTGTGGTATGTCTTAAAGATTGCTGTACATCAGCAAAACCCATCCAGCTTGAAGGAGCTGGAGCAGTTTTGCCTTGAAGAATGGGAAAAAATCCCAGTGGCTAGATATGCCAAGCTTAGAGAGACGTACCCCAACAGACTTCCTGCTGTAATTGCTGCAAAAGATGGCTTGCATGCTCAAGCTTTGTTTTTTTGTCTTATTTCTTGTTTGTTTCACAATAAAAAATATTTTGCATCTTCAAAGTGGTAGGCATGTTGTGTAAATCAAATGCTACAAACGCCCCAAAAAGCCATTTTAATTCCACATTGTAATGCAACAAAATAGGAAAAATGCCTAGGGGGTGAATACTTTTGCAAGGCACTGTATACCTTATAAGACTCATTGCTCTGCCTATTTGCGATTTTGCTCTCCAACATAATCCCCTTTTTATATTTATCAATATTAATCATATAGGGGCATAACTACAGAGGATGCAGTTGTTCCAGGGCCCAGTAGCCAAGGGGATACCATCTGCTCCAGGGTACATAAGGGTCTAGTTATGCACCCGTTAATGTATTTTGTGTTAAGCCCCCCCAAAAAAATTGCACCAGTGCCATCCAATTACTAGTTATGCCACTTACCTCATCTGTCACTTTTATACCAACTCAATTTATCCAAATCTTTATACAGAACAAAAAAAATCCTTCCCTGTGTGTATTATTGTTGCATAGGTTAGGGTCAGCAGCAATGATTAAAACACTACTTTCAATACACACTTCAAGATCATTAATAAAGCTTTGGGTCCAGGAATGAACCCTAGAAGTACTCACTTACAATTTTAGACCAATCTAAACATTTACAACAAATGTCTGCATTCTATCATTTAATCAGTTTCCTCTCCATGCCCAGGATTTGTCCTCAAAAGCAAAACCTTGCAAGGTTTCATGTTAAAAGTCTTAAATGTTCAGCTAGGAAAAAGCCTGCCAGAGTATAGAGCATGCTTTATAAACTTTATCCTAGAGAGAGAGAGAGAGAGAGAGAGAGAGAGAGAGAGAGAGAGAGAGAGAGAGAGTGTGTGTGTGTGTGTGTGTGTGATCTGTGAGCTAAAAGAGATTGCACTTTTGTGTAGGATAAGGTCCTGTAGAGACTGCTAAATACCCCTGGAGCATTATTCCTTGTTGAGCATATGTGATGTTTAACTTGCATATGCACATATCAATTTATCCAGTAACCTGTTATGAGGCAGTGTTTCAAAGGATTTAGCAAAAAAACAATTGTATCAACAGAAATGCATATCCAAGTTACATCTTTCTCAAACAGAATATGCTTTACATGATCTACTATTCATAAAACATGCTTATAATATTTTTGAACATTACAGAATATTAAATTCTATTGGTCAGCATATCATACCCACTATGGAATCAAACTCACTGGTCTATAAATTTCTGTTTAGATACAGCCCCTTTTTGAATAATGGCGATATGTCTGCTTTCCACAAAGCACTACACCTGACCAAAGTGATTAAAGCAAGGACAATGGCCTTGTCATTATTAATAAGGTCATTAAGTACCATTGGTTGTATGCCATCATGTCCAGGTACTTTATTTAGCATAAAGATTTTTCCAGTCCCTTTTGGAATATGTTATCTGTACATGGTGGAGGGGACATGCTATGCTTCTGTTTGCCCAAAGCTTGACTGTATTGCCTCCCTTGTACAGTGCAATCCATAAGTATTTAGAGCAGTCATTGTTTTATTTCAAATCCAATGTGCTGGAGTACAGAGCCAAAATAATAAAACTTGTGTCGCTGTCCAGATACTTATAGACCGATATTATCCATCATCGGTTTGTCATTTACATACATGTAGAATATTTGTTGGCGGCTGGAAGTTTCAATTAGTAGAAAAATCCAGCAAATGAGTAAGAAATTATACTCTTTTCTGCTTAACTTTGTGTGGACTAGTATTTTTTATTCTCTGGGTGGTCCTTATGACTGATAATTTCTCAACACCACTTCTGAGTACCTTAGAGCCATACTATACCCAGTCTGTCACAATTCACTTTTAGTTCAATGGCACAGTGTCACAGTTTAAATGAACACTCCGACAATTTGGGTAAGGTAAAATTCAGCTTTATTGAATAAATAAAGAACAGAAACGCCCTTCACAGGTCCAGGCCCAGACAGTTCTCGAGCACTTCTAGATCTGACACAGGTCAGGGTAAAAATAAGCAGTAATTGTAACACAGATACGTGCAATAGCAGTAGAGTGGAACTGAAACAGGAACTGGACCTCAACAGTACCAACAAGGAAGTGGCCCACAAGTGGAGGTAGGTACTGCAGGGCAAAATCCAATGGAACAGGGGAAACGGAGCGAGGCAACAGGAGCCCTGAGAAGAGGGCTGACTCAGGAAACGGGTAACCCAGAGACAACCCTAGATCGTCTAGGTAGGAAACTGAACAACCTGGCAACAGAACTTGCCCAAGGGACCATGCAGGAGATAGGCCAAGGGGCAGGCACAAACTCACACACTCAGAGGTTATGCCCAGAGGCAACCGAAGCAGGCATAGGCTGTATGAGTAGCGCAAACGGAGACAACAGTAAAAGCACAGGCTTTAAGTAGCGCAAACGGAGGCAACAGTAAAGGCACAGGCTGTATAAGTAGCGCCAATGGGGGTCACTGTAAAGGCACCGGCTATATAGGTAGCGCAACGGAGGCAACTGTAAAAGCACAGGCTGTATAGGTATCGCAAACGGAGGCAACAGTAAAGGCACAGGCTGTATAGGTATTGCAAACAGAGGCAACAGTAAAGGCACACGCTTACTCTCGGAAATAGGAGACCAACATTAACACTGACAGGCACCAAGAACGGTCAGCACTAGGAACTAGCGAGTCAGTGAGTCGTGAGCAACTCTGCCAGTGGACACAGAGTAACCCAGAGAGAGGTAAGCACGGCTTAGTATGGTACACTGCAAGAGGTAAGCCAGAGCCTGGATCTGTACACCGAGAGTGGTAGTCAGCCAAAGCCTGGATCGGTACACAGAAAGCGGTAGTCAGGCAAAGCCTGGATCGGTACACAAAGAGCGGTAGTCAGCCAAAGCCTGGATTGGTATAGAGAGAGCGGTAGTCAGCCAAAGCCTGGATCGGTATAGAGAGAGTGGTAGTCAGCCAAACCTGGATCGGTACACAGAGAGCGGGAGTCAGCCAAAGCCTGGACTGGTACGCAGAGAGCGGTAGTCAGCCAAAGCCTGGATCGGGATACAGAGAGCAGTAGTCAGCCAAAGCCTGGATTGGGATACAGAGAGCAGTAGTCAGCCAAAGCCTGGATCGGGAGAGCAGTAGTCAGCCAAAGCCTGGATCGGTATACAGAGAGTGATAGTCAGCCAAACCTGGATCGGTACACAGAGCGGGAGTTAGCCAAAGCCTGGATCGGTACACAGAGAGTGGTAGTCAGCCAAACCGAGTCGTCAATGTAATAAGCAGCAAAGACAGGCACAACGTCAGGCGAAACCGGATCATACACGGAACAGGATACACAGCAACACACGTCTGGTCAGGAACACCACAAAAGTGCACCCAAGGTAGTGAGAACAGGGTTTAAAAAGGCAAGTGCTGGGCGGAGCAAAGCCCAGTGACAAATAAGAATCAGCAAGCACCGACAGGAAGTAGCAATGTCGACAGACAAGAAATCACAGCACCGTGATAGTTCCCCCCTCTCAAAGACCCCCTCTCTGCGGAGGCAGTCCAGGCTTTTGCAGAAACTTAGTGTGAAACCTGCTCAAAAAACGAGGAGCATGGATGTCCGCATGGTTAATGAATGTTCCTCTGGGCCATATCCCTTCCAGTACACCAAGTATTGGATCTGCGTGAATCCAGGATACTCTGCACCTCATATTCATTGTGATCCTGTATACACACTGGACCTGGGACCAGAGGTTGTGGTATAAATGTTACAAACCAACGGCTTGAGAAGTGATACATGGAACACGTTACGTATCTTCATGGAGGCCGGTAATTCCAATGCATAGGAGACAGGGTTGACTTTACGGAGTACCCGGAATGGACCCACAAACTGAGGAGCAAACTTGTAGCAAGGTACTTGCAACCTAAGGTTCTTGGAGAACAACCAGACCCGGTCCCCCACCTGGAATACAGGAGCCGGCAATCTTCTGTTGTTAGCATGCCACTGGACTCGTAGGAAGGAATCACGCAGGAAATTCTGGACCTGCGCACACGTGGAGCGGAGTTGCCCAATATGCTCATACAGAGCTCGAATCTGTTGTGCTTGGAAGATGTCCGGGAGCAAGCATGGTTGAAACCCATAGTTGATAAGAAAGGGTGAGCTCCCGGATGTGTTACATACTGCACAGTTCCTGGCGAACTCTGGCCACGGCAACAGGTCAGCCCAATTATTGTGATGGTTAGATATAAAACAACGTAAAAACTGGTTGGAACGCTCAGCCCCCCATTAGTCTGGGGGTGATAGGCGGAGGAAAAGGACAACTGGATCCCCATCTGGTTACAAAAGGCCCTCCAAAACCTAGACACGAATTGACTCCCACGATCTGAGACCAGCACCTTGGGTACCCAGTGGAGTCGGAATACCTCCCTGGCAAACTTTGTAGCCAGATCCTTAGCAGATGGCAAGCCAGGGAGTGGCACAAAATGAGCCATTTTGGAGACTCTGTCAACCACCATGAGTATCACAGTATAGCCCTTGGAAGCCGGCAGCTCCCCCAAGAAATCAATAGAAATGTGTGACCATGGATGGTCACTATTGGGAACTGCTTGCAGTAGTCCCACCGGGAGGTGTCTTGGAGTCTTAGAACGAGCACAAGTGGCACAGGCTGCAGCGAATGCCGCACAGTCATCTCTCATGCCTGGCCACCAAAACATCCGGGACAAAGACCAGAATAATTGATTTTTACCAACGTGACCGACCGCCCGTGAAGCATGGTAAGTTTCCATTAATTTAGCCCGAAAAAGCTCCACCACAAAACACTTGCCCATAGGCTTCTCTGGGGGTGCATTGGCCTGAGATGCCAGGATCCCCTCTCCCAATGGAGAAGTGATGCTTGTCCGCAATGTGGCGAGTATACGGTCCGGAGGAATGATAGGCACTGGTACAGAGTCAGTTTCCGGATCAGAACCAAGTTGTCTGGATAAAGCGTCGGCCCGCACATTCTTCGTACCTGGTAGGTAAGACACAATGAAATTGAAACGAGACAAAAACCGTGCCCATCTTGCTTGTCTTGGGGATAGTCTCTTGGCCTCAGAGAGGTACATAAGGTTTTTATGATCGGTCAAAATCAATATTGGCGCCCTAGTGCCCTCCAACAGGTGGCGCCAGTCACGTAAAGCCAAAATGATCGCCAAGAGTTCTTGATCACCAGTGTCATACAGACTCTGAGCTTTGGTCATCTTTTTTTAGAGAAGAATCCGCATGGTCTCAAGGTCTTGTCAGGGCCTGGTCTTTGGCCCAATACTGCCCCTACACCGGTTTCTGAGGCGTCTACCTCAAACGTAAACGGCAGCCCAGGAATAGGATGCTACAGGACTGGGGTGTGGAGAATGTGGATTTCAAGGTTTCGAATGCCCTGACCGCCTCTGGGGACCACTCAGAGGCGTTGGCACCCTTATGGGTCATATCAGTAAGTGGTATAATGGAAAAAATTTTCTATAATAATTCGCAAACCCTAAAAACCGCTGTAAGGGTTTGAGACCTGTGGGGTGTGGCCACTATAACACTGCTGCAAGCTTGTCTTTATCCATAGCGAAACCCTCCTTAGAAATAACATAGTGAAGAAAAGACACACTGGACCTGTGAAAATTGCACTTCGAGTTTGCAATATACCTTGTTTTCTCTTAGCCTCTCTAAGACCGTCAAGACATGTCTGTGGTGTGTCTCTAGGTCGGGAGAATAAATCAAAATGTCATCCAGGTATACGACCACACAGGATTGTAACAAATCCCTAAGTACATCATTTATGAGTTCCTGGAATACTGCCGGGGCATTGCAAAGACCAAATGGCATAACCAAATACTCGTACTGCCCTGTACGAGTATTGAAAGCAGTTTTCCACTCATCACCTTCTTTGATCCGTACTAGATTATATGCCGCCCTTAGGTCTAATTTAGTAAAAATGGATGCGCCCTTTAAACGATCGAACAACTCGGTGATGAGTGGAATGGGATATGCGTTTTTCACCATTAATTTTGTCGAGACCCCTATAATCAATACAGGGTCGGAGTTCCCCGTCCTTTTTAACAAAAAAGAATCCAGCCCCCGCGGGCGAGGAAGACTTGCGAATAATGCCACGAGCCAAGGCGTTACCAATGTACTCCTCCATGGCCCGGTTCTCATCACACGACAACGGGTAAGTTCTACCCTTTGGAGGCATGGCGCCAGGCACAATCGTATGAACGATGCGGTGGCAGGGTGCTAGCCTCTCCCTTACTGAATACATCGCTGAAAGACTGGTATTCATTCGGTAGGGAGGGAGAGGTACACAAAATCTTCGTAGGATGCCTTAAAACAATGAGCCCTACAATGCTCGGACCATGACAAGATTTCACACGACCTCCAGTCCAATCTGGGATTATGCGTATGTAACCAGGGAAATCCCAAAATTACCTCAAAGTGGGGAGACTGAATTATCTGAAACTGTAAGGTCTCCTTGTGAAGAGCTCCGATGCAAACAGATAATGGGCATGTCTCCTGGGTAACCTGTGGTGGTACCAGAGGTCTCCCATCGATGGTCTCAATATCAAGTGGAGATTCTCTGTCCAGTAATGGAATATTATGTAATCTCACAAAGTCCCTGTCCATGAAATATCCGGCAGCTCTGGAGTCAATCAGGGCAGGAGTATTAACGGAATTGCAGCCCATGAGACTACAATATTGAGTACTGGTTTGTGTAACGTGCCCTCCGGGGACTGGTTTACACCACCTAGGATCTGTCCCCTGCTTGAGCCTAGGTGCGTGCGTTTCCCAGCCATACAGGACAAGTCTTTAGCAGGCGACCTGCCTTGCCACAGTACATACATAGGCCCTGTTTGTGGCGATAGGAGCATTCCTCCTTGGACAATCGTGTGAAGCCCAATTGCATAGGTTCTACATTCCCGCCTACAGAACCAGGAGGTATGGGAGGAGAGGGAGGCAAAGGTGGGAAACTAGCACTAGTAGCGGAAACGCTTGTAGATCTCGACCTACGATCCTTATATAGACTCCTCTCCCTTATACGGGAGTCAATCAGGATGGTATAATCAATAAAATTCTCAAAGCCCTCGGGCAAGTCTCTGGCGGCAATTTCATCTTTAATCCTGTCCGAGACCTTGCGCAAAGGCAGCCACAAGTACCTCATCGTTCCAAACTACCTCTGCTGCGAGCGTCCGAAATTCAATGGCATAGTCAGAAACAGTACGTGTGCCTTGTTGGATTCTCATAAGATGTTTAGCAGCAGAGGTGGTGCACCCCGGGATTTCAAATACACTGCAGAAGGCTCTCACACATTCAGCAAAGTTATTGGGGATTGGTTTGCCTGTCTCCCAAATCGGATTTGCCCAAGCTAGGGCTCTACCCATCAGCAAGGGGATCATGAATCTCATTTTACTCCTTGTACTAGGAAATGCCTGAGGTACCAGTTCCAGAAAAATCTCGAGTTGGTTCAGGAACCCCTAGCAAAGAGTAGGTTCTCAGTCATATCTCAAAGGGAGGGGAGCGGTAGCGGACAGCCCCTTACAGGTTGGGCTAGTAATATTAGCCTCTGCCAATGGTGTCTGAACTGGGGTGGCCACCGAAGGCTGTACAGGTCTCTCAAGGCAGGCGGTGCACTCCAAAATAGTCTGAATAGCCATAGATAACTGATCTAGCCGTTGCTCCCGAGCATCCATTCTCCATAGGAGACTCTGGGAGCTACCTTCACCAGCCTTGTCTGAGGTCATGTCCCTTTCGCACTGTCACGATTTAAATGAACACTCTGACAATTTGGGTAAGGTAAAATTCAGCTTTATTGAATAAAGAACAGAAACGCCCTTCACGGGTCCAGACCCAGACAGTGCTCGAGCACTTCTAGATCTGACACAGGTCAGGGTAAAACTAAGCAGTAACTAACACAGATAAGTGCAATAGCAGTAGAGTGGAATGTAAACAGGAACTGGACCTCAACAGTACCAACAAGGAAGTGGCCCACAAGTGGAGGTAGGTACTGCAGGGCAAAATCCCCACTGGAACAGGGGAAACGGAGCGAGGCAACAGGAGCCCTGAAAAGAGGGCAGACTCAGGAAACGAGTATCCCAGAGACGACCCTAGATTGTCTAGGTAGGAAACTGAGCAACCTGGCAACAGAACTTGCCCAAGGGACCAGGCAGGAGATAGGCCAAGTGGCAGGCACAAACTCACACACTCAGAGGTTATGCCCAGAGGCAACCGGAGCAGGCATAGGCTGTAAGAGTAGCGCAAACGGAGGAAACAGTAAAGGCACAGGCTGTAAGTAGCGCAAACAGAGGCAACAGTAAAGGCACAGGCTGTATAAGTAGCACCAACGGAGGTCACTGTAAAGGCATCAGCTGTATAGGTAGCGCAACGGAGGCAATCGTAAAATCACAGGCTGTATAGGTATCTCAAACAGAGGCAACAGTAAAAGCACACGCTTACTCTCGGAAATAGGAGACCAACGGCAACACTGACAGGCATCGAGAATGGTCAGCATTAGGAACCAGCGAGTCAGTGAGTCATGAGCAACTCTGCCAGCGGACACAAAGTAACCCAGAGAGAGGTAAGTACGGCCTAATATAGTACACTGCGAGAGGTAGCCAAAGCCTGGATCGGTACACAGAGAGTGGAAGTCATCCAATGCCTGGATCCCTACACAGAGAGCGGCAGTCAGCCAAAGCCTGGATCGGTACACAGAGAGCAGCAGTCAGCCAATGCCTGGATCGGTACACAGAGAGCAGTAGTCAGCCAAACCTGGATCAATACACAGAGAGCAGGAGTCAGCCAAAGCCTGGATCGGTACACAGAGTGCGGCAGTCAGCCAAACCGGGTCGTCAATGTAATAAACAGCGAAGACAGGAGCAACGTCAGGCGAAACCGGATCATACACGGAACAGGATACACAACACCACACGTCTGGTCAGAAACACCACGAAAACGAACCCAAGGTAGTGAGAACAGGGTTTAAAAAGGTGAGTGCTGGGCGGAGCAAAGCCCAGTGACAAATAAGAATCAGCAAGAACCGACAGGAAGTAGCAATGTTGACAGACAAGAAATCACGGCACCGTGATACAATGTTTCATATTAGACTGTGAGCTGTGTGATCTAAAGCGGTCTCTTTGCATGCTCATGAATTATGAGCTTTTCTATGTTTGATGTTCTTTGCATGAACAGAAACAATTTTAAACCCAAATATCTCAGGAAAGTAGCATCTTCTTCACTTTGAACCTTTAAAGGACCAGAGGGGTGTGCAGCATACTGCTTTTGTACACTGCCACACAAGCACCTAGTATCCCGTGAAATCTGCGAGGGAAACTTTGGCCCAACCCATTCAGTAGGTTTTGCTGTAGGTCTAATGAAGTGACGGCAAATAAAGTAACATTGCAAAACACTAATTTCATTTATGTCGCTCATTCCTGAAAGTGACAATGAATTTGAATGAAACTTGTAGAGTTTATAGGTACAGGCAATATGACCTGGAAATCAACTACAATGGCTATTCCATTCAAAAGTTAGACTTATTTTAAAAATAAAATGCAACAGATGGTCTATGGATTGAATATACAATCTCCAGTAGTGTATCCCTGGAAGCAGACTTACTGATGAAGATGGTGCTTTGTGAGCACCAGTAAACAAGGGGAGTAGAACATGTATCTGCAAAGATCCCCCAGTGCATCAACTACAAGACTGAAGTTTAGTCTCTTGCACTGCACAATGCAATCCCCACAGACTTGCTTCATTGGGCTTGAAAGTCCAATACGTATGCCTACTGAGGCTGCACATGCAACTTGCAAAGTGGCTGAGAAACACACACATCCAGGTTCAGTTCCAGTGGAGGGTCAGTTTTATAACTTCCAAACCAGTTAATAGGAGCCATTCTGAGGCTTCAACATGCAGCCACAGGCTTTTTACTACATCTACTTTCTCAGGACTAGTAAAAACACAATAATTGCATTTTAACTATGGCAGCCACTGTCATTCTGAGTTCAACAGACCTCATGTATTTTCCTATAATAATTAGCAATAGTAGAGTTTTTCTCTCTGTGCCATTCTGAATTTCAGGCACAAAATAATGAGAAATAGAATGTTGTATGGTTTAAGTTTTCACAAATTACAAATACATAAATAAACTCAATTTCAGGGACTGCTCATCTGTATTTCTACCACACGGCGAAGCAGCTCATTCAGGAGACAGAGTGTGGCCATCTTGCTTAAATTTGAAAACACTAGTAGAGTACTCCCTCATGGTTGCTGTCGATCTTTTCCCATAAGCTTGCCCCTTCTCTTGGGGGCAGGCTTTCCCTGCGCATTGCATGGTTAGATATACCAATACTGGTTAAATCTAATTCAGTGTCTCCGTTCCTCAGAGGCTCCCTATCTAAACTGCAGTTTGAATCTGTGGCATCAGACTTCAGAAAGAACATTGAAGCCAGGGCCTGGGACACAGACAAGTTCCACTCCCACAGTCTATTGACATAGTCTCTCTAGCAACCTAATCAAGGAAGGTGGCAGGTGGAGATTCTCCTTAAAAAAAAAAAAAAAAAAAGGATGGCCAGCCTTGAGATTTCTTGCCTGATGATTGCATGTCACTGGGCATTAACCTCTTTATAACACTGCTTGATGGAGAGGTAAGATTCTCTCCTTTCCAACAATGGAGGTACTCCTATCTGCTGCCTAGAAACACAGATCTGTTTAAGCTCCCCCTATGCTCATGTAATGATCCGAAACGTCTCTGGTGCTTTAGTGGGGAAAAACGACTTGACATCTCCCATACTTACAATGACACCAATAGACTCTACCAGATCGACTGGGGGGTTAAAAATATCCCCCACTGGTGTATCCACTAAGTCAGCAACTCGGTGTCCCCCCAGATACTTCTTTTTGCTGAGGATGCCACAGATCCTTCTCAGCTTTGGTGGATCTTTGAAGAGCATTGCCAAAAACAGGAGGTGAGCCCTGTGTATCCCCCTACCATTAAAAGTTGTCATATGGTGGATGTTTTCTGTTTCACCAAGTTATTTACCTGTGTACTGTGTTTTGCAGTGCATTGTGTGTACATTGGATTCTGAAGCCTAGGGCCAGGTAGCCCGCTGTAGTGCAGCAACAAAGGAACACTAATTGACCCCTACTGTGAGGGCCATTGTGTTTCAAGGACTTTTCCCTGATTGAAAAGAGGGGCTCTGACTGGAGACTAAATTACTGTCAGATTGGTCCCCCCCCGATGGGGCTCTGTCAACACTGTCCCAAGCCTTAATTTCTTGTGTCACGGAGAGGGAGGTAGGTTCCTGGAAGGGTGGCTTTTGGGCAGGGAGCCATATGCCCCATCAGCCCACCAATGTGCCAGATGCAGGTGGTGCTGTAACAGCAGACACTGAAGAGCTTCATGTTTCTGCACTAGCCCCTTGGAAAGGTGCCTAAACAGTAAGCCAGGAGTGCCAAGGGACTGGAGTCTCTTGTGACATGTTTGGAACCTCCCATGCAGTGGAGATGTGTGCCTTTTCTTGTATTTGGGAGCAATCTGGCACAAAGTAGGACAACATAACCAGAGTTTTTTTCCCCCTGTCATTTCCCTTGGCCCTATTGGAGGTTTGCTGAGGATTACATTTGCGGGGAGGGGTCATTTGCTGCCCTAGGGCTGGAGCCCAATACGGACTGTATTACTGGGGCCCCACTTGAGAGCCTGGATGGCCCCTTTCCCCAGGGACTACCTGGGATTCCACTGCTCCTCAAAACTAAGTTTTGGCTGAAGGGGGTGGGATTCAGGGAGCTTAACTCAAAGGACTGGTGGTTTGGTGCCCTTGGACAAAGAGGGGTGGGCCAGGAAGGATAGACTCTGTGCAGCCAGTGCCTATCTCACCAAACTTGCCCTTATTCTGGACTGTTGGATTTAGCAAGATGGGCACCTGGGCCTCCAGCAAGACTTGGGAGCAACTATGCTGTTAACCCCAAATAAAACTCGCAAATTTGCAGAGGTCAGTGGGAGACCACCCTGCAACTCACTTATTTGGGGGAAGGGAGAAGTTGTGGAGAAACTGGAGGTGAGCCTTGTGTATCCCCTATAATTAAAAGTAGTCCACTGTGTTAAGTGTCCCCTATGTTCTAATGTGGTGGATATTTTGTGTTTCCTTGTGTTATTTACTCCTGCTGTGAGAGCAGTTGTGTTGTATGGACTTTTTCCAACATTAGAAAAAAGGGGGTGGGGGGGATCTGATTAGAGACTAAATTACTGCATCTGTCCCAAGCCTTAATTTGACTAGGTACACAAGGATGCCAGCTAGAAATGTCTTAAAGGGATAGTAATGTTTCATAATAAAAGCAGCTCTAATTAATCATCATAGTATTTGGACTTTGGAGAGTGTTATTTCAATTCTTTCAGAGTTGTAGTTCAAGAGTAATTCAGTGACAAAATCTCCCCCCTCCCTCCCCTTTTACTGATGTAACACTGCTCAGGCAGAGCAGAAGGGAGGTCCCCAGGTAGACTGCAGAGAGGGACAATCTCCAATTAAGATAAGGAAAAAACCTGAAAAACTTGTCAAGGGGGGCAGGACCTTCATTATTCTCATAGCAAGAAGATTGTCCCCTTCTGTTATCTGTCTAGTCTTACAACCAGATTCCACATCTGAGAAGAGATGGATTACTATCACGGTGCCCATGCTCTTTTTGTTTTTTTTTCTGTCAGTCTAGTCGGTGCCTTGCGCCCATTGGCTACCGTCTGTTCGTCCCGCCCAGTATGACCTTTATATACTGGGCTAGGGGCACCCCTCCGGTGCCCTTTCGTGGTGTTCCTGTGCCAGTGCTTATTTCTGCTCAGTGTTTCTCAGTGTACCGACTTGACCTGCCTGACTACTCTGCATATTGTCTGCTGCCCTTGTGTACCGACCCAGATTGCCTGACTATTCTTCTGACATTCCTGCTCCGTGATTCGACTCGGTTTGGCTGACGTTCCTGCTCCGTGATCTGACCTGGCTTAGCTGACATTCCTGCTCCGTGTATCTACCCGGCTTGGTTGACGTTCCTGTGCTGTGTCGCCTAGGCAACATTCTGACTGTCTGGCAATTGGGTTATTTCCTTGTGCAAAGTATCAGAGGCCAGTCTCCGTTACTGCTCCAGCAGTTGAGTCACCGGTTGCCTCTGGTTATACTTGTGCAGAGTGCAAGTGTTGTCTCCGTTACTGCTACGGCAGTTTACCTTGGGCCTTGTCTCCGTTATTGCCTCTGCTCCGAGCAAGTGTCTGCCTCCGTTACCACTCCGGCTGTTGAGCCACCGGTTGCCTCCGGTTATACTTGAGCAGAGTGCAAGTGTTGTCTCCGTTACTGCTACTGCAGTTTACCTTGGGCCTAGTCTCCGTTATTGCCTCTGCTCAGAGCAAGTGTCTGCCTCCGTTATCACTCCGGCTGTTCAGCCACCGGTTGCCTCCGGTTATACTTGTGCAGAGTGCAAGTGTTGTCTCCGTTACTGCTATGGCAGTTTACCTTGGGCCTAGTCTCCGTTATTGCCTCTGCTCAAAGCAAGTGTCTGCCTCCGTTACCACTCCGGCTGTTGAGCCACCGGTTGCCTCCGGTTATACTTGTGCAGAGTGCAAGTGTTGTCTCCGTTACTGCTATGGCAGTTTACCTTGGGCCTAGTCTCCGTTATTGCCTCTGCTCAGAGCAAGTGTCTGCCTCCGTTACCACTCAGGCTGTTGAGCCACCGGTTGCCTCTGTTAGACTTCAGCAGTGTGCAAGTGTTGTCTCCGTTACTGCTACAGCAGTACCTCACGTGTCTCTGTTCCCAGTATTGCCTAAACAGCTCCTGCTAGTTCTGCTTATCTGGCTTTTGGAGTTACAAATTCCACAGCTGTTTATATGCAGGGAGTCCCATCACTGACCTCTCTGCACATGGGACTGTTTACACTCTGAAGATCTTTAACCCATGCAAGACCTTGCTCCTGGGAATCCATCACTCTGCCTGACCTGTGTCAGTGTAGACTATTGTGGACTTATTGTTTGTGCTGGACCTGTGTAGGCCTATGTATCTATAACCTGTTGTGTGTCTGTACTATACTGCTGATATACTACAGGACCTGTGAAAGTTATTTATTTTAATAAAACTGTGTTTTATCCTAAACCGCTGTGTATGTGTCAAACAAACCATTACACTTACACTAAGTAAAAGGGACTGGAGGGTGAAACTGTGAATATCTCTCAAACCATAAAGGTTTGAGAGATAAGATTTATATCGTTCTTCATTTTTTTTAATGCCTACAAAATAAAATAAAGATAAAACGAAGTATTACTATCCCTTTAAAGTTGTGAGGGTCTTCAATAAAGGAGTTTTGTTCTACCCTCCACAATACACATTTCTGACGGGGATTTGGCTGGTGATCCTCATACCAACCACACTGCAAGAGCTAAATTATCTTGCCGGTGTACTGGCTAGTGGCAGCTATCTGTTCCCGTCTGATCCAGTGTATCCCAAAAAAGAACCTATGAGCTTGACTGTTTGTGGAAGTCACACACACGTGGCTAAACAGCAACTTTCATGAAAAATAAAATATTAAAGGGGATCTATCACTCGAAACAGCAATTCTATTAAAAATAAATAAAAATGAAAAGTTATAACATCTAGTCTCTACATAAACTAATTACACCAACATGTATAGGGGTGATAGATCCCCTTTAAAGCATTATTTCTCCTGTTTATGTTAATATAGGAATGAGCAGGAGTACTTAAAAATTGTACTTTTGGCTTCTCTTACCTAGAGCTGATGCTGGGAGCTCTAGACTAGACATAGCTAATCATTCCTGTTGGCTGCTGTCATGCATCTTCACATTTACATTATTTTATTAAAATATATATATATTGAATCCAAGGAAGACACTCTGATGAGTAATTGAGATTTGGTTACAGAGTTTGTTCAGCAATAAAGTTGTCATTAACTTCAGAGGGGGAGAAAAAAAATCTACAGAAACCCCACACCTTTCAAAGCACACTATCACGGTACCCGTGATTCCCTGTCAGTCACACTGATGGTACCTGTGCATTGGAGCAGGCTGATTGGCCCGCCCAGGATGTTCCTTTATATACTGGGCCTATGACATCTGCCTGGTGCCCTTTCGTGATGTTCCTGAGTTTGAGCCTTCTTGCTGTGTTACTGCGTTCCTGTGTACCGACTCGGCTCGTCTGACCATTCTCAGTTCCTGTTCCGTGATTGGACCCTGCTTTGGCTGACGTTCCTGCTCTGTGAATCGACCCGGCTTGCCTGACGTTCCTGCTCTGTGACTCGACCCGGTTCAGGCTGGTGTTCCTGCTCCGTGATTTGGCCCGGCTTTGGCTGACGTTCCTGCTCCGTGATTCGACCCGGCTTGCCTGACGTTCCTGATCTGTGATTGACCCGATTCCAGCTGTGCTTCCTGCTCCTCATCGGTTTCCTGAGTTCCTGTGGATCCTGATCGCCTAATGGCGACATTCTGAACTGTGCTTAGTAGTGCTCTGTTTTATCACTTCACTGCTGTGCGGTGCTGTGGCCTCCGTTAACCGAGCTGTTGTAGCCTTGCTTAGCTGCTGTCTCCGTGTCTGAACCTGCCCGATACCTTGCTGTGTGTGTTGCCTCCGTTATTGAGCCCTCAGTACACTTGCCAAGGCGATACTACCTATCCGAGCCGTGTCTTGTGACCTAGTCTATGTGTTAACACTAGCAGAGCAGTATCCGTTCCGGTATGTGGCTGTACCATTAAAGCACCTCCCGGTGCTAGTGCCCTCCTGTGTGCTCTTGCAGCGTGTAGTCCTGTACGGCACTGGAGGGGTGTCTCGGCTCTTGTCTATTGCTCAATGTGTATTACTACCGACCGCACTACCTGTGCGTGACTCGTTATTGCTTGTGCAGTGTCGATTCCGATTGGCACCCAGAGGGTGGCCTGGCTCTAGTCTCCGTTGGCACGCAGGGGTATTTGCAGTTGTGAATACTCAGGGCAATTCAGGTTCCATTCTCTTGCTCCAGCAGCGGCTGTAATCCATCATACTCCTCTAGGAGGAATCGCTCAGCTCTTGTTATATCTGTGCTGTCTACTTGGGCGTCCTACTATACAGCTATATGAGAGTTATTTGTACAACCCTACTACATTGCCTATAGCACCTTCAGAAACGTATAGGTTCAGCTGGGCGTTGGCTGATTACTATCATTGTGATTGATCAGTGGTTTACACATTAACCCTTGTTCATCCTATATCCAGTATATTATAGGTTGATATTTTGTGCTTATTTCTATTACCATTTCTGTCTATGCCATTCCTGGCCCCCAGAGGCGCTATACCTTGTTTTCATTTCAATAAAACTGTGTTTTTACTTAAAACCTTGTCTGAGTGTCAGAAAACCGTAACACACCTATACCTTATTTTACACTGTAAATCTGACAGGCAGCGAGCTCTGCATTCCAACTATCACTTCAGACCAGGAAGTACTAATTTGCATAAACTGATAAAACTAAATATCTGACACTATAGGTTAGAAATTAAACAAGAGATGGTTAACAAGAACACAGGTGCATTTGAAAGCACTTCCAAAACCACTATGTTTCACTAAATAACATTTCCACTTTAATGAAAGTACCACTACTTGATCCACATTAGTAACATGGTCACTTATCCTTGGCCTCAAAATCAATGTATAAAAAGCCTTTACTAACTTCTTCTCAGTCAATAACAGTTGTTACCTACAGTGTAATATAACAATGTGCTATTAGCCCTGCAGCCCTGCTACTGGAAAGCTGGTTATAAATAACACTCAGCTCTATAAATCCTCAAACACTGACCTAATACTTTCCAGTCCGTCTCCTGATTTTGGTTCCACATTCCAGGTTTTGTCCTGAGTCTTCACGTACCATGATATATGATAGGCATGGACGCCAACCAATCACAGGACGCAAAGCGTCAATTTTGCGTTCGTTATCGCCCCTGCGCCAATCACTGTAATCTGGGGTGTGGTCTCTGCGGATTATATTCTCAGGCACCAATAAAGAAGTTCGGTTTGACGTCAAATTCTTGGGGTAGCCAAGTAGCCATATACAGTGAGGCTGAAACGTCGTTATTTTGATGCCGAAATCGTCGAATTGTTTATAATGTTTCCAATTTATTTGCGTTTTGTTGATGATGCTTCTTAAAGTGATGCCTTTCACACATATTTTGATCGGAACATTTCACTTATACGCGATAGATACGGATTTAAGCGACACAATGTGGCGATTTATATATCAAAGTGCCATATTTGTTGTGGAATCTGTAACTACCCTTGGAATACAGCCAAGCATCGTCTCTTTTTACATAATGTATTTTATATTTATAAAGTTTAAAAACTGGAGTGTTCGTAGCAAACTATCTCTCCCCATCAGAAGAAACGAAGCTGTTGGAACGTTTAATTACTTTTGATTAGAAAAACGAAATTGGCGCTTTGTAATGCGCATCGGTTAAATGGCGATTATGAGGAAAGGGTGGATGAGCTTTATGTTCAATTGGAAAGAAGAGACACCGACGTGCGGCAACAAGACATTTAACTCCTTTAGTGCCAGAGAGGTATCTAGATACCGCTCTGGCACCCAGAGTGTTAAATTGACTTAAAAGAATAAACGGCTCTAGAGGTGTCAACTCCGTTTGAAGTAGGTGATCCCCCACCCCTACTAAGGAGGGGGACGAATGGATCGTGTTTAACCCAATCAGAACCAGTAGTTGAAATCAGTAATTAATCTTATGCGTGACACTAAAAGGGATTAACATTGGTAGTTAGCTAGTATGGATAGAAACATTTATGTAAACTGTTAAATGTATGTGACAATTGTGTAACCCGTTCCCCCTATAATTCACAGTGTGCGCGCTCCAGAATGACTCCAGTTTTCTTTTGGAGATCAGAATGTATATATCTCAAAGTGGCGCAATTCTGGGACAATGCAACTCGTGTGGACAAAAAACGAATGCCAGCGAGCTGACCAAAGCATTGCGTAACAACGCATTATAAATCTTGCATCCATGTGGTTAAACTCCGTTTAATAACTGAATACACATTTAGATTTTTTGTGGGGGGCGCTACAGTGCAGTTGGTTTTTTCCAGAATCGTCCCACTTACTTCTTCCATAGATCCCAAAAAGGTTAAAACATTGGGATTAGTTTATCATTTTAATAAACATTTGGGTTTCACCTTTCGAGTGTTAATTACGGGTGAGAATGGTTGTAACGAAAATCCAGAACGCTGTGATTTAACTGTTTGACATCCAACATACTGTTCATACATTAGACGGGCCAACAATGTAAGTAATGAGGTTAGCTGGGATCAGTAACATATTTATGGGTTATCCATTTGAAAGCTAGAGGGATCGCAGGTTAGTCATGTTAGTAGGGGCCAACACCAATCTGCTACTCAGGGTCAACTGTTTCAGAGTGAATTTTACATGGAATAGAGATGTAAACACATTACTAATTCAAAGCTATAGATGAGAAAACCATAATGCTTAATCCCTGACATGCTAGATGTTTCCGATGTAGGAGTGTATAATGGGTTAAGTAAGCATTGTAATTCAGCCAGTTCCACTCCATATGGTTTATCGACACACTAAAGTATATAGGAAAGTCTTAAGAGTTTGCCCTATGCCAACTGAGTAACGGGCCACTGGTAAAATTGGAAAGACTATTAATCCCGTATGCTACACACTGGAAATTTTAACTCACTTATACAGACAGGTAATGGTATACGCAACCCACCTCTGTGCCAGATGGTACGCGCCATACAATGTAGCAACAAGCATAACGCTACAGGAGAAAACTGAAAACTAGTGGTTGGACTAGGTATTGCATTGCCAACTTCCCCGGCGGTGAAAGGGTGGTGCTGCTTGGAGGGTGGAGAAAGTGTTGGATGGAAAATCCCCACTTAGTTACGCGTCTGTTGCAGGGTTAACCCGAGAAGGGGCGGGGTGTTCTTTTTCCCTCGCACCTGAGCCTCGTGTAATTTAGATCATGTGTACTCACTAGCATTAGCAGTGCGCCTGTGTACAGCGAGCAGAAGATAAGTTGGGGCGCAGGTGCTCTGCATAGAAGTTACGCTCAGTGGCTCCTCCTCCTGCCCACGCGATGCACATACAATTATCCGTGCAGAATGCGGCGATAGGCTTTAAGACAGTATCTAACCTTTTGAGTGTATAAGGGGAGTGCAGTGCCACTGTAGCCTACAAGGGGTTAATTATCCATTTATAGTCCATGGAATTTCCCCGCAGTGTAATTGTTTCCAAATGCATCTACCTTTGTTTGTATGCTGGCTCCTCGGGGTGACACATTGGCCCCTGACGAATGGGGGGGGGGGTCGTATTAACGCGAGGAGCGGCTGAAGCTGGTTATCTGACAATGTATCTAGACAAACGTAAACAAAGTGATTTAAGCCTTTGAGTGCCACATTGGTACACAACACATTGCTTGTATTTTTCTGGCACGCAAAGGGTTAACATTTAGGGTTCTGGGTGCCAATGCATTGGACAGACCAGCACCTTTATGGTTAATGTTTTTGTACTTCAATTGGACCATCACGGTCCCTTACAGCAATACATAACTATTTTAAGTCATGCCTTCTACACATTAAGCCCCCACATACATTGCAGGGGGCAAGCAAATGCCCTAGGGGCATGTTCCACAGTGTAAAATGGGCAGTTCTTATTCTGGGCATTTTTTTCTCTTTTCTAGTTTTGCACACGCTACTATCCCTCCTCCCCCTCCCTCCTAGGGCAGAGACTGAAGAAGGAGGAAAAAAAAAAGCTTCGGTTTTCATATGCATTACATTGCCAAGCTAAGAACTGCTAATGAAAATCCCAACGCATGCGCGTAAGGAAGCCTAAAGGGGGCGCACAGGCTTCCTCTAGTATTGCAGCTTAAATAGGGAAAGAAAACAAGCATCCCTCCCCCATTGTTTGAGCTGTGACCAATCCAATAGAGGCTGATTTTCTCCCCCTGTCTTGGGGGGGTCCTCACCAATGAGAAGGCGAGAAGCCGGCCGGACGCTCCTCCCACTTATCTATATTAAAGGGACTGGCGCCGCGTGAGTCCTTCACTGGCAGTCACTATATAAAAATATTAATAAGCCATCTTTGTATTGTTTCTTTAGCTTTCCTCCATACACATCTCGGGACCTGTGTGTACTTTTTTTTTTATACAGATTAGATTATATATTTTATTACAGTAACCATGTCAGACACAGCTGTGGATGCCAGCGTTGAGAAGACCACAAAGGTAAGAACACTGTAATTAGCTCTTATGGAACCTGTGTTTTGTACACAGAACAATCAGTATGTATCCTACATTATCTACTTATTATATAACTTTTGTTTCCCTGGAATCGTCCGGGACCAGGTCACTCCTGTTAGATATAAATCAGTATAGAGAGAGTAAAGATCTACAGTAGTCTGCTCCTGCTACAGTAGCAGTCAGTGATTACAATGTAAAGTGCTGTAGATAGGAACATGAAAGGTGCCGCGGTTATGTGCTTCTATGGTGTGTGGGCTCTTTAAAATTTTTATTCCTCAGGTAATGTTTCCGATGGGTGTAAATTATGATTATGGTCCTGGTGTTCTGAAAGTATTGGATATATTACTATTTGGAAAACTGGATCAATTAGTGCCCATTTTAGATTCGAAAGTTTCGAAATCTGGCATCGGTCTCTTTATTAAAGAGCTTATGTTAGCTCTTTTGGGGCTGGTGATATAAATACGGATGGGTACATGTAGTAATGAAGACATGGTACCTGCCGCACTTCTGAGCGTCCCCTATTGTTCTGTGGCGTCCCTTCACAAAATACAGCATCCTCCAGCACCCAGCTGTTTACTGTTCCACAAGTGTAGCCTTCACACCTGGAGGATTTATTCCCGAGTAGTTGCATTGGAAAGGTTAGTCCGGGTTCTGTGTGATCCGACTGTATTAGGGAGTTCCCGTGTGTACATGGAAAGGCTTTGTGAAATTCATAGCCTTATGTTATGAGCCAGGGCACACTTTAACCCTTTGCCAGGAGTCCGCAACGCCTTACTTCTGGCGATCAAAGGGTTAACGCGTTGGCTACCAGAGCAGTGTCCAACACGGACACTTACAGCCCAGAGCTATAGACAAGCTAGGAGAATCCGGTTACATCGTGCATTGACTCAGGTGGAGTAATGTTAACCTCTTGAACTCCAGGGTGCGCAGCGCATTTTGCTGCGTACCCCTGTGGTCCTGGGAGTGTTACATGCAAGGCGTTAAGATCCTACCTTAAGTCCGTTTTTACAAAAGTGCCCCTCACAAGACGGAAGATCGCCACCTGAAGTTACATTTACATTGTGACACATCCAGCGCTGCTCTCGCCTGTCCGTCAGCCTGCACCTTGTGCTTCCACAAACACAGCCCCCAGTTAAACTGACAGTAACATTTTACTTTATACTCTTAAGGTACATCACTGGAGCAATCAAATTGCCTATACGTTTGATATTCCCATAATCAGCTCTTGCTTTACTTTTAGGCATACCATAGATACCTGGATCTGAAGTCGGGTATAGACATATACACAAGAGGACAGTATTTAAATGCTGCAAGGAGTGTAACATTGTATTACATCCTTTAGCAATATATCCACTAGAAAACTTCCCGTAATAGCTGTAGGTAGTTCTCAGCCAGACCAGTTGAGACGAATTGAATATTAAAATAAAGGGTAAAAGGACACTGATTAGCTTTGCCGTGTCTAATTGATGCCTTTTATGGATTTTATAGACTGATGGCTGATATCCAACTGGCGTTGATTTTGTTCAGCTTCATTATTGCAGTATAGACCTCTGCTGCTTCCACTGCCTATCCATTTGACAGCAGGAGGGTTAGTTATTGTTGGCTAGGAAACTATTCAGCGGCGGGATGTGACCTGGACCAAATCATTGCTTGTTAAAGGGTTATTACAGCGTTGTGGTAATAACGAGAATATATCTGTTGCCGTGCTACATAGCGATCACTGACTCCACTCGGAACAAAAAAAAAAAACAAAAACCTAATCGCAACTTAAACCCATCGATAATGTAAAGTGTCCTTACAATCTTATTCCAAATTAAGGGGACATTACCGCCTCTACCGAGTATCGGGGATCTGTAGCTGGGAGCACAGATCTGTCAATGTGGATATAAGACTGTTCCGAAGCCCAAGGTCTTACTGCTTAAGCGATGCAACGCTTATTTAAAGTTATTAATATGAAGGGGCCGCTGTCTAGCGCTTGTTATAGTGCTCAGCATAGCTCTTAAACGCGTCCTCGGGCTGCAGTCCCAGGGGGACACAGCTGATATAAAAGGAACTGGGTATACGCACAGATGGCGACCGGCTTAAGACTTAAAAAGCAAAGCTTTTAATTAAGAATTGGGGGCAGGGCTAATTACTAGATTCCACTATTTAAAATGTAGTTGCTTTGAAGGCTTATCGCGCACTCATCGCTATTTGCAATTAGATCAGTGAAATTCTTCTTTTGTTAACGTCACTGCTCCTTGTTTTGTTTTTTTTTCTACGGGCGGGCAATATGACTGTGTATTATAGAAGTCTGGTTATACGACCATCCCTTTCATGCCCTACACTCTCCTTCCTCTTCTGTTTGTCGCCCCCCCCGAACACCCTGCGCGTCATTATCTCAGCCTGTTCACGTAGCCCGTTGGGAGTTGTAATCTACCCTTCCTCCTCCAACGGGTGCGTCTGCGTAAAGACTAAGATAAAATATGCTTGGTCTGCACGTCCCATGAGCCTGCGCGCTGCAGAGGGGGGGGGGGTTGGGAAGAGTTAAGGACAGCCAATCGGCGACTCCTGATGAATTAGTATGGCTAAAGGCGGGATTATTTTATGTAATACGACCAATAGGAATATATTATGGATGGCGCCAAGTTTAAAATGGTCAACAAAGCATGCAACTGTTTGTTTTGGTGAAAAGACACGTTTTGTCTTTTTTTTTTATTATTATTATTTTTTTTAAATTGGTTTTAATTCTTTCCTCACAGTATTTCTGTTTGGGTTAAAGCTTTTAAAGCCAGTCTTCCAACCCAATATTTTTTGAACACCTCAAGTATTAGTACACTTACAGACTTTATGTCAGCTTTCAATATAATTCTAGATGACCTTTTTGTTAATATACAAATATGGCAAAGGTGAAGCAAATGTAGGGCAAACACAGCTAATCCAAACAATATTGTAGGTCTTTACATATAGTGTAAATGAGAGATATTTACAATGATCTTTTTAAATCATACCTGAGGGATAGGGTTTTCTTCATCAACCTGTGCATATGTGATAACCATACTCACAATGTTTAATTTATAGCCATATTATTTTTCGTAAGGTGAATTTGTTTGCACTAGAATTGTTCCAGATTTGCTTTTTGTGATACTGACCCCATTTATCAGGACACACCAACTGGTCATGTTTTAACCCCTTAAGTACCAATGCATTGTGCACCCCTCTGGTCCATAAGGGGTTAAGGATCTCTGTGCTAAAGCACAAGTTGATCAGTCGGTGACTGAGCTGCTAACAACCAACTTGTGATCATTTAGGCATCATTTTAAAACCTGACCTGGTAGTGTTCATGATTTTCATTTCTTTATAACATCCCGATGTGCTAGACACCCACTCCAAAAGTGTTTGCTTGTATATAATATAAACATTTTGTTTACAGGTTAGAGCTATTTGGTCCGTTTAGTATTCCTTTTACTCATCTGGTTCAGACTTATTTTATTCCTAGAAATATATATAAACTTTAATTAGACCCTTCAAACACCTTGTATTTGGGATGTCTACCACCTGATGGATTAAAAGTGGCTGACGTCATGCTTACATGCACTTTACCAGGATAAAGCACAAACATTCATGGAAGTCAAATGGACACAACTTTAATTATCAGCTGCTTTCTCCAGTACTCCTGACAGTACACCCTTTAAAGTAATAATTGTTTGAGCATTTAATCGGATACAAAATACGATGAAGTGTGGTAATATACCTTTAATAGAAGCCATAGCAATTGTGCTGTTTTGTATATATTTTATTTTGATCTTCTCTTGTAGAATAGAGATGTTGAAACCTGTCCTTGAGAAAGCCCTTTTCCATAACAGTGTAGGTTTTCATGATCTCCTCAACTGTACTCAGGTGAATGTTATTGACACATGCTGTCCTTCAGAATGAATGAGCCACTGATAGAATATTTTGCTCATGTGAGGAGATCCAGAAAACCTGCACTGTTGGGGGTGGGGTTTGAGGACCTGTGCCGAAGAGCAGTGGTCCCAGCCCTGCCATTGGGGACTCCTAACAGGCCATGTTAAGTATTACTGTCCCTTTAAAGGGATAGTAATACTTCGTTTTAACTTAATTTTATTTTGTAGGCATTAAAAAAACACGAAGAATGATATAAGTCTTATGTCTCAAACCTTTATGGTTTAAGAGATATTCACAAGCAAAGTATCCCCCCCCCGTTCAGCCAGATAAGAAGGGAGGTGCCCAGGTAGACTGCAGAGAGGGACAATCTTCAATTAAGATAAGGGAAAAAGCTGAAAAACTTGTCAAGGGGGGAAGGGCTTTCATTCTTTTCATATAAAGAAGATTGTCCCCTGCTGTTATCTGTCCAGTCGTACAACCAGGTTCACATCTGAGAAGAGATGGCTTACACTGGAAAAAGGGGCGGGAGGGGGAAACTTTGCTTGTGAATATCTCTTAAACCATAAAGGTTTGAGACATAAGACTTATATCATTCTTCATGTTTTTTTTAATGCCTACAAAATAAAATAAAGTTAAAACGAAGTATTACTATCCCTTTAAGGTGGCCATTTCCCTTGAAACTGGGGACAGCTGCATAAAAAGGAGGGGGGTTGCTTAGATTACTGTGCAGTTCTGAGGAGACCTTTTCATGAACATCCCTAATTTAAAAGGAGATGTGGTTACATTATCTGTGCTTAAGCAGACACATCCTAAAGGCATGTTAGGTGCCCTGAGGAGAGGTTTGGGAACCACTGTTATAGCATACATGCAGTCTCTCAGCAGAAAATGAGTACAAAGGAATATTTCTTTGCTGAAAATATTTTGTAATATCATGTCTTAGTCTTTAAAGAGAGAGAGATCAATTTAGGGTTGGATTCAAATGAAGGTGCTAATTTTATCTCTGCTTTTATCACAAGGCATCCCCATATACTTCAATTGGAACTTTTTTTTTTTTTTTTTTTTTTTTTTTTTTTTAATAAAACTGGAGGTAACATTTATCTCCTGCCTTTGAATCCAGCCCTTAATCTGTAGCTGGTCCAACATACTCATTGTGGCCAGATAAGCATTTAAACTTGAGACAACTTTTCATTCTGCAGTACTGCACATGAACAAGTGTCACCTTGCAGTGTTTTGGTGTCATAAATTAAAAGGATGATCTGGTCACATTAAACCTATTGTTTCATGATGGCAAGCTGCATTTTAGAAGTTAGTAATTCCTGCTGACACTAAAGGTGAAGGAAAAAAATGTGGCTTAGATTTGACTGGCTATGTCAAATCACTGAAACTAATGTAGTAATTTACTGCAGTTTTGGGACAAACCAACTGTATACTGAATGCCAGATAGATCCCATACAATGCATTTGAGGCATCTGTAGAACTGAAAGCTTAGGGACATTGCTCTGCACACCAATCTTTAACCCATAGGGTAAAAGCCCCATTTAGATCAGGTAGAATTTGGGGAATTTTTAATTGTACTCTTTGGTAAAATGACTAGACCTCAACTTTGACTGGGGACAAAGGTAATATGCATGTTTCTGGCATACAATGAAATCGGGCCAGCCCTGCAGTATGCATTTTTCATGGCTCCGGTGTAAAGGTGAGACCCTGGCACTCTACCCTCTTATTGCAGTTGGTTTGCTCCTGAATGAATCCTGGGGTGTTATTCACTAAGGTGTGACAAAGAGGAGAACTTTTTTCCAGTGAAATCATATTCTACATAGTCAATGCACTAAGATCTCACCAGAGAAATCTTAGTTGCTAGGCTTCATAGAATACATGTGAGCTGAGAAGTGATCTCACTGGAGCAGTTATCACCTCTTTATCACGCCTTAGTGCATCTCTCGAGATCCCAGTTAATGTATCATCCTCAGTGGGTGCTGGCAGGTGAAAGCAGAGACCTTGTTTTCCCATGCCAAATGCAGATGCTGTTGGAGGTTAGCAACTGGTGGCTCTCCAGCTTCTGAATTTAAAATGTCACCATCCTCCTCCATCCAGTGGCTAGTTGAGCATTACAGGAGTTGTAGGCCAATAAGTGGAGAGCCATATGTTGCCCTTCGCTGTTCCGTGTTACCTCATGATAAGATCTGCTTAATCAACATACTTCTCTTGCAGCTGAAACTTAGTTCTTATGCTTACATCATACATTTTTAGCAGCAAATATTTAACATTACAGTATAATTTGCATCCCACTTTTGAAACCCTTTGAGTGCCAGATGGGTGCCAAATGCATTGCTTTTGGACTGACACTCAAAGGGTTGAAGTATTGATCCTTCATCTATCAAGAGTGCAGAGCATGCATTGCAGGAACCCCTGGAAGAGAACAGTTTATTGCGCTTCCATAGCTCACATCTTAAACTTCAGGACAAACTTACACTTGCCACAAAATTACATATTAATGAGTATTTGGGGCCTGTTGTGTAGATGAAATACAGTCAATATAATTTGTTTTAAATTGTAAGGATTGTGGAATACAAGGTATCTATCATTGACTGCTTAATTTGATAACTCCTATTATAACAAACCTTTGATCTGTATCCATAAAACTATAAATGCCTCGGCTTCTGTTTCACTTCTTACTCCAGCCCTTGGTTAACTCATTCTCTGGCATGCACACACTGTGAAAGGTGTTCGTACACTGCCCAAAACATTTGGGGAATATCCAGTTCTCCCTTTCTGTCTCAACACACTCTGTGCCTCATTTAATACTGGGCAAAAAGTGAATTGTTTGGTGGGCGGGTTTGAACAATTTAGAACTATTGAATACTTAAATATTGTTTAGTAGGGGCACTATTCAAACAACCTGAGACTTCTACATGTGAAACCTTTTATGCCATACACTACAGTATATACTGTATGCAGGTATACCACTATTATATAGATTGACTGGCTGGGCTAGGGTTATACAAAGTTTATTTTGTGTTCTGGCACATTTTTTTATCATTCCACTGAAATATTGTTTGTTTTTTTTATTTCAAAGGACATAAAAGCAAGAGACAAGGATGTCTATGTAGAAGAAACAGAAAATGGAAAAGAGAAGCCAGCAAATGGAAATGTTGTGAGTAATGGAGTTCTTAAACTTCTGTATACACCCACATCTGTAGTATACACTCAAATTCCCTGTAACTGATGTTTTTTTAACTACATGAACATCAGTGGGGTCTTCACTGCATTGCTTCACAATCTGTTGGAGACCTCTTACATTCAAAGGGGTGAAAGCCATATTTCAATAAAATGGAATTTTTAATTGTCCCTTATAGTGCAGTTGGTTTGTAACAGAACTGCTCCAATTTACCCTTTATACATAAGACCTCTTACCTTTATTGTGCAGATATTGTGTTCCCAACTGCTTGTGGAGGAAAAATTGTACTTTCATTTGTATGGTCTGGATCTGCATATTTGGGAAAGTACCCTCATTCAGTTCCTGGTCTGTTAGATATTTTTAAGGGGTATTTTTAAGGGGAAAAGTACACAACACGTGAGCAGAAAGTAAAACACAACCACCCCAGAAGTTAAAATGCAGGTGCTGTTTTTCATATGAGATTATCTACCTTTTTCCACTTCGGTACAGGGCTAAGTCAACTTTTGCCTCTCCAGCTGTCGTACACTACAAATCCCTTCATACCCAAGAAAGCAACCGCAGATCGTGAATGATGGGATATCTAGTCCTAACAGCTAGAAAGCCAAAGATTGCCTACCACTGCCCTAGTAAATTGCCACTCTGACCAGTAGACTGAGATCAGTGGAAAATTGTTGTGTGCTGAGAAAAAGCACATATCATTTCAAGTAACCTGGCGCTAACTGCATGTATATTTGTTTGTACATCTGTACCGTTACATATTGTTCTTTGCAAAGTCTAATTGAACTTCTAAATCAGTATGGTTCTTATAAGAACTGAAGTAATTCCCTCAGTATATTGCTATGCAATCATTGTTTAACACCAAGGCTTATTTCAGTATCAGCTTTTCACGTTTGTATAGCTACTTGCATCCCACCTCTCTGCTCTTCAAGCCTATAGATGCAGCTGTCTATCCAGGGTGTGTTTGGATCTCTCCTTCCCACAATTCACTGTATACTTACATGTACATGGTGGTGGATAGCACAGATTTTGGATGGTTATCTGGTTCTTGGTGGACCTGAAACTCTTGCTTGAGTCCCCAACAATTACAATACAAGTAATTTAACACAGAATAAAGACTGGGAAGTTTATTCTTCCATATCATGGAATAATAAATTAATTTGAATCTTCTGACTGTGTGGTCCTGCAGAGCAAAGTGACTGGACTTAGATGAGGTCTTTGCTCTGGCCTTCTCATTAAGTGAATTTGTTGGACTGTGAGGAAGCATGATCTAAATATATGCCTGAAATGGACAACTGCAGCTACATACTTTTATACATAGAACAATAAATTATTGTAGTACAGTGTGAATGGATACTTTGCTAGGTATATCCTTCTATTAAGCAAAATAAGCCAATGCAGTCTGAAATTTATAATATCCCTGGCCTGTTTAACACTGTTGAAATAAGTTTCACATAATTTGTTTTCTGTGAGGTAGTTCCCATGGGTGAATTTTATAGCTAAAACTCATCTCAGTGGCCATCTTGTGTTGCTCAACACCTTATAACTGTTGTCCATGTGAACTAGGCTAAGTGTTCTCCCTAAATACAGTAAATCAGTTAACCATTTGCCCCTCCCCCCAGGATATAAGGGAGACTGTCTGACAGGAGAGAACTTCCTCTAACTCATGGGTGGGCAACCTGAGGGCTTGAAACTACTAACTACAAACCCTGTCACCCCCAGACAGCCAACAGGAGGTATAGCACACAACAGTTGGAAAACCTCAGAACAGGGGTGGGCAACCTAATTGGACTGGAGTTGACAGTAGTTGTAGTTCAGCAGTACTGGAAAGCTGAAGATAACCCACGGTTTTTTGTAACCTGTCCATGGAAGGGCAAACTGTTAACGTAGTTTAAGAGAGCTGCACGCCTGTAGTGTGTCTTGCATAAACATTTTAAAAATCAGAAATGTCTTTGTCAGCTAGCAGAGAAGGATCTAGCCACCCCTTACAATAAGTGGAAAAGAGATTTCAAAATCAGTATAGGAGGGATTTCTTTACAGTGAGGTCAGAATTGTAGAAATTTCTGGCCAGAGATGTGGTAATTGCAGATAGAAAGTATATATTTTTAAGAGAAGGTTACATGCATTTCTAGAAGAATGGGAAATACATAGTAAGGTAAACATGAAGTTCTGGTAACTAGACTTAATTTCTATGCTGGAGTTGGGAAAGCTTATGTAATTTTCATTTCGTGGCTTATACTGTGGCAAAAGTTGAAATTGCTGGACTAGTATCCTTTTTCAACATAATTTGCTATGTAACTATAAGAACTGGAAAAGCCATTAGCAGGGATAAGGAAACCCATAAATATGGAACATTTGAACATTGTTAAATGATTGTACTCATTAGGCCATATATAAAAAGTCTGAGAGTAATTCTGGGGCAAAACCACACCACTGGAAACAAAAAATCCCAGCTTTTCTGTTGATTCCAAGTGTGCTTTTAACCACTTTGAATGCTAGAGGTCTCCAATGCATTGTTTTGCATTTGAGTTGGAGATGTAGCATTCAAGGGATTAAATGCCCCATTTACATTAATGGTAATATTTATTTGTTTCAGTGCAATTTGTTTGAGCTAGAATTGTGCTGCTCTTACCCATTATACCAACCTCAATTTTACCTTCCAGGAGAACGAGGAGAATGGAGAGCAGGAGGGGGATAATGAAGAAGAGGAAGAGGTTGATGAGGAAGATGAAGAGGATGAAGTAGAAGGTAATGTATCATCATGAAAACATTTTATCCCTCTGTGCCCATTCCAGTAGGTTAGACTTGTTGTTAGGAGTAACCGATTCAAAACAATATCCGTTAAGGTGACAGTTCCACTTTAAATTCAAATCTGTTGGGCAGCTTTGAGCCATAGCTGTGTATTTCTAGTGTTCCAAATGAAAATGTAAGTAATTTTGTACTTGTAAAAAACAGATATCTGACTTGTATATAAATGTTGCAATGTTTATATAAAGGAAGGTGTAATTTTGTGTTCCTATAAACCAAAAAGAATTTTTGCATACTCTGACAGTGTGGACAACCTGAGACTCTCTAGCTGTTGGAGTAATCAACCATTGTCAGCTGATAACTGGTGTTGTAGTGCTACAATGGCTAGAGGGCCTTATGTTTCCCATCCCTGGTTTTACATAAGTAGATGTACTACATTATGTTCACACATTGGTTTCCCTGTAGGAACTGCTGCAGTCTCACAAGTCAGGGTATAGGTGTAGTAATAATAGAGGAATCCTTCAGATGAGGTCTACTGAATAGTCTGCCAGTACCTGTCTTCAGTCACTTCCTTTCTCACTGTGGGACTGTCTGCTGATACCATGAGATGACCTACTGACACTGATCTTCCTGCAGGAGAGGAAGATGATGATGATGAAGATGATGAAACGGAAAGAGGCACTGGAAAAAGGGGAGCAGAAGATGATGAGGTGGGTGATTCATTTTAAACATTAGTAAAATGAACATGCATTAATGTGACTTAACAGCTTGGATGCACATTTCTGCCTTATAACATTTCCATTGCTTCAAGCTCTAATATACAGTATATAGCAGAAATCAGTCTGAAAGCTTCATAATTATAATAGGAAAATGTGCACACATACAAAAGGGGTCATATAGCTTGTACTTATCAACAGCATCTGTTTAAAATAAATAAAAAAAATCCTTTGGCTTAGGAATGTTAGAATCTGGTCTAGAATCGTGTGTTACGAGCTATCCCATTGAAGACTGTGGTTGGTGTTTTGACAGACAAGTCTTAACCCTTTGAGTGCCAGAGGGGTATGCAACGCATTGCTCTGCAGTGTGTTGCATGCCCCTCTGGCACTCAAGGGGTTAATGCTGGCATCCACTTTTTTTTTCTGTTAAGTTCTCATCTTTAGGTCCGATATGGGCAATCTGAAGCTTTCCAGCTGTTGAAAACTAAAATTTTCTTAATTCACAGGTAGCTTCAGCAGCTGGAGGGCAAAGTATAAAAGCACATGCGAGTCTTAACTGCTATACAACATTTTTGTATAGAACAAGTTAATACCACAATTTTATGCTTCTGAGTCTATGAATTTTTCAGTTGATGCATGGGACAGTAGGATATTATAATCACACCATTTTACATTTTTAGTTGCCTCCCTTTAAGGTTACCAATAGGGTTCCTGGGAGATGGAATTATGAGGAACATAGAACATGCATATATAACAGACATGTCAAACTTGCAGCCCCCGAGCCAGCTTTTTGAGGCCCACCATGGAATGAATTAAGTTCCCTGCTTCAAGGGGTTAAACACCCCATTTAGAGCAGTGGAATTTGCTCTGTATCACTTTAACAGTGAATGCCAGAGGTATCCAGTACATTGCATTGTTTTTTGCTAGCGGGGTGCTCAGACTCCACTCTGGTACTCAAAGGGTTCATTACTCCACCTGTAGTTGGCACTCACATTAACCAAAGTAAACCTGCTTGGGTTCACTGTTAAATGATCAATAAAGTAATGGAAAGCAGGCACTCTCAGAACTTATCCTTGGGTAAGTTCTTTGAATGCTAGGGTGACCAAGTACCATTGATTGGCAAAGATTGTCCTATATTTTAAATGTGCATCCCATGTCCAGGGCGGCCTGCTTTTCAGACAACACAAATCCCTGAGTGAAGCCTCCAGAGCACAGAGTTGAAAACACTATATAATAACTGCCCATTTCTGCTGTGTCAAGAAAGAGATGCCTCTGCAAAAAAATCACTTCCAGACAGAGCTCTAAACACTAGAAAGATATCCTGACATCGAACAGGAGCTGCAGTGAAATGTTTTATTGTAATCGTAGTTTAAGGCTTGGCTATGATGTATCTTGTAGCTCATCAAAGGTATACTTTTCTTTCACAGCAGTCCTCCCTCTAGTGTTTAGAACTCATGTGTGTGGGAAAAAGTGCGGGTTGCACACTGTTGTCCAGTAATGTATAGTGACACCTCGCACATAGCTGCCCTAGAGCCAAAGATCAGTTCTCTGCTGCACTCATTTGTACATTGTCACTGAATGGCAGAATGGAAATGTGGTCTACCCTAGTAAGTGCCTGCCTTTCACCACACACATGAATAATCTGGTAAGGAAGATTGGCACTCAATCAGGAACATTTTCAAATAAGTTTATTAAAGATAAAAAAAAAAACTGCCAACGTTTTGGCTCCAACTTGAGCCTTTATCAAGTTGGAGCTGAAGTGTTGGCAGTTTTTATCTTTAAACTTGTATGAAAATGTTCCTGATTGAGTACCAGTCCATCTTGCCAGATTTGTGCATACATTGATGGGCACCCAGATCATAGGGTGATTTATTTAGACTGCTGGACCTGCAGTCCAAGTGAATAAATAAACGTGTGTGTATATATATAATAAAAATGTATCATGGTGTGTGTGTGTGCATATATGTACACACACCGCTGACCCTATGTTGTGACACTCAACTGTATTTGCATTTGACATTCTCAATCTGTAGGATCTGCTGCAGGTGAGAACTAATTTTCTCACCTAGTTTGCATGTTTGGCAGACCTCAAATATGGTTTACTTTTGACTGAAAATGAGACTTGGTCTGAGCGACAAGTAAATTGATTCCCCTCACTGATGGGCATGGTCTGTATATGGAAGGCAATTATTTATTTATTTCACTTTGTGTTTAGGATGATGACGAAGTTGAAACAAAGAAGCAGAAAACAGATGAAGATGACTAGAGCAGAGGCCACCCTCTTTCTCAAATTAAAGTCTATATATGACCCTTCTCCACCGCCTCCCCTCACATCCTCATCACGCTCAAACCTGGGTTACTAAGTGATTCATCCGTCCCACTCCCACATGCAGGCATCCTGAGACACCACCCCTTCCCCCTCCTCCGTCCACATATATGACTGCGTCTCTTGAGATGCTAGTACCTGTGTCCATGTTTTATTTTTGTTATGCAGTTCCTGGGCTTTTCTTTGGCTAAGGATTTAACTCCTCCTCTGCCAATGTGGGCTGCAATCACTTGCTGTCCTCTTCAGTCCTGTAAGGGCTATGGGGTGAAATGCTCTTGAGATTCACAGCAAGAAGGGTTCTTTTGTTCGTTTTTTTTTTTTTTTTTAAGTGCTTAACTGGGAAACAAAAACAACCTTTAGAAGGGGGTCCTCTGCTTGTATTTTTTATTTACATTTTATATTTTTGTACATATTGGTATACAGCGGTCCTCTTTATGTACAGTGGATTTGGCTGACAGGGTGTGGGGGGAGGGGGGTTAACGTACATGAAATTCATTTTAATGTTTTTGTTTCCTGCTAGAAAAAAAATCCCAAGCAAACCCCCCTAAAGTACATGGGCGTGTTGTGTTTTTTTTTTTTTTTTTTTAAAGAGGGAGGGGGGTGAAGGGCAGGAGGCGGTGCAAGTAAGACCAGGCTGTCTCTACTACAAAGGGGAAAGAATGGATAAATCTTTACAAAAAAAGAGGGGGAAAAAAAGGCTGTTACAAAAAAAAAAAACAAAAAAAAACCTAAATAAATAAGACAAAATGCCCAATATAAAAAAAAAAAAATTCTGATCATTCCAGTAACTTTTATTTTATTTTTTGAGCTTTTTTAGCTGTACTTTTTAGATGAGTTTGGATGAGAAAAGGCCAAAGATTTATATATATATAATTTTTTTTGTCTCTGAAGTTGTTTTATTTTGTCAGTTTTGGCCTGGTTGGATGTGTGTGGCAGTATTGTCAATAAAACTGCAAATGTAATTTGCAGGCTTTTCTTTTGTTCTAACAGTGTGTTGTTTTGTGTCTCTTGTGTTTTATTTCTTGCAAGAAGATCCAAACTTAATATGAAGGTGCATTGTGACTGCAATAAGACTTAAGTTTAACCCAGTGTGTGCAGGAGGTCTGAGGGTTAAAAAGAGGGGGAGTGGATCAAAGTGCAGGAGGTGTTTATCCCTTTATCATATATTAGCAGGAATCTTCTACTTATGAACACTGACATTATTGGCTTTTTAGCATCCAAGGAGTTAAAAGGGATATACATAGATAAACTACATCCATTTACTGACCTTATACTCTGCTTGTGCACAGTAATAATCCTTATTACTGTTAGGCATGCAATGTGTTCCTTTCGGCAAAAGTGTTAACAGAGGCTAGTAATCATGAAGGGCTGAATATTCCTTTACACATGTGGGAATATTCTAATTTGAACTCTCCCTGTTTACTAAGTGGATATGCCTCTAGTTTCTCCATGTACTGGCTGGGAGTGTATTCTCCATTCTTGTGAATGGGCCATTTTTAATGCAGGCCTGGAGTAAACAGATAATGTCTGTTTGCGTAAAACAAATTATGAGCAAATACAGAGCATGACAACTATACCATAGCAAATAAAATCCATTTATCTTCACATTCAGCTTCTAACCCCTTTATGTCTAGCATTCAGTGGGTTGAAGGCCCTTTTCAGATAAAGTTGGGCTGTTTTTGTCACCTGTGGTACGGTTGGAATTCTCATGTTTTGTACAAGGGCCTTCATGCAGAAAAGATATATCTTCTCTAATTTGTTGTCCTGATTCATGCCTAAAATGTCTTCTATATACAATCTGACACATTCTTTTTCAGCATAACCACAATTTTAAGTGCTTTTTTGGCTTTGCAAACACCTCCAGGTACTTGTGGGTAATTGATTGTAGGACCACCAGCTGGCTTGTGGGGCTTATAACTCCCATCATCCTGTCTGAGGATAACTGGAGCTGTAGTTCCAAACAGTGGAGATCAACACTTAGATTCCCCCCTTCCTCCAGTGCTAAATATGATTTCTGGGATTTAAAGGGATAGTAATACTTGCAAATTACTAATCCCCATATTGTAGCTTTGTTAAAAAGAAACATATTGCCCCCAGTGTCATCTCTCAAACCCTTATGGTTTGAGAGATGATAGAGCTCAAAGTTCTCCCTCCCCCTTCCCTCACTGAACGCTGACTGCAGGGATATCCGGGATTAGTTGCATCAGGCGGCTGTGCAGCATTGCTGAGATCGCATTTATAAAAAATAAATCTTTCACTAAAACGGTCTTCTATGTGTGCTTGAAAACCAAGCACATGCAGAAGACCATTTCAGTGAAAGAATTCTTTTTTTATAAACAAGATCTCTGCTCCGCTGCAGAGCCACCTGATGAACATAAGACTGTCATACAACAGCTTCCCCTGCAGTCAGCGTTCAGTCAGGGAAGGGGGAGGGAGAACTTTGAGCCCTAATCATCTCTCAAACCATAAGGGTTTGAGAGATGACACTGGGGGCAATAAGTTTCTTTTTAACCCTTTAAGGACCATTGCCGTACCAGGACAGTCACGGTGGTCCAGCACTTAAGGACCACTGACAGTCCTGGTACGTCATGGAATTCAGGGCTCCCGGCGCGGCTGCACGCCGCGCCGGTAGCCCTGAACCGGAATCGAAAGAAAAAGCCCAGTGGTCCTCAAGTGCCGGTCGGGCTTGCGTGTGCCGGTCCTTAAGGGGTTAACAAAGCTACAATATGGGGATTAGTAATTTGCAAGTATTACTATGCCTTTAAGTTATATAAGAGCGATAAAAGGTGTAGTCCAAAACGGACTGCAAATTGCTGACCATTGCTCTAGAGAGTAAAATCCTAGTCAACATGGAAAGTAGTATGTAACAACCACTACTGGTCTGGAGGATTCCCAGGGGCTTATGAAGAACATAGGTCAATAGTCAACAAGATAAAGAGGTGCAATTCTGGAGCAATCCAACTAACTATACTTTAGGAAACATTTCCAAAATTCCCATAAATTTAAATAGGACTTTTAACCCATAAGATGCTAAAAAGCTTCAATGCATTTCTTAATGTTTTGGAGACTTCTCAAGCATTTAATGGGTTAAAACCCCATGTAATTATATTGGGGATCTCCATTTGTCCCATAAGTGCAGTTTCAAATAATTATATCTTTATTTTACTGTTTATTGAATTTTGTTTTATTAGGAAAATGATCCAGCATAAAAGCACATTCCTGCTGAAATACAACGTCTGGGCAAAGTAAACTGACACCTTCTGTTTGATTTAACCTGGGCATGGATTCCATTGCAGGTGTTAACTTGATTACTTTGTTTTGTCAAGAGAGCTCCCTCAGACTACATATGAATCATAGCTAAAATCTATGATAAAATGTATCACCCACAATGTATTCTAGGCCCTGATTAGAAAAAAATCCTGATTTAGGCAATGATCACACTGGTAACTTTAGCACAGCATTATTAACACTGTATTTAAATAAGCCTAATTTTTCAAGTGGGAGAGATCTTAGAACATATGTTCCATAGAATATCATAGGAACCCTTTATCACACTTTAGGGCATAATTCCCCCTTGTGAAACCAGTTTCTCTGTGTAGTGCTGTTCCCAGGGGTGATTTGTGCCTCGTAGAATGCAGCATGCTTGAAAACTGTATGTGCTCATGTAGAATTTCTATTAATACTGCAAATTAATTCAGAAATGCCTGGGAAACACACAGTTGGTAGAACTATGTAATATTATTCATTTTAAGTCTGCCCATCCAACTGGTTCTTACCTGCTATCAAAATCCATTTCTAAATTCAGGTTTCAGCATACTAATATTTATGGTGACCTACGTGCCACCACGTCGATGGGTTTTGACACTTCTGTCATGCCTCCCATGCAAGAGACTTACAAAGGGAATGTAGGTTGTTTGTGGTAAGGAAGCTTGTGGGGCTTGGCATGCATTAAACACAAGTGCAGCCAAGCTGCGCAGGTGAGCATAGATTAAATATGCATGGCTGGATTCTTCAGCGGCCTCTTCCTTCTGCTGTTGTAATACAGAGGCTGATGTTTAAGAAAAATGGTGCAATTCTGGGACAAACCAACCTCAACACTTCAATGCATAGCACTGAAGCTGTTAAAGGGATAGTAATAATTATTACTAATCCGTATATTAAAGTAATATTGAATATAAATGTATTGCCCCCAATGTCATCTCTGAAACCTTTATGGTTTTAGAGATAATCGCTCCTAAAGTTGTCCTCCCCTTCCCCGAAGACAGCATTGTAGCCGCCTGAAGGGAAATCCAGTCTTAGGATCATCAGAGCTGCGATTGCGTTAAAAAAATATATATATTTCACTAAAACGGTCTTCTACGTGTGCTTGCAAACCAAGCACATGTAGAAGACTGTTTCAGGCTTCCCTGCAGTCAGCTAGAACGCTGACTTTGGGGGAGGGAGAGGGCAACTTTAGGAGTGATTATCTCTCAAACCATAAAGGTTTGAGAGATGACACTGGGGGCAATACATTTATTTTTAATATTACATTAATATAGGTATTAGTAATAATTAAGTATTACTATCCCTTTAAGCACCACTGTACAATTTCAGGCCACTGTGAAATTGCACCAAAAAAAATTCAACTTTGAGCTGTAATGACTTTTGAATAAAAATCCTTTCAGCAGTGAGAATACCCTTGTTTTACTCAGGGGGATAAACCCTACAAAATATATATATATATTTTTTTTTTTTTTACATTTTAAGTATTACTATCCCTTTAAGCAATTGAAATTTGTTCCTTATTCTGCAGTTGTTTTCCCCATAACGGATTTACTAAAAGGGGAAAAAAAAAATAAAGTAATTCTGAGGAAAACCAACTCCACCATAAGGGAAAACCCCCCAGAACACAAGTCCCAATTGCTTGTAACGGCTGGGTCTTTTCACCCCTTTAACGTTGGGAGAGGTCACTAATACATTGCAGATATTGAGCATTCAGGAGGTTAATACCATTTAAAGGGATAGTAATACTTAAAATGTAAAAAAAAATATGTTGTAGAGTTTATCCCCCTGAGTAAAACAAGGGCACTCCCACTGCTGAAAGGTGTTTCATTCAAAAGATATTAATTTTCAAAGTTGAATTTTTTAGGTGCAATATCACAGTGGCCTGAAATTGTACAGTGGCGCTGTTGCTACACCATCCTATGGAGATTTATGGTCAATTGACCAGAGCTGTCCATAGGATCGTGTAGCAACAGCGCCGCTGTACAATTTCAGGCCACTGTGATATTGCACCTAAAAAATTCAACTTTGCAAATTAATAACTTTTGAATAAAACACCTTTCAGCAGTGGGAGTACTCTTGTTTTACTCAGGGGGATAAACCCTACAACATATTTTTTTTTACATTTTAAGTATTACTATCCCTTTAAAGCAATAGGATTTATATTTTATTAATTGAGGAAAATTGGTTTGTTCCAGGGCTGATTTAGTCCAGATTTAGACAACCTTTGGTATGCCAGCTGTTGGAGACTACAACTCCCATCATCCCCTAAAAAGCTGGTTGATGATGACAAGAGATATAATTAATACCAAATAGCTTGAGGGCAAAACCTGCCTACTGCTACTCTAGTTCATCAGCCTCAGTGTGATAATTGATGCTTGCTATACACTTCCATACTTCCCAACATTAGAAATGGCCAAAGAGGGACACTTGTTTTAGCAGGGATTTGTCTCAACGCAGGACTGTTCCGCCTAAAGAGGGACACTTGGGAGGTACTCTCTCCCCATTTCGATGTAGTGCTGCCCCAGTCAATCCTGTATACCTGGTAAAGGAATTTTAGATTTATGTCTTGCTGGTGGATGCAATAAAATAGCGTGACTTTAGAAGTGATGTTAAAAATAGATGGCTGTTTAGACCTGCCAGAGACCCTGGGCAGTGTTGGTACTCTGAGATATCTACAGTGTGTGATAATTCCTCAAGGAAGGGACGAACATTTGCTGAGATTGATGGCAAGAAATAATTCATGCAGTTCTTTCTACATCAAAGATCAAAAAGTGGGCAGTGAATCTAGGTCTGGAAGCAATGCACACTAAGAGACCTACACTACATGGGGGGAGAGTTACATTAAGGTTTGATGCAATGACAAAGTGTGGGGATCTCTTTTGCATGGAGAATATGAGAAGTACAAAAAAAATTAAGTATACAAGTTAAGGGGAAGACATTAGCATATTATGTTCATGTAAAGCTGCAATAATTTGAGTAAGGCAAGAGATCTCCCACTAACTTTAACACTGAGAACAGCAGCAATCCTCCCTTCAGAGGGATGAACAACGCATTCCACACACTTAGGGCACTCAAAAACTTTAACAATACAGAACTTGAAGTCTCATCTGAGGAGCGTTAAAGAATAAGGATGCATTCAAAGCTCCGAGCCTCTACAGAGCTGAAGAACAGTGGAGCAATGTAAGCAATACAGAGTTGACAATCAGCTGCTTAATCTAACTAGTGCAGAGCTATGCCGGCGTCTGAGGGCTCTAAACAATTTCCAGCGCTGATGCATAACATGAAGCATCTGCAGCCTCAATTTTCAATAGCAGTGTACGTTGTTTGGAGTCCTCACATGCTGATACAGCTCTATACTGATTACATAAATCAGCTGATTGTCTGCTATGCACTGTTTATATGGAACAGCTGATTAGCATACCTGGGAACTTTCTTCTTTGCTCTCCCTGGAGGGGAGTCCTGTGATGCCAGTGGTGGTGGGGAAATGATGCAATTCGTGTCAAAAAAGGGGGTGGAGCTAAATGGGCTAGAAAAAACATAGGCTGAGAAAGGAGAAGCCGTGGGGAGTAGGAAGAAAGAATTAAACAGAGCAGAAGTGGGTAGAGTTTCAATAGAAACTCCCCATATCCGGAGCCTCAGCCCCTGCCCCAGTAATGCAGTGTGAAAACCAGAGTCTCCGGGGCAAATCTGGAGAGTTCCCAGCTATGCTGATTAGCAACTAAGGCAAAATCTGTAATTCACCAACATCATGGAGGTGAATTTGTTTCTGTGAGCTCCAACAGCATCACCAGCTATGTGAGCTTATGGTATGTGGCGAGCAGTCAGGAATCTAAAAATGGCATTCATTTTGCAAATAAACCATTGGTGAACTGGACACTGAAACATAAGAGGATTTTAGTCTTATCTGTTAAATCCTTTTCTCTTAGTCCATATAGGTTACTGGTAACTTTGTGTAGGCAACCGCCTCTTTAAAGGGATAGTAATACTTTGTTTTTTCTTTATTTTATTTTGTAGGCATTAAAAAAACACAAAGAACGATGTAAGTCTTATTTCTCAAACCTTTATGGTTTGAGAGATATTCACAAGCAAAGTTTCCCCCTCCCACCCTTTTTACTTAGTGTAAGCTATCTCTTCTCAGATGTGGAATCTAGTTGTAAGACCAGACAGATAACAGCAGGGAACAATTTTCTTTCTATTAGAACAATGAAAGCCCTGCCCCCCTGGACAAGTTTTTCAGGTTTTTCCCTTATCTTAATTGAAGATTGCCCCTTTCTGCAGTCTACGTGGGCACCTCCCTTCTGATCTGGCTGAAAAGTGTTACATCAGTAAAAGGGGCGGGAGGGGGATACTTTATTATTGAATTACTCTTGAACTACAACTCTGACAGAATTGAAATAACTCTCTCCAAAGTCCAAATACTATGATTATTAATTAGAGTTGCTTTTATTATGAAACATTACTATCCTTTTAAGAAGGCAGGAACAATTCTTGAAGTGAATGCTGGGTGGAGCCTACCTCCTCGCCTTAGCTGCATCTAGCCACTTCTCTCCAGTAAGATATGAAACACTAACTAGTGACTAGGTAGTAAGAAGTGAAAATAAGACTCCTGTGAGCATGAACCTGAAAGGATTCCCATGTTCAGTCACAGGAGAGCTAAGCATGGTCCCTTGACAGGGTGGGAGACCAGTAACCTATATGGACGAAGAGAAAAGGATTTAACAGGTAAGACTAAAATCCTCTTTTCTCTGTCATCCAATATAGATTACTGCTAACTTTGGGATGTCCAACCATTGAGATTCCCAGAGGTGGGATGTAAGGCAAGGACCAGGCGCATGGCCCCCAAAGTCACCAGAGCCTATATGAACCATCAGATCACAGACAGCCCAACAATAACAAGGAAGTGTCAACGGACACAAAACCAGTGCATAACCACACCAGGAACTGTAGCACAGCACACAGAACCAGAGCCAACTGGGCTCAAAAGAGAAGGAACACTGAAGAGACAAAAGGAAACCTAGACAACCAAAACTGCCTCCAGGATCTTCCTTCCAAAGCTGGCATCGCCCGATGCCAGCACATCAACACGGTAGTGCTTAGAAAAGGTGTGCATAGATGACTAAGTGGCAGCCTTGCACAACTGAACAGCTGAGGCTTGATTCATGTAAGCCCAAGTTGCCCCTATTGATCTAGTGGAATGAGCCAAAACCTTAGACGGAAACACACTTCTTCCACAGTTCGTAAGCCTTATGAATAGTATACTTAATCCAAGACGTTATGGTCACCTTAGATGCAGGTCTCCCTGCCCTGGGACCCTCAGGAATGATGAACAAGGCGTCAGACTGGCAAATAGACTCAGTGTGGTGCACACAGAACTTGAGACAGCACACCACATCCAACAAGTGAAGATCCCTTTCTTTGTCGGACGTAGGGTCAGGATAGAAAGAGGGCACCACTATTTTCAGATTAATGTGGAATTCCTAGACCACCTTCGGGAGAAATTCCCAAGAAATGCGAAGAACCGCTGTCAGTGCTATGAGCTTACCTTGCAGAGGAGAACTGGACACTTCGGTGCATCTTCTGGGCGGCCTGTTCCATTTGCAGACAGCTTACTCCTGGTGTCCTCCTCTCGGCTTCATGCTGCATCTTCAGTATGGCATTTCGCATCCAGCAGCAGTGTGGGCACACGTCATGGGGAATCCCTTTAGTGATGTCACTTTCTGCTCTTAAAGCCACAGGGTCCTTCTGTGCTCCACCTTCTGGGTTGTGGGAGGGTATATTAGCTGCCTGGGCACTACCTTAGTTGCTCTTACGTGGTGTTCCAGTGCAGTCTGTGTAGTTTGGTGTCCGTGTATGATCCTTGGCTTGTTCATCCATTTCTCCCGGTGTCCACTTGTTGTGGCTTGTCTGACTACCCGCTTGGTTTTGACCATCGGCTCTGGCTGAGTACCCACTCTGGTACTGACCCCTGGCTTGTCTGACTACCCGCTTGGTTTTTACCATCGGCTCTGGCTGACTACCTGCTCTGGTACTGACCCCTGGCTTGTCTGACTACCCGCTTGGTTTTGGCCATTGGCTCTGGCAGACTACCCGCTCTGATACTGATTCCTGGCGTGTCTGACTACTCTATTGGATTACTTGTGGCCTCGACCCAATACCCGCTCTGGGACTGACTGTAGGCCTAAGTCAGCCTGATACTACTCCTGTTGCAAGCGGTTCCAGTTCAGGAACCTGGCTGGGTCTTATCCCTGGCATTTGGGCGATACCCCATCTGTTGCGACCTGTTCCCGTTAGGGACTAGGCTGGGTCCTAGCCCCAGTTCTGGTGCTATTGCCCTGTTTCCTGTTATTGAGTCCTTTCAGAAGCAGTCTCCTATTCCTGGTAGGAGCCACTTGCTTCCAGTCAGGTTCTCTACACTTTGTGAAAGTATCGCTTGTGATTACTCCTTGATTATTTGCTTCTCATTTAATAAAGGTGGTGTTTCAATTGCTTTACTGACTCCTTGTCTATTCCTTGCTATCCGTGACACCGCCTTGTCTTTGTGTAACACCAAAAAGGGTGGTTTACAGGACAGGGCATGCAACAATGATCGCCAGGAGAGAGGCCATTTTCCAAGTCAGCATGTGCAGAGGAATAGTAGCAAAGGACTCAAATGGAGGGAGCTGAACAATGCCCAAAATTAAGTTAAAATCCCATGGAGGACATAATGCTGAACCTCAGAGATGTTGGCAAGGAGCCGCAACATATCAGCAGTAGGAGCTTCCTGACGGACAGCCACAGTGAGCTGTTCAGTCCAAACTGCAATGGCTCTGTTCACCCAAGCAGCGGCGAATGCCGGGAGCAAGGAAGTACCAGCCATAGCAAAAGATGGTCTTCAGGGATGTCTCAAGCTTCCTGTCAATCCAGTTCTTGAGGACAGAGGTGTCTGCCACAGGCAAAGTAGTAGACTTAGAAAGCCTAGAGACTGGAGCGTCCACCTGGGTGGATGAACCCATTGAGCTAATACCACTTCAGAAAAGGGGTACAACTTAGAAAACTTCTTAGAAACAGAAGGCTTTTTGTCAGGAGCTTTCCACTCGTCAGACACAAGATGGTCAAGAGTGGGGTTAAGTGGAAAACAGGTAGACTGCTTCTTAGGCTCCTGGAACACATCAGAGGGGTCCATGGGAGCCTCTGGAACCAAGAGAATGTTTAGTGTTTTTAACACTGCCCTGATCAAGCCCTCAGCTGAGGGATCAGGTTTAGCTTCAAAGGGGTCCCCAAAGAATTGGGAACATTCCCCCTCATTAGAATCCACCAATAGTTCCTCTTCAGAGGAGTCAGATACATCAGGTACGCCCTGCGGTTTTAGTAGGGAAGACCTGATAGGAGTAGGGGGCTGCCAAGACCGGAAGACCCCCTGCAATTGGGATGGAAGGAGTTGTAAGGTATACCTTAGGTTTCTAGTAGTGGCCTTAAACTCCTGCACCCAAACTGGCTCTAGTGCATGGCTGGAGGTCCCTTGGGGAGATGCAGGGGCAGCAGCTCATGCCGGGCACAAATGAACTGAGTATTCTCTAGGTAACCCTGAATGACATGAGGAGCTATGTGCAATGGGGGACACAGACACCCCAGTATCCTTAGTTTTAGGTCTATCCCAAGTTCCAAAGGAGTTGACATCCTCACAGTGTCAAAACGTCCCAAGTATTAGGAAACAACCCAATACAGCATGTAAAATTTCACCCCAGAAAATGCTGATTTGCACTTATCTGGCAGACAAAGGGTTAATCTGCTGAGGAGAGGAGAGTCCAAGCACTGCGTAGGATACTCGTGAAGGGAAAGCAGAAATTGGCTGCCGCAACAGGAGCCAATCGGAAACGAGCGCGCAAAGCAAGCACTCATGAGAAATGTATTTTTCCCTAAAAAAGTACCCCAACAGTGCCCGAAGTCCCTTGAGCCCCCCAAAACACATAGAACGTTGAACGGATTAAAGAGCATGGAGGCAAACAAAATGAGCCATCTCTGAAGTCGCTATGTTGAGCATTTGCAGAGATATGTCCCAAACTGTAAAGTCCCATAGAGGTGAATGGAGCATGGCATCTATGCAGTAAAGCCCGCCTTAAAGGCACGGAAATCAAATTTACAAATTTTACAGTGAAGTAAAAAAAAAGTTGTAAAAACACCAAAAAACATATTAAGAGTCAAAGAAACACTATATCCTGAAGGGAAAAATGCTACCCCCCAAAAAAAAAGATGTCAAATCAGAAGACAAAGGGTTAATTTACTACAGAAACTCTGCTCAAAACCCCCAATAGACATACAGACAAACCCAATGAGTGCAGGAGTATGTAGTAGGAACTCCAAAGGAGACCTCTGTGCGGTGAGGAAATGTGGGACAAGTGGACCTCAGCACTCAAAGGTTCGCTCACCTTTTCAGCAGATCTTCTGTCTTCAGATTACCATATGTAAAGAAGAAGCCTCAGTGGGCAACTCCTAGGAAAAGAACTTGTTAAACAAGATTTCCCCCCAGGGCTGAGAGGTCCACCACGCACAGGGTGCTATGAGCTATCCACTAAGGAATGTCAGTAATGGTAATCTGCCTAATGGTGGTATTTTATATCTAACAAACAACAAAAAAATAAGCTAACACTATAGCAGAACTGTTCTCTTGCCTTGTATTTTCTTCAAGGAACAAATCTTCATGGAGAGAAGTGGCTAGATGCAGCTAAGGAGAGGAGGTAGGCACCACCCAGCATTCTGTTCAAGAATTATTCCTGCCTACTTAAAGGGGCGGTCACCTGCCCAAAGTTATCAGTAACCTATATTGGATGACAGAGAAAAATGAAGTTAGTATGTTCTGAAATAATAGCAGTGCTATGTGTCAGTGTAGGTAGGCAGAGTGAGCAACGAAGTATAATGCATGGAGTACGAAGGAGGGATGGGTTTTTTAGAGCACTGGACTGTCTTTGCTCTTGGGTACAATCTGTATGGTAGTGTTGGATTTCACCAAAGTGGTTATGATGGTAATAAGAGATAGAATGATTAGAAGATTGACAGAGCTTTTAAACTAGAAAAGGGGGATATAGCTAGTAAGAATGGGGTAGATAGGAAGGGAAGGGAACTAAAACAGAACCTGGGAATTATAGACCTGGGAGTTTCAACTCGGTATTGGGAAAACTGCCAGAAGTGATAATAAGGAATTTTAATCATGATTACCGTATAATGCAGAAAATAAGATAATTAGCAGGAATCAACATGGTTTTATGAGGAATAGCTCTTGTACAACAAATCTTTTGAGCTTGTATGAAGAAGGAAGTATCAACCTAGAAAATGGTAAAGCAATAAATGTAGTATATGTAGACTTTGCAGAAGGTTTTTTATACAGTGCCAAACAGGAGGCTGTGTATAAAATAAGGGACTTGGAGCTAGGGGATATCCATTGCAACTGAATAGAAAACTGGTTGAAGAACAGGGAACAGTGTATTGTTGTAAATGGAAAATTCTACAATACAGTTAAAGCTGAGAGTGTATTACCTCATGGTTCAGTACTTGGACCACTGCTTTTTAACATGTTTATGAATTAAAAATTTTAAATATTTGCAGATGACACTAAATTATGAAGGGTAATAAATTCAGAGCAGAATGTTTGTTCTCTACAGAGGGATTTACATAAAATGACATTAGGCAAACAAGTGTAATATAAAGTTTAACGTGGGAAAGTGTAAAGGCATGCATTTGGGAAGAAAAAATCTCAATGCTACTTATGAACTTGATGGAACCATTTTAGGAGACTTGTTGCTAGAGATAGGAGTCCTTGTAAATTACAAACTTGGAAACAGTGATCAGTGTCAAATAGCAGTAGCAACAGCAAACGAAGTCCTGTCTTGCATAAAAAGGAGTACTGAAGTAAGAGTGGATAACATAATTTTGCCATTGCTCAAATTGTTGGAGACCTCACCTTGAATATGATGTGCAGTTTCTGGGCACCGGTTCTGAAAAAGAAAATTCTAGCACTGGAGACAGTACAGTGAAGAGCAACAAAATTAATTAAGGGAATGGACTTGTAGTATGAAGACCATCTAGACAAATGTGTTTATGACTAAGAGAAGATCTTGTTATACTGTATAAGTATATGTGAAATCAATACAAGGATCTCTCTGGGGAGCTTTTCCTTTACAACCACCATCTGGAAACAGTTGTGCTCACAAGACTAGGGGTGCAAAGGCAAGTGACCACTCATTTGATCTGGCAAGTCATCTTCTTTCCAAAATGGTATGATTTTTCTACCTTTTCTTCATTTGTGTAGTTGTTGCAAACATTTTATAAGTTAAATCTGGAAAACCATAAGACAAATTAAAGAATATAGTAGGTGTAATTTTTTTGATTCGAGTAGCCTCTACAGTATGTCAGCTCATACCAGTGAGGTGTCATTTTCCCCAAAGACCAGTAGCTATGATCTTAGTACCTAAAAGCACTTGTGCACTCCAGGCTAAGGGCAGAAAGGAAAGTGACCACTCAATTGATATCTAGGAAATGTATGCTTTATGTGGGTAATTTTGATGTTATGGGGTAGATTTGGTTACATCCATGAAAATATGGTGCTCCACTGAAGGACATGCCTTTGCGCACCTATACTACATAATTGGTATTAGTTTAGATATATGTGCCCTTTTGCTTTTATTTAGTTACCAAAGTTTTTTTTATGGCAGTTTTACCATGTAACTAATCGAATGTACAGTTTTAGTACATAAAGTTGTTGTCTTGCTCCCGCTTCACCAGTTGTAGTTATGCACCTGATGATATCATTATTTAAAGGAGCAGTAAACTTTTTTATGAAAACCTATATGTTATAGGAATTTTCCTGCTGAGTAAAACAAGTGAGAGTTGGTACCATGTTATCCGTAGAAATACAGGAGGCAAATATGGTCAAGTTGATATCTTTATTGGCTAACAAAGCAGATTTAGGATGCAAGCTTTCAAGACCTCTTAGGTCTCTTCTTCAGATAATATGCCTGGGGAAGATACCTAAGAAGTCTTAAAAGCTTGCATCCTAAATCTGCTTAGTCAGCCAAAAGGTATCAACTTGAGTAAAACAAGGTCACACCCACTGCTGTCAGTTATTTTATTCAAACATTATATCAGTTCATGTAACCAGGAAGTGAATTTACTGTGTTTATTTCCTGATTGTTTTAACTGACAGGCAGTGGCATAACTATCGTGGTCGCAGGGGTCGCCACTGAGACCGGGCCCGTCACTCCAGGTGTAATATTTGTTATTGCTTACTATTGGTATCCAGTACATATACAATGCTGATTATTATGATTAACAGGTGTTGGTTTATTTCTATGGGCAGAGATGCAATATATAACATGTTCATAAAATAACAGTACTGCTCTAACTGCCAAAAACCAGGAAGTGTCTACACACAAGAGTGGTAGCCACACCTACTAAAAACTGATTGGCTAAAGTTAAACTAAATAATACTACATCTCCCTTCCTAAAAATAATAATTATAATAATAATACTTCATATATAATATTTGCAAATATAAATAACATAACTTGTATAGATATATGGTGTAAAAAAAAAAGGGTTAGGTATTACATTCAATGTATAAGATTTAGGCAGGAAAGTGCAACATTAACAACATATAACTGGTTGTCAGTAATATGCAATAATACATAAAGTCTTATAATATTATAGCAAAGTAAATATAACATATATACAATATAATGCTGTCTGAGTCCTTCATGCATATTGAATGTGATTATAAATCCAGAATGTCTCTAGGTTTGACTAGGTGTCCGTATCTGGTCCAGTAGGGGATAGGCGTGGGCGATGCCTCACGGACCTCTGATTTGTGGCCACTGACTTTTGATGACTCATGTTGTGATGGTGTATGGCTTGACCCGGTGTGACTTACAGGTATCTAGGACTTGGCGCAATGGGCCTGTATTCCATTCCATCATTGGTGCGTATATGGTACAACCTCTCTGTGTCAGCTGTTTGGGTGACCACAGCTGGTTTCCATTGGCCCTGCTCCTGGACTTGCATTATCTGTCCTTCAGAAAGCCTTGATAGGGGTCTTGCTCAGGGATACCGTGTCTTGCGAAAACAGCTTTTTGTTTCTGTATTATAGCAGCTGACGTTGTGCTTTGTAACCTGTTCATTTCAAAGAATCAGCTATAATAATCAACAGTGGTAAGGTAAACTTCATTCCTCCAGGTAAATAGATCCGTGGCCACTATTTGCAGTGGTCTGTCTGGTACCCTGTGGCTTATCATTGGCTCCTTCACATTTGAAGGGCGGTAAGTAAGGCAGATAGGGTATTTGCTCACAATTTCCTCAATCTCCTTCCCCATACCTGGCCAGAATAATATGTCACGGGCTCTCTGTTTACATTTCTCAATGTCTAAATGACTGTCATGTATGCGTATGAGAATCTCTGGATGCAGGCTTGATGGGATAACAATCTTTTCACTTTTAAAAATGATGCCATGCAGGTACGACAACTCACCTCTGTGGTTCCAATATTCCAGTATGCTTGGAGGGCATTGCTTTCTGTCCTCAGGCCAACCATTGAGTATATTGTCTTTTAGTGCCTGGAATTGCATGTCTCTTTCTGACTGAACTTTAATTTCCTCCAGCTTGGGATCGCTGACTGAAAGTTACTGTATATGGTGTTTACCTGCACATCCATGTCTTCGCTGAGGCTTGGGTCCTGGTTGGGCAGTGGCTTCCTGGATAATGTGCCAACAACAGGAATGTCTTTTCCTGGATGATGGATGAGGTCAAAGTTGTACTTCTGCAACTGTAAGATCATCCTCTGAAGCCTTGGGGGGCTGGATGCCATTGGTTTGCGCATAATAGATTCCAATGGTTTGTGATCACTTTCCACAACAATGTGGTAGCCATAAATATATTGATGGAAACGTTTGCAGCCAAATAAGATAGCAAACAGTTCGTTTTCAATCTGAGCATAATTGATTTCATTGTCTGTGAGTGACTTGGATGCGTATGCAATTGGCCTATTGTCTTGCAGTAATACTGCTCCAAGACTGTATTTGGAAGCATCAACCTGCAACTTTAGCTCCTTGTGGGGGTCAAAATATGTGAGTACTGGTCCCGGCTCGCATGTGAGTAAATCCTTAACTTTAGTGACTGCCTCAACTTTCTGATTGTCCCAAGTGAACTCAGTAGTTTATTTTAAAAGCTGTCGCATTAGATCAGTGACGTCAGATAAATTAGGTGCAAACTTTGACAAATAGTTGATCATGCCTAGTACAGTTCCTAATTCACCTTTGTATGTGGGTGGTTTCATTTCCTTTATTGCAACAATTTTTACAGGGTCTGGCTTAATCCCATCGGCTGAGAGTATGTGTCCAAAGTAGCTTACTTGAGTGGAGCAGATGATGCTTTTTTCAGGGTTAAGTCTGACACCTTTTTCCCTGGAACGTTGCAGCATGGCCTTGAGATTTTTGTCATGTTCCGCTTTCGTTTTGCCGAAAATGAGGATATCATCAACTATTGCAGTTATACAGTGTAATCCTTCATAGGTTTCATCAGTCTTGCTCTGGAACTCATCTTGGGCAGAGACTAATCCGAAAGGAATTTGTAAAGCCCAAAAACAATGTTAAAAGTGGTCAGTTTGGATGACTCTTCAGTAAGGTTTATGGTCCAGTATCCTGATCTGGCATCTAGGACACTAAAATATTGCGCGCCTGCCAGCTTGGGTGTGACATCCTTAAGGGTAGGAGGGCCACTTAATTGCTTTGTTGAGGTTTCTAGGATCTAAGCATACTTGTAATTTGCCTGTACGTGGTTTTTCTGCAATAACAATGGAATTAACCCAATCAGTAGGTTCTGTGACTTTACCAATAATGCCTAGTTTCTCCATGCCCTCGAGTTCCTCTTTAAGATGACTGGGAAATGCAAGGGGTATACACATAGGTGGGTGCACCACTGGAGTTGCCTGTGGATTTAAATGTATGGTACACTCTCCAAGGAACAAACCAGTTCCTTTGAAGATGTCTGTATATTTCTCCATAACTGGTAATTTATCTGGACTGCCTGTGGATGCAGGCGACAGGTGTTATTTTGCCTCCATTTCAAGCCATTAGTTGCATGGAGTGAAATCTCATGGATGACTTCACTTAGCGGGGTGTCTTGGCCTTTACATATGGATCATTGTTGGGCCTGGGCTAGTTCATGTGAGCAAGCAATATCAACTGCTTTCCCAAGCGTTAATTCAGACCCTATGCTAAGGAGTTTTTCCTTTATTTTAGGCGAGAGGATTCCAAAGACAATGTGATCCCGGATCACTTCGTTGTTCTGGGCATAATTGCAGTCTCAGGCAAGGAGACGTAAATCTGTAACAAACTGCTACAGGGATTCACGATCCTGTTGTACTTTCTTGTGAAACTTGTAAGGTGCAAAGATAATGTTAGCTTTGTACTCAACATTTGCTGCAAAGCGGTCATAAGATTTCAGCAGCACAGCTTCAACTGCAGGTAAGGACCATGTATTAAAAATGTCTCTGCCTTGTTCACCAACCCATAACAGGAGATAATTGCATTTTTAGTCCTCACTCTTATTCTTTAGAGGTCCTCCGAACATAAGATCAGTATGCTGTTTGAATTTTCGCCAAGCATCAGGTAAGTTAGTAGCTTCCCAGTTCATTGTGGGTGTTGGGACTCCAGCTGCATCCATTGTGATAGAAAAAATCTGTTACATCTGACACCATGTAATATTTGTTATTGCATAATATTGGTATGCTGATTATTATTATTAACAGGTGTTTTATTTCTATGAGCAGAGATGCAATATATAACATGTTCATAAAATAACAGTACTGCTCTAAATGCCAAAAACCAAGAAGTGTCTACACACAAGAGTGATAGCCACACCTATTAAAAACTGATTGGTTGAAGTCAAACTAAAGAATACTACACCAGGGGGCCTGGCCACCAGGTCAACCCCTGCTGACACTATGGCAGGAATCATTCCGCCCTCTGCTTCTTCCTTTTCCTCTAATGTGCATGCATGCGCAGCCAGGTAACTCAGTGAAGCGAGTTCCTTGACTGAGCATGCCCCGGGCATAGGAAACAGAAGAGCACGCAAGTACAGCGATGCTTTGTCTGCACGGCAGCCAAATTGGAAGAAAAGGAAACTGTGGAGGTAGGCAGTGGGGGCAATGAAGTGGAAGTGGACAGTGGGGGCTGTGAAGTGGACAGTGGGGGCAATGAAATGGAAGTGGACAGTGGGGGCTATGAAGTGGACAGTGGGGGCAATAAAATGGAAGTGGACAGTGGGGGCTATGAAGTGGACAGTGGGGGCAATGAAATGGAAATGGACAGTGGGGGCAATGAAGTAATGGGATGGACAAGGGGGCCAAGAAGTAGTGGTGTGGACAGTGGGGGCAATGAAGTAGTGGAGTGGACAGTGGGGGGCACTGAAGTGGACAGTGGGGGCAATGTGGAAGTGAGCAATTTTAAATGGACAATGGGGACATTGTGGAGTTGGACAATGGTGCATACAGTGTGGAGGTGGACAATGGGGAGTACAATGTGGAGGTGGACAGTGTATAAGTGGCATTTCTGGGGTGGAGTTGCATGGTGGGGTCGGGGGCTGTATGGCAATTTTCACACCAGGACCCGGTGATTTCTAGTTATGCCTCTGCTGACAGGAAATTACTCACTAGTTTCTATGGAAAACTGTAAGTCACTGACTTTTTCTCCATTAGAATGTAACAGAAAAATTCATTCGAATTTGACCACTAGAGGGCAATGTAATGTAAAAAAACACAAAAACAAAAACTTTAAACAGTAATAACTGGAAATATGCATCTCGTAGCAGTGGGAGTACCCATATTTTACTCAACATGAAACTCCATACAATATATATTTTTTCATAAAAAGGTTTACTGCTTATATAAAGCAGAACTACGACCTTTAAACAACTTTATCTTCAATAACTCCCTAACTGGCGACTAGTTTCTTAGTAGCACTATCCTCCAGAATTATTACCTTGTTCAATAGATTTATCAATTCTTCCGGGGCTGACGGGCAGGATGGATCACAGACATCTTGCCATAGTGACATCCGTGCCCCTGCTCTTTCAGTCCCAGCTGGCTCTAGGAGGCATTGCTAGAACCGTTAGGCTCCGGAAGGGACTGACAAAGCAGGTGCATGGACGTCATTATGGCAAGATGTCTGTGATGTCTGTGCCTGCTTTATTGCTCCCTGGGGATAGATTAACCAAGTGACAAGCAAGAATTAAAGGTATCATGCATGTGCAGCCTTGAACACATCTCCAACCTATCAGAAGTGAATGTAGTTCCTGCTTGGCTAGAGATGGTGTGGTGAGTGGCTCTCCAGTTTTTGCTGGAATACTGCTCCTATCAAAGCCATGCAAAGGAGATGGGAGTTGTATTCCAAAAACACCTGAATAGTCACACGCGTACACTTTGTGAATACATACTCAGATATGAACATTCATTCTCCCTCACACACATTTGCATATGCACTTATTGTGTACATGCATTCACCCACACATTGTCACAGATTATCTTGGTTCCAGCTCCACCGCTTCTGCGACGCATGGCGTAATTTCACGCGTCCTCTGCAGGAGCTAGGCTTCAGAGTGAAGCAGGCCTCTGTTTTTATGCTATGCTTCCTGAAGTGTCCTACTACCTACTTCCTTCCTCTGAGCCTGCTCATCCTACCTACTTCCTGAGGAGGGGTTTAAAGGGAAGTCTGAGTCCTGACTCAGTTGCCCTTGCATTGTTGTTCTACACATTTGGGTTTTCTTGGGCTCTGTGTATGACCTGGCTTGTCTGGCCATCCAATCTGGTGGTGACCTGTGGCCGTCTGACTACTTTTGTTCCTGCTCCCATTGTGTAGTGGACGCTCGGTCTGGTGTGGACCTGTGGCTCTGGCTGATTACCTGAACTGTGAATGACCCGGCTTGTCTGACTATCTAATTATCACGGTGCCCGTGATCTCACGTTCTGTCGACATTGCTACTTCCTGCCTATTTCCTGCTGGGTTCTTATTGGCCACTGGGGTCTGCTACGCCCAGTGTTTGCCTTTTTATACTCAGTCCTGTCTAACCTTTGGCGCCCTTTCGTGGTGTTCCTGACCTGACGTTTGTTGCTGTGATTCCTGTTCCGTGTATGATCAAGTTTTGCCTGACCTTGCTCCTGTCTTCGCTGCCATGTTACCGTTGCCGACCCAGACTCTCTGACTAGCGCACTCAGTGTACCGATCCAGGCTATGTCTAACTACACTCTCTGTGTACTTATCCAGGCTGTGGCTGACTACAGCTCTCTGTGTACCGATCCAGGCTTTGGCTGACTACCGCTCTCTGTGTACCGATCCGGGTGTTGGCTGACTACCACTCTTGGTGTACCGATCCAGGCTGTGGCTGACTACCGCTCTTTGTGTATCGATCCAGGCCTTGGCTGACTCCGCTCTCTGTTTACCAATCCAGGCTGTGGCTCACTTCTGCTCTCTGTGTACCGATTCAGGCTGTGGCTTACTAGCGCTCTCTGGTACCAATCTAGGTTGTGGCTCTATAAAGCTTTCCTATGCTAGCTTCCGAGCCTGTGCCTGTGCCTGTCAGTGTTGCCTTCAGTTATCTATACCTCCAGAGATAGAGCCTGTGCCTGTCAGTGTTGCCTTCGGTTACCTATACCTCCAGAGATACAGCCTGTGCCTGTCCGTGTTGCTTTCGGTTACAAATATCTACAGAGATAGAGCCTGTGCCTGTCAGTGTTGCCTTTGGTTACCAATATCTCCACAGATTGAGCCTGTGCCTGTCAGTGTGGCCTTCGGTTACCTATATCTCCTAAGAGTAGCCTGTGCCTGTCAATATTGCCTGTGGCTACCTCAGTCGTCTGGGCTTGTCCTGTGCCTGTGTCTGCCTGAGCTTCCTCTACTGTCGGGCCTCAGGGATTTGCCCTGTCCACTCTGTCAGTCCTATCTCCGGTCTCTCTAGCCTCCTAGCTAGGGCAGACTATTGTCAGTCGGTGTGCTACCCTGTTACTAGTGCCGGGTCACTTCTCAGTGTTCCAGTTTTCTGTTCACTCTTCCCCAGCCTTCTCGTGGGGATTCTGCCTGCAGTACCTACCCTCTGCTCGTGGGCCGCTTCCTAGGTGGTACTGTTGAAGTTCAGTTCCTGGTTCCTGTCATCTGTTCCTGCTTCTGCATTATTGCCTGTTTTGCTTATATCTGTACCCTGACCTGCGTCAGATTTGGGAAGTGCCTTAGTACTGTCCGGATCTGGACCTGTGAAGGGATCCTGTGTTCTTTATTATTCTTAATAAAACTGATTTTACCTTACCAAATTGTCTGAGTGTTCTTAAAAACCATGACACCAATCTGGTGCTGACCTGTGGCTCTATCTGACTATTTTCCTGTCCGCTCCTTGTGTATAGTAGACCCCCAATCTGGTGCAGGCCTGTGGCTCTGGTTGACCAACCGATTTGTATATTACCCGGCTTGTCTGACTATCCGATTTAGTGCTGACCTGTGGCTCTGTCCGACTATTCTCCTGCTTGCTCCTATTGTGTAGTAGACACCCAATCTGGTGCAGACCTGCGGATCTGGTTAAGACCTTACTCCCTGACTGCAGGCGTGGGTCAGGATCGCTCTGGTGCCTCTGAGAAAGGAGACAGTTGTCTCCTTACTGACTGCAGGCTTGAGTCAGTTAGTCTCTTACTGGGATTCCTGCTGGGTCTTCATTATATAGAGACTCCAGAGGCTTCTGCCGGTCTCTTTAAGAGCGTTTCAACTTTTGGCAGACTCCTATTTCTGATAGAGTCGCTGGCCACTAGAAGGACCTCTACTCATTGTTCTGTGATTTACTTACTCTTTGGTCTGTGATTTACTGTATTTATAGTTATTGAATAAAGACTGTTTTACTATACCATACTGACTCCTGGTTTGTTCCTGGGAAACCGTAACAGTACGCAAGGGCCATGAATACAGATGGTAATAGTAATTCAGCTTTCCAAAGCATCCTGGACAGGATGGAGACTCAAGATCAACATATTGATCAATTGTCTTTTGCCTTGCAGACCTTGTTGCAGCGCACTGCGCATCTCGAACGCCAGAACACACAAACAGTGGCCTCCACCCTTGGCACTGGTGGTTTCTACCTCTCCTGTAAGAGGTTGTCTGGTTCCTCTCAGCCTCCTCAGTGGTATGGGGGAGACCCAGAGTCTTGCAGTGGGTTTCTCATCCAAACTGGCATATACTTAGAGATGGTGTCACATGCCTTTCCAGTAAAGTCGGTTTCCTTATTTCTCTCCTTACGGGCAAGGCGTTGGCCTGGGCTAATCCATTATGAGAGACGGATAAACCAATTGTGCATAACTTTACGAAATTTGTGAGATCATTCAAAAGTGTGTTTGACATGCCAGGCTGCATGGTCTTGGCTTCAAAAAACCTCATGACCATGTGCCAGGGCGCTCGTACTGTGGCTGAGTACCATTGAGTTTCGCACTCAGGCAGCCGAAGTAGGCTGGAATAACGAGGCCCTGGCAGCTGCCTTCTTCCAGGGGCTAAATGATGCTACGAAGGAAGAAATTGCGGCCTGAGATTTACCTGACGTACTTGATGAATTGATTTAATTCTGTATCTTAATAGATACCAGACTCAGAGAACGACCCTTGTTTAGGGAGCACTGCGGAGGGCTCCGGGCAGACTATCTCCTCATATTACTGGCCCACCCTATCCTCCCTCACCTCCCATGCCTCCTGGGCTTGTCTCTGAAGGGAGTGAACCTATGCAGGTGGGTGCTACCCGACTTTCGAAGGAGCAGAGGGCCTTCAGGAGGAAGGACTTTGTCTGTACTGTGGCAAACCAGGATATAGGGTGTGTTCCTGCCCAGTACGTCTGGGAGAACGCTAGCACCTAAGATCCCGTTGGGGACAGATCTTAGGCGGCATTTCTTATTCCCCAGAAAATTTTTCAGATAAGCCCATGTTGAGGGTGTGCATCTCTTGGGTGGGCAGGTCGGTCTCTGTCCCAGCACTACTTGATACGGGTGCTGCAGGTTGCTTTATTGATGCGGAATTTGCGGCCAGTAAAGAGATTCCATTGCAGTCCTGTTCTTCTCCACTGACCGTGGAGGCTATTGATGGTAGACCCCTGCTACCATCTCACATTACACATGAAACCACTCTGTGAACCCTGAAGGTGGGAGCCCTTTACGCCTAAACCCTGAAGTTTCAGGTAATTAACTCCCCACATTACGCCATTGTGCTGGGGTTTCCATGGTTGCAGACGCACAACCCTAGGATGGATTGGCGCACGTGCAACATTTTGGCCTGGTCTCCACAGTGTTATAAATCATGTCTCTCCTGTCCTGTGAGACTGACTAATGCTACCGCTCCAGCATTACCTGAGAAGTATTTACCATTTAAAGAGGTGTTTAGTGAAAGTCAGGCCTGGGCCTTACCACCAAACAGACCATATGATTGCTCTTTGGAGCTTGTGCCTAATACATCACCTCCTAGAGGTCGTGTCTATCCCTTGTCGGTAGAAGAGAATAGAGTCATGGAGGAATATGTTTCTGATGCGCTGGCCAGAAGTATCATCCATAAGTCCTCATCTCTGGCAGGGGCCCAAGTTTTTTTTTTGTTAAAAAAAAATATGGAGAGCTACGGCCATGTATCGAATTTTCGTGGGCTTAACAAACTGTTGGTTAAAAATGCGTATCCGATTCCCCTGATTACTGAACTCTTTGACCGTGTCAAGGGGTCTAAGATCTTTACGAAACTCGATCTAAGAGCTGGGTATAATTTGGTTCGGATAAAGCAGGATCATGAGTGGATGACAGCTTTTAATACACGTAATGAGCACTATGAGTAGTTGGTGATGCAGTTTGGCCTCTGCAGTGCCCCAGCTGTCTTTCAAGAGTTCATCAAAGATGTGCTAAAAGAACTCTTACAGAGCTGTGTTGTGGTGTACTTGGATGACATCCTTATTCACTCTCCCTCACTGAAGACCCATCGGTCGGATGTATTCAAGGTATTGAGCCTATTAAGTTGAAACAACCTGTATTGTAAACTCGAAAAGTGTGAGTTCCACAAACCACACCATTTCTGGGGTACATTATTTCTGCATCTGGGTTCGCTATGGCCCTCCAGAAATTGTCCGCAGTAGTGGAGTGGCCTCGTTCTGTGGGACTCAAAGCAAGTCAGAGATTTCTGGGGTTCGCTAATTATTACCGGAAATTTATTAAAGATTTCTCCACTATTGTCAAACCACTGACGGACATGACCTGTAAAGGTGCCAAGACCACTGAGTGGTCCCAGACGGCCATAATGGCATTCAAAAGACTGAAGGCTTCAGCCCCAATTCTGGTGCACCCGAATCCCTCCCTGCCCTTTACCCTGGAGGTGGACGCATCTGAGATTGGAGTGGGTGCCATATTGTCTCAACGCTCAGCCCTTGGTGAAGCTCTATGCCCGTGTGGTTATTTCTCGAAGAAACTGTCCAAAGCAGAGATGGTGTGCCAAATCGGGGACAGAGAATTATTGGCCATTATTTTGGCCCTGAAGGAGTGGCGGCATCTCCTAGAGGGTACTACCTCTCTGATCCGGATCCTTATGGATCACAAAAATATAATTTTTCTATCAGAAGCGAAACGCTTGTCTTCTAGACAAGCCAAATGGGCTCTATTCCTTTCCTGATTTAATTTCATGGTCTCCTACCTCCCGGGCTCCAAAAATGTGAAGGCAGACCCGTTGTCTCCCCAGTTCTGCAGCCTTTCCAGAGAGGAGGTTCCACCGACCCTGATTATCCCAGCTGATCGGATCCTTGCGACCATACGTACATGCATCACTTCTCCCCTGGGAGAGGAGATCCTGGCTGCCCATGCCTCGGCTCCGGCCGAGAAGTGTTTTGTCCCGGCTCAGTTATGTATTAAGCTGTTGGAGACTTACCATACTTCTAAAATAGCAGGTCACATTGGTCGGGACCAATTGATCTGGTCATTGTCAAGAGTGTTCTGATGGCCAAGTCTCAGGTCTGATTGTGCTGCCTTTACTGCTGCTTGCACAGCATGTGCGCAGAGTAAGACTCCTCTACAATTGCCAGTCGGGTTGCTGCAGCCTGCGGGTAATGGGGACCATCCATGCTCTCATTTATCAATCGATTTTATGGTCGAACGTCCTAGTTCCATAGGCTTCACAGTCATACTTATGATCGTGGATACATTTTTGAAAATGGCACATTTCATGCCTCTCAAGGGCCTGCCATCTGCGCAGCAGTTGGCGGTGATATTTGCCAAGGAGGTCTTTCGGTTACACGGCATACAAAGGGTTATTGTGTCTGATACAGGAAGCCAATTTGTGTCCCGGTTTTGGAGGTGCTTTTGTGCTCAGATGGGAATTCAGCTGGCATTCTCTTCTGCTTACCACCCTTAGTCAAATGGTGCAGCAGAAAGGTCCAACCAGGCCTTAGAGCAATTTCTCCGCTGTTATATCTCCGACCACCATGACAATTGGGCTCCCCTGTTGCCTTGGACAGAGTTTTCATATTTACTCGTCCATTATAACAAGAATTGCTAGCTTTCTGTTATTTTCATAAAATGTTTTAATAAACCACTACAATAACTTTAAACATGCAAAGTAACAAGGTTACTTATTTTCATTGCAGCACTTTGCTATTGGAATTAAAGGAATAAAAAGTTGGTAAGAGCAGATTTAGAGATGGTTTAATACATACAGTTAAAAATATATTTTCAATACTTTTTATCAATTAATAGTAGCCCCCACTAAAGAAAAGGTTGAAGACCCCTGCTGTAGATACCAATAATGACATTTAATAGACAATTTCGAAAAAGCAAAAACACATGGGGCTGGATTCTGTTACAGGGGATAAATGTTAGCACCCATTTTATCAAAAATGTTCCCACTGAAGTCTATGAAGAAACCTGGAGATAAAAGCAGAGATAAAACCAGCACCTGCAATAGAATCAAGCCCATGGTCGTTTCCTGTTAATAAAAATGGAAATTTATTGCAACAGCTAGATACGCCACAGCTTCAAGAAGATGAGGACAGCTGGTATAGAAGATTAGTTCTATTTGCAAAGCCTACCAGTTTTGTTGAGTCAGTTTCTGCCTGACTCCTAATAAGCCCCCTACTTACATTGATCTGGGCAGAAGACACTTCTGGGTGGATTGAGCCTTCAAAATTAATCTTTAATTAGTAATGAATATACTGTCCATGGAGGTGGACATGATTCTTTTCTGCAATCTAGGACCCCAAACCTCTCCATCTAAAGTTTTTGAATATGTCCGTGGGAGGAGTTTGAGGTCCTGTAAAGCAATGCGTTGGCGATGTCTCTAGCATTCAAGGGGTTATAAGTCCAATTTCATTCAAAGGTCATTTTTAGTTATCCCCTATGGTGCAGCTGGTTTGCTTAAGAACTGCACCAGTTTAACTTTCTAAATTAAGCTACTACCAATGATAAGTATATGGCAGCAAGATGGAAAATGTTTTTTTTTTTTTACAGAAGATACAGCAACCTTACGTGTGATTGATCCATGTTGCTTAAGTAGTGATGTCCTTAAAACTTTGCATGTTGTTGGCCTTTGAGGACTGGAGTGTGTACCACCACCCTATACCTCAGTGTAGTGTTCTAGACAGCAGTCACAATTTTTATACTGGGATTTATGATCAATACAATATGACACCCAGATCTGTATCTACACAGGCACAAGATTCATATGGCAGGGAGTGGGTGGGGATTAGTTTTTTGGGGTTGTTTTTTGTAATATCTTGGATACTAGTACGGTCCTTGCATGTCCCGTATTGCTCGGAACAGTCCCATATTTTAAATGTGCATCCTGTTTCCCTAACAGCCCCCTTCTGGGACAATACAAAGTCCCAGAATGAACACTCACGCACAGAGATCAGACAAAACTCTAGCAGGAGAACTGACTACTGTTTCACAAAGTGATTTCAAAACAATGTATCAGTGCTCAGGACTCACATTGCTCAGTACCAATGATCATATAAAAAGAGAAAAGTGGAAACCATCTAAGAGCAATAAGTTTAATAAAACAAATACAATAAAAATAGCCACATGCACACTCACTGACCCCAGAAGCGTTTAAAGTGGCTCGGGGTTCCTATGCCCCCTACTAGTCTTGATACCACTTTCTCTTATTTGTAGTCTAAGCCAGATAGAATTCCTGCTTGCATCCACACAACACAGCTCTGCTCCTCACTTTGATAATAGCCGGCCAAATGTTATAAGATTCCTTCTTGTTGCCAGCATTAACAGTTCTTAAGTACCACACAAGATACGGTAAAAACAGGAGGCAGGTAAGAACGAACAGGGTTATAGGCATGCTAAATGGGAGAACAACCTAGCGGGGGATGTGGGGCAGAGGCTAGCACTAGAATGAGTGAACACTGGTAGCAGCCAGCCAAAAGGATTTTGTCTAAGTCAACTTTCTCAAGGGCTGATGCCTATGCTAGAAGAAGGACTGAGCCTTGCTTCCTGACATAAATAGGACTTCCAGTAACATTCAGTTTCTGTGTAAGACTAGTTCTTAGACTTTGTTTGGATTTGATGTACATTTTCTTGTAGCCAAGAACAGGCATCACTTTGCGTCACAGCAGTCAAATAACACGTATCCATTCAATGTTAATAACAATGTTTAAAGGGATAGTAATGTTTCAAAATAAAAGCGGCTCCAATTAATCTTTATAGTATTTGGGCTATAGAGAGTGTTATTTCAATACTGTCAAAGCTGTAGTTCAAGAGTAATTGAATGATAAAGTATCTCCTTCCCGCTCCTTTTACCTAGTGTAAGCCACCTCCACTCAGATGTGGAATCTGGTCCATAGACCAGACAGCTCACAGCAAGGGACAATCTCTTTACTGTTACAACAATGAAAACCCTGCCCCCCCTTAAAAGGTTTTCCCTTATGCTAATTGAAGATTGTCCCTGTATGCAAACCATCTGGACACCACCCTGCTGCTCTGAGGTGAGCAGTGTTACATCAGTAAAAGGGGTAGGAGGGGAATACTTTATCATTCAATTACTCTTGAACTACAACTCTGACAGTATTGAAATAACACTCTCCATGGCCCAAATATTATGAAGATTAATTGGAGCTGCTTTCATTTTGAAACATTACTATCCCTTTAACACACTGTAGGAATAGTAACACTTAAGATATACACTTGAGTAAAACAAAGGTACTCCCACTGCTAAGAGGTGTTTTATTCACATTTAACTCTGCTCAGACTTGAATTTTTTTAGGTTCAGTATCTCAATGGCCTGAAATTTTACAGTGGCTCTATTGGTACGCCATCCTATGGACAGTTCTGGTCAGTTGACCATAAATCTCCATAGGATAGTGTAGCAACAGTACCGCCATAAAATCTAAGGCCATTGAGATACTGCATATAAAAAATTTCAAGTTTGAGTTGAGATAACTTTGAATAAAACACCTCTTGGGAGTACCCTCATCTTTTTTTACATTTTAACTAGTATTATCGCTTTAATAAACATCATCTTAACTTTCAAGAACTCAAACTATGTTACTGACATGATAAGGCTTGCTACTTTTCAACAATCTCTTGTGAAGGCAGCTAAAACATAGCACATCTCTATTCACTTACCTAGTAGAAGAAAAGTAATAAAGAGAAAGGTCTTATCTGGGGCTAACCCATACATGGGAAATTTTGTATTTTTGTGTGTGACAGTTTTCCTCTGACAGGCAGATGGCCTGGCTTAGTCTCCTACAATCCCTCAGTGGTGAAATCCTGACCTGAGGGAAGGGATCAGGAAAAAAAGGCCTAGCTGCATCCTCTTGGAATAATCAATGAAAGGACATAGAAGGAGGGCACAGAGGGCTGACAGAGCTGCAGAAATATCTTTACCTGGCTCCCTCCTGTGTATATCCCATGAGAATGGCTGCTCAACTGAATTCTGGAATTGAATATTAGATAACCAACTCTTTGACCGTTCATCTTGACAGTTTAGCAGATCCCAAAATAGACATCCAGGGTGATTATAAACCATTAAATCAGTCTACTAATTCCAGATTAAGAGGGAGATGAAACAATTGCAATGTCCTCTCACACATGTGGAAGGAAAATTAGATTGATATACCAAGAACAAATTCTGGAGCATGCCCGTCCCAAATCCCACTTAAATAAATGGAACTTTTAACCCAAGGAATGTTCATGATGCATTGGAGACCTCTGTGACATTCAATCCATTTAAATAAAAGGGAATTTAAGGGATTTTTATTTGTCCCTTATAGTGCAGTCGCCATGATCAGCAATTACACCAGTTCTACTAAATACATCAACCTCAAGTACAAAATGCAGTGTCACTAGGAGATCTCATTCCCCTAAGGGAAAAATAGCAACCACTGACTTCAGTCACCAAAAATGTCAGCATCTATGCAGATGCCATCGCAACTCGACGAGTATCACCTTATCCAATACGTTAGTTAAAGGCTGCAGGTTATTCTAATACATCCTATTTGGAGGACTTCCCTTAAGACTCTCCCACAGCCTCCAGGTATATAACTCTCTGAAAACATATCTTCAAGCAGGCTTCCCAATTATTCTGATATATTAAGAAGCTTGGCATATCACTGAACTTCCAGGCTTTGGGACAGTTTCACCTTATTTTGACTTTACATATTCTACAAGTACATAATATGTAAAGTAAAATTGTCTACATATTTTTATTTTTTTTCCATTCACCTACTGCATTACACTTTTATGTTCTCGACATTGAATACTCTGGATGGGTTAACAGAGATCTTAGTGTGCTGGCTGTGAAATAAGAGAGAATGCAACAATGATACAATATATATCAAGATATAATGTAAAAATGACAATGAAATAATGTATAAACACCTGACTTACAATATATGTATTAATCAGTGCTGCAGAGAGACTTGTGGCATTGTATAAATATCTCTGCTGTTGCAGTCCCTTACTGGCAAACTCTCTGTAAACGGAAATTCAGCTAGCTCCCATTCAGAGACATAAAAGTATTAAATAGGTGAAGATGAAAAAATAATGAAAAGTATATGCAATTTAATTTTACATATACTGTATACATTTGAAGAATATGTAAAGTCTATATAAAGTATAATTGACAACTGTCCCTTTAAATAAAGTGAGGTTAGTTATATTATGCCAACAGTGTCAACATTTCAGTGCTGTATTCACACTTATATGAACAGACAAATGGTACAATAAACACAAACCCTGTCTGCCTACTGATTCAGACCCATGTCAGTTCCTATAGGTAATAGAAGAAAAGTCCACATTTGTAACTATTCATGTCTGGTATGTGAAGACAAAAACATACAATAAGTACCACATGTAATAACAGTGGATACCATCAAGTGTCAGTACAAATAGTTGTAAAATAATAAGCAAATATATAGTAAGTAGTTTACAAATATGTAATAGGTTCCATTATTAAAATACATATATTAAAAATGATCAGGTGAATTCTTAGAAAGACATAAATGGGTATATATGAATTTCCAGTTATTATTTTGCATAACAATAAGCAAGAATCTTAATAATTTGATTTACCCAAAACAGCTGTATGACAGATTCCAATTTAAAACTCTGGGGGAAACTTTGCCAGGATTGTAAAGTCACTATGCTACCTTTGGAAAAAGCTTCCTGATACAATGTCCTCCAAGCCTGGATTCAGGTACTTGGTCTGTGACCATCCCTTTAAGTCCCAATGTTTGTTATTACCATTTCAGGAAGTGTAAAGCCACTGGACTAATGTTTTAGGTCACCATGCTGCATATTTAATGTTACTCTTGTGTTGTCCAAAATGAGTTGTACACATTTTCGAAGTTTCCCCAACATAGTATAGTCAGTATAGACATCTAAGCAAATATTCATAGTGATAGAATCTACTACTGAACAGGGAGCAACTAAACCAGCACTTGTATCCAATACTCCTTTTTTAGGACCAGGAGATGGTGCAAAACAAATAGGGGGTGTATATGTTACAAGAAGACTGGAAACCAACAAAATTTCAATCCTTGAGCTGCAATTGGTACATTTACTCAGGTTTTGAGGCACATGATAAATGCCAAATGCTGAGTAAACGCCAGGGTTCACTTGAGGACACGCATTGACGCTCGGGTATATGAGGAAAGTGTTCCAAGTGAGGATTTCTGTACACTGTATTGAAACAAAAAAGTATTCTGTAAGTGTAATATAATATAGTTGAAACTGTTACATAGCTGATGGTCGCTCTCAGATGTTTGCACTCTTCTCTCCTTTTGCCTTCCACCATCTGTGACATGTAGCTTTCCCAAATCATGCTCACAAACCTGTTTCCGATGGCACTCTGTCAGGCCTCATTTTTCCATTTGACATGCGGATAGTTAAAATCTCCCATAACTATAGTATGCCCAAGCTGACCAGATTTCCTCATTTGCAATAGCAGTTGGGTCTCAATACTCTCATCAATATTTTGTGGTTTGTACCATGTGCCCACCAACCTCTTTTTTGTACCTTTTAAACCAAATTTAGTCTCAATTTTTACCCACAAGGATGCCACATTATAACCAGTTTCCTCACTAATATCACTCCTTAAAATTAGATTTAGCTTTGATTTCAAATATAAACACACACCTCCCTCTTTTCTATGAATCCTATCTCTCCTAAACAGGGAATAGCCCTCTATATTTACAGCTACATTTTCCAAGGTATTGGCAGTGTTTGATGGTATGGGTGTTTTGGGGTGTACTATGTGCCCAGGGAAACCCTTTGTACTAATAGGATGCATAAGACATAAGTTTGGTTATGCCTTTTGTAGATGTGTTGTTAAAGGGTTGTCCACATAGACGTGCACTGGTGACTGAGCTGCGCTGAAATGTACGATAGTTTTAAAAATATTTTCTTTTGGCACTTTTGATATTTGATTTTTTAATCAGTTCAGCTACATTATTGGTGCACATACATACCTGGGAACTTTTCCATATAGACTTCCTGGAGAGGGGAGTCCTATGCTGCCTCTGGGAAAATAAATTACACAATGCAAATTAAAAAGGAGGCGTGGCTTCATCACGAGTAGGGGTGGGACTTAAAGTCTTAGATGAATAGGCTGGGGAAGGAGGCAAAGAGGGTGGGGAGTGGGAGGAACTCAATGGGAAGGAGGAGAAGTGGGCAGAGTTTTAATAAAAACTCCCCACAGCCATAGAATCAGCCTCTGCCCAGGAAACCTGGTAACTAACAGCTGAATCTGGAGTCTCCGGGGCAAAACTGCAGAGTTCCCAGCTATGTGCACATATGATGCAGAATATTCTGCTGAGATCCCCCAACAGATAAAAAGCATTAGAGTCACCACTGATGTGAAGTGAATGCTTGGAGAGGTTGAGTCACCCCAAACCTAAACACCTGCCTTCAAATCTGTAAGTTCATCTGAAACGGAAGCTGCATAGTAGAAAAAACAAAATAAATCCTTGAGCCAGAAGACTGCACAATTCTCTGGGCATTTTGCTGGCATTCAGAGGGTTAAAGGGTTAATACGACTTAAAAGTATATGTAGTATGGTATTTATTTCAGATAACAGTGAGATGTTATTTCTGTTATTTCCATAAATCCTGGAGGAACTAAAATCCAGACAGCAAAGGTCAGATTCATTTAAAGTTGCTATCACTGTAATCTATCTGTCATTCTCACATAAATACCATGCTGCCTTTACACTTAAAGTGTTAGTAATGTCTAAAAAAAAGTTTTTTTGCATTTAGAAGAGCTTAAAAAGCTGATCTAAATGCAAAAATACGTATCTCTCAAACCGCTATGGTTTAAGAGATACAGGCGTTTAAAGTTTGCTGTTTCCTACTGACAGCTGTAAAGCTGTCAGCAGGAGATTCGTGTCGGTCAACACGGTGGCGCTTGAGAAGTGCCGAGATCTCCTTACTTACAAGGAATCCGTCATTGGAATGGTCTAAAACATGTGCCTGAACCGCTATGGTTTAAGAGATACGTTTTTTTGCATTTAGATCAGCTTTTTAAGCTCTTCTTTAGACATTACTAACACTTTAAAGGGATAGTAATGTTTCACAAAAACAGCATCTCCAATTGTCTGTGGACCAGATTCCAAATCTGAAGGGGGGTGGCTTAAACTAGGTAAAAGGAGCTGGAGGGGGGAACTTTGTCGTTATGAAGATTAATTGGAGCTGCTTTTATTTTGAAACATTAAATGTACATCAAGCCCAAACAAAGTCTTAGAACTAGTCTTACACAGAAACTAAATGTTACTGGAAGTCCTATTTATGTAAGACTAGTTCAAAGACTTTGTTTGGGTTTGATGAACATTTTTTTGTAGCCAAGAAAAGGTATCACTTTGCATCACAGCAGTCAAATAACACATATACAATGTTAATAACACTATTTAAAGGGATAGTAATGTTTCAAAATAAAAGCGGCTCCAATTAATCTTCATAGTATTTGGGCCATGGAGAATGTTATTTCAATGCTGTCAGAGCTGTAGTTCAAGAGTAATTGAATGATAAAGTTTCCCCCTCCTGTCCGTTTTACCTAGTGTAAGCCACCTCCCCTCAGATGCAGAATTTGGTCCACAGACCAGACAGCTCACAGCAGCTCACATTAATATTAAAATATTAATAAATATGATCCAAACCCTATCTTTCAAACTGTTATAGTTTGAGAGATATAGGGATTCAAAGTTCCCCCCTCCCTCCCCTTCTCCTGATGTCAGCTGTAAAGCTGACAGCAGGTGAATCGAGTCGTACGACTCGAGGCGGCTCTGCAGCAGAGCTGAAATCGCATTATTGCTAAAGAATGAATTAATTTGAACGCTGTACAAAGTGTGCCTGTTTTGCAAGCACACTTTCCAATGAATTCATTATTTTTAAGTAACACGATTTTGGGTGTGCTGCAGAGCCGCCTGCTGGTCCCCGGACCTGTATCTCCTGTTGTCAGCTATACGCTGACATCAGGACAAGGGGAGGGAGAGGGGAACTTTGAATCCCTATATCTCTCAAACCATAGCGGTTTGAGAGATAGAGTTTGGATCATATTAATTCATATTTTAAACTCTACAAAACAGGAAAACATTTTTTTGGGACATTACTGTCCCTTTAATTGGAGCTGCTTTTATTACGAAACATTACTATCCCGTTAAGTTATATTAACCCTCTGGGTGCAAGAGAATAGTCATTTATGCAGGATACCATTCTGGCATGCCAAGGGTTAAAGAAGACGACCTGCCATTAGGCTTCAGCTCCCTCCTCCAGATTAACCTTTTGAGAACCAGAGGGGTGAAAACATAATGCACACCCCTCTTCTCAACTTGTGATACTGATACATTTGCTGCCACTCTTACTCACTTTCCCCAAGCAGCTGTACAGTTCCACTGGTCTTCCTGTCCTGAGCAGCACCAATCACTTCTCCCAGTTGTAACAGGAAACTGAATGTTCAGTGGACAGAAGGCATGAAGGGAGTAGGAAAGTCAGCTCTGCAGATCCTTAGCAAAGTGTGAGAGGCAGCTCTAAAATAAGCATATTGGTATAACCCTTTAAGTGCCAGAGGGGTGTGCACAGCTTTGCATATCCCTCTGGCTCTCAGTTAACAGGGTTGTAAGAGAAGATTGCAGACTAAATGTAGTTCTTGTTCTCACGTAACCCGTGGAAGCTCCTCTAGCACCCAAAGGGTTAATATAATGTGTGATGGTCTCCTTTGTCCTATCTCTCTCTTCTCCCCCCCATTACCTGTCTCTACCCCTATTGTCATTCAACCCCACTTCTCTCCCTGATTGCCCTGTCTCTATTACGTACGTATCTTTCCAATTTTCACCTTTGATTTTTCTACTTCTCCCTATTGCTTCTCTTTCCTGTGTGCCTTTCTTCCTCCCTTTACCTTTCTTTACCTCTATATCCCATTCCCTTTGCCCCCAGTTTCTAAGCTCGGCAGTATCACTTGTGTCACTCCATTTCAGTTGCAAGCTCTTTTATATCACTAGTGTTGCTTCATTTCAAATGTAAGATTTCAGTAGCATGGCCAGGGGCGGACTGACAGGACCCAGGGCCCCTGGTCCAAAAAGAGGTCTGGGCCCCCTGCAGAAATCTCCACAATGCCCCCATCTCCACAATGCCCCTTCCACCTCCACAATGCCCCCATCTCCACAATGCCCCCTTTATCTCATCTCCACAATGCCCCCATCTCCACAATGCCCCCTTCATCTCATCTCCACAATGCCCCCATCTCCACAATGCCCCCTTCATCTCATCTCCACAATGCCCCCATCTCCACAATGCCCCCATCTCATCTCATCTCCACAATGCCCCCTTGATCTCATCTCCACAATGCCCCCTTCTGTCCACAATGCCCCCTTGATCTCATTGCCACAATGCCCCCTTCTCTCCACAATGCCCCCTTGATCTCATCGCCACAATGCCCCCTTCTCTCCACAATGCCCCCTTCATCTCCACAATGCCCCCTTCTCTCCACAATGCCCCCTTCATCTCCACAATGCCCCCTATCTCCACAATGCCCCCTTCTCTCCACAATGCCCCCTTGATCTCATCTCCACAATGCCCCCTTCATCTCCACAATACCCCCTTCATCTCCACAATGCCCCCTTCCACAATACCCCCTTCATCTCCAAAATGCCCCCATCTCCACATTGTCCCTTCCTCAATGCCCCCATCTCCACAATGCCCCCTTGATCTCATCTCCACAATGCCCCCTTCCCTCCACAATGCCCCCTTCATCTCCACAATACCCCCTTCATCTCCACAATGCCCCCTTGATCTCATCTCCACAATGCCCCCTTCTCTCCACAATGCCCCCTTCATCTCCACAATGCCCCCTATCTCCACAATCCCCCCTTCATCTCCACAATGCCCCCTTCCACAATACCCCCTTCATCTCCAAAATGCCCCCTTCCACAATCCCCCCTTCATCTCCACATTACCCCTTCCTCAATGCCCCCATCTCCACAATGCCCCTTCCACAATGCACCCGTCTCCACATTGCTCCTTCATCTCCACAATACCCCCTTCATCTCCACCATGCCCCTACCTGCAGTCCCTGGTGGTCTAGCGGCGTGGCTTAGCATTGCAACGTCCCGCACGCCTCTAGTAATGCAGAGGCTGGGAGATGATGTCATCTCCCAGCGCTCTGTATTAATAGAACGGCGAGCCGGTGGCCGTTATAGGAGAGCTGCTGAGCAGCTCTGGAAGTGGCGGCGGGCCCTCTTCGGTCACGGGCCCTCGGTCCGTGACCGAATGCCCGTATGGTCAGTCCGCCCCTGAGCATGGCTTAATTTCAGTTGTAAGCTCTGTGGTATCACTGGTGTAGTTCCATTTAAGTTGTAAGCTCTGTGGTATCACTGGTGTAGTTCCATTTCAGCTGAAAGCTCTGTGGTATTGGTAACACTAGTATAGCTCAATTTCAGTTGTAAGCCCTTTGCACCACTAGAGTAGCACCATTCCAATTGTAATTTTTGTGGTATAATTTCAATAGTAAGCTCTGTGGTATCACTAGTGTAACTCCATTTCAGTTGTAATCTCTGTCGTACCTCATATGCAACTCCATTTCAACTGTAAACTCCATGGTCTCTTAAAGGGATAGTAAAAATAATAATCATCATCATTCTATGGAAAGTTCTGGTCAATTGACCATATACTTCTATAATAAAACACCTCTCCGCAGTAGGGTTACCCTTGTTGTGCTCAGGAGATTATATCTTACAATACAATTTTTACTATATAATAAGTGTTACTATCGCTTTAAAAATAATTAGGCTGCATTTTAAAATAATTAAAAGTGAATAACAGGATTGCCATATTACCACTCACCCAGTGCCATCTGGTGAGCACTCAGATACTGAGAAGCTCAGACATAACGCCAGGATAATCAATAACGGCTTAACTAGAAACTGCTAGGCTCCTGTCCTCATGAACGAATAGTACTGTCAGTGTTGATTTAACCCTGGCTTAGTGTGTCAAATGTTTATTTTCTGACAGAAGCACATTTAAAATAACATTTAATCCAAACCTTTTGGTGCTAGAGGGGTAACTAATGCATTGCAAAGCAAAGTGTTGGTTATGCCTCTGGCACTGAAAGGGTTAACCCTTTGAGTGACAGAGGGGGTACACAAAACATTGCAAAGCAATTTGTTGAGAACCCCTCTGGCACTCAAAGGGTTAAATGAAATGCAGAGGCAAAGTAAAATAGTAAAAATCTTGGCTTTACAAATAAAAAGAATTTGGTGCAACATCGGGCCTGTTTTTCCCTAACTATGCATTCAAGAGTGAGGAAGGGAAATAGCGTGGGGATCATAAAGGAAGGCAATTCACCCCCCCCCCCAAAAGAAATCTCAGGCAAGGTACCTAAATACATACAGCAAATCAGGCCTCAGTAGTTCATAGTAGTGAATAAATTAACTATATAACTTAATTTTGTGTATTAAGATGCTGGCAATACTTTGTAAGGGGTTAAGTTGAAATGAAACCTTTTAGCACTTTAAACCCCCCCAGCTCCACTCACCAACACACTATTCTGTCTGTTGTTTATGAAACTAGGAAAGCATTGCTCTACAATATGTTGCTGAGATTTTGAGGGGTTCATTATTACTAACCTAATAACTATCTATAGCTAACGAACACCTCTGACAGTATACCCATACCTGGAAACTTCATCCCCTTTCGTGTTGTGACCAGCAGCACATGAAACCTCTCTGGGTGACGCAATTCATTTTCATTACAAAGGGGCCAGGGCTTAATCTGGTAGGCAGTATTTACTGGCATTTTTTCATAAAGTGTGCAAGAAGTGGGTGGGAAATGGGCAGAATAGGGTGGGAAGGAGGACGTTGTAGCTGCATTGTATTGACCCGTCTCAATTGCTTGGGTGATATTGGTTCCACTTTTAAATGTTGCTTTTGTTGAGTGGTGGGGGTCTCCACCTAGCTTATCCACACTGATTTGTAGTGTGCTCATGGGATGGGCTACTTAAGTCCATCCATTCATTAGCCATTGGGATAGTTATGTGTATATGTGTGGGAGGATAAATATTCCCCGCTTCCTATGCATTAGGGTGAAGGTTCGAGTCAAATGAAAAATATACCTTTAAAGTAAACCTGTCACCTCAAGACAAGTCTCACGTTTCTTCTGCTTCTGGTATTATTGTCTTGTGCCAAGTTGCTGTTCCTTCCCTTCAGTATTATTGGTTTCCATTATTTAAAAGTCTCACCTTCCTTATGCTAGAGCCCATTCTACAAGCTTCATTCCTAGACTTCCTCCATGGTCAGAATCTGTTGCGCTCCTCTACATTTGACCATTGGCTAGTTTGACTACTCTGCTTCCCTACTGTATTGGCACCTCGCACCCAGCAGAAAGATTTCCCAGCTTGAACTTTGGCACTCCAGACAACCCTTTCTCCTCAGTATTTGCCACCTTGTACCCAGAAGCAAGATTTCCTGATTTAGGACTAGGTGCTACCCTTTCTACTGTTGTATCTGCTCCATGTAACTGGCTGTTTGATTCCATGACTTTTGTGCTGAAGTCTAAACTAGGAAATCTCAGAGTAGAGTAACAGATTATGAATACAGAAAAAATCTAGAAATGAAAGTCTTAGAACGAGCGCTAGAAGAAGGAAGGGGAGAAGTTTAAAAAAGGAAGCCAACCAATAGTATTGAAGGGATGGTTAAGGGGTTTGGTACAATACTCCAATGCCAGAAGCAGCACTATTGGTTTATATTGCAGCAAATTAAAATCTGCCTATATGCTGTACTACATATTTTTTCTGCAAAATACATAGTTTTTAGTAAATTATCATATATTTATTTTGATGGCACAGTGTGGCACTTTATGTTAATTCCATGTGCAGTATGCTAATTAGTTTTTATCAAGGCCAAATTTATCATCAGCTACGCTATTAAAAATTCCCTCACTTTGACCCCTGGATACATGTCATTTCCAGTACTTTGTATCCCAATGTCTCTAGCTTCTTATGAATTACTATCTGTATATACATTTACTTACCATAAGCTATGTTCTGTCAAAGCTAATGGTGTTATAGTACAGGGGTAGACATTGTCTGGACTAGCAGCTTCTGGGCTACAACCCCATCATTACCAACTAGTCACTGGCTAGTTGGGGATGATGGGAATTGCAGTCTCCAACAGGTGAATCTGTTCTAGTGCCCTCATCTAAAAATATAAGTATAACAAAACCCGAATGGAGAAAAACATCCTGATATGGGGCTTCAGTGTTCAAGAGCCTCAAAGGCCCAATTGACAAATTGAAACAGCAGTTAATAGGATCTGGCAGCTGTCACTACTCGCACCAGTAAGGATTTATCCAGCATTTTATTGAGATCTAATGTTGGTACAAAATAATCCTAGCTATTAATATTTTCTTTCATAAAATAGTTAACCCTTTGAGAGCCAGAGAGATAAGTAAGCATTGGAAAGCAATGTGTTCCATATCCCTCTGGCACTCAAAGGGTTAAAATATGCCTTGAAAGTTAATAAATAAACATTATGTAGATATTGAAGAAATATATAACATTGAGTGAAACGGAAAACTAGAACACAAAAGAGAGATATAAGTGCAATTCAAGAGGTGCAATTATGGAGCAACTCAATTTCACCATAGGGGATGAATACAAATTTGCCAAGTTCCAAATTATTTAAATGGGCTTTTAAGGCCTTGAATGCTGTAGAGGTCTCCACACATTGCTTTACTTTCAGTTATTTTGTATGATGCAGTTTGTTTGCTCCAGAATTGCACCTCTTTAACTTATTGAAATAGATCATATAAGCTTGCTTGCTAATGATTTGTACTAAATCAGCTATAGTCCTTTCATCTCCTGAAGGTGAAACCTCGTTTCCTTTACTCATAAGGTATGACCTTGTGCTGTCTGCAAAGCCCTAGGCATGAAGAGGTTCCCCAGGGAGTCCTTTTGACCTTGGATATATTTGTACATTATAATAACATCTCTTGTAGGCAAGTATTTCCTAACATAAACAAACCTGGTTTGCCTAGCTTTTCCTCACATGTCTTTATTTATTTTGTAACCTCTGAGATCTTTCCAGTTACTTTTCTTTATGAAATAATGACCAAATAGCACTTCATGCTCAATGTATGATCTTACTAAGGATATATAAAGAATTAACCCTTTGAATGCAAGAGGTCATTGCTTTGCAATTTGTTGCATACCCTTCTGGCACTGAATGGGTGCATCCATACCATGTTATGCTTGTTTAGTGCAGAAGAAAGTAATGTTAGCTCTCCAGCTGTTAGAGACTACTGGGTGGGGTAAATGGAAGTTGTAGATGACACCAGGTTTGAAGGTTTATGGTCGCCTACCACCAGGAATGTATGAAGATTCAATATTAAAGGGATAGTAATACTTAAAATATAAAAAAAATATATGTTGTAGGGTTTATCCCCTAAGTAAAACAAGAGTACTCCCACTGCTGAAAGGTGTTTCATTCAAAAGTTATTAATTTTCAAAGTTGAATTTTTTAGGTGCAATATCACAGAGTCCTGAAATTGTACAGTGGCGCTGTTGCTACACCATCCTATGGAGATTTATGGTCCCGGGACCAGAGCTGTCCATAGGATGGTATAGCAACAGAGCCACATTGATTCTTTTAGGCACAGTTCACCATTAAAGTTACACTAACACCAAAAATGAAATAGGTTGATATACATTTAAACATCACATACTTACAGCTAGTATATGTAAAATGTATAGTATATGTAAAATGTGATATTAATATGTTACATCCCAAAATATAGTCCTACCAGTGCTTTGTAATTCATGTAAAAACTGTCATGTTAAAGGGATAGTAATGTTTCACAATAAAAGCAGCTCCAATTAATCTCCATTTGGGCAATGGAGAGTGTTATTTCAATACTGTCAGTGCTGTAGTTTAAGAGTAATTGAATAATGAAGTATCCCTCTCCCGCCCCTTTTGCTGATGTAACACTGCTCACCGGATGGATCGCAGAGAAGGACAATCTTCAATTAGCATAAGGGAAAAAACTGTCAAGGGGCAGGTTTTTCCTGAAGAAAAAAATTGTCCTTTGCTGTGAGCTGTCTGGTTTCAAGACCAGATTCCACATCTGAGGAGAAGTGGCTTACACTAGGTAAAAGGGGTGGGAATGGGATACTTTATCATTTAATTGCTCTTGAACTACAACTCTGACAGTATTGAAATAACACTTTCTATGGCTTAAATATTATGAAGATTAATTGGAGTTGCTGTTTTTGTGAAACATTACTATCCTCTTAAGATAACATCTATTTAATGTTGTTTGTGTTGTTTATATGTAGAGAGACAAGAGCTAAAGTCATGTAATTTATTGTGATTATTGCCCACTTCTCTTGCATATAGAAAGGGTATTAGCTTATCTCTGCCCATTTACAGATAATCCTGGACAAGCAGTGCTAGCTTTGGAAAAGTTAAGTAAGTGACACTTGCTCCCTCGGTACATATATGAAACTAGGTTTTAGGCCTCAGAAAAAGAACATCATTTTTATAGATGCTAGCATGGAATACCAGATAGTTAAATGTATAAAATCCCATTATTTAGGTGTGTGTTCCTTTAAAGTACTGGTTTCTGACATGGATGTACTCACTGTGGCGCCCTGTAGGACACCCTGCTTATCTTTATTTTGTCCTCTGGCTTCAGTAACCCCTTAAATTATTCTAATATATTTGATTAATATATTACAGTGCTCATTGAGATGCATACTATATCCTTTTCTAGTAGTTCCTACACTGCTCACCTTTTTCAGGGCTGGAAAATACTGATTAAATGATTTGTGTAAACAATATTAGTTTTCTCTATACATAAAATTGGGTAGGCTACTATTATTTCTAAATATAAACTGGTGAACCTCTGATATTTTTCCAACCCTGACCATTTTAATATGATTCTATTGGTTACCAAAAATTACACATCTATACTAGACTTGTGCAAGACAAAAATTTTAGGTAAAATTTGATGTCGGACAAATTTCTTTTTTTTCATTTGTCGACTCTGCAATTCGGCTCCGACCTGTTCAACTCGGACAAAAGTAGGCGACACTGAATTATTCGGGGACTTTAAAATACCTTTAAAATACAATAAAAAAATGAAAATTAAATGAATGGAACCTTTTCCAGGGTCTAAATAAAGATGGTGGAACAGGGTAAGGTGGGCATTTAGCCTTATGGCACTATGGATGAAGTAGCTAAAGTATGGATGTAGCAATAAGGCACCCTGCTTGACTACACAATACACATACACAACTGGCTGTATCTGCCTGCTGGCTGAAGTGTCACTCTGAAAATTATTCAAACAAATCCATAATATTTATTTTAATACTTTACACAAGAACAAAGATGACTCTCCCTTGCGGACGCAATAAGGTACTAGGCCTGCCTATAGAACTGTGAGACTGACTGAAGTGTCACTCTGAAAATTATTCAAACAAATTACTACTATTATTTTTAATGTTAAACACAGAATCAAAGTGACTTCCCCTTGCGGTGGTAATAAGGTACCAGGCCTGCCTATAGAACTGTGAGACTGGCTGATGTGTCACTCTGAAAATTACTCAAACAAATTCCTACTAATTTAGTATTTTTAATATTTAAAGCGGAACTAACACCGCTAACAAACGTTTTCTGTAATAATTCCCTATCTGGTGACTAGCTGCTTAACACAGACTGGCTGATGTGTCACTCTCAAAATTACTCAAACAAATTCATACTAGTTTAGTATTTTTAATATTTAACACAGGAACACAGGTGACTCCCTTGCGGTGGTAATAAGGTTCTAGGCATACCTATAGAACTGTGAGACTGACTGAAGTGTCACTCTGAAAACTATTCAAACAAATTTTTACTATTATTTTTAATGTTAAACACAGAAACAAAGGTGACTTTCCCTTGCGGTGGTAATACGGTACTAGGTCTGCCTGCAGAACTGTGAGACTGGCTGATGTGTCACTCCGAAAATTATTCAAACAAATCCCTTATATTTTTAATTTTTTGCACAGGAACCAAGATGACTCTCTCTTGCAGTGGCAATAAGGCACTAATGCTGGCTGCCTGCCTATGCCGAATGCTAACTGCCTGCATACACAACAACTGGACACTCTCTATCTCCTTCTTGTCTCTCTGAGCTCCAACAACACAATGAGGAAATGCAGGCTGTCTGCTGTCAATCTCTACAGTCAAACTAGGTTCTAGAGCAGAAAGGAATGAAGGCAACAACTGGATCCTTATGCTGGAGATAAAAGGAGAGAGTCCAGCTCTATGACCAAGTCTTTGGAGATAGTTGAAAGGTTAGATCAGGAAGCAGTCGTAGAAATAGAATTCGACTCTTGAGGCTCAGGGATGAAGTGGGAGATATAGAAGTAGACTCACGAGGCTAGAAGGTAAAGTCGGAGATTTAGTATTCGACTCCTGCGGCTCAGAGGTGAAGTCGGAAATAATGTATTTGACTCCTGGGGCTCGGCGGTATAGTTGGAGATAATGTATTAGACTCCCGGGGCTTGGAGGTGAAGTCTTCGACTCCCAAACTCTCGACTTGTCGGAAAGCTCGTAGACGGAGGTCTTAGAAGCTACGACCTATGACGCCCTCGACAAGTCAGACAGGCAGGAGGAAAAGAGTCAAGCAAGGCCTAATCACACCCACGACTAGTCAGAGGTACAAGGCGGAGGTTGGAGAACCGACAACGCCGACCTCGACCAGTTGGAAGGCCTGAGGTGTGAGAAGTCGACAAGGATGATTCAACAAGCAGGACTCACAGGTAGAAGGTGGTGAACTGGAACCTGCTGCTGGCAAAGATGAACCACACAGGAGGAAATCCTAGGGGTAAAGACAGAAGCATGGTCGGAAGACAAGCCGGGTCGAAGTCGGAGGGATGATCGAGTCGGCAGACGAGGAGCAAGGTAAAGACAAGCCAAGATTCAGGACACAGGAAACTGGAAAAGCTGAGGATCAGAAGCTGTGACTTAGAAGCACGAAGCACGAAGATTGAGCACAGGTAAGATGGTAGAGCACGTAGATAAAGGCATGCAGACCAATGAGGAGAAGGGGTCACAGGTGAATGGGAGTGACATCTACTTGGGTGTCTGTGTCATTAGTCCAACCCCCATCATGAAATGAAGAAGCCAACTGGAATAGAGACAAAGCGGGAAAGTAGTGCATGAAACGGAGAAGCTAATTGGGCTAGAGACATGGAGGGAAAGTATGGAGGGAAAGTAATCGAGCACAGGTAGTAGTCGATGAATTTCTGAAAGTTTCAAAGACATTCGGACCAGGGCTAGTAGGATTCATATTTTTTTTGTGAACGACCCTTGCCTGTCAGAAGGTCTGAATGTCGCCAAAAGACCCCTTTTTCGTTGAATTCCAAATGTCGCTGAACCGAACTGCAGAAGTCTAATCTATAAATAAAATAATTTTCAGACTTTTAGGTCAGTAGGGCATCATATATTATGTATGTTAACAACTCACTGAGTATTCCACACTATAAGAAAGAAGCCGGTCAATGTGCCTTCTCCTACAGAGCTCTCTCCGCCTGGAATAACCTACCTGACAAAAAAGATCTTCTCAGTCTATAATCCCTAACAATAACTGCTTCTTTATATCTTAAAACAAAAATGTATATAATATTTCTGCGTTCGTATTGTTATTGTTTCTCTATCTATATATATAAAAGAAGACTTCTGTGTGCCTGGCAAACACACCCAGGGGAGGCATAAAGCAGGAGTTACTACTCCTATTGGGTGATTCTGTCATGCAGGGAGTTGGCCCGCCCCCACTATGCAGCCCGCCCACCACTATCAAAGTCAGAAAAAAACAATATGGCCGCCACTTGCTCCTACACCACAGACAAACACACATGCCTCATTCATACAGCACCACACAAACACACACAGACCACCACACACACACATGCCCCACTCAGACAGCACCAAACACACATGCCCCCACTCATACACACAGCACCACATACACACACAAAGCCAGAAATAAATATGGCTGACACACACACACACAGTCACTCAGCAGGACCTGTAGTGCAGCACCAGGGGAACAAAATGGCACTCAAAGGGTTAAGGTAGGCCCTCAATGCTCAATTATTTCTTCACTGTCATCATTTGCCATGCAAGACACAGGACAGACAGCCATCAGATTCACACTTAACCCACTGACTGCCACAGGGTTGTGTATCAAGTTTTACCCCTCAGGGAGTGTGTTCAACCCCCTCACACTGTAAACTTGCATTTCCCTCCCACTTCTCCTCCTTCCCCAGCCTATTACTAACACTTTCACATTTCTCTTAAGCCCCGCCCCCTACTCACAATTAAGCCCCGCCCCCTTTCAACCCAAATTGCCCCATTGCTCTCTCCACATCAGCACCACATGAGGGACTCCACAAGTAAAAGCTCACAGGTATTACACACTCATGCCCCACTCACACAGCACCACACACACACAAAGCCAGAAAGAAATATGGCTGACACACACAGTCACTCACCCTGACTCCCAGTGGCCTCAGCAGGACCTGTACTACAGCCACTGAGGAACAAAATGGCACTCAGAGGGTTAAGGTAGGTCTTCATTGCTCAATTACTTCTTCACTGTCATCATTTGTCATGCAAGACACAGGACAGACAGCCATCAGATTCACACTTAACCAACTGACTGCCACAGGGTTGTGTATCAAGTTTTACCCCTCAGGGAGTGTGTTCAAACCCCTCACACTGTAAACTTGCATTCCCCTCCCACTTCTCCTCCTTCCCCAGCCTATTACTAACATTTTTCCACATTTATCTTAAGCCCCGCCCCTACTCTCAATTAAGCCCCGCCCACTTTTAACCCAGATTGCCCCATTTGTCTCTCCACATCAGCACTATATCAGTCCCCTCTAGGGACTCCACAAGTCAATGTTCCCAGGTATGAACACACTTCCCACTGCTATTTAACTCTCACATGCCTCTCTATACCTTAACCATTTGAGTGCCAGAGGGGTACACAACTCATGCACGCATGTGTTTCTGCTCATATATGTTGTGTGTGTACATCTCTGTTACATATGTGTGTCCATCTCCAGTGTGTGTGTGTGTGCGTGTCTTTTGCATGTCTCTGCCGCTCACTGTGTGTATGTGCATACCTCCCAACATTTCACATGGCCAAAGAGGGACACTGTAGTTTTAGGTGATATTGTTGGGGAGTGGCTGGTGGGCGGGGCATTAGTAAGAATTTTTAGGTTATTTCATGACCTATTACTGGCTATTTATGTAACTGAATAAATTATTTAGTTCAAGACCAAAGTATTTTATTTGCACAGACTAATGTATAAACACATATACTGACGTTTATTGCTTTATTGCTGTAGAGCAAAGTAATACACACCACACAGTCAGGGCTGGTGCAAGGATTTTTTACACCCTAGGCAAAACCTAATTTTGCCGCCCATTTTGCTCCGCCCCTTGTGTCCCACCCCTTTATACCCTGCCTACTTATACCCCACCTCTTTTCATGATTGTCCTCTCTCTTCCCCCTGGGCCAGTCTGCCCCTGGTCTACAGATGCCTGTAAGAGATGCCCCCCACCAGCTCCAACTTGCCCCTTATCAGCTCCACTTTGGCCCTATCAGCTGCACTTTGCCCCCCATCAACTCCAACTTGCCCCCATCAGCTCCACTTTGCCCCCATCAACTCCAACTTACCCCCACCAGCTCCACTTTGCCCCCCACCAGCTCCACTATGCCCCCCATCCGTTCCACTATGCCCCCCAGCATCTCCACTATGCCACCAGCAGCTCCAACTTGCCACCATCAGCTCCACTTTGCCCACCATCCGCTCCAACTTGCCCCCATCAGCTCCACTTTGCTCCCCATCCGCTCTAACTTGCCCCCACCAGCTCCACTTTTGCCCCCCCTTCAGTTCCACTATGCCCCTATCAGCTCCAACTTGCCCCTATCAGCTCCAACTTACCCCCATCGGCTCCACTTTGCCCCCCAGCAGCTCCACTATGCCCCCAGCAGCTCCAACTTGCCACCAACAGCTCCACTTTGCCCCCCATCCGCTCCAACTTGCCCCTATCAGCTCCACTTTGCCCCCATCCGCTCCAACTTGACCCCACCAGCTCCACTTTGCCCCCCCTTCAGCTCCATTTGACCCCCATCCACTCCAACTTGCCCCCAGCAGCTCCACTTTGACCTCCATCCGCTCCAACTTACCCCCATCAGCTCCAACTTGCCCCCAGCAGCTCCACTATGCCCCCTCAGCTCCAACTTGCCCCTATCAGCTCCAACTTGCCCCCATCATCTCCACTTTGCCCCCCATCCGCTCCAACTCGGCCACAGCAGCTCCAGTATGCCCCCTCAGCTCCAACTTGCCCCCCCATCACATACCTGTACCTCCCGCGCAGTCTTCTCTTCAGTAATGCAGAGCGCAGCGGGAGATCATGACTCCCAGCGCGCTCTGCATTACTAAAGATCTGACCCAATGAGGGAGCGCTGTAGCAACACAGACCTGACTGTGTTGTGGTTCCCGGCGTGGTGTGTGCGGGCGCAACTCTTCTCCGCTGCATGCCCGCGCCCCCAGTACGTGTGCGCCCTAGGCCAGCGCCTACCTCGCCTATAGGTGGAGCCGGCCCTGCACACAGTCTGACCTCCTAAAAAGAGGGACAACAGGGTGGAAAAGAGGGACAGAGGGATTTGGCCCTCAAAGAGGGACACTTGGGATGTATGGTATGTGTCTGCCTGTGTGTTGCATATGTCTGTGTTTATCAGTGTGTCTGCATTTCACACACATGCGCCCAACGGTCATGACATGACGGGCAACGCCGTCCCACATTGCTAGTTTTGTCTAAATATGTAACTTCTTACTGTAAAACTCTCCAGGACATATTTGAAAATGAGAGACATCTCAATATATTCTTCTTGGTAAAACATTTTCTAAATCAAATGTGTAATATAATTAACATATACATTATGCTGTAGATGTGTACATAAAACACATTTGATTTAATTTAAGATTCTATACTATAAAGTTTGCTCACACCCATCTTCACAAAATTCTGATTGCTTCCCACTAGCTTCCCACAATGTTGAGCACGTAGACCTTGATAGCAGGACAACTCACCCTCTTGAATTCAAGAGTTTCTACATTAACATTAGGCTGTTTAGTCACATGATTCCCATATATCAATTCAATCAGAGCAATAAGTAATGCTGGGTGCATAGGAGGAGAATGATGAAATCCAGGGAAGGATTAGCCTCCCCAAAAGAAACAATCATATCTTACTTCAACAATGTTCAGTGCTTACCACTGACTTTATACAGTGTTATACACACATTTCTTTATACATTTCTGGGCATTTATATCAAGCCTCATACAATGCTGAATACTTACACCTAGCTTTACACAGTGTAGATTACTCACTGCTAGCTTCAACAATTATGAATTCACCTCTAACTCAACACAGTGCAGAGCACTAACCAGGGCCAGATTTTCCATAAGGCAGAGTAGGCATCTGCCTACAGGCGCACCCTACAGAGGGGTGCCTGCTATTGCAATCGATATATATATATATTTTTTTTTTTAAGTGGAGTGCCATGCTGCGCCATCTGCCACATGGTAAGGTCTGTGCCTCACAGACCTGTAGCTGCTGAGCTCCCCCGGCTCTTCAGTAATGCAGAGCGCTGGGAAATTATATCATCTCCCAGCGCCCTGTATTACTGAAGAGAAGACCACGTGGGAGCTCCAGCTGCTACAGGTCTGTGCAGAAGCACAGATCTCTTCTGCCGCTGGACCACCAGGGAAGTAGGATACAGATGGGGGTGGGGATGTGAGGCTTAATGTGGAGCTGATAGGGGCAATGTAAAGCTGATGGGGGCAATGTAGAGCTGATGGGGGCAATGTGAGAGCAATGTGGAGCTGATGGGGGCAAAGTGGAGCTGATGGGGCAATATGAGGGCAATGTGGAGCTGATGGGGGCAATTTAGAGCTGATGGGGGACAATGTGAGGGCAATGTGGAGCTGATGGGGGCAATGTTGAGATGATGGGGCAATATGAGGGCAATGTGGAACTGATGGGGGCAATATGGAGCTGATGGGGGCAATGTTGAGATGATGGGGCAATATGAGGACAATGTGGAGCTGATGGGGGCAATGTGAGGGCAATATGGAGTTGATGGGGGCGACGTTGAGATGATGGGGCAATGTGAGGGCAATATGGAGATTTGGAGCATTGTGGAGATGGCCAATGGGGGGGGGGGCGCTTCAGATTTCTGTGCCTGCAGGCTCTTGAGATGTAAATCTGGTCCTGGCACTAACTTTACCAACACTGACTGTCCATGTCTAAATTTACACAATGTTGATAAACAATGACAGTTATCTTCACGCAATGATATGAACGCACACCAAGCATCACCTAGCACTGCTTGTTCAAACATAGCTCCATCCTATACTGAAAGCTCATACATATATTTTTACAGTGATAAGCACACACACCTAGCTTAAAGGGATAGTAATGTTCAAAATAAAATCAGCTCCAATTAATCTTCATAGTATTTGGGCCATGGAGAGTGTTATTTCAGTACTGTCAGAGTTGTAGTTCAAGAGTAATTGAATGATAAATTATCCCCCTCCTGCCCCTTTTACTGATGTAACACTGCTCACCTCAGAACAGAAAGGTGGTGTCCAGATGCCTTGCAGAGAGGGACAATCTTCAATTAACATAAGGAAAAAACCTGTCAAGGGGGGCAGGGTTTTCATTGTTCTCACAGTAAGAAGATTGTCCCTTGCTGTGAGCTGTCCAGTCTTAAGACCAGATTCTACATCTGAGGGGAGGTGGCTTACACTAGTTGAAAGTGGTGGTAGGGGGATACTTTATCATTCAATTACTCTTGAACTACAACTACAACAGTATTGAAATATCACTCTCCATGGCCCAAATACTATGAAGATTAATTCGAACTGCTTTTATTTTGAAACATTACTATCCCTTTAACACAGCGCTGAGTGATTACATATAACTTTTAACTTTTCTGATTTAAAGTGGAACTTTCACCTTAATTCACTTTTTCATATTTGAAAACTGCATTAAAATGTGTTTTGTTAGCCAAAAGACCAGCATATGTACAGTTAAAGGGATAGTAATGTTACCTTTTGACAGTATCATCGGGTCTTCTATAAATATTTCTATACTGATCTGTAGCTTTACAAGAATGCATAAGTTTGCTGTTTTACTTTTATTGTATAAAAGTTTTACCCTTTAATTTACACCCCCTTTAATTTACGTCAACAGCCACAGCAGCCTGTCCGGACAGATCACGATGAGGGACAATCTTCTTTCAGCATAAGGAAACACCCGCCCTCCTTTATCAAGGAAAGCAGGGTTTTTCTTTATACTGAAGGAAAGAAACTTGTTCCTCGTTGTGAGAGGAGGCTGCTTCATGTAAGTAAAAGGGTGGGGAGAGGGTAACTTTATTATACAATAAAAGTAAAACTGCAAATGTATGCATTCTTATAAAGCTACAGATCGGTAAAGAAATATATATACAAGATTTGGCCTTAATGTAAAAAATGAAACATTATCCCTTTAAGGAGATATTCATACTTGTTAGCATATGCTAATGCTACTGTGGTACCTGTGCAGTACCAGTGAAGTTCCATCTGCTAATTAAGATTTTCAGTGACATTGCATATGCTAATTAACCATTTTCAGTGACATGACATATGCTAATTAATGTTTCAGTGATATTTCATATGCTAATCAAGCTATGTGCTTTACCAGGACATTTTCACTTTCTTTTTTCATCGAGATAAAAGTGTGTGTCCTAAACTAAACACGTATACATGACACATAAGCAGTTTTTAATGAAGAAAATTTAAGGTCCACTTTTAACACCAAACTTCACACACTGCTATGCACACATAGGGCTAGATTTAAAGGCAGCCGTTAGTAAAAAAAATCACTAACGGGTGCGTTAAGTGTCATGTTGCAATTCAAAGACCCGTCTAAAGAACAGCTAACGGCAGCTGCAGAATCCTAACGGCATTCAGACGCATGGAACAACATGCCCCAGAGCTATTCAAAGGCTTGCGGTACTGCTAACGGCTGAAAAAAAGACACACCTAACGGCAAAAAGTTAAGACCCACTTTTCTTAGCCGTTAGACACTTAACGGGCAAAACAAAACACCCGTTACATAGGAAAATACACAAAATGCTTACCGCACAACCATGTAAATGGAAAAATTAACCCGTGCAATGCCAAAACAACACAAAAACATGCACACACAACACAAATCACTCCACACACAACAACAAGCAACAGCACAGGGACAACGACACACAAAAAAACACCAGCACAACATGGCACGGAACAATGGGGGTTATCACACAAAGCGGACACCTGCAAATATAAGCTCACCTGGGCAACATCAACAAGCGACCTGCACCCCACAACTGCACACCCGCAAATGATACACACATAACAAGCACAACACACCACATCATATAACACACACACCTGCAAACACTTACCTGGACAAAAACAACTCACCATTGGTCAGCACTCACCTCATCACCACACCTACACAACGCCCTATCAAGTACTTAAAGGGACAACTCAACACACTCACTTGTGGCTTGATTTCCACTCAGGGAGGGAGAGAGATTGAGAGAGATAGAGAGAGAAGAGGTAGAGAGAGAGAGACAGATAGAGACAGATAGAAAGAGCAAACAGTATGTTGGGTTACATATTGTTGCGAAGACTGCGGAGAATGCGTGCAAGGGAGAGAGCTAGGGAACATCAGCAACCTCCAAGCACGCCTGATCAACAGCCTTCACCTGTGGCAGCCACACAGGAGTCCATCCCCACCTGGAGGGCAGAGGATGTATAGACGACCACCAAGGCCCAGGGTATACCGCCCAAGGGTCACCCTCTTTGGAATGACTGATGACGAGGTCATTGATCGCTACAGGTTGAGGTCTGACAGCATCATTGCCTTGTATGAGGTTATCAAGGAGCAGGTGGATCCCATCTACATCCACAACCATGCCCTAACTGGACTGCAGAAACTATTCTGTGCCATACACTTCATGGCAAGTGGGGCCTTCCAGTCCACTGAGGGTTACGCATCTGGCATGTCACAGACCACATTCTCCAGGGTGCTGGCCCAGGTCCTGCCAGCCCTCAAAAGCAAGGCCAGTACCTATATACATTTTCCCACCACCGACATGGACTGGATACAGTGCAGATGGTGTGTGACAGCAACATGAGGATAATGAATGTCTGTGCAAAATATCCTGGCAGCTCACATGATGCATACATTCTACAAAACTCCTCAGTCCACAGAGATTTTGAGAATGGAACCTTTACAGGGGGATGGCTAGTGGGTGAGTTCACAAAACAAAATCACACCACATACACAGGCGTACACACCACGCTGCTCAGCATGCACCTGACCCACAGCTACTACGTCCACCACACAAAACATCATTCACACAACATGTGCTCCCTGTCTCACCATGTCACTCACATTACACAGGTGATGCTGGCTATGAATGCAAGTCCTGGCTACTGACCCCTGTGGCCAATCCCCAAACACATGCCCAGGAAAGGTACAACCAGGCTCATGCCAGAACGAGGAATGCTATTGAGCGGACATTTGGGCTCCTCAAGTCAAGATTTCAATGTCTGGACCACTCTGGGGGAGCACTGCAGTATGCACCGGCTAAGGTGTGTGACATCATTGTGGCGTGGGCAATACTGCACAACATCGCAGTGGACACCAGGCTGCTGGATCACATCCCGGACCCCCCCATACAGGAAGTGGCCATGGACATCGGGCATGTGGAGGAGACCATGAGAGGGGCACAGATCAGAGACAGGCTCATCACGGAACACTTCACCTGTGAGTATAACACACGCATGGAAACAATCCATGCAAGTCCCCCATCAGTCCTGTGACACTAACCACACTGCACATTTTGTTCTGTCTCACCCCACAGGAACAGTGACACAGCACTGCACTGGCAGTGGACGTGGCAAATTGTGTGTGTGGACTCAAAAAACATCCTCCATTCCACTCTCCACGTTGACATACAGACCCCAAGGATATCACGCACACCCCCAGGAGAAACAAGGTACAACATATTACCCATGTTCATCACCTTACAGGGCTTGATTGACAGAAACTAACTGGATATGCCATGATTATAGCATGAACAACCATGCTAGCCCAGTAGCGAAAGAGTATCATCTAATGATATGCATTGGATAATACTCAGGCACATCAGGGGTTAAAGGGACATTGGACTCAATATGGGACCTGTACTGTGCTAGAGCTGAGAAGAGCAGCAGAGGGGTGGATGTACAGTGGTATGGGCACACAATGTAGAGGTCATGAGACGTAGATCAGATTACCAGGGACTCCATGCTGACCTGTGAGTGTGCAGACAAACGTGCCCCCGACATGAATACACACATCAACAAATATGTCCTAACAGTTCCATGGAACAAATGACATTGGGCTGCCACTGTCACTTTCACAGTGGCAGCACAATGTCATTACCTCCATGGAGCTCTCAGAACACTTGTTAATGAGTGTATACATGTCAGGGGCACATATCCATAGGGCTGGTGCACATGTCCTAAGTTCCCCACAGAATTGGTTACTCACCTGTAATCAAGAAGATTGAGGGGATTAAAAAGACTAAATTGTTGTTGCTTGATGATCAGTTCAGGTCTACTGCTCCAAATCCTGTCCTCTTGTCCCACAGGCATCCGTAACATGATCCATCCTTGAACTGAAGATGTTCCATGTGACTGGATTGATGTCTTGACAACACCTTCATGAAGATCACCCCTTGCTGTTTATGGTGATGTTGTTGGTGATGCAAAGTTTGACCTGAGGTTCACACAAACCTCTACTGGAACATTCTCATATAGACACAGAAAACACTAATTATTGAGTGTTATAACCTGTACAGTTAGGATGCTCAGCTACAGAGTTGTCAAACCTTGTGGACAACACATGAGCAGAGCAGCAGTGTTACTAAAGTAGTACGATTTAGTTTCAAAGTACATTTAGTGTTCTCATACAGGTGTTAAATGCATATAGGCAATACACACAGAAAACACATGTACATTCTAATGTACTTTGAGACACAATAAAGATGAACCATCACCATTCTATCTGTGCCTGTAGGAGGATATATTTGAGAAAACATTTGTCAATGCGTAACCACACCCAGGATAGAGTATCCCCCATACATGGAAAGGCATAACCCACATAACAGGAGTCCACCACTTGTTTGCCAGTGAGTGGACTCTGTGATGTATCCATGCAAACAGATGATGGTGGCAGTGATGCACCAATGTGTTGTGGGAGTGATAAAGAGGTGATACAGGACATACCATACTTCCACAGTGAATACCTGTCCACAGTATCTGTATTGCTCAGTTTAATCCATGTTCTGAGATTTTGCTCCACTTTGACATATCTCAGTACATGGGCTATATCAACAAACAAACAGACTAAGTGGACATGTGTTATCACTGGTGAAGTCTGTTACACCCTTAGGGAAACAGCAACTCAACTTACTGGAGACCCCAATGCTCAGCCCAGGATATCAATGTGTGTGCTACACATTGAAATCCTAGGTTAAAAACATTGGCTTCCCCAGTAAGTCAGTTGCACAATGAGTGTGTGAATCCAAGACAATATGGATACATGTCCCATTTATCTGTCCTGCTTATAATGTCCCTGCTAAGTCACAGAGCTGTTTGTCTGGTTATCCCATTAACCCACTGAGTGCAAGAGTGGTCCCCAACGCATTTCTTTGCAATGCGTTGCCTACCACTCTGGCACTCAAAGGGTTAAACACAACATATGATGTAGACGAATGTTCAATGTTGTACCATTTGTTGTGCTAAGGGGTATGTTTTGTTGTTCAAATTCAACACACAACATTGCCATATAACACAGTGGTGTTATATGGCTCAAGGGATGTATTTCCAGTTGAATTTGTACAATGGTGTGTGTGTGTGAACCCATGCTGTAGCATCCCACAAACATTTCACCCAGGCAGAGGTTGTGTTCACTGCATTGTATGGCAATGATTTGGAGACAACCCTGCCACCCAATCCATAACTGAAGACACAACAGATCAGACTGGAATACAAAAAAAATGGTTTCTTTATTGAGGGGAAACTTAACAGGTTGGGCTTTTCATTTTTTCCTTTTTGGGTGGGGGGCCTTAGCCTGGGTGCCAGAGGTGGATGCCCTTGTGGATCTCCTGGTAACCCTCTGCCCCCTAGGTGTTGCTTCAGGGGTAACACTGGAGGGGGTGGTGGTTGCAGTAGACCCCTCGGTGGAAGGCAAGTTCTCCCTCTCCATCCTCAGGTTCTTTCTGCGGTTGATCTCCCTTAACTCCACAAGGACCTGTGTCAACATGTCCATGAGACCAGTCCTGAGCTGGTGGAGTAGTGTGTTCCCCCTGGCCACCTCCGACTCCAAGGCTTGGATTCTGGTCTCCAATTGGGCAATGTTCCTCCTGGATTGCCTCTTGCTCCTGGTGATGTTGCTGTCTGTACTTCTGCTCGACCAGAGTAGTCTTCTTTGAAGGGCCATACACTCCGCCTCCATGCCTGTGAGGCGTGCGGTGCTGGAGGTGGATGTGCCCGGTGTCCCTGGTGCTGCTGTTTCCTCTGCTGCTGAGGGTGCTGTTTCCTCTGCTGCTGAGGGTGCTGTTTCCTCCTCTGCTGCTGAGGGTGCTGTTTCCTCCTCTGCTGCTGCTAAGGGTGCTGTTTCCTCCTCTGCTGCTGCTGAGGGTGTTCTTTCCTCCCCTGCTGCTGCTAAGGGTGCTCTGTCCTCCTCTGCTGCTGCTAAGGGTGCTGTTTCCTCCTCTGCTGCTGCTAAGGGTGCTGTGGCTGCTGTTGGAGTGGCTGGTGCAGGTGATGGGCTTATGCCCACCGCATCAAGTGATGCAGAGCTGCCCAAAGATGTGTGTGCTGGTGGAGGTGTGAAAATGTCCCTGGGTAGGGGGCGCTGGGGCTCACTAATCAGGCCCAGGTGTGGGTAGTCCAGTGGCCAAGGGTCATATGGTGGCCACTGATAGGTGCTGGGACCCCACCTGGGATCATACCTTGGGGCATGTTGTGGAGCCATCCAGGAGGGTGGGTTGCTCTGTGAAGAATATGGCCCATATTGGGTGGTGGCCACTGTCCCTGGCAGCCATTGTCTCCCTGGTGGTGGTGGTGGTGCTGCTGATGGAGGGTAGTAGCTGGTGGAGGTGGATGGATATGTCCACCTCTCCTCCTGTGGCATCCAGCCACTGTACTGGGGAGGTGCAGCTTGAAGGGGTGCAGCCTGTGGTGGTGCAGCTTGAAGGGGTGGTGCAGCCTGTGGTGGTGCAGCTTGAAGGGGTGGTGCAGCCTGTGGTGGTCCAGCTTGAAGGGGTGGTGCAGCCTGTGGTGGTCCAGCTTGAAGGGGTGCAGTAGGTGGTGGTGCAGCCTGTATTGGAGGGGATGGTGATGGTGGGTAAAGTGACCACCGGCTGGTCCCCTCCTCTGTGTACTCCTCACTGGGGAGTGACATAGCCTCCTCCACTGTCTCCCGCTGGGTTTGACGGCCGTAAGCTGTGTGGAGGAAGAAGATGTTGTGATTAGTGACCTTAGCCATATGTTTGTGGAGACAGTTATACTTTGATATGTGTTGAAGAAAAATATATGTGTTTGGGTTAATCCCCCTGGGTAAACAAGGGTACTCCCACTGCTGAAAGGTGTTGTTTGAGTTATTACGGGTGAAGGTTTCATTTTGAGGTGCAATATCACAGTGTCCAGAAATAGTACAGTGGGGCTGTTGCAACACCCTCCCATGTAGATATCTGGTCCCTGTACCAGAGCTGTCCATATGATTGTGTAGTAACAGCACCACTGTACAATTTCAGGCCACTGGGATATTGCCCCTGACATATCCATGTCTGAGCTGTGATACCTTTTGAATCAACACACCTTTCAGCAGTAGGAATACCACTGTTTAACTGGGGGGGGGGGGGGTGAATCCAACAACATATATTTGTCTTCACAACTTGTAGGGATGGCTATCCCTCCAGGGGGATGGCAAAGGTTAAGTCCACCTTGATGTCAGATTGTAGACATTGTGAGAACAGATGTTGTTCTCTGTTAGTCCTATCCCTCCTACCCTCATGGTTGTTCAGATATTGCTCTATGTGACAGATGTAGATTTCAGTCATTTGTCCACACGAGGGCTTTTCAGCAGAGCCCAAATCTCCCCATTTAGAGAACAATACTTAATTGGAATGGTGTACAGGGTGTGCATGGTTTGCAAGCACACTCTGTGGACCATTCCAAAGAGGTATTTATCTTGATATGTTGTGACTCTGCTGAAGAGCCTCCGTGTGGTCAAATGATGGATATCTCCACCTGTCACATAGAGCAATATCTGTATAACCATGAGTGTTGGAGGGATGGGACTTAGATGGAGAAACATCTTTTAACGATGGCAGTGATATGACATCATGATGACATTACCCATTGCTATCCCATTACAGTGACACACAAGTAGAAATGGTCATATATGTATGTGGATATGTACCCTTCATATGGATACAGTAATATCCTTCCAAGATGTGATGCCAGAGAGCAGTTCATTAGGTGTGATTGCCTTACTGGCTATATATGTGCACCCATCCAACAAGACATTGTATTGATATGATGGATATGAACATACCTCGTATATCCCATCTACGTATAGTGTGATATACTATGTATGTGTATTGGGATGGTAGCAATGTAGGTTGATTTGTGATGGGTGCACATATCTGGCCAGTAAGGCAATCACATCCAGTGAAGTGATCTCTGTGTTCACATCGTGTTGGAATATATTTTTCTCTGTGTATGAGCCCATCCATCCTTCTGTGTGAGGCAACAGTACTCAATCCTAGATATCCCTCAGTCATGGCCTGTTGGTGACCAAGGTACAATGGTTGCTATTTGTTTCCCATGTGTATCCTGCATAGAGATGCTGGTGTACCATCCATCCATGGCATCAGCACCCCTGTGGATCCATGTGGGAATCAGATATGGGATATGTAATTTCAAGTCAGAGTAAATGATTGCAGCCACAACACCAATGCCTACTTTTTCCAGCTTGAATACTGTGAAATAGTTTTCGGCCTGTGTGTTGCACCTACAAGCATTTATTCTGTGGGACACTGTGATGTGTGACCTGATGCCCCCTTTTTGTGATTCATTAAGCGGTGATGTAGAACTGATGAAGTGAACATGATAGTGACTTCTCCAGTGATCTCCTTTCCCCATTTCCAGTGTTTTCCATGGAGTCTGTACAATGGGACCCTATGAACTTGATTCTTGTTTTGGCATATTCTCCATAGACTAACACTGGTACTGGTGAAGTGAGGGTGTGTGAGGGTTACTTTGTGTCCACCATCTGTTTGTCACCGCTTAGTGAATGTCCCCTGTGTAGCATGTGATCGTTGGCCTATTGACTTGTTTGTTGTCTGGTTAACCCCTTGAGTACCAGAGGGGTTACCAATGCATTGTTGATCGATGCATTGATGATCCCTCTAGCACTCAAGGAGTTAGGGTGGGGGTGGGGACATGGGGACATGGGTGACATTGTGTGTGAACAGTGATGATCTATGACAGTCGACATTTTGAACATGACGGTTTGTGTATTGTGTGTGATGAGCACAGCGACAGGAGGGTTGAAGTAGGACTTTGACAGGTTTGTCCCAAGTTGGACCTTGCCATTTGTCCAGGTGTTGTGTCCTTTTTTTTAACCCTCAGGGTGCTGTGTTGGTGCAGTTGTATGGCTGAGTGATGGACATGTGTTGAAGTGTGACTGTGTGTGCAGCTGGTGTTGGTTGCTGTAGTGTGTTGTTCTGTAGTGTTGCACTTACCGGTAGTGTGGAGGCTCCTCTCATCCCCAGTGTCAGTTCCTCCAACGACCCCCTCGATCATGGTCGGGGACATGTTCTGCCACACCATCTCCTCCCAGCCACAGAATGTGATGGGCACAGATGGGCCACCTCCGGTGCCTCGGGCTTGCTTGGCCATGTCACACAGCTTGTTCTTGACCACCCTCCTGCAGTCACCCCATCTCTTCTTCACAGACTCCACGTCCCGCCTGCACGTAGCCACCGCATTCACCCGGCTGCATATCTGGTTCCAGGCTGCCTTCCTCCTCGCTGACAGGCCAGGGACCTTTGCCGTAGGGTGGAGAACACTCTGCCTCTCCAGGACAGCTTCTACGAGAGCCGTGTTCTCCTCCTCAGTATATCTCAGATCCCTGATCCTGCCCTGAACAGCTCAGGAATGGGAGGATTCAGAGCCGGAGTGCCCTGCCTGGTCTGACCCTGACTGTGTGGGGTGCTCCCCAGCAACTACCCCTCGTCCCACTGCAGGTTCTGTCCCTCTTCTTTGTGTGCCTGCTCTTGTGGGCCGGGTCCCCCTCCGCCCTGTGGATCTCCCTCTCCCACCCCTGCTCTGCTGAGGGATACCCTCCTGAGCTTCCTCCTCCTCCACTACTCTCCCCATCCCTCTCTCCTGTCCTCTCCTCGCCATCATTCACCCAGTCACACCCAGGCACTCCCACAGGCCCTCACAGACACACTCGATCCACTCACTCTCTGTCACGCACTTTCACTCACAGATTTACACTGTCAAAATAAAAGGTAAAATGTGTGAGGTGTTATAAAATAAAAGGACTATGTGTATGTATGTGTTTGTGTTTGTATGTGTGTATGTAATATGTGCAAAAGTGTAATATGTGTATAGTAAGTGCACCTCTCTCCAAACTCCAAACTCAAAAATCTCCTTCTACCTCAGATGAATGCTCCTGTCTCCCTCTCTCTACTCACTATCCTCCACTCCTGGGTCCTGATATCTGGCTCTGAAGAACTCGATAACAGACAGCGTGTGATGGTTATTTTTGGGTATATATAGGTGTATTTGAAGTTATTTGATACATTGGGGCTTTGTGATTGGCTGTGTGTTTGAATTTGTTTTTGCATCAATCGTGGTTGCTAGACAACGGCAGCCGTTATGTTAGATGTTGTTTTTAGCGCTGTTATCGTGTGATTTGGCCTCCCGTTGTGCATTAACATGAGCGACAACGGCTTTTGTGTTACGTGCTTTGTGTGTGCCTACGCTCGATAGCTATTCTCGTAGACTACCTATTGAATCTGCCGTAACTCCTGTATTATTTGCGAGCGATGTGCCTTTTTCACTTAGCGGCTGGTTTAACGGCTGCCTTTAAATCTAGTCCATAATGTCACACAATTCCATAATGATGTGTGCTCACATCTAGCTCACTTGGTGCTGCTCAGTCTTACTTTCACACAATGTTGAGTGTTCCACCAAGTGTCACAAACTACTTAATGCTCACACCATTCTTCACATAATACAGAGCACTCATAAACTAGCTTTAAACAGTGCTAACTGCTCGTATCTGTCTCCACACAATGCTCACACCTGTCTTCACATGATGCAGCATACGTACTTAGCATCACTAAGTACACACTATTATCTTTGCACAATACTGAGCACTAACGCAGCTTCACACAGTGCTGACACATATGCAAAGATACAGAACCAATGCAAAAATAATACGATGGAATACTTATAATAAAATGTTAGCTCAGTGCCCTTGTTTAATGTATAATTAAGATAACCAGACAACGCCACATCTTGAATCCAAAAATTTGACATTGAAATCAGACTATTTATTCTTAAAATGTCCAGATTTCAGTTCATTCAGATACATAATTAATGCTGGCCTGGCTATGAAGTGGGACTGACCAGCGTACAGCTTGCAAGTCGGCAGAAAGCACAGGCTGGATCTTGTTTGTGCTTAGAGCTTTAAATCTGGAATATGATTATATATATCACACTTGTGCTGAGGGCTTCTCAAAACCAAGGGTGTAATTCTTGTATCACTTATTAAATTAAAAATCAGAAAAACTCCTGTGCCTGTATTTTGCTGTGTTCACATGCCCTGAAAGGGTTATTTAATGGTGTATGTATCAGTTCCTCTAGATACATAAACCACTAATTCTGTAATTGTTTTAAACACAGGGGACCTTATTTATTTTAAACTACAGATCATGTTCATTTGTGATGATGCGTTGCCACCTGCTGGTTAATTTTCTAAACTGCAATGAGGGATATAAAATAATTTTGTAGAGAATTGTGGGCTGTATTCAGAAAGTTAAAGATAAATTATGGAGCAAAGGAAGTGTACTATAGGGCAACGGGCAAACAAACTCTATGGAGAGGGTGTGTGTGTGTGTTCTACTTCTGTACACTTTTTTTAAAGAAAAAATGGGGCTTACTTTAAAAATGTTGACCACCCGTGCTATAGAGGACATGTAAATATTTAAAAAAAAAAATCCATTGATATAAACTGACTTTTAACCACTTGATTGCTAGAATAGTCTCCAGCACAATACATTGGAGAACTCTTTAGCACGCTAAGGGTTAAAGCCCCAGAAATATTGAAAATCTTATAGTAGGAAACACTGAACTCACCTTGAGAATTTGGCCCTCACTCTAACACATTAAGATTTGTCTAGAAATTCTGTGTCTCAGGGTCAAACCCTGAGAGTTCCTAGTTATGCCTCCCTCTTGTTAGCAATGAGGTCTGTGCAAATTAAATAATTTATTCTTGTTCTAAATAATTTATCCAGTTACACAAAGAGGAGCCATTATGTAATGGGCAATGCCCCCCCACCAGCCACACCCCCAGCAACACCACCTAAAACACCAGTGTGCCTCTTTGGCCATTTGAAATGTGAGGTTTGACAAATTACCCCACTTAACCCCTTAATGATGAGGGCTTTTTGACACTAGAGGACAATAGCATTTTTGGGCATTTTAATATGTCTTTGTACAACCATGTTTTCCTCTAATTCAGTTAGTCCACTCACACAAATTATACACCTTTTTTAAGCATAAGTAGGGCTTTCTTTTGACACCACATAAATATGTATAACCCCCATTTCTTTTGAAAGTAAAAAAAAACAACAACATCAACTTTTTATAGGTTTTCCTGTGATAATTTGTGCTCAATTGGTTCATTTTGTAATAGGGACTGAATAAAAGGTATGATTCCTCCCAAGTATCCCTTTTCAGGCGGTACTGTCCCTCTGAGGTGAAAAATTTGAGGGAAAGTGGCTTACACTGAGTAAAAGGGGCGAGAGGGATACGTTATCATTCAATTACTCATGAACTATAACTCTGACAGTATGGAAATAACATTCTCCATGGCCCACTCTCTGTTCTGCCCACTTCCCACCCACTTCCTGTCTACTTTTTGACATTAGGATGGTCAGCACCACCCACCCAATTAAGCCCCACCCTTTTATGGTACGAATCATATCATTTACATCCCCTTTTGGCAGCACACAAGCCCTCTCTGGGGGCTCAAGAGGAGGAAGTTCCCAGGTATGCTTATGGGGCATTTTACCAAGGCAGCATGAATTCGTGGATTTTCCTAACTATTGTGATGGAAAGTCAGAATTTTATTAAAGACACGGAGGCGAATATTATGCATTATCCTTCCTCACTGCCCCCTCAGCAGCAAAGGAAACTTTATTAAAATAACAGTTTAACAGAAGAAAAACTTGCTAGTATGACACTCCTCCCTCCCAACCAATCACCAGTCCTTAATCCTGTAAAACTGGGATACAGCCTTGACTTTCCCTCTTTCCTGCGACCAAAGAAAACTCTTGAATTCATCAATCACAACAGTCGGAACTATAATCCTTGTGCTGGAAATTTCTCCATCCAATAACTGAAACCTTGAGTTCAACATAACAGAGTCTTCAGTCCCGTATCCTCAACCCATGGGACGATAGCTGTGCAGAATACGTAAGCTTAATTAATTAACCATTGGTTGATAGTTAACCTGTAAAACAAAGAGAAACGTGATAGGGTAGGGAAACAAAGGGAGGGATAATATTCGCCTCCGTGTCTTTAATAAAATTCTGACTTTCCATCACAATAGTTAGGAAAATCCACAAATTTTATGGCAGCACGGAGGCTTCATATTATGCAAGTTTAAAGCTTATCCACAAATTATCTACAACTTGATTAGAAACAATCAATTGGTTTACACTAAAAACCTTTAAACATGGACTCCCTAGACCAATTTGCAGGCCTAAGTATATCCTCCAACCTACCACCAACTTGCAAAGCCATTGATGCCACAACACCTCTAGAAGAATGTGCTCCGAATAAGATGATATCAATACCTGCAAGATGCATAATCCATCGAACCCAGTGGGCCAAGGTAGCTGCAGAAACCAGTAAAAGTGGCTTGCGAAAGGAAATTAGCAACTGTTTAAATGCAGTACTCCTCAAATTTACCGTCCAAACCTCATAAGATGGGTAAGAAACCACGCGCGCTCTCATCTAGTACGTAGAACGATCTGGAAAAGAACACCTTCAGGGGTAAAAGACCTAGTACTGAACACCTTGATGTTGGATACCCTCTTAAAGGAACCACAAACATCAAAGCAAACAGACCGAACAGCACAGACAAATAGTCTGAAAAGTGTAACAAGGGGAAAAAATGGAGGATACATGCAAAACACCAAGAAAAATGAAAACATAGTTCAGGCCTTCCCAAAGAAAGAAAAGAAAAATACCAAGGATGAAGACGCCTGAAAATGGAGAGATACCGAGGATTTGCCTTAGAGACATACTGCAGCCAAAGAGAGAACAGAAAGCACGATGGGAACAGAAGTGCAGCATGCACCAAAGCTGCCAGACTGAACCCGCAATATGCAAGGGTATTTACAACTAGCAAAAAGTGTAGCAACTGCAGGCACCATGCGGGACCGACACAGAAAACAAACAGCTGGAAACGGGAAAAAAAACCTCTATCCGGCGAGATGCCAAGACACCCAACCAAGAATGCCAGTCAACTGGCGTAAGGTCTCCCAGACGAGACTGACAATTGGAAACAAGACAGAAAATGAAGAGACATTCAAGAAACGAAGAAACATTCATGCCGGTAGTAACACCCATGGAACTGAAAGAAACAAGACCAGCAGAGGGAGAAGTGGGAGAGTCTGCCCCCCACTTTCCCAAGGTAAGAAAGGAAACCCCAAAACCACTATCACCACCAGAGGATGGCCCTAAACCTCAACATCACCGGCCGCACTTAAAGTGGAAAAAAGAAAAAATCAGGTTGCACTCGTAAGGGCGTTCCACCACAGATATCTGCCACTAGAGGAAAAATATTCAGAAAGGAATGAAGCTGCACCAACCAAAGCCGCCCATAAGTGGCAGAGTCAAGAAAAAGGACTCATGCCTCAACAAAACTGGCTGACGTAGTCAAGAAAACCAACGGGTTCAAAACGTGTGGTCACAAGTCCGCAAAAAGATCTTCCTCTTAAGGAGAGGTACTCATGTGGGGGCAAAGCCGCACAAATCAAAGCTGCCCAGAAGTGGCACAGTCAAGGAATTGGGAACATGCAGAGACTGGGCTCAACCCACTGGATCTCATTTCCTCATATACTCTCCACTTGTCACCACCCGGGGGATAACAACCTGATAGATGCCGACACTGGAACAGAAGCTAGGGTGCGAAGCTAGGGAGCGATGCTAGAGTTCGGTGACGGCGTGCCAGGTACCCCTGTGCTGCAGCCGAAGCTGGGTAAAGGTGCTGGTCGCGAAACCAGATTGTCCCATCCCTGTTGAGCCGGGGTGCAACCAGGATAGGGGTACACTGGCTACCGTTAAGAACCAGGTCAGCAGGTCAGGAGGCGGGTGGTTCTTCGGAACTAGGAGTTGGATAGTCAGGAGTAAGCCGAGTCAGATGCCAGGGGCTGGAGAACGCTGGATAGTCAGGAGTAAGCCGAGTCAGATGCCAGGGGCTGGAGAACGCTGAATAGTCAGGAGTAAGCCGAGTCAGATGCCAGGGGCTGGAGAACGCTGGATAGTCAGGAGTAAGCCGAGTCAGATGCCAGGGGCTGGAGAACGCTGGATAGTCAGGAGTAAGCCGAGTTAGATGCCAGGGGCTGGAGAACACTGGATAGTCAGGAGGAAGCCGAGTCAGATGCCAGGGGCTGGAGAACGCTGGATAGTCAGGAGGAAGCAGAGTCAGATGCCAGGGGCTGGAGAACGCTGGATAGTCAGGAGGAAGCCGAGTCAGATGCCAGGAGACAGAATAAGATAATACTAACATCAAGCAGAGCTCGTGGAACGGGCACTCCACGTCTGGGGTAGCTAGTTTAAATACTAATGGGAGCCAATAGGGAAGGGAGAAGAGAGGGGCTCGCCCGGAATGCCTATGATGATAGGCGAGGCTGAACAAATGTACTGAGGTGCCGGGTGCATGCGCAGATGCCAGGAGAGGAACGCGGCGTCCTGCGCATGCGCGGTCTCGCGATCCCCGCAACCCGGAAGACCAGACCCCGCCGCAAATGGAAAAGAGAGCGGCCGGCGGGGAAGAAGCGGACACAATGGTGACACCGCCCCCCCCTCAACGGGAGGCCCCCGGACGACCAGGCTTGGAAGGATGAGCACGATGAAATGCTCGGCGGAGAGCCGGGGCATGCAGGTCACGAACCGGAACCCAGGACCGCTCCTCGGGGCCATAACCTTTCTAATCCACGAGGTACTGGAGAGAACCCCGAACAAGGCGGGAGTCAAGGATCCTCTGGACGAGGTACTCTTCACGTCCATCCACGTGTACAGGAGAGTTGTCAGAGGCTTGCGGGGAGTATCTGGTGCGAACAAGAGGCTTCAAGAGAGACATATGGAAGGTATCGGGTATTCGCATGGACGGAGGCAGGTCCAAGGCAAACGTCACTGGTGAGATCTGTGAGCGGATCCGGAAGGGACCGACGTAGAGCGGCCCGAACTTGGCAGAGGGCTGCTGAAGGCGTAGGTGTTTAGTAGAGAGCCATACCTCGTTGCCCACGGCATAAGCAGAGCCAGGAATCCGCTTCCGATCGGCCGCCCTTTTATACCGGGCAGCTGCTGTCACAAGCCGAGAACGAACATGGCGCCAGTGGGCCTCCAGGTCGTCCAGGTGCCTATCCACAGCGGGAACACCAGAGGAAGACGAGAGAGGAAGAGATGCTGGATTATACCCACAAGCAGCGAAGAAAGGAGAGCTCTGGAGAGATTAGTGACGGCAGCTGTTGAAGGCAAACTCCGCTAACGGTAGGAGATCCGTCCAGTTATCATGGAGGGGCTCCACGAATAGGCGCAGGTACTGTTTCAGTGCCTGATTAGTCCTTTCGGTCTGGCCGTTGGTTTGTGGATGGTAAGCGGTTGATAGATGCACTGCGATGCCTAAGCGGGCACAGAAAGCTCTCCAGAATCGAGAAGTGAACTGACTGCCTCTGTCTGATACTATTTGTAGGGGAAGACCATGGAGCCGGAATATTTCTCGGAGGAAGACATCAGCCAGCTGTTGGGAGGAAGGCAGTTTCGGTAGAGGGACGAAGTGTGCCTGTCGAGAGAATCGATCCACCACGACCAGAATGACAGTATTACGCCTAGAGGGTGGTAGATCCACTACAAAGTCCATAGCAATGTGTGTCCATGGGGAGGAAGGCACCGGGAGTGGCTGCAAGAGACCAGATGGCTTGGACCTTGGTTGCTTGTGTTTGGCACAGTGGTGGCAACCTTGTACGAAGTCCTTCACGTCCAGTTTCAATGAAGGCCACCAGAACTGGCGCTGTACCAAATCGGTGGTACGGACGATCCCTGGATGTCCAGCTGTGGGTGACTGGTGAGCCCAACGGAGGATCTCGACTCGGTGCTGGACAGGCACGAACAATCGTCCAGGTGGACAAGAAGGGTCTACGTTGGTTTGAGCTTGTTGAATTCTGGCCAGTGTAGCAGTGGATAATGCAGACAGAACTGTGTGGGGCGGCAGGATGAGTTCAGGTGGATCGCTGGAGACGGGAACAGAGTGTAGGCGGGACAGGGCGTCGGCTTTCGTATTCTTAGTGCCCGGAATGTAGGTCACAACAAATTGGAATCGGGAAAAGAAAAGGGCCCAGCGGGCCTGACGGGCTGTGAGCCGTTTGGCGTTCTCTAAGTACTGAAGATTCTTGTGGTCGGTAAAGACTGTGAAGGGAATACCAGACCCCTCTAGTAAATGGCGCCATTCCTCAATGGCTACCTTCATGGCGAGCAGCTCTCGGTTTCCCACATCATAGTTTCTCTCGGCAGGTGTTAGTCTCCGGGAGAGATAGGAACAGGGGTGAAGAGCGTTTGTAACAGGATCTCTTTGGGACAGGACGGCACCGATACCGTGTTCAGATGCATCCACTTCAAGGAGGAAAGGACGGGTAATATCTGGGTAACGGAGTATGGGAGCTGTAGTAAAAGCTGTCTTGAGTTTAGCGAAGGCAGTCAGGGCTTCGTGGGACCAGCGCCGCTGATCTGCACCCTTCTTAGTAAGGGCGGTCAAGGGTGCCACAAGGGTTGCATAGCGATGGATGAACCTCCTGTAATAGTTGGCGAATCCCAGGAAACGCTGTACTGCTTTCAGGTCCCTGGGTTGAGGCCACTGAGTGACGGCCGTGAGTTTGCCAGGGTCCATTTCAAGGCCGGAGCTGGAGATAATGTATCCGAGGAAAGGAAGGCTATTCTTCTCGAATTCGCACTTCTCCAGCTTGGCGTACAGGCCGTTTTCACGGAGCCGTTGGAGCACTGATTTAACGTGAAGTCGGTGCTGTGATAAAGTGGATGAGAACACGAGGATATCGTCCAAATATACCACGACATGAGAGGTGAGCATGTCCCGGAAGACATCATTAACGAAGGCCTGGAAAACAGCCGGGGCATTACAGAGCCCAAAGGGCATAACCAGATATTCATAGTGCCCATATCGTGTGTTGAAGGCCGTTTTCCACTCGTCTCCTGGCCTGACACGAACCAGATTATATGCCCCTCTCAAGTCCAATTTTGTGAACCAGTTGGCCCCACGGAGAAGGTCAAACAATTCGGGGATGAGAGGCAGGGGATACTTGTTCTTTATGGTAATACGGTTTAGGCCACGGTAGTCCACGCAGGGGCGAAGTGAACCGTCTTTTTTGCTCACGAAGAAGAACCCTGCTCCAGCAGGTGACGTAGACGGACGGATGAAACCTCTGGCCAGATTGTCTTGAATGTAGGTGGCGAGGGCTTTCATCTCAGGAGGAGAGAGCAGGAACGTTCTTCCTCTAGGAGGATGGGAGCCAGGCAGGAGATCAATCGGGCAATCATAGGGACGATGTGGAGGAAGGCGTTCAGCTTGGCTTTTGGAAAAGACGTCGCCGAAGTCATGATAAGGAGCAGGCAGCGGATCAAGCTGTTTTGAGGAAGCGGAAATTGCCAAGTGCGGAGAGACGGGAGACGCAGGAAGGCATGTCAGGAAACAGGATTCACTCCACTTAGTGAGATCGCCAGACCTCCAGTCGAAGACCGGGTTGTGACACCGGAGCCAGGGGAGCCCCAGGACGACAGGAGCAAACGGAGAAGATACCAGGTCCAGGATCACTTCTTCTGTGTGTAAGACTCCGGTAGTAAGCCGGAGGACTTCTGTCTCCTGTGTGATCTGTCCAGAACCCAGGGGTCCTCCATCCAAGGAGGACACCAGCAGTGGCTGCCTCTTGATCCTACATGGAATGCCGTGGTTTCGGGCCCAGGAGCAATCTACAAACAGCCCAGCAGCCCCAGAATCAATGAAAGCATCAGTAGTCAACGTCCCGGTATTCCACTGAAGGGTCACAGGGAGGAACAACCTGGAGCGGCCAGGGGGAGGCTGGCAGGAATGGCTTAGCGGACTGCCTCGGGAATCGGCTAAGCCGTCTCTTTTCCCGGACAAACGGGACATTGACGCAGCATGTGGCCTGTCTGTCCACAATATAAACACAGGCCCAAAGCCCGGCGTCTTTTCCTCTCCTCATCTGTCAGCCTGGTGACTCCCCCAATCTCCATCGGTGTCTCGTTCATGGCGGGACCCTCTGCCGGAGGCAAGGCAGGTGCAGAACGCCTTCTGCTACGGTCGCGCTCCAATTGGCGTTCTTGCAGGCGTCTGTCCAGGTCTAAACAAAGAGATATGAAGTCTTCCAGGCCGTCAGGAATATCGCGACAGGTCAAGGCATCTTTAAGGCGTTCGCTAAGACCACGCCGAAAAGCCACCTTCAGGGCTCCCTGGTTCCAGTCAGTCTCATAGGAGAGGGTGCGGAACTCCACTGCATATTGACTGACCGAACGAGACCCTTGACGTAGACTCAATAGGGCCGATTCGGCTGAGGCGCTTCGTCCAGGAGCGTCAAAAACGGCTTTGAAGGCAGCAACGAAAGCGTCAGAATCATCCAGCAAGGGGGATTGTTGCTCCACTAGTGGAAATGCCCAGGCAAGGGCCTCGCCCTTGAGGAGGGAGATGATGAAAGAGACCCGGGAGGAGTGTGTACAGAACGTCTGGGGCAAGGTCCGGAAGTGCAGCTGACATTGATTGAGGAAACCACAACATTCGGTTGGACGACCCGAAAACTTGTCTGGCAAAGGTATGCGGGGAGGTACGTATCCGGGAGGAGGTGCACCAGAGGCGCCAGCAGCAGCGGCAGCCGCTGGAGCAGCGGCAGCGGAGGTCTGTGAAGCCGTGTTACGTAGCATCTCCAATACAGCGTCTAGTTTACGCTCCAAGCTCTGGAGGTGAGCAGCATGGGAGGACAATACCTGTTCCTGGTGGTCCAGCCTAGCCGCAATACGCGATGCTTCAGCTGGATCCATGGTTTTGGCCCGTTCCAACTGTCACCACCCGGGGGATAACAACCTGATAGATGCCGACACTGGAACAGAAGCTAGGGTGCGAAGCTAGGGAGCGATGCTAGAGTTCGGTGACGGCGTGCCAGGTACCCCTGTGCTGCAGCCGAAGCTGGGTAAAGGTGCTGGTCGCGAAACCAGATTGTTCCACCCCAGTTGAGCCGGGGTGCAACCAGGATAGGGGTACACTGGCTACCGTTAAGAACCAGGTCAGCAGGTCAGGAGGCGGGTGGTTCTTCGGAACTAGGAGTTGGATAGTCAGGAGTAAGCCGAGTCAGATGCCAGGGGCTGGAGAACGCTGGATAGTCAGGAGTAAGCCGAGTCAGATGCCAGGGGCTGGAGAACGCTGAATAGTCAGGAGTAAGCCGAGTCAGATGCCAGGGGCTGGAGAACGCTGGATAGTCAGGAGTAAGCCGAGTCAGATGCCAGGGGCTGGAGAACGCTGGATAGTCAGGAGTAAGCCGAGTTAGATGCCAGGGGCTGGAGAACGCTGGATAGTCAGGAGGAAGCCGAGTCAGATGCCAGGGGCTGGAGAACGCTGGATAGTCAGGAGTAAGCCGAGTCAGATGCCAGGAGACAGAATAAGATAATACTAACATCAAGCAGAGCTCGTGGAACGGGCACTCCACGTCTGGGGTAGCTAGTTTAAATACTAATGGGAGCCAATAGGGAAGGGAGAAGAGAGGGGCTCGCCCGGAATGCCTATGATGATAGGCGAGGCTGAACAAATGTACTGAGGCGCCGGGCGCATGCGCAGATGCCAGGAGAGGAACGCGGCGTCCTGCGCATGCGTGGTCTCGCGATCCCCGCAACCCGGAAGACCAGACCCCGCCGCAAACGGAAAAGAGAGCGGCCGGCGGGGAAGAAGCGGACACAATGGTGACACCACTTGAGGTGAGTGTCTCGTGTGGGAACTAAACCGCACAATTAAAGCTGCCCATACTCCGCATAGGCAAGATTAGACTCAACATAGTCAAGGAATCGGGAACATGCAAAGACTGGGCTCAACCCGCCGGATCTCATTTCTTCAAATACCCTCCACTTGAGGTGAGTGTCTCATGTGGGAACTAAGCCGCACAATTAAAGCTGCCCATACTCGTCATAGGCAAAATTAGACTCAACATTCTAGATCTCATTTCCTCAATAAATCTTCCTCTTGAGGAGAGGATCACTGGTGTGGGAACTAAGCCGCACAAAATCAAAGCTGGCCATTGCAGGTAAATGCTACAGGGAGGCATTCCCAAAAGCACTGGTAATACAGTAGGAGTTAGGTTTAGCCCTGAATGCTTCATTCTCCTCAGATATACTTCCTCCTGAGGTGAGGGTCTGGGTAGTGGGACAGAGCCGCACCAGTCATGACCGCCATCAGTTTGCGGTGTCAAAGCAGGGTACAGCCTGCGCCAGCATAATTTGCCTTTCCGAAGTAAATTCATCTGAGTCAAGGACAGTATGTCTGCGTGTAGTAGAAAGGTCTCCTCCAGGATAGACAGAAGCAGCCGTCCGAGGGATGGCCTGTGCAGACATGATGGGGGCATCATGTGCAGTACTTCCCACTACCGGGTCGTGTGAAACAGAGCCACAGACATGACTCAAAGGAAGGCAAACATATATAAACATGCACAGCATGGACTGCTCAATGAAGTTGATGAAATGCGCAGTCTGTGCGCCAAAAGCAGAGGGAAGTCCCAGACCGGGTCACTGGAAACCCCCTCAGCCCTGCCAGACAGAATGCCAGCGTCAAGTAGGTGTATGATAGGCAAAGCACTCCTGCATCACTGGAGGAAAGTATAGTAGATATAGACAGATCCAAAGTAACAAGATGAGTACTGTCAGTGGAACATAATATACACATATAAACATACACACGTGGCCAGATACGAAACTACTAGGGTTAATATTTACACACACATATTTACATACATATATATATATATATATATATATATATACACATATATATACATACATTAATATATATACATATATACACATACACACACACATATACATACACACACATACATATTCAGATAGGTCTTAGTAGGGTGTAAGAAATATGCAAGCATATCTATGGCTGGATAGGAATTACTAGAGTTAAAGATAAATGCAAGTAGATCTATGCCCATAGGAATTAAGAGATAAAAACATGCAAGTAGATCCATGCCTAGATAGGAATCCCTAAGGTAAAATATAGATATGCCAGTAGATATATTCCCAGATAGGAATTACCAGGTTAAAGATATATGCAAGATCCATGCCTTGCCAATATATCCATGCCTAGATAGGAATTACTAGGGTTAAAGATATATGCCAATATATCCATGCCTTGCCAATAGATCCATGCCTAGATAGGAATTACTAATGTTAAAGCTATATGCCAGTAAATCTATGCCTAGATAGTAATTACTAGGGTTAAAGATATATACCAGTAGATCTATGCCTAGATAGGAATTACTAGGGTTAAAGATATATGGCGATAGATCCATGCATAGATAGTAATTACTAGGGTTAAAGATATATACCAGTAGATCTATGCCTAGATAGGAATTACTAGGGTTAAAGATATATACCAGCAGATCCATGCCTAGATAGGAATTACTAGAGTTAAAGATATATGCCAATAGATCCATGCATAGATAGGAATTACTAGGGTTAAAGATATATACCAGTAGATCTATGCCTAGATAGGAATTACTAGGTTAAAGATATATACCAGTAGATCTATGCCTAGATATGAATTACTAGGGTAAAAGATATATACCAGTAGATCCATGCCTAGATAGGAATTACTAGGGTTAAAGATATATGCCAATAGATCCATGCATAGATAGGAATTACTAGGGTTAAAGATATATACCAGTAGATCTATGCCTAGATAAGAATTACTAGGGTTAAAGATATATGCTAATAGATCCATGCATAGATAGGAATTACTAGGGTTAAAGATATATACCAGTAGATCTATGCCTAGATAAGAATTACTAGGGTTAAAGACATATGCCAATAGATCCATGCATAGATAGGAATTACTAGGGTCAAAGATATATACCAGTAGATCTATGCCTAGATTGGAATTACTAGGTTAAAGATATATGCCAGATTACTAGAGTTAAAGATAAAACCTATAATATAAATACAAAATACAGGCGGAAACCCTGGGCAACCAGAGGCTGAAAATAAGTAGCTATGTGTATAGGAAGAAAAGACTCAATAAATATATAGTGGACATATAGTTAATAACAAGATATTAATGTCAAGAGACACAATGGATAGAGAAAACAATACTCAGGAACAGGCTTCCTAGGAGAAGCCTGGAAGGCTTTGAGTAGCCCAATAAATAAATGCCAAGCTATTAATGCAACAGCAAAAACGATATGGGAAAGAAAACAAACTTCTTAAAAGGAATAGGAAAGTTCAGACGCAAACTAGCCCAGGAACCCGCGAGGTGAGCAATCCTATGTCAGAGACAGTAGAAGGCTGTCCACGTATTGAAATGACCAGGCCGAACAGAGACGCAAAGATGCGCTGAAAAGGTTGGCGCGAGGGGAAAAGGCAGGTCACACAAAGCCAGGGAGAAAGTAACATTGCAAATTGAATGAAAAGGAGGCCGGCGCCAAAGCGCAGAATAGCAATTCCACATAAAGCCCATACTAGGTTAATTAAACAGGCAAAATATACAAGGTCAGTTCAAAATATGGGCAATGACTGACTGGAGCACAAAGGGTGGAGCAAACCCCAGCAGTCCTGTCAGTCAGGGGCCAAACAAACCAAGACATACAATTGTATACAAGTACAGTAAAAATATATATATATATATAGGCAATGACTGACTGGAGCACAAAGGGTGGAGCAAACCCCAGCAGTCCTGTCAGTCAGGGGCCAAACAAACCAAGACATACAATTGTATACAAGTACAGTAAAAATATATATATATATAGGCAATGACTGACTGGAGCACAAAGGGTGGAGCACACCCCTGCAAGCCTGTCAGTCAGAGGCCAAACAAACCAAGACATACAATTGTATACAAGTACAGCATAAAAATATATATATAGACAATGACTGACTGGAACACAAAGGGTGGAGCACACCCCTGCAGTCCTGTCAGTCTGAGGCAAAACAAACTAAGACATACAACTGTATACAAGTACAGTATAAATATATATATATATATGCAATTACTGACTGGATCACAAAGGGTGGAGCACACCCCAGCAGGCCTGTCAGTCAGAGGCAAAACAATCCAAGATACACAAGTAAACAAGAGTACTAGTAAAGGTGCACTTATCTCTAAGGGGAGCAGCAAAGGAAAGAGGGACAGTCAAGGCTGTATCCCAGTTTTACAGGATTAAGGACTGGCGATTGGTTGGGAGGGAGGAGTGTCATACTAGCAAGTTTTTCTTCTGTTAAACTGTTATTTTAATAAAGTTTCCTTTGCTGCTGAGGGGGCAGTGAGGAAGGATAATGCATAATATGAAGCCTCCGTGCTGCCATAAAATTGTAATTGTTGAAGAGAGAAACAGCATGCTGCAGCTTTCCTCAGACAGTGCAATAACGTACAAACATATTGATTTCAGTGTATCTGCAAAACTGAAATAGTTTGTTAAATTGTGGAATTCTTTGCCCAGGTATGTGGTAATGGCAGATACAATGGGTACATTTAAAGGGGACATACAGGATTATACTAGCTGTTAATGGATTGAACATGGAGTTCTAGTAAGACACTAACAGCATCTTGGAGTTGGGAAGATTATATAATTCTAATTATACAAGTTTAAGAAATAGTATTATTATATTACAATATGTATTTGCTGAACTGTTAACCCGTTGACTGCCAGAGTAGTACGCAATGCATTGCAAAGCAATGCGTTGCGTACCACTCTGGTACTCAAAGTGTTAAAGTAGAATACATGCCAAGAATGAATATGGGTGTGGTCATGTGCTCTGTACTTAGAGAGACATGTCAGATTGTTTTATACAGTCTCCAATACTGTCACTATGCTGTTATACACAGTTTTAAAGCCCGTGTACATGGGCCAACACCGGCGGCGCTGCAGTCATGCACAGTACTGACTGCCCGCACCGCAGCTGATACGGAGTGGGGTGTTCCGAATTCAGACCGGAGTCCTTTCTGCGCACCTCAGCGGTCCCAGGAAGGTACGCAGAGAGGACTCTGGTCTGAATTCGGAGTGCCTCACTCCGTATCAGCCGCGGCACGGGCAGTCTGTACTGAGCATGACTGCAGCACGTGCAGCCATCTCTGCTGTGCATGACGGCTTCTGACAAACATCCTTAGCAAATTATAATATAGGATACTCTCTGAACAGCACTTTCTCTGATTTGTCCTAAGAGGCTAATGTACTGAGAACAGGGACAATTTCAGGGCGAATCAGCAGCGCCATATGGGAAAAAAAGTTACCCAAATCCCCTTTGAATTAAATCAGACTTTTAACACTTTGAGTGCAAGAACTCATGCAATGCAGACCTCTAGTATTCAGTGAAGTAAAATCCCCATTTATATCAATGGTAATTTTTATTTGGCCTGTATGGTGCTATTGGATTTTTCCATACAAAATATAGAATTTAGGAGCACACATAATTTAACATAAATTCTTTTTTAATTCTCATATTTTTTTCTAAAATGTTCCATTTTCTATGCAGTAAACAAAAAGAAGTGTTTGCGCATCAAATCCTGACTTTTACAAATAAACAACCTATGATTTGCTACAAATAAAACAGTGGTGTTTGCACATTTCCTGTTTTTGTGTGTGCTGCACATGCGCCTGCTCAGTAGCTCTGTGACCGTGCGGGCGTACAGATGCGCAGTTACCCTTCCCCCTCAGTGACACAATTAAACATTTATGTATGTATAGTTGTACAGCAGCAGCAACCTTGTCCATAGTATCACTTATACTTTATAGAATACAAGTAAATTGATCGATTTTCATAAAACCTTCTGACCCCTGATAATTGTATTGGTCATCAAATATTCTTGACCTTTTCTCCCATTGAATGTGGTTCCACAGCCAGAAGGGCTCTGGTTAGCCCTGATCCCTATTGGTCAAATACACTATTTAAATGACTCACTTCCAGTACTCCCGGACCATTCCATGAGCTAGTCTGTTGGAGTATTCTGATCTGACTTCTGGCTACCCGACTCCGGCTTGGCTGACAAGGCTTGGCTGACAACTCTCCGCTTGGCCTCTGGCTTCCTGTTTCCCTTCTCCTCGTCCTGTCTTCTGGTCCTGGTTCTATATGGTTCCCAGTTATTCCCATCCTGTTTGCACCCCTGCTCAGCTGGGCTGGAACAATCTCATTTTGCAACCAGCACCTTTATCCAGCTTCGGCTACAGCAAGGGAGTACCTGGCACACCGTCACCACACCAAAGCATCGTTCCCTAGCATCACAACCCAGCATCTAATCAGTACCGAGACTACGAGGGTTCCTATTCTCCCCCGTAGTGACACATACACAATGAGCCTAGCTAACCCTTTTCAGAGCTTAAACAGAACATAGTATGAGATCAGAAGACAATTATCACACCTTTGCCTGAGACCAACAGAACATTGCTCGAAGCAAGCTAGCATAAACATTGCATAAGACAAGATGTCACAGTGCCTTACCTCAGCCTGCACCATTTGGCTAGGAGCAGGGTTCTGGACTGACGCTCCGGCGTGACTAGACGCGTCCCTCTCTGCCTGCGGCCTGGTCATGTCTGGTTCATTGTTACTGGCATCATGAATCAGCCACTTGCCTGGACGCTTGTTATAGGCCCAGCCTGGGGAACCTAATTGGTCCTGCCTTCTCCTGCTCCTTTATAAACCTCTATGGGCCTGTGTATCAGTTACCCTTATGTTACCCTGAGCAGTTCTAGTTCCAGTTGTTCCTGTATCCTGTGTATGACTCGACTTGTCTGACTATCCATTCTGGTGCTGACCTGTGGCTCTGTCTGACCATTCTCTCTGTGCACTCCATTTGTCTTGACATCCAGTCTGGTGCAGACCTGTGACTCTGGCTGACTACCCACTCTTTGTATGACCCTGGCTTGTCTGACTATCCATTCTGGTGCTGACCCGGGGCTCTGTCCAACTATCCTCCCAGTGAGCATACTCCTAGTGGACATCCTATCTGGTGCAGACCTGTGGCTCTAGCTGACTACCCACTCTGTGTATGAACCTAGTCACCAGCAGTGTGGTTGACCCATCGGCAGGCTCCTATTGCTGATAGAGTCTCTAGCCTTTCCAGTCACCCTCTGCTTGTACTGTCATACTTACTTGCATTTTCTTCTTCTTATTTTTAATAAAGGTGTTCTTAACTATACCGTCTGACTCCTTGTCTTGTTTTACTAACCGTAACAGTACATAAGGGTCGTGACTACAGATGGTGATAGTGATCCACCTTTACAGAAAATATTGGACATGATGCAGGTCCAAGATCAACGTATTTATCATTTGTCACTGGATTTGCAGACACTGCTCAATCGAACTGCTCACTTAGAATGCTCTACTCCACAAATGGTGGCCACCCCACCTCCTTCCTTGGCACCGGCAGTTTCTACCGTCTCTGATGCAGAGTTGGTCAGAGGGTTTTCTGGATCCGCTTCACTCCCACAACGCTATAGTGGGGAGCCTGAGCTGTGTTTCGGATTCATGAACCAGTTGGGCATTTACCTAGAAATGCTTCCACATGCCTTCCCTAATGAAAGCAGTAGGGTTGGGCTGATGATTTTGCTCCTTTCTGGCAAGGCATTGGCATGGGCAAATCCTTTATGGGAGACGGACAAACCCATAATATATAACTTCAGTGAATTTGTGGCCTCCTTTAAACGCGTTTTTGATGCGCCAGGTCACGAGACCTCGGCTTCGAAACACCTTATGACCATCCGCCAGGGCAGTCGTACTGTGGTGGAGTACGCTATTGAGTTCCAAACCCTGGCAGCAAAGGTGGGGTGGAAGAGTGAGGCTCTTGTAGCCTCCTTTTCCCAAGGGCTTTGTGATTATATGAAGGATGAAATTGCTGCCCGTGATTTACCTAAAAGTTTGGATGAAGTGATAGCCTTTATCATCCAGATTGATACTCGGGTCCGGGAGAGACACTCGTTTCAGGAGTACCTGCTGAGGCATCCTGCCAGAATGACCTCTCACGTAACTTGCCCACCCAGTCCTCCCTCACTGTCATGGTTTGTTAAGACTCTCAGACGCAAAGTTAGGTAAAAACACAACTTTATTGAAAAGTTTAAGACAATTCCATAGGATCTCATACATATACATACACATACATAGAAATGACAGGAAAGTGGCAATAATAGCGAGTAAGGCTCTACCGGCCCTGCCAATATACCGGGCAAGGTAGCCTATCAGAATACAAGGAGAAACTGGCTCTACCAGGAATTTATCAATGATTTGTTGAGAGACCTATTACAAAGTTATGTTGTGGTCTATCTGGATGACATCCTCATTCATTCTCCTACTTTGGAAACTCATCACTTGGATGAATCCAAAGTCCTATGTCTGTTAAGAGAAAGCAACTTGTTTTGCAAGTTCGAAAATGCGAATTTCATAAACCTTAGGTTACCTTTCTGTGCTACATTATTTCCTCCGCATGGACTCCCAGAAGCTGTCAGCCGTGCTGCACTGGCCCCATCCTGAGGGACTCAAGTCTATACAAAGTTTCCTGGGTTTCGCTATTACCGAAAGTTTATAAAGAATTTCTTGACCATTGTCAAACCTATCACCGATATGACCCATAAGGATGCTAAGGTTTCAGAATGGTCTCTCAGTGTGTTACTTGCCTTCAAAAATCTCAAGGCAGCATTTGCAGCAGCTCCTGTTTTGGTACATCCCAATCCCGCCCAGCCCTTTACCTTGGAAGTTGACGCGTCTGAGATTGGAGTAGGCACCCTCCTTTCTCAACGCTTGGCTCCAGCGGAGGCTTTATGCCCATGTGGCTACTTCTCTAAGAAACTGTCTAAGGCGGAGATAGTATATCAGATTGGGAACAGAGAATTATTGGCCATTATATTGGCACTGAAGGAATGTCGACACCTCCTGGAAGGTACCAGTTTCCTAGTCCTGATTCTCAAGGATCACAAGAATCTTACTTACCTGTCTGAGGCCAAACGCCTGTCTTCCCGTCAAGCCAGATGGGCAAGGTTCAATTATGCGGTTTCGTATCTCCCGGGCTCTAAGGATGTTAAGTCAGATGCCTTATCATGCCAATTTTGCAAGCCATCTAGGGAGGAGGTTCCTCCCACACCAATTATTCCAGCTGATCGTATCCTGGCCACAAGAAGCACATGCATTACGTCTCCACTGGGAGAAAAGATATTGGCCGCTCAGACTTCCGCTCCGGCAGAGAAACCTAGAGGGAAATGCTTTATGCCTGCTCAGTTGCACATTAAATTACTAAAAATGTACCATGCCTCCAAGATCGCTGGTCACATTGGGCGAGACCAATTGATTTGGTCTTGTATCGACTGTTCTGGTGGCCGAGCGTTCGCTCAGACTGAGCTGCTTTTACCGCAGTATGCACTACTTGTGCCCATAACAAATTGCCTTGACATTTGTCTGTTTGTATCCTTCAACCTGTGGCCAATGGTGAACGTCCTTGGTCTCATTTGTCCATTGATTTTATGGTTGATTTACCGGCATCCTCTGGCTTCATGGTCATGCTTATGATCATCGACAAATTTTCTAAGATGGCACATTTTGTACCGCTTAAAGGACTACCATCCACGCAGGAATTGGCGGTGGTATTCGCTAGAGAGGTCTTCCGACTCCATGGCATACCCAGGGAGGATGTTTCGGACAGAGGTAGCCAGTTCATGTCTCGGTTCTGGAGAAGCTTTTGTGCTCAAATGGGGATTCAGCTGGCATTTTCCTCTGCGTACCACCCACAGTCCAATGGTATGGCTGAACAGTCTAACCAGGCCCTTGAACAATTTCTCAGTTGTTACATCTCTGACCACCACGATAATTGGGCTACCCTGTTACCTTGGGCGGAGTTTCCTAGGATTCTCCGTTCTCCTTTCCTGATTAATTATGGGTTTCAACCCTCTGTTCTTCCCGAAGTCTTTCAGGCATAGGAGATTCCGGCTCTTGATGAGAATTTGAGGGCACTCCGTTCCTCTTGAGTATGGGTACAGCATACCCTACGTGGCTCCATGCAACGGCAAAAGAGGCAGGCTGACCGTAGATGCTTGCCAGCACCTACCTTTCAGGTGGGAGAGAGGGTGTGGCTGTCTTCCCGGAATCTTAAACCTCCAGGTACTTTGTAGTAAACTGGCTCCTAGATTTGTTGGTCCTTTCCATGTGTTGCACAGAATTAACCCTGTGGCATATGCTCTGGAGCTTCCCTCCTCCATGCGCATTCACAATGTGTTCCAAGTCTCCTTGATCAAACCTCTGTTTTGTAACCGATATACCACCAGTACAGTTCGACCAGCTCCGTTGAAGGTTGGCAATGATGAGGAATTTGTGGTACAGAGCATTCTGGACTCCATATGGGTCAGAAGGTGCCTTCAGTATGTGATTCACTGGAAAGGTTATGGTCCAGAGGAGCGCTCCTGAATACCTGCCAATGATGTGCACGCTCCTGTGTTGGTGCTCAGATTTCATGTTCGATTTCCTACGAATCCCCGACCCTGTCCACAAAGGAGGGGCCCTTGAGGGGGTACTATCACAGTGCCTTACCTCGGCCTGCACCATTCGGCCGGGAGCAGGGTTCTGGACTGACACTCCGGCATCACTAGCCGCATCCCTCTCTGCCTGTGGCCTGGTCGCGTCTGGTTCATTGTTACTGGCATCATGAATCAGGCACTTGCCTGGACGCCTGTTATAGGCCTGGGGGACCTAATTGGTCACTCCTTCTCCTACTCCTTTATAAACATCTATGGGCCTGTGTATCAGTTACCCTTACGTTGTTGTTCTGAGCAGTTCTAGTTCCAGTTGTTCCTATATCCTGTATCCTGTGTATGACCTGGCTCGTCTGACTATCCATTCTGGTGCCGACCTGTGGCTCTGTCTGTCCATTCTCTCTGTGCACTCCATTTGTCTTGACATCCTATCTGGTGCAGACCTGTGGCTCTGGCTGACTACCCGCTTCGTGTATGACCCTGGTTTGTCTGACTATCCATTCTGGTGTTGACTTGGGACTCTGCCCAACTATCCTCCCAGAGTAGCTTACTCCTAGTGGACCTCCTACCTGGTGCAGACCTGTGGCTCTGGCTGAATACCCACTCTGCGTATGAACTTGGCTTGCCTGACTATCCTAGCTGGTGCTGACCTGTGGATCTGTCTGTTACTCTGTTTCAGGCTCCGTTAACTACAGACACCCATCCTGATGCAGACCTGGCACTCTGGCAGACTCTTTCTTACTGACTGCAGGCGTGAGTCAGCAGTATCCATTGTTGCCCTCCTTATTGGAGACAATCAGCTACAAAACGAAGACTCCAAAACGACAGGCTGGGAACTTTGACTTGGAGTCACTGGAGGGGAATTCTGTGGTGCTGAGTCTTCGTGTTGTAGCTGATCGCTGATGATCCGAGTGGGGACGGATGTTATTCCCCACAGGCACGTTTGTCAGACAGTCTAATATCAGCCTGCTGACCATCTTTACGTGTGAGTGCAATTTTATTTATTATTTTTTATCCAGTCTTCATTACAATATTGCACAATTTGGGCACTCCTTTGTGTTCTTGTGTTACATGTCCAATATCTACGAGTCTTCAGCCACTCAGGGGGAGTGTGTTTGGTGGGAGCAGCCCTGATACGTTTATTTCATAACTGTGATACTGTACCTGGGAGCAGTCCGATATCCCCATAGGCTTGTTTGCCAAGTTTGGTATATGCCAATTTCGGTCACTAATTTTGTGAGTACGCACCTTTAGGTGACGGTGGTGGCTAAGTGTTGATATCTATTGATCCCGCACAAGGGCTCTTGTTCTGTTTTTCCCCCTCTCCTTCATTGGAGACAAGCTCTTACATACTGACTGCAGGTGTAAGTCAGTAGTCTCCTCTGTTGCCCCTTACAGGAGTCTGTAGGTTTAGTGTTGTGTTCTCTTCCATTCCTGAGACAGCTGGCTTTGGCCTAATCTCCAACAGTGTGGTTGACCCGTCGGCAGGCTCCTATTGCTGATAGAATCTCTAGCCTTTCCAGTCACCCTCTGCTTGTACTGTCATACTTACTTGCATTTGCTTATTATTGTTATTTTTAATAAAGGTGTTCTTAACTATACCGTCTGACTCCTTGTCTTGTTTTACTAACCGTAACACAAGTAGAGAATTACACTGTAATAGTCTGCTCACTATTAGAATGACAGTGTATCAGACCCTACTACACCACCAAGACCAATCTAGAATATCTCTAAATAACTGCTTCTGCCTTGATTCACTTCCTGAATCAACTGTGTAATTGAAGGGATAGTAATGTTTCAAAATAAAAGTAGCCCCAATTAATCTATATAGTATTTGGGCCATGGAGAGTGTTATTTCAATACTGTCAGAACTGTAGTTCAAGAGTAACTGAATGTTAAAATATCTCCCTCCTGCCCCTTTTACTCTTATAACACTGCTTACCTCAGAACAGAAAGGTGGTGTCCAGAAGGCTTGCAGAGAGGGACAATCTTCAATTAGCACAAGGGAAAAACCTGAAAAACCTGTCAAGGGGGGCAGGGTTTTCATTGTTCTCACAGTAAGAAGATTGTTCCTTGCTGTGAGCTGTCTGGTCTGTGGACCAGACTCCACATCTGAGGGGAGGTGGCTTACACTAGTTAAAAGGGCAGGAGGGGGATACTTTTTTCATTCAATTACTCTTGATCTACAACTCTGACAATATTGAAATAATACTCTCCATGGCCCAAATACTATGAAGATTAACTGGAGCTGCTTTTATTTTGAAACATTACTATTCCTTTAAACCCAGTCCTTGGCATTAACCCTCATTGATTTTCCAAATTAGCAGTTATAGCTGATCTGACATTAATTTCCCAGCATAGGGTCCCTACCGTCTCTCACCGAGCATTCACCCTCTCTGTCTCTTACGGTACTCTCAAAATTCCCAGAAATTCCTAGATGACATTTACAAGTCAGTAAAAGGAAACAAAAAAGGAGGCACTCCAAGAGTAATATCCTCTGTTAAATTAGTAACACAGTGATCCTTCACCACTGGAAATAAATGGCAGTGCTCAGTAAAACACTAATGTGTATACTGAAATGCAAACAGGAGGGATTTAATATTGTCCCAACAACAGTGTAGAAGACCTTTTAGATCTCTGAGGTGAAAAAGAGCTGCACCTCTAGGAATCCATCAGCAAGTACGAAACATAGAAAAGAATTCCAGAGGGCATTCAATAGTCCGTGTTATCCAAATGAGTATATATAACAAATGTGACTGAATATACTCATAAACAAGGTGGTTGGCAGGTGGCTTATACCAGCTACCAACAATTTCAGCTTGCAAAGAACCTGTCTCTGCTCAGGTCTCTCAATCAGGTTGAAAAGATGAAAAAGTTCAGCTCCAAGTCTTCTAAAAATGAATTATTTATGAATCCTGTAAGACCCTCTGTGTTTTTTTCTATATTTACAGGTCAGTAGCTGCCTTTGGAGAGATGCATTTCTTTCCCTGCTTCATAACCTTGAGTTAGATTTGGCAGCAACGTATGTCATTGGTACCTAGTGGTTGGCTGGACTGACAAGATTTTGAGGAGCCAGCACCACCAGGCAACAAATTACAGGGTAGGTGTGATATTATCAGTGGCAATGAGTAAGAATGATGCATTACAGACTATGAATTCTGGTGCAAACCATGTACTCCATAGGGAAGTCCCCCTGATTTAACTTTTTGAGTGCCAAAGAGGTATAAATCATTGTAACACAATGTGCTGGATACCTCTCTGGCACTCAGAGGGTTAAAATGGCCTTTCAACACCTTTACTAATGCAAACAAGTACATTGGATACCTTTCTAGCCACCAATAGGTTCAAAATTCAGTTTAACTCAATGGTGATTTATATTTGTTTCCTATAGAGTGTTTGGTTTGTACCAAAATTGCAAAACGTTTTGTGAGTTCAACAGCCTCTATGACCACATACACTACCCAAAGTAAAAGTAAAAGTAGCTGAAAGATAAAGTAGTGCTTTACAGTCCTGCTTAGATATGAGTTCCTGGGAGGCCTTAAAAGTATAGTAATGTTTCACAAAAACAGCAGCTCCAATTAATCTTCATAGTATTTGAGCCATAGAGTTGTAGCTCAGAGTTGTAGCTCAAGAATAATTGAATGATAAAGTATCCCCCCTCCTGCCCCTGGTCTTAAGACCAGACAGCTCACAGTAAGGGACAATCATCTTACATAATGAAAACCCTGCCATCCTTGACAGGTTTTTCAGGTTTGCCTTTTATGCTAATTGAAGATTGTTCCTCTCTGTGATCCATCTGGACAGTCTTGCTGCTCTGAGGTGAGCAGTGTTACATCAGTAATAGGGGCAGGAGGGAGATACTTTATCATTCAATTACTCTTGAACTACAACTGACAGTATCGCACACCTCCCAACATTTCAAATGACCAAATAGGGACACTTTTGTTTTAGGTGGTGTTTCTGGGGGAGTGGCTGGTGAATGGACCATTATCAAGAATATTTAGGTTATTACATGACCTACCGACAAATCTTTTGGTAACTGAATAAATGATTTATATTAATACCAGAATATTTTATTTATACAGACTAATTTATAAACGCATATATACTGAAAATTAACTAAACATTTATGTGAGTTTTATTACTGTGGAGCAGGTGTGATACACTTATATACACACCACACAGTCCCCTAAAAAGAGGGACAAAGGGTAGAAAAGAGGGACAGGGGGATTCGTGTCTCAATGAGGGACTGTCCCTCCTAAAGAGGGACACTTGGGAGTTATGGTATTGAAATAACACTATCCATGGCCCAAATACTATGAAGATAAATTGGAGCTATTTTTATTGTGAAACATTACTATCCATTTAAAGGGGAACTATGCCTTCAGAATCTGTTTAAAGAGATAGTAATGTTTCACAATAAAAGCAGCTCCAATTAATATTCATAGTATTTGGACCATGGATAATGTTATTTCAGAACTTTCTGAGTTATAGTTCAAGAGTGATTGAATGATAAATTATCCCCCCCTGCCCCTTTTAGCCACCTCTCCTCAGATGTGGAATCTGGTCCCTTGACCAGACAGATCACAGCAAGGGACAATCTTCTTACTGTGAGCTGAAGGAAAACCCTGACCTCCTTAACAGGTTTTTCAGGTTTTTCCTGATGCTCACTGAAGATTGTTCATCTCTGAGATCCATCTGGACAGTCTTGCTGCTGTGAAGTGAGCAGTGTTACATCAGTAAAAGGGGCGGGAGGGAGATACTTTATCACTCAATTACTCTTGAACTACAACTCTGACAGTATTGAAATAACACTCTCCATGGCCCAAATACTATGAAGATAAGCTGGAGCTGCTTTTATTATGAAACATTACTATCCCTTTAATAGAAGGACCTGCCTTGATAGGGGATCTAGGGCTCTCATAAGGTTAAATATTTAATCACAGTATACAGAGTACTTAGTTCCACAGACCAGGGCTTATAATTTTAAGTCCTTTGCTACTAGCCAGACCTGAAAAGTTACTCGCCACTGCAAGCCATAGCATACCCACCAGGGCTGAATTTCTACTCGCCAGGGCTAAATTTTCACTCGCCATTGGCTAGTGGCGAGTGGAAATTTTGAGCACTGCACAGACATTACCAAGATTTTTGAGGGACTCCCTAATTAATATTCACTTCAATGGCACTTTCTTTCTTTCTACCGGTGAGGTGCCTACTATCACCAGCTTTTACTTAGGATGGGTGACTTGGCTGTCATAGTGCTGAGCTTAGTTGTGTGTCTGAAATACAGCTCAGTTTCCTGGCATTACAGAGTGATCCATTCATATAAGAAAACCTGACAATTAAGTTCTAATACACACACATGGTTTGTGCAACATATATGCAACACATATTTTCATTTCTAGCAAGTTATGTAATACTGGCCTGAGTTACATTACAATTAGTAACTTTAATAATCAAGGGTTATCAATAATAAAATCAAGGGTTTTATCTTAAAAATCCTCATATACTTCAAAGCAAATCTGTGAGATAAAACAATTTGATTTTCCTTATGAGCTGCAATGGAATCTAGGGCCACTATCAGGTAGTACTAGTGATATTATTCAGAACTGTTGTTTTTGCTCTGTCTTTTAAGTTCAACAAATGCAACATATTGGCCACAATTTACTAAGGGGACAAAAATTGTGGTTATATATTGTGGGATATATTTAAATTATTCACCAAAAATTGCCAACAGGTGCAGAGAAATGCAAATGGACAGTAGGATTTTATCCCTTTGAGTAACAGAGGAGTATGAAATGCAACGCATTACTAAGCAATGGGTTTCATATCATATGGCACTCAAAGGATTTAAGGGAACAAAATACAACTCATTTGTGACTTTAATTTTGTCCTTGCATATTATATTAAAACTAGTGTGAAAGCCCGTGTACATGGGCCAAAGTGCCACCCAGTGGCCTCAGCTGCTGCCCCGGAGCCGGAAGCAGGGACAGGCGGTGAGCCGTTCTGAGCACCCCACTCCGGATCAAAGCGTTCAGCCAGTCTCTACTGGGCATGACTGCATCGTTCCAGCAGTCTCTACTGCGCATGACTGCATCGTTCCAGCAGTCTCTACTGCGCATGACTGCATCGTTCCAGCAGTCTCTACTGTGCATGACTGCATCGTTCCAGCAGTCTCTACTGGGCATGACTGCATCGTTCCAGCAGTCTCTACTGCGCATGTGCTGTTACACACACAGGAAGCTTCACAGCCTAGCAATTTATATTATACAGACAGATACGGATATTAAAAAACAGATCACTGTGCTACTTTTGCTGCTATGTCAAATGGAAAAAGTCCTTTTTTTTCAAACCTACTCCCCTCTTCTGGTGGTATCAACTGATAATATCCCACCCAGCCCCCTCACCTCATTCTGCTGATTTAGTTTTTTTTCTTCACTGGTCTTGCCTTCACTGGCAGACAGTTTACAGGAAGACAAAGGGCATGAGGAGAAAGACATTGCTGAATTTCTCTGGGATGGTAATAAGCTCCCCAATGCTGTATGATTAAGAAAAAGTATTTTTTTTCCCTGTATAATGCACTGAAGGAGGTACTCCCCAATGCTGTATTTATTAAGAAAACAATGTTTTCCCCGTAGGAAGCACTGCAGTAAGGGTAGTAAGGATGTGGAATTCTGTGCTTCGGCAGGCTGAGGGTACAAAGACATGAGCTCTACACATTGAAAACATCATCATCCTCTATGAAAATGATCAGTGTAAATACAGGAAGTAAGGCAGAATCACAATGCTTGGGTAACTCAGAGCACAATGGGTTAAGTATTGTTCCCACCCCATGACAGCATTTCCCCAAACCACAAGCAATTTTCTGGTACTGGAGAGCAGAGATATGTTCAGAGGATCAGAGTGAGTGTGACAAAAGATAAGAGTTACTGGACTCGCCCAGCCTGCCCTTTCCCTACCTGCTGAAAAACACCAGCCCTAACAACCTTATGTATTATCTCCTCTTCTGACCACTCCTCCCAACTTCTAAGGCTAACTACATTTAGTTACAATCCAACTGCACCACAGGGGATTCAATTCCCAATGATGTGGCTTTTATCTCCTCTAATGCTTAAAGAGATCCCCAACACATTGCAGATAAAAATGATTGGGAGTTTGGGATATTTAAATTTCTTCCCCTTTCACTGCATTTGACAAGATCCAGATTTTTTTTTCTTTTCTTCAGAAAGTGCTTTGAACAGGGCCACTTGTATCTGAAAAAAATGTACCACTCAGGCACTCAAAGGGTTAATAAGCTCTACTCCCAATACTACTTAAATAAACACGAACACCAATAAAGAAATAGGTTGATATAACTTTAAATATCACATTCTTCAGTTAGCATATGTACTGACATCTCTGAAATACAGTCCTAATGTTACTTTTGTTTGCATTTCTAATTGTCCTATTCAGAAAGTATTAACTGAATATTTGTGCTGTTTGTATTGAGAAATAACTAATCAGTAAATTGATTTTGATTAGTGCCCACCGAGCTTGTGTTCAGAAAGGCTGTTATCTTATTGTAGGCCATTCATGAATGCTCCAGCACAATTAACCTTTTCAGTGCCATGCGCTGTATACCTCTCTGGCATGCAAAGGCTTAATGGGAGCCACTGAAAAGGCAGGGATTTCAGCTCCTTCACAACACATGTAATTCTAGATTTTAGGCCTCAGAAAAGAAATAGGATATTTTTACAGATGATTCTAATACTTCAGGGTGTATAAGTGTATATAACTCCAGTCCAATTTTAGATATTAGGATTCCTATAAATTGTGGTGTGCAATAAAGAGCAACTGAAAGGGGAGGAGTTCAAACCCAACTTTGCACCTAGGCTTTCACTCATTGAAGCACTTCCTCAAAACCCATCTGTTAAAAGAAGCTTACACCCAATACCTCTAACTGTCCCAAATAGTACACTACAGTGCCATTGCCTTTTCCAGCCATCCTTTTCTCTCTAACAAAATGGAACCCCATCTGAATGTGCATTACATATAACTTGTCCCTTTCCTCCCACTAGATTGTAACTCTCAAGAATATAGCCCTCTCCACCACTTATATCCATTTGTGTCACGTGTTTGTAATGAGTTCCCTAACTGAATATGCAGGATCTTTGTAAATTAATGATAATAAAAATCTAGTCATCTAGAGCATATGCATCAAACAGTTCCTGTATTTCTTCATATGCAAAAATCTGTTCTCCTTCATCAAAGAGGTCAGGGGTTTTCCTTATACTGATATATAGAAGAATGTCCCTCGTTGCGATCTGTCAGGTCTTCTAAATGGATTCCAGATCTGAGGGGAGGTTTTGTGACGTATGGAAAAAGACAGGAGGGGGGACACTTTAACCCTTTGAGTGCCAGAGGGGTACGCAACACATTGCAAAGCATTGCATACCCCTCTGGCGTTATGCATTGTTACAAAGGTACACTTCATTATAAAAGTATGATGAAGAATTGACCTTGAGTTAATATCTATCAATTACTATACCTTTAAGACAGATAACATTTTGAAATGCAGGGTAGAGGCTAACAGGGCCTTTTGTTCAAAAGAAAAGTGGAGGTGTTCTGGGTAAACTATTTGCACTATAGGGGACATCTAAAAATCCCCATTGACTTAAATGAGGATTCTAACCCCCTGAATGCTAGACGTCTCCAATGCATTGCAAAGCAATGTGTTGGAGACCTCTGTAGCATTTGAGGGGTTACAATCTTCATTTCAATCAATGGGAATTTTTGGAAATTTTAGTTCTCTCCTATAGTGCAAATGGTTTGCCCTGAAACGCCATCACTTTTCTTTTAAACATACAGCCCCTTTTAAGTGTGAGGGCTTTGTGGGAAGGAAGAGTGACTGGAAGCTGTGGTAATGGGTAGGTCGTCTCTTGGGGGGTTGCATTAAAGCTATACCACACATCTGAGGCCTTATTAGTACTCCACATTCACTGCTCACTCTGCTGGCTTAGTGTTATTGGAAGCTGCAGTAAAAAAGCAGCTGGAGAACCACACATTTCCTATAATTTTTTAGAAGGTGATGGATCTTACACCAACAATATATATCCATAGGAGAGACATTTTTCAAAAGCCTGGATTCAAAAACAAGGCCCAGGTGAAAAAGAAAGTCTTTAGCCACTGTTTAACCCTCTCAGTGCCGCAGAATTTGCAATGCTTAAAACAGAATGCTCTTAACTTTCCTTTAAACTGCACACAAATTGTTAAAGAAACATCCTTTACTGACCTGCTGGTTTCCTTCAAAGACTAATGTTGATAGTGGAAAGTGTTCTACAGAGGTGGATAAGCAGGGCTTGATCACCAAAAATGTTCACTCTGGGAACATTAACTTGTGTCCAACCTGCAGATTACAGCTAGGGTTGCCACCCAGCCGGTATTTTACCGGCAGGCCGGTAAAAAATTGGCTTCTTTCCAATGTTAAGTCTATGGAGGGAATGCCATGGCCGATATTTTTCTGAAGAAAAGGTGGCAACCCTAATTGCAGCGCACGTGTACAAGAAATAGGCAGATGGGAGCAGGGCTATGACTTTCTAGAGCTCGCCCAGGGATGAAATTAAGATTAGTCCTGTAAAATTCTAAGGGAAGAAAATAAAACGGATCTGTGTTTTTATTTGTGTCCTTGTCTTATATTCACACAAACAGTGTTACAATCAGTTTAGCAAGCTTTTTGAGTTGATATGGGTGATAGATAGACCTTGCTTTCAGTTCCCCTTCTGATGATGTTAGCTGATAGAATCCCGCTCAGCACTCTCAACTCATGAAGCTCCTTACACTTCCATCATCAGGCTTGCCTTATATCATCACTCATTAGTGGGAGGTGTAAAGGAAAGAGGCGTAGGAGGTGGAGGATTAAACCAGCTGAATTTACCCTGGGAAACACAGAAAAGGGGAAAAAAAAGGACTGTACATTTTTACGTTTTTTGGGGCCATTTGAGAGTATAAAAGGCAAGGTCCCAATTACAGTATTATGAAAATTCTTCAATTTTCTATGAGTAGAACTCATTGCTCCTAGAAATGTCAGTTTGGTGACTTTGAAAATTATTTACCTTTTAATGGGAAGCCAAAACAGAAAATGGAGAATAGGTTACTAACCTGATTACACGATAATGTGGCATTAGCATTCTTTTCTCTCTGCAAATGGTGCAGACCTTTTTACAGAAACACCAAATATTTTGTAATATCATAATTCAGAAGTTGAACACGATGGCATAAAATCATGTTGGGGATATCTGCAGGGAAATCAAGTACTGGTCATATTCTTTGTATGAATCAGATTTATGTCATGGCTAATATCTAGGAATGGAACAGTGGACAAATGTATTGTGAAACAATGTGTCACATACCCCTCTGGTTTTTAAAGGGTTAAGTATAATCTTCCAGCCTGATTGAACAATTAGAGCAGTGCTTAACCATTCATAGGGTCCACTCCTAGCCCCCAACATGGCCCAGTCAGATTAGATGTCAACACATGGAAAATCAATGTGTTTGCTGCAACTTTGACAAATGAGTCCCGTACTTTACAGGAGACACTGAGGGAATGTTTGTAGGTACATATGTATACATGTTCATTTGCTCAGAAATCTTGTCAGCTTCTGCTCGGCAAGAGGTTTTGAGAGAGCTGATCCTGCGTCCTTTACATCTTTTCACTTACTTCAGCTTAGTACAAGCATCACAGAGTAGGACAGGCAGCTAATTATCATACAATTTGTATATATAGTAGAGTAATCTCTATTATTATTATTCTTTATTTATATAGAGCCAACTAATAGACATACAGAGGTATTAAACAATACAGTCAAATGTGTAGAGTAGAAGGGTTAGAGGGCCCTGCTCGTTAGAGCTTACAGTCTAGATGAAGGTAGTTTGGACACAGAAGGAGTAAGTACTGTTGGGTGTAAGTGCCTCCTGCCACATGAACTGCCGGTCAGTGGGTGTAAGAGAGAAGTGCTGTTGAGTGCAGTGGTCCAAGGAAGGGATGGTTATTGGTGATAATGTTTATGGAGGAAGTTGATAGGCTTCCCTGAAGAGGTGAGTTTTCAGGGAGCGTCTGAAGATCTGAAGGCTGGGGGAGAGTCTGATTGGGTGGGGGAGGGAATTCCAGAGCTGAGGTGCAGCACGGGAGAAGTCCTGAAGGCGGGAGTGAGAGGATGTGATAAGAGCTGTGGAGAGGAGAAGGTCATGTGCAGAGTGAAGATGGCGAGTGGGAGTGTATTTGGAAATGAGAGATGAAATATAGGTGTTAGTAAGGGCTCTATAAGTTAGCACCAGAATTTTGAATTTAATGCTGTATGCTAATGGGAGCCAGTGCAGGGATTGGCAGAGGGGATTGGTGTTGGAGAAGCGATTAGTAGATTAGTCTTGTCGCAGAGTTCATTATGGACTGTAGTGGGGTTAGTCATGTGAGAGGAAGGCCACTTAGTAATGAGTTACTCTCTAGTTAATCTCTAGTATGTGGATACTAATTAGCTAATTATAGTTATATTTACATATATACATAGCAGACTGTGATGGTATGGTATACATAAGGAATATATTTTAAACATAATTCAGTTATAAAGCCCCAACATATTCAGCAGCACTAGAAGTGGGAAATTAAAAATAATGATTTGTCTGGCTGTTCCTAGTACTTCTGATCACACACTGATCCTGCACAGATAATGAATCAGCTCTGGCTCTCTCTGCAGTGGTAGAATGATACATTCATGCTTCATTACTTGGGCTTAGTTATAAAATGTATCATTCTTCCTCTGTAGTGAAAGCAAAAAGTTACATTTTCCTTGTATAGCTGCAATGCTATATCATGTGCACAGCCAGCAAGACACAAGAGCCAGATTGAATTTGCCTGTTGGCTGTATTTTGCCCATCAATTGTGCATTGAGAATGGTCCATAAACAGCAAACATCCATTTAGCAGTAATCCTGTGGCCAGACACAGCTTGTTGATGTGAGAGGCCGCCAGAGGGAGAAAGAATCACACAGGTATCTTCCACCATCCAATCTGAGAACACAGTGGGGCACAATGAGTCTGCATGGGCCAGTGACCCTGTAGAATGTTTCATCCACTTTGTGAAGTCCCATGGCCATGCAATACATACAAACACATGTGATGTGTTATGGAAATGAATGGAGGAGGAAAAAGTGAGGTTCATGTATTAAGAAAAAGTGCAGTTCTGCAATGCTTTTGTGATCTCTGTAGCATTCAAGGGGTTAAAAGCTCCCTTTACGTTAGAGGGAATTTTGAGAATGATTATTTCTCCATGATGCACTTATAGTCCCCCAAAATTTTACAACTTTTTCTTAAAGGGATATTAATACTTCTATTCAAGTGGAGGACTGCATCTTCTTTATTTTTTCTTTAACCCTTTGAGTGCCAGAGGGGTACGGAATGCAATGCAAAGCAAAGCAATGCATTCCGTACCCCTCTGGTACTCAAAGGGTTAACATGTAGAGCTATATTTCATTACTTACCATTTTGTAATTCAATCGCTATTCAATCCGAAAGGATCCCCCCTCCCACCCTTTTCCCTGCGTCACTCTACTTCTCAGTCTGCTACGGATGGAGCCCGGCGAGAGATAGTCTTCAGTAAGCAAAAGTACAATCCTGCCCTCCTTCATCAGGGTTTACAGGGGTTTCCTTATACTTACTGACTGAAGATTGTCCTTGCTGTGCTCCATCTGGACCAGACTGAGAGGCAGAGTGACACAGGGGAAAGGGGCGGAGGGGGATCCTTTGGGACTGAATAGCTCTTGAACTACAAAACTGTAAGTAATGAATATAGCTCTATGTGTGAAGGAAAAAATAAAGAAGACTCAGTCCTCCACGTTAATACAAGTATTACTATCCCTTTAAGAAAAAGTGATAAAATTCTGGAGCCTATGACTGCATCATGGAGAAATAATCATTCTCAAAATTCCCTCTGACGTAAAAGGCACTTAAGCCCTTGAATGCTACAGAGATCACAAAAGCATTGCAGAACTCCACTTTTTCTTACTTTTTCTCACTGTTTCCTCCTCCATTCATTTCCATATAGCGCTACGTGTTAAAAAATAAATAAAGAAGACTCAGACCTCCACTTTAATAGAGGTATTGCTATTCCTTTAATACATGACCTTACTGAGGCTGATGGACTAAGCAGAACTGGGGGTTGTGCACGAAGAGGTGAGAAAAAGGTGATAAAGTGGAGATGACTTCTCCAGTGTTAGAAACTCTTTAACTCCTATGTTATTCTATAGAGATTTCTCAAGATGGAGACATCTTAGTGCAATAGCTCCATAGAATAACAAGCAAATTGGAGAGTTTATCACACTGAAGAAGTTATCTCCACTTTATCACCTCTTTATCACACCTCAGTGCATCTCCCCCCAGGAGTAATTTTGAAGAAAATACATTCCCTTGAATTCTAGAGCAGTCTCCTTTGCATGGTGGTTAAACTATATTTAAATCAGGGGGAATTTGGGGATTTTTAATGTCTTCAATGGTGCAGTTTGTTTGCTACAGAATTGCTCCTATTCTGCTTGAGTTTAGCCTCAGTGTCTTAGTGCATAGGGATAAGTATCCTTCCATTAACCCTTTGAGTGGCAGAGGGGTGTACCCCAATGCCACCCAAAGAATAAAACTGATCACCTTCTCATCACAGCCTTATTGGACCTTATTGTTCTTCCTCTTTGTAATGTACTGGAGCAGCCAAGAGAGTTAAAGAAAACTGGTCACGTTTAACCCTGTGAGTGCCACAGAGATATTGTAAGTTTCTTTAAATGACACACCAAGATATAGAGAAGAGGGGGAGCGGGAGAGGCACTCATTATAGCTGACAGAATAATGATATCTCCAGAGACGCGCAAAGTCTGCAGAGAATTCAAGTAAAATAAAACTCCAGAGACTGCAACTAAAATAAAGATTTAGAGAACAAGCACTTGCTGGAGAAGTGTGTTATGTTATTGAGCTACTCTGGAATGGCATGTCACAGAAACAATGCCACAGGCATTCTAGTTTATTTTTTATTTTTCCATATATGTGACTTCTTTTTCTGAGGTCAATATGTATGAAGACAAAGTGAAGTAATTATGGGGAAAACCAATTGATTTAATTTCCTCTTGATACCAAATGGTGTTACTTAACCCTTGAATGCTAGAGAGGATTGCTTTGCAATGCGCCAGAGTCTTCTTTAGCATAAGAGGTCTACAATGCCATTTAAATCATGTATTTTTCCCCTATGGGGCAATCAGTTTGCTCCAGGATTAACCCTTTAGCGTTACAGCAAGCTCTGATTAGCATTATACTGAGGTTGCAACCTCAGTATAATGCTTACCGGAGCCTGCTGTAATGCTAGGAGCTATTCACAGCACACTGAATGGAAGCGTGAACGTGCTCCCTGGGGCAGCCGGGAGGGAGGTGGGAGGAGAAATAGGACGTGCAGAAAAGCTTTGCTGATCAGCATAATGGGACACACTAATTCTTCAGCAAAGCTCTTCTGCACTTGAAGAGGAAATATCTTTGTAAGTTGTTAAATAAAAAAAACACAGCTTTCCTAGTATAACTTTTATTAACAAAGCAGATGGTGACACCTTTTTATAAGGTGATACATTCTCTTTAAGACCAGACAGCTCAATGCAAGGGACAATCTTCTTTCTGTGAGTAGAAAAAGAGTTGTGAGGAGCACGAACAAGATTAAGTGTCTTGTTCTAAGGCATGGTAGCCTCTCAATGGTGCTACAACTCACGTTTTTCACTCCCATGTGCTATTGCAGAGAGGAAATCTCCATATCCATATCCATATCCATATCCATATCCATATCAGACTGGTCCCGCCCACAGACAGTCCAGCTCCGAAATGTCAGGAAAAAACCACAGACGTACATTTCGGCTTACGTGAGCCTCATCAGTGTGGTGCAGCCGAATCCCTCTAGGCACATGGAAGCAAGGGCCCATGCCTGGGATGCCCTTAAACTTAGGGAGACAAAAAGAGTTGTGAGGAGCACATATCAAGCACGAACAAGATTAAGTGTCTTGTTCTAAGGCACGGGAGCCTCTCAATGGTGCTACAACTCACGTTTTTCACTCCCATGTGCCATTGCAGAGAGGAAATCTCCATATCAGACTGGTCCCGCCCACAGACAATCCAGCTCCGAAATGTCAGGCAAATCCTCTCCGCAGGAGAGAAACGCAAAACCACAGACGTACGTTTCGGCCTATGTGAGCCTCGTCAGTGTGGTGCAGCCGAATCCCTCTAGGCACATGGAAGCAAGGGCCCATGCCTGGGATGCCCTTAAACTTAGAGAGACAAAAAGAGTTGTGAGGAGCACACATTAAGCACGAACAAGATTAAGTGTCTTGTTCTAAGGCATGGTAGCCTCTCAATGGTGCTACAAGTCACGTTTTTCACTCCCATGTGCCACTGCAGAGAGGAAATCTCCATATCCATATCCATATCCATATCCATATCCATATGGTCCTGCCCACAGACAGTCCAGCTCCGAAATGTCAGGCAAAACCACAGACATACGTTTCGGATTATGTGAGCCTAGCCAGTGTGGTGCAGCCAAATTCCTCTAGGCACATGGAAGCAAGGGCCCATGCCTGGGATGCCCTTAAACTTAGGGAGACAAAAAGAGTTGTGAGAAGCACACATCAAGCACGAACAAGATTAAGTGTCTTGTTCTAAGGCATGGTAGCCTCTCAATGGTGCTACAACTCACGTTTTTCACTCCCATGTGCCATTGCAGAGAGAAAATCTCCATATCCATATCCATATCCATATCTGACTGGTACTACCCACAAACAGTCCAGCTCCAAAATGTCAGGCAAATTCTCTCCGCACGAGAGAAACGGCAAAACCACAGACGTACATTTCAGCTTATGTGAGCCTCGTCAGTGTGGTACAGCCAAATCCCTCTAGGCACATGGAAGCAAGGGCCCATGCCCGGGATGCCCTTAAACTTAGGGGGACAAAAGGAGTTGTGAGAAGCACACATTAAGCACAAACAAGATTAAGTGTCTTGTTCTAAGGCATGGTAGCCTCTCAATGGTGCTACAACTCACGTTTTTCACTCCCATGTGCCATTGCAGAGAGAAAATCTCCATATCCGACTGGTCCTACCCACAAACAGTCCTGCTCCAAAATGTCAGACAGATTCTCTCCGCACAAGAGAAACAGCAAAACCACAGACGTACATTTCAGCTTATGTGAGCCTCATCAGTGTGGTACAGCCAAATCCCTCTAGGCACATGGAAGCAAGGGCCCATGCCTGGGATGCTCTTAAACTTAGGGAGACAAAAAGAGTTGTGAGAAGCACACATCAAGCACGAACAAGATTAAGTGTCTTGTTCTAAGGCATGGTAGCCTCTCAATGGTGCTACAACTCACGTTTTTCACTCCCATGTGCCATTGCAGAGAGAAAATCTCCATATCCATATCCAACTGGTGCTACCCACAAACAGTCCAGCTCCAAAATGTCAGACAAATTCTCTCCGCACAATAGAAAGAGCAAAACCACAGACGTTCATTTCAGCTTATGTGAGCCTCATCAGTGTGGTACAGCCATTGCAGAGAGAAAATTTCTATATTCAACTGGTCCTATCCACAAACAGTCTTGCTCCAAAATGTCAGACAGATTCTCTCCGCACAAGAGAAAGAGCAAAACCACAGATGTTCATTTCAGCTTATGTGAGCCTCATCAGTGTGGTACAGCCAAAGCCCTCTAGGGCACATGGAAGCAAGGGCCCATGCCTGGGATGCCCTTAAACTTAGGGAGACAAAAAGAGTTGTGAGAAGCACACATCAAGGGCCTATGCCTGGGATGCCCTTATACTTAGGGAGACAAAAAAGAGAGTTGTGAGGAGCACACATCAAGCACAAACAAGATTAAGTGTCTTGTTCTAAGGCATGGTAGCCTCTCAATGGTGCTACAACTCACGTTTTTCACTCCCATGTGCCTTTGCAGAGAGGAAATCTCCATATCACAACTCTTTTTTTTTTTTTTTTTTTTTTTTTTTTGTCTCCCTAAGTATAAGGGCATCCCAGGCATGGGCCCTTGCTTCCATGTGCCTAGAGGGGTTTGGCTGCACCACACTCATGAGGCTCACATAAGATGAAACATATGTCTGTGGTTTTGCTGTTTCTCTTGTGCGGAGAGAATCTGTCTGACATTTTGGAGCAGGACTTTTGTGGATAGGACCAGTTGGATATGGAGATTTTCTCTCTGTAATGGCACATGGGAATGAAAAATGTGAGTTGTAGCACCATTGAGAGGCTGCCATGCCTTAGAACAAGACACTTAATCTTGTTCGTGCTTGATGTGTGCTCCTCACAACTCTCTTTTTTGTCTCCCTAAGTATAAGGGCATCCCAGGCATAGGCCCTTGCTTCCATGTGCCTAGAGGAATTCAGCTGCACAACACTGACGAGGCTCACATAGGTCGAAACGTACGTCTGTGGTTTTGCCGTTTCTCTCGTGCGGAGAGGATTTGCCTGACATTTCGGAGCTGGACTGTCTGTGGGCGGGACCAGTTGGATATGGAAATTTTCTCTCTGCAATGGCACATGGGAGTGAAAAACGTGAGTTGTAGCACCATTGAGAGGCTACCATGCCTTAGAACAAGACACTTAATCTTGTTCGTGCTTGATGTGTGCTCCTCACAACTCTCTTTTTTTGTCTCCCTAAGTATAAGGGCATCCCAGGCATGGGCCCTTGCTTCCATGTGCCTAGAGGGATTCGGCTACACCACACTGACAAGGCTCACATAGGCTGAAATGTACTTCTGTGGTTTTGCAGTTTCTTTTGTGCGGAGAGGATTTGCTTGACGTTTCGGAGCTGGACTGTCTGTGGGTGGGACCAGTCTGATATGGATATGGATATGGATATGGATATGGTTATGGATATGGAGATTTCCTCTCTGCAATGGCATATGGGAGTGAAAAATGTGAGTTGTAGCACCATTGAGAGGCTACCATGCCTTAGAACAAGACACTTAATCTTGTTCGTGCTTGATGTGTGCTCCTCACAACTCTCTTGTTTTGTTTTACTGTGAGTATAATGAAAACCTTGACCCCTTGACAGGTTTATCAGGTTTTTCCTTATGCTAACTGAAGATTGTCCCTCTCTGAGGTCCATTTGGACACCACCTTTCTGTTTTGAGGTAAGCAGTGTTACATCAGTAAAAGAAGCGGGAAGGGGATACTTTATCATTCAATTATTCTTGAACTACAACTCTGACAGTATTGAAATAACTCTATCCATGGCCCAAATACTATGAAGATTAATTGGAGCTGCTTTTATTGTGAAACTACTATCTCTTTAAAGCAGAACTACCCCCTGAACTAAAGTCGCTCTGCCATACTTAGGCAGGTGGCAACTAGCTTAATAATCCTCATTTTACCTATCAAAAGTGCCCAGGAGTAAAGTTATCTGTGACCTTCCAAGACTGACAGCCAGGTTAGTGCAGCTTGCGCTTCTGTGCCGTCAGTCTCTTCCTGAGCCGTTCGGGCCAGTGCAAGGTTTGTGAAGGATGACGGAGACTGAAAGTGCAGGAGCGTAGACAAGATGTCAGCGCTGATGCCTGGCTTCCGGTCTCGGAAGGTCAGCGATAACTTTACTCCTGGGTACTTTTGACAGGTAAAATAGGGATTATTAAGCTAGTCGCCACCTGCCTAAGTATGGCAGGGCGACTTTTGTTCAGGTGGTAGTTCCACTTTAAATACTCACAAGACAATCAAGACATCTTCCTCTGCCTTTCTGCTAGCAATGTCACTAATCTGGACATTATATAAGCAGTAAATTGGAGTAAATCACATAGAAGGAACCACTGGACTCTCTCACCCTGAGAATTTGGCCCTTCACCCTGAGATCCAGACATTTGGTTCAAAACCCTAAGTCTCAGGGTCAAACCCTGATAGTTCCCAGAAATCAGTATACATCTCAATCATTCAAAGGGTTAAAAGTCCCATGTAAAATAATGTGAACTTGGAGAACATTTATTGTCTGCAGTAGTGCTGCTAGTTTGACCTACAATTGCTCTACTTTATTCATATGGTCCTAAGAGGGCCAGATTGCCCCATAGACAGGTGAAAGCAGCAAATCACATATGAATCATTCACATAAAATATATAAGAAATGTTGACAGGAAGTGTTGTATAATTCAGTTGACAATAGTAAAATGAATGAGGGTAATATATTTTTAATAGATAAACACACCTGCGCTTCTCCATACAGGTTACCCAAATGTGAAACCTGTATAAACTACATATTATTCTACTGTGTTAATAAATTTGCAAAAAAATTGGGGTTTTGTTACATAATTTAGCCAAAGAGTGGTAACCTTTTGAGTGCCAGAGGGATACGACAGGAATTGCTATGCAATGCGCTGTGTAACCCTCTGGCACTCAAATGGTTAAACCCCTTAAGTACACATGATGTGCCAGGACAGTCATGGCTGTCCTGGCACGTCATGAAATGCAGGGCTCCTCCCGTGGCTGAACACCGTTTGGGGAGCCCTGAATCCATTAGTGAATAAAAAAATGCCCCGTGGTCCTTAACTACTGGCGACAGGGTTAGACTCGCTTATCTCGCCAAGGTACTCCATTTCAAGCAAGGCCTATCTAATATACATTGTCATCCCTATCTAAGTTTAATGTGCCCCATATGAATTCTTGAGAGAAGCGAGTAGGATTTAAAAGTACCTGGTTAAAATCATATCTTTATGACAGGACTAACCATCTTTCAAACAATGTTAGCTTGCAGTGAGTGAGTGTGTGGGCCCAAAAGCACCAGAGCTCTATAAGTTCCCTATATAGGCATTTCCCACTCACCACTACAAGCCACAAGGGGCTTGTATATTACCTTTATTTAAAATGATGTTTGCGAATGACGCCTAATGCACACTAACACTGAATCGGCTAAAGTTAGGGCTCATAGATTCTACACATTTAGACTGAGGATCATATCTGTGTTAATATTCTCGGCAAGGCGGTGGCATGTCATGGAATGTAGACGGGTGCCTAATTTGAGAGATCAATTAGCCCACAGCCATCTATCATCCAAAACTAAAAATACAGTAAATGGCTCACATTCTTGCGGCCACTGTGTAGACTGCAAACACATGGTGACTACTAAAACCATCACTGATAGGTTTGTAAGATCCATACCATATGAGACTTCATCACATGTCAGACCGCAGGGGTAATTTATTGCCTTAAATGTTCATGTGGGTTGTTATATGTGGGCAAAAACACATGTAAACTTAAGGTTCACATTAGAGAACATGCTCTCAGTATATCTAATGCACCACAGGGTATTACTGCACTATCTAAAAATGTATCACCGGTAGCCAGGCATTTTTTGAAGAAACACCAAGCTGATCCTAAGGGATTAATGCCATGGGGACTCCAAACAGTGCTTTTAGGCATCAGAGTAGGTGACTTAGACATGACCCTACTCAAACTGGAAAATAAGTTGATATTCCTCCTAAATTCATTGCACCCACATGGGCTAAATGAGGAATTTAACCTGAGTGTACATCTCTGAGTTATGACCTTATATATGTTTCCATACAGCAAGCACGGCATAATGGACCTGGACTATGTATACATTATTATCTCTTTTATTTTGGTATTCAAGTTTAATAGATACTACAAAGGACGATCTATGATTGTCCCAATATGTGTCTTATTAAATCAATTTAGTATTAAAAATGTATATTACAACATTTTCTTTTTATTTGTATTCATCTCTATATGGGTTATTGATGCTTGAATGGGAATTAAGTCAATAAAAGATTCCCATTGGCCAGTTTAAAACTGGTCCATCCCTATAGGTGGTCCGATGCTCTTTAAATAGGTGATCCCACATAGCCTGGTGTCAGACACCATGCCTTTGAGAAAGCATTCAACAGCTAAACGTGCATCAGGCACACAATGAGGCACACGAAGAAGCCTATACCATAATTCCTTTTATTACATCTTAAAAGGCAAGTCGGTTTATAATGCCCCAGCAGTATACACAATAACCCTATGAGGACAAGATAAAGTATCTGGGCAGGTGTACTTATTAACTCTTTCAGTCAATAAGAGATGTACTGTGCTGCCTGTATGTTAAGCAAGTGTTAACAGTCTCTGATGCCCTGGCATTATAAGATTGGAGTGAGTGCCTGTAAGATATCATTATAGAAGGAGAATCTCTATTGGCATATTGACGAATCACTTTCAGTCTATTGATGAACACACAGAGATTTAATACACAAGAAGTACACAACAGTGCGTGGAAATTAGAAATTAAGTATTTCACATCTATTTACATTACCCTAGCTCTAGGATTTATTATATACTTTTTATCTTTTATTAATAAAAGTTATATTTTATTTGTATATATTGATCCACTCTAAGGCAAATCATGCTCTAGGAGACGTGACTCCTGAGTGATAGTAAAGCAAGGTTATCTCTGTGCTCTGTCTTCTATTACTTGATTGCAAATGAACATAGACCCATCTAAACCAAAAGCCACATACTATGCGTTTAAAAAACCCTTTCCAAATAATAACAGAAGTACAGATTTAAACTTTAAGAGTATTTCATTGTATATCTTTAATACCAGTGAAATTAAATGAAATATGGTGAAAAAGCAGCTAGAATGAGAAAGAGGAAAGATATGCAAAAGCAAAGAAGTACAGAAACTTGCAGCACTAGCAAACCATAACATATAATGTCAATTCAAAGTATGAGCCCATGACAATTAGCTATACAGAGCAGCAATGAATATGGGGATTCTCTATGCCCCCAAAATGAGGCAAAAACCTAAAGCAAAAGTTAGAACAGAAATACATACCTTCTCTTCTCCATACAAGTTACCCAAATCTGAACACTATAAAGTATATATTATAACAATGTGTTATAAATGTTAACAAATTTGCTAAAAATGAGGGGTTGGTCACATAATGTGGATAAGGTATGTTTCAGCTCACTTCTCTCTCTGAGGTACCCCATTTCAATTGAGTACTATCTAATATACATAGCCATCCAAATTCATGTGAGTAAAAGCATATGATTTAAAAGTACCTGGTTAAAAACATGAAAAAACAACATTTCTAATATCTTTATGATAGGACTAACCTGCTTTCAATCAATGGTAGCTTGCAGTGGGAAAGTCATTTAGAGGGGACTGATTGCTCTCCGGTCCTCTTGGGCCCCCACCACTCACTGCAAGCTAAAATTGTTTATGTTAGTCCTTAATATCCGCCACAATGGACATGACATCCAGCACTGATTGAAGGTGTTATTTAACAAGAGCAAAATTCGTAGGGCCATTAGGATGGTCATAGTAAGGTAAATGTAGGAATATTATTAGGGGGTGTTCTTATTCATTCAAAATAAACATATATATATATAATATTCAAATTCACGTAACTTCGTCCAGCCATAGAGTGTGCAAAATTATAACTAGGCAATTGAGTCAGTCATTAATAATTTAAAAATGAATATTTACTGCTGTGGCCATTTGGGGAAATTAAAAAATAGTTTTAAAAAACTTTGGAATATTCTCAACAAATAAATTGACATAACCTCTATAGGGTTAACAATGAAGGGGTTCCCAATAATACTGAATAATCCTGAGTGCCTGTTTACTTGGTAACATTAAAAGAAACATTGAAGCTCATTGCTTCCACCCATAGGAAAGTTTATGTACTACAGCCTAACAGTGTAAGGAAACATTAAAACTGCAGCAAGTAATAATGATATCTTAAACAGCTCTAGCATTGGTGGCACGGCTTCACTTGTGCAGTGAACACATGAGTGGGGTAGAGTTGCAATGCATTGGATACCTGTGTGGCACTCAAAGAGTTGATAATTTTTTTTGTAAGTTCAGACCCCTTCTGATGCCACCCCACCTACTGATCTCCCCACCGATTTGGCTGAAAGATCAATAGAGGTGACACAGGGGAGCAAGAGAGCTCCCCTGCTTCCATCCTCCCTGAACTACCAGGAAGGAGTGTGTGGGGGGAGGGGGTTGTAAAACCCTATAATGCAATATGGGAAGCTTTCCCTCATTGATGTGAGAGGGTTTCCCAATCCTGCCCACTCCTACCCGGTAGCTTGAGTAGGATGGAAGCAGAGAAGCCCCTGCTTCATCTCTACTGATCTTCTAGTTGAATCGGCTGGGAGATCAGTAGCTGGGGGGTCATCAGGAGTGGTCCTGAAGCCTTACCACAAGGTCTGTTTTTTATTTTTTAGCATTCCTTCTGCCATGGCAAAGGAGAGCGGCCACTCTGTTCGCCATGGTGACTACATCCCCTTCACCATAGTGGTTCTGCATGGGGAACAGCATAGCCCCTTCATTTCATTACTTCAAACAGGGTGGCCTCTCACCTTCACTTCTCCTGAGGCACATTAAATTTTGCCCCCTGCTTCCTACTCATCCAACTCAAACCCTGCCCTACACATCCATTTGGCTGCCCACTGACAGTAAGCCTGCCCCAGGGTGTAGCTGGCACTATCCAGACACCTTTTTCCAGACAGCAAAAACAGGGCTAGATTACTAGATTGTAGGCAGTGCTGTACAGAAATGCCATTCAGTGTCTTGTACTTTAAAGCAAAAATCCATACATGTCAAAAAATGTAGGGTTAATGATAGCTATGAAGTGCAGTCTGACTGACTGATATAAAATGTAGACAGTTTGAAATAATGACAGAGACCAGAGAGATAATAAACTATACTCAGAGTACAATAAAACCAGGTATCAAGTAAAGAGGTTATGTCTGTGGTATGTCTACTATAGGTTACAATTGATCCAAAGGACTATAGGCAGTAAGCTTATGAATACGAAGTATATAGAGTCACAGAAAAAGCAAGAAATTAAAATAATAATTTCCATCAGTCAATGAAAATGATCAACAAGGTAACAAATTACAAGATTATTATAAATTTCTTGATTTTCTATTATTCCAGTTTACTCACAATTCATAAACTTACTGCCTGTAGTCTTTTGGATTATACCAAACGTATCACGGACATAAGCTCATCTACTCTTGTTGCTATCTGGTTTTATTGTACTCTGGGTATAGTTTATTAGCTTTGTGGACACTGTCATTGTTTCAAGGTATCTACAATTTATACTCTCTGACTTAAAGTCAGTCCAGAATACACCTGATATCTACCATTAATCCTGTGGGTTTGTTCACACATATACACTGATGCTATAAGGATAATGACTTTTGTTTCTGTCATTGTAGTGTGACCAGAGTCCCATATGTGATGGAAGCAATTAAGATAATGTTTTTTTTAATTCACAATGTGCTGCATAGCCCTTTGGCACTCAAAAAGTTAAAGTCTCCTAAACTTATTAAATTGTTAATAATGCCCATAATAAAGTGTATTCTATATGGTAGAATTTACAAAAATAAAGTATTTGCAGAAAGTCCTATCTCTCAAACCTTTATGGTTTGAGAGATATCCTCCTCCAAAGTTCCCCCTCCCTCCCCTTCTCCTGACATCAGCTCTCTGCTGACAGCAGGCAATCCCAGTCCGGGGACCAGCCGGCGGCTCTGCAGCACAGCCAAAATTGCATTATTGGAAAATAATTACTTCATTGGAAAGGTCTACAAAGTGTGCCTGGTTTGCAAGCACACTTTGTAGACCATTCCAATGAAGTAATTATTTTCCAGTATCGTTATTGCAGCTCTGTTGAAGAGTCTCCTGGTGTCGGCTGACAAGGATCTCCTTCAGGAGAAGGGGAGCTTTAACGGAGGATATCTCTCAAACCTTTATGACTTTCTGCAAATACTTTATCTTTGTAAAATCTACCATATAGAATACACTTTATTCTGGGCATTACAAACCCTTTAATTGCATAGCGGATTCATGGTGATGCAAGAGTATTTGTGTCATATTCACAGGGATATGATAGAGAAGACATTTTAGAGCATACTGCCTATATGCCATCTACGCAAATATGACACAGGTACGCCAACTTGGCCACTTATCGACATTTAGTGCATCTTCCCCAAGGACTTGTTGACACAAAATATTGAGCCAGTTTTCATAGCTTCATAGCCAGTGTCTTGGCTACAAAGTCCATTAGTTAAGGATGGGTAGTTAAGGGCTTGTTGGAAACGGCTGTTTTTTCTGCCAACGCCATTTTTTCAAGCACAGTTCCGCAATGAGGGAATTTGAACAGAGACTGCCTTTATATATGGTGGTCTCTGATCCAATTCCCTCACAGCCATTGGCTGAGATGTGCTTAAGCACATCCCAGCCAATCAGTTTAAAGCATAGTCGCTCAAATCTGATTGGCTGGGATATGCATAAGCACATCTCAGCCAATGGCTGTGAGGGAATTGTATCAGAGACTGCTCGTATATAAAGGCAGTCTCTGTTCAAATTCCCTCATTGTGGAATGGGCATTGGTCCGAGAGAAAGAGAAGGGGAAACCAATGGCACACGGAACTGTCTCTGCTGCTGCCGCCTCTGCGGACGCACACAGCAGAGTCTATTAAGAAAGCTAAGCATAATATTAATATAGTTTTGTTTTACATATATTCCAGCACGTTTTATTAGTCTAATGGCTTTTTTAAGACACATAATGGCAGGATATGTATATATTCCTGGGCACTGAATACATTGCTTAACCCTTTGGCCCAGAGAGGTCCACAACGTACTGCTTTTCGTACCCTTCTGCCACTCAAGGGGTTAAACTATGTAATAGTTTATTCCTTCTACTAATACTTGTGTTTTTATATTTACTGGAAAGAAGACTGAAGAGAAGGCAGAAGAAAGAAATGAAGAATGAAGAGAAGGCTGAAGTGAAGACCGAAGGAGAAGGACAGTGGATGACAGGTAAGTTTTACACAGATTAGTTAATGATGGGTCCTTGACAGTTTGTCAGGCACCGACCGTTAGCTTTTTTTCTTTTGAAGTTCCCAATACCGTCTCTATTTAGCGGCCTTTTGGGAACTTAACGCACAAAATGGACGTTTGGCCACAACACAGGCCTAATGCCCGTTATGCTTTTAGCCAGTAGGACATTGGGATACCGACCAAGGTATCTATTTTGCCTTACCGGCATTTTTATCTACAGCATTTGGATTGAGCTCTAAATCTGTCATCACTGCCATATCTGATCTTGCCATTCTGAATTAACCATTTAAGGACCAGAGAGGTGTGCAACACATTGCAAAAAAGTGCATTGCTCACGCCACTGCTGCTTAAAGGGATAGTAATACTTAAGTATTACTAATCCCTATATTAAAGTCCTATTAAAAATAAATGTATTGCCCCCAGGGTCATCTTTCAAACCTTTATGGTTTGTGAGATGATCGCTCCTAAAGTTACACTCTCCCTCCCCCTTCTCCGAGGTCAGCGTTGTAGCTGACTGGAGGGAAATCCGGTCATAGATCATCAAGTGGCTCTGCAGCAGAGCTGCGATCACGTTACTTAAAAAAAAATCTTTCACTAAAACGGTCTTCTACGTGTGCTTGCAAACCAAGCACACGTAGAAAACCATTTCAGTGAAAGTTTTCCTTTTTATTAACGCGATCTCGGCTGTGCTGGAAAGCCACCTGAAAGTCGTACGACTTGCTTCCCTGCAGTCAGCTAGAATGCTGACTACGGGCAAGGGGGAGGGAGAGGGCAACTTTAGGAGCGATCATCTCTCAAACCATAAAGGTTTGAGATATGACACTGGGGGCAATACATTTCTTTTTAATAGGACTTTAATATAGGGAATAGTAATACTTAAGTATTACTATCCCTTTAAAGAGTTAAGGAATATGGACATAGAGGCTGATATGCTATGAAAAACTGGAGTAATTCTGGAGCAAAACCGCTCTCTAACAGTCAGAGGGCTCGAATCCCTATTTAAATCAATTGAAGTTTTTATTTCTCCCCTATGGAGGAGTTGGCTTACTCCAGAATTATTTAAGTTATTGCTACCTCAGCCTCAATGTGTTTATTTCATGGTATGATTTTGATAATTGCACCATTTGAGCAGCAGGTGTCACTGCTACACCAACTGAGTATTCAAAGCACCTTGTATTTCAATTCTTGGTTTGATACCCACTGAGATGCAGACATTCATTTTAGGATATTATTCTACAGATACCTGTTGGCTTGCCTGGATTTATCTTATCATATTGTATTACCTTTACTTGGACATTTTAAATGACTCACTTTGACAATCTAATACCCTACTTTTAATGGACAAAACTTTATATACAAATGATTCAAGGATTAAGTAAATGAGAATTTGGCACATTTTTATTTGTCACTCCATGGTTTAGTTAGTTTTCTTAAGAAGTTATCTTATCTTCATTGTGCACATGGTCCATAATAATACCACTTAAGTATTATTATTATTATTGTTCTGCATAAGTTTGATTGTGCATGAGTTACCACTTACCATCACTTTCCTATTTCAAAAGCATGTATGGATGTTTGTGGAATGATTAATATATGGGGTGCTTCCTGGATGCTTTCTAAAGAGACCTGACACTGTGTCCATTTTGGAAAAAATGTTAACAACAAGAAGACAGAGACATCAGTGGGAGAACACTTTTGCCAAAATGGACACAGTGTTAGGGACAATAAATTGACTGTATTGATTGGATTGTTTCACACTCAGAGAGAGAGAGAAAAAACATGAGTGGTTAAATTAATGATCAAATTTAAAGCTTTGAATTATGGTTTGAATAGAAACAGAGAATTCCTGTTACTTTATCACATTGTGGATTAACCTTTACAACAGTCCCAGTGGGATTGTAAATCCCTTGGACCCTCAGAGAAAGAATGCAATTTACAGCACTCTCCTCTACCATTGACTGACTAAAAGAACCTGTCTGGACTGAGCTTTCTTATCTGATTTCCATTCTAAACAATGCAATGTGTAATTGTATATAAGGGATGTTTTAATTTTTACCTGTATAACATGCCTGAGGAAGAGACCTAAGAGCAGAGGCGTAACTAGAAGCCACCAGGCCCTGGTGCAAGAATTGCCATGGCCGCCGCGACCACATTGGCCCCCCTCAACCACATTGGCCACCTCCACATTGCCCCGTCCACATTGCCCCTTTCACAATGCCCCTTCAACAATGCCCCCATCTCTACATTGCCCCTTCCACAATGCCCCTCATTCTCCACATTGCCCTTTCATCTCCACATTGCCCCTTCCACTATGCCTCTCATTCTCCACATTGCCCCTTCCACAATGCCCCTCATTCTCCACATTGCCCCATCAACAATGCCCCCATCACAATACCCCCATCACAATGCCCCTCTTTTTCCAAAATGCCCCCATCACAATGCCCCTCATTCTCCACAATGCCCCTTCCACATTGCCCCTCAATCTCCACATTGCCCCTTCCACAATGCCCCCATCACAATGTCCCTTCCACATTGCCCCTCAATCTCCACAATGCCCCTTCCACAATGCCCCCATCACAATACCCCTCATTCTCCACAATGCCCCCTTCCACAATGCCCCCATCACAATGCCCCTCATTCTCCACATTGCCCCTTCCACATAGCCCCTCAATCTCCACAATGCCCCTTCCACACTGCCCCTCAATCTCCACATTGCCCCTTCAACAATGCCCCCATCACAATGCCCTTCATTCTCCACATTGCCCCTCAATCTCCACAATGCCCCCATCACAATACCCCCATCTCCACATTGCCCCTTCCACAATGCACCTACTGCCCCCCCATCCTCCTACCTCGAGTCCCTGGTGGTCTAGCGGTGTGTGACATGACAGATCTGTGCCTCATTCGGCACAGACCTCTGACTGGAACTCTAGCTCCCGCGCGGTTCTTAGTAATGCAGAGCGCTGGGAAATTATGTAATCTCACAACGCTCTGCATTACTAGAGCGCCGGCCGCCGGGAGATCAGCTGTGCTGCCCTGTTTCATAAGTTGCTGCAGGTGCTTGGCAAGGGGGGTTGCAGGGGGTGGCCGGGCCCCTGATAGTGACGGGCCCAGTTGCAGGTGTGACCTCTGTGAACCCTATTGTTACGCCACTCCTAAGAGGTCTTGAAAGCTTGCATCCTAAATCTGTTTAGCTAGCCAATAAAGGCATAAACTTGACTATATTTGCCTCCTGTATTTCTACTGCTAACATGGTACCAAATCTCATTTCTGGTCAAACCTTTGGCACCATTTATTGATGAAACACTGATTCTATATTCTTCCAGACACTGCTATCAAGATAAGAATTCAAATTAGGGCTTGGAACAGAGCACTGGTCTTAACCTTCATTTATTGAGCTCTCTGGTTCCCTGCTCTCAACACAATATACAAATTACAGTGTAATAGCACACACTATTGCATTATATTACTTGTGTGGATTACAAACAATGCACCAGTCAGGGTTAAGGGATGGGAAATGTGCTACACAAAATGTTTAAGATTTTATTGTCCTTGGGGAAATGTCCCCAGAGTTTTTTAATTAAGAACTTGCAACAAAAAAACATTAACACAATTTTCTCTTAAAGCGGAACTAACACCGCTAACAAACATTGTCTGTAATAATTTCCTATCTGGCGACTAGCTGGTTAGCAGCACTAGTCACCAGAATTATTACCTCTTCATGGAGAAATTTGAAGTGATCTTCGCCTGACAGGCAGGACGGAGGGCAGACATCTTGCCCTAGTGACGTCCGCGCGCCTGCGCTGTCAGTCCCTTCCGGAGCCGAATGGCTCCTAGCAACGCCTCCTACAGCCTTCTGGGACTGACAGTGCAGGCGCGCGGATGTCACTAGGGCAAGATGTCCGAGCTCCATCCTGTCTGTCAGCCGAAAATCACTTCAAATTTTTCCATGAAGAGGTAATAATTCTGGCGACTAGCGCTATCAAGCAGCTAGTCGCCAGATAGGAAATTATTACAGACAATGTTTGTTAGCGGTGTTAGTTCCGCTTTAAAAAAAACACCTTACAAATCTCATTTTACAATGAATATAAAAAAGCTATTTATGTATACCAACTATAAAGAAACAAGTGACTATTTACAGTGCACCAAGAAAAGCTAAGAAATTGGTACTTTCTTATAACTGTATGAAGTCTTCCCACAAAAATCCCTAGCTTCATTAAAAATATCTAAGGGAGTGAGACAGAAAAAGCCCATCCCAGTGAAAAGCACACAATGTGAGATAATTTATATGGGGAAAATTGTAATGTTCCTCCACATGGCATGCCAATCAGAGCTCCTCACTAAATGCTTTTCAAAAACCCAAATTCTCCCAACCTCACTCACCATGTCATGCACAACCAACTGAAAAGAGAGGAGTTTTGACCTATGAGGAATCTGTCACTTTGCCATCCACAGTACATTTTTCCTAATAGAAAGATGACACTGTGTCATGCACATTAATTATTTTACAACAGCTGTCAAGGAGAAAATCATGCCCAAATGAAAATCCCAGATTCTGTTGTATGCCCCATGGTAACTGAGCCTTGAGAAAAGGAATACGGTGTAAGACACCTCTTTGTATACCTGTACATTAAAGGGACAACTCAAAAGGAATTGGTCCATATAGTCCTCTTTACTGAAACATTCCCTCCACCAGGACATCCACGGCTAGAAGAGTTCCGGATTGGATTCATAATTCTGGTAGTAAAACCTGGACTCATTTGGAATCTTCTTACTTATCCCCTAACAATCTGACTACTGAATTCTTGTTGCCCTTGATCAGTCATTCTGGCGCCTTCAACTCTCACCCTCTTATAGCTCTGGTATTGAAGGTTGGTCAGGAATACTCTAAAGAGGAATCCCTTTTAGCTCTGCCCTCCCCACTATTGAGGATTTTTTCTGGCTCTTCCACATTTCAATCCTGGGATGTCTCTCATTTTCCTCTTTGGTCTGCTACCCATGATCTGTGCCTTAGAGATGTGGTTAAAGATGGACACCTCTTACCCTTTGAGGATCTTAAGGTTCAGCTTAATCTGCCTCCCAAGGAGGTGTGGAGGTATCTCCGAGTAAAGCATTTCCTTCAGACTCCTGATTTCAAGGCGTCCTTATCTAGGTCGCTCACCAAATTTGAGACACTCCTTCAAAGGAATTGCCTGATTAAAAAGTGTTTCTTAAGTACAATTTATGGCATACTTACAGATATTCCTTCAGTTCAAAAGTCCGCCTACGCTTTGAAATGGGAGCAGGAACTCGGTGTGACCCTGGATTTAGCTGATTGGCAACGTATTTGGTCCATTATTGGTGGTTTGTCCCTCTCCTCTCAGACACTTGAAACAAATTATAAATTTATCATGCGTTGGTATTTGACTCCCTCCAGACTTCATGCAATCTCCTCCATTATGTTGGAGATGTCGGGGGGCCCCGGGCACATAGTTACTTATATGATGGGAAAGTCCTTTAATTATTCCTTTCTGGGAGGCTTGCTTATTGAAGATCAATCAGACTTTGTCAATAGACTTGCCTAGACTCTCCCTTCCAGTCCTATTTTTCAGTGGCCTCCCACACCTTCACAGGGATAAGAAGAAAGTATTATTTATCTGCTTAATGCTGCTAAAGCGTTGATACCCATTAACTGGAAAGAGTCCTTAGCGCCAACTCTGTCAACGTGGAAAGCTTGTGTTGAAGATCAGATTCTTCTTATGAGACTTACCTTAAAGGGATAGTAATACCTAAAATGTAAAAAAAATATGTTGTAGGGTTTATCCCCCTGAGTAAAACAAGAGTACTCCCACTGCTGAAAGATGTTTCATTCAAAAGTTATTAATTTTCAAAGTTGAATTTTTTAGGTGCAATATCACAGTGGCCTGAAATTGTACAGTGGCGCTGTTGCTACACCATCCTATGGACAGCTCTGGTCTCAGGACCATAAATCTCCATAGGATGGTGTAGCAACAGCGCCACTGTAAAATTTCAGGCCACTGTGGTATTGCACCTAAAAAATTCAACTTTGAAAATTAATAACTTTTGAATGAAACATCTTTCAGCAGTGAGAGTACTCTTGTTTTACTCAGGGGGATAAACCCTACAACATATTTTTTTTTACATTTTAGGTATTACTATCCCTTTAATTACTTCAAAATTTGATCCGGACTCAGTCTGGGAAGTGTTAACGGATTGGTTTGATTCGCAAACTCTCTCAAGTCCACACTAGACCTCCCACCTCTCCGATCTATATTATATTATCTGGAGTCTCTTAAATCGAAGCTACATGACTTTCCACCTTGATCGAGTTCTCTAAGTACCGGTTCGAATTCGAATGCCGTGATCTCTCCTCCCCCTTATCTTGTTCCCCCCTCCTTACTATCCTTCTCTTCTGTACTCCCCCCTTTCCCTCACGATTTTCCTTTCCCTTTCGCTCCCTCTTTCTTTCTCTCTTTCTTCCTTTCCTTCACTCTTCAGGTGTGTCTTATGGGTCATGTTAGTCACCATTTATCTGCCACGCCATTTAGGTTTAGATGGCTCTGATCGCTACATTGTGGCAGTGTTGGTCTCCACGTTTGAGCACCCCGGCTGGGGGTTCTCCACCTATCTGTTGCTATATGTAATGAATGTTTTTCATACCCTGCTGTAATTTTTCTGATCTTTGTTAACTGTACCTTTTATTTTGGCCAAGCACTGTAATCATTTGGTCTGTTTCGTGGTTATCACTTTTTTCTACCATTGACCCAATAAAGAAAGAATTAAAAAAAAAAAAAGTTGGCCGACAATGTAATAAGGAGGCAGAGGATGCAAGTAGAGTGTTGGATTGTGTAGCTAGAGGCATTAGTAGAAGAAAGAGGGAGGCAGTCATGCCATTCTACAGATCTCTGGTTAGATCTCACTTAGATTATTGTGTACAGTAGTGGAGACCCTATCTCCAGAAGGATATAGATGTTCTGGATACTAAAATGGTCAATGGATTAGAGGATAAAAAATATCAGGATACACTAAAGGATCTGAACATGTATAGATTGTATGAAAGCGAAGAGAGAGGTGATATGATAGAAACATTCAAGTGCATAAAGGGGTTCAACAAAGTACAGGAGGGAAGTAAATTTCAAGGAAGTAGATTGTTAGGACAAAAGAGGGACAGAGGCTTAGATGTAAAGTAAGAAATGTTTATGTCACTGAGAGTGTGGTAGAAAAGTCTGATAGCCTACCAGCAGAAGGAGAGAGGTTAATACAGTGACGGAATTTAAGCAAGGGATAGGCATAAGGCTATCCTGAACATAAGAGAGACCAAATAAGGGTTAATATGTTTATACTAAGAAAAATGAGCAGACTAGGGGCTTGATTTAATTGGCACCAGTAAAAAAATAAAAATACAGTTGGTAGTTTCAAGTCACAGTCAGGTATTCTATTACCTACACTTTGACATACTACCGAATGGTAAAAATGCACAACGGGTGCTAAATTTGCCCCCATTGGAATCAGTGACAACGGAGATAAATTTACAATTCATCATGCATTAAGAGACTCATTTTTAACACCAAAAAAATTGTGCCTAACAAAGTTGAGCCCTCAATGCATGTTCCTAACCAGAGACATGTAAGTGAAATGTATAAAAAAAACCACGCATGCGCAAGTAGGAATCCCTACACTACTGACCCTTTGATGTATTGATATCTCTACACTGTAAGCTCTCACGAGCAGGGCCCTCTGATCCTTCTGTTCTCCACATCTGATTGTACTATTTAATACCTCTGTATGTCTATTCCCAGTTGTACAGCTCTGCAGAATTAGTTGGTGCTATATAAATAAAGAATAATAATAATAATAATAATATGGGGCCATAACATTTTGTCAGAATGGCTTTTGCAGTTTTCTTTGTTTGTGGCCTGGAGAAAATGTTCCTGCTTTTTCAGTTCAGTGCTAGTGAAGCAGAAAAAAAGGCCTAATCTGCTGTAAAAGGTAGTGACCCTAACCTACCTCTCATTAAGTGTCCGGAATCACCTTCCCTACCATGGAAGTAATTACAGTGTATGCAAAGGATGCAGCCCCATCTGCCCCATGGCCCATTAGGTTCTAGTTATATATCTGTGAAAATATATTTGTGCTGGGACCAGTGGTATATCTAGAAATTTTAGAGCCCTGGTGACATTTTGGGACTCCAAACACACAAATACTTTCATAGAAATATATGTAGAACCTACTGGACCTTGGAGCAATGGGAACCCTTGGATGCTGGACCCCTACACAAATGCACTCACTGCACCCCTGTAGTTATGCTCCTGTTGGAGGCAAATATTTTTTTTTGCACCAGGGCCCTCCAATGACTAGTTATGAAAAACAAAAATAAAAGAAGGTGCTTCTGGTGTAATAACATCTTAATAGGGATTATTTTCACACCATCCCATCACCAACTAAGGAGACCTACTCACAAAGTGTTATGATCAACTAAACCCCTATGTGTCAGCTGATTATCTTGATTTAGGGATGTTGTCACTGTCCCCACAACAGTATGGATCTCTTTTCACACCTGGACATCTCCTCAATACAGCTCACCAGAAGTATGAAATATGTCGAAGAAACAGAAGAGGGCGCCCTGAGATGATGGTACAAGTAAAGGAAATACAAGTGTAATGGTTGTGGTAGAGTATATACCCAACTACAACAGACCAGGCATACAGAGATATTATCTTGTCTCTGTTCAGGTGACCCTGACTTGAAGTTATAACGTCCACAAAGTGCTGCTTGTTTATCTTAAAAATATTTTATTGTGCAAATCGCAATATAGAAAAATATAAAATATCTATTAAAATATCTATTAAAAATGATATAATAGATATTTTATATCCCTGTCATTGTAAGTGGCAATGAGATGGTGGCCCAGACTTTAATCAATCGCTTACTACACAGAGGACTTGTAGTATTATCACCTTCTTGTCTCTTTGGGGATACTCAGTATCAAATAGTGAAGAGGACTGTGTTTCTATAAAGTATCTTACCTGGAGGAACCAGGATCTGTGCAGATATGAGAAGCCTTCCTAGCCTCTTTGTTAAGTGAGTAGAAGACTAAGGGGTGCCTGTGGTGGTGGTCATCAAGTTATTGAAGACTTTTACCTTCAGATTGTGTGCAATTATCTATTTTTGTCTTTTTTGCTCAACCTGACTTTCTAAGACAAACTCCAGTAATTCAGGGGAGCTCCATATGTGCCATGGGCACAAATAAGAATTCCCAAAATCCCCATTGATTTAAATGGGACGTATGCTACAGAGGTCTCCATTGAATTGAGAAGCAATATGTTGGGGACATGTCTAACATTTAAGGGGTTAAAATACCAGTTTCAATTAATAGACTTTTATTTTGGTACCTATAGTGGAGATGGTTTGCTCCAGTTCTTCTCACAACATCAGTTTCTGGGGGTCTTTCAACTCCCTCTATCAGGGCACTGGCAGGCAATATTAATTCCAATTAAGACAATTATTCTGATTGTTAGAGCAGGAATATGCAATGTCTTGTAATAAGAAGACATGTGAAACTGTCAGCTGTCTACATTCTCTCTCAGTGAGCGCATCCACCTTGACAGACTCTGAATGATTGTCAGTTGGATTATTTATGCCAGCAAGCTAGTACTGGCTGGCAAAGAGTGGCAAGTGGGAGGGAGCTCAGTGTGGACTGTTACTATCTGTCTGACATGCCAGACAGTATTTATTAATCTGCTAACACTCACAAATAAATAAAGATAAATAGTTAATAAACTGTTTTTTTTTTAAATAAAACTAATGGCTAACATATATATGATTTTGTAAGCTTTTTCAGACTCATGTATTGTTACAAAATGAAAGTTCCACTTTAACCCTTTGTGTGCCAGAGGGGTACGCAATGTATTGCTCTGCAATGCATTGCATACCCCTCTGGCACTCAAAGGGTTAAATGATCCAATGAACCCTAATGTTGCTGTTTTGATGAAGGTAATTAATTGCACTTGAATTTTTGACTCCGAACCTTTTCAAAATCATGTTTTTTCCACCAGCTCGTCATTGAAATAAACTCTGCGGCAAACCTGTGGGTGAGTTTCCTTGTCAGACCTCATATAGACATTTTGTTCTTCAGATATACAGAGGTAGCAGCTGTTTTTATATTATAATATTCAGCCTTAATGGATGGAAATATTTCTTTTCAAATCTATTTGCATGACATAATCCGTGGAAACAAAATAAGAGCATGAATGGCCTTAGAGGACTTTCTGTCTCTTGTGACAGCACATAAAGTGTTAATTAATCAACCAACTGATACAGATTTAATTAAAGAAGATACTGACCTACTGAACTGAATGCTGTAAAAATCCCATTCTTCCTGGGATGATTTAAAATCCCAGTCAAACCAACAAAACAAGCATATGCAAGGAGGGTTAATTCAGCACCCAGCAGACAATTTTCAAGCCTTGTCTCAGGCTAAAATCTCTGTAAAAATAAAAAAAAACAAATGAAAATTGAAGGGGTTAAAAAAGACTCCATTTAAATCAATGGTTATTTTCTCTGCCCCGTAACAGAATTTGTTTAGACTAGTATTGCTCCTTCTTGCCTTTTTACCAAAGTTGAACAATTTTAAATCCCTTCAGACCAAATTAGTCCAGTCCAAAAATTACTGGTTTCCCTACCTGTGGACTGATCTAGTGTTCAATTCAACTGTTGTGATCACCCGGGGGAGATGCACTATAGGGCGGAAAGGGGGTGATATGGTGACAAAGTGGTGATGATGTCATATCAACAGCATGCAGTAAGGTATCTTCGCCATCATATTTTTTTGTGAAAGTATTTTAATGAAAGTATTTTATCAGGAAGAATACATTGAGATTATCTCTCGTTTTCAAGTATGTCCTGGACTCATCTTATCTACCTCAGAGGGGTGAAAGGCTTAGCTGACCTTGACGGGACTAGAACCTGTGACCTTGCAGTGTGAACAGATTCTACAGCTGGTGCATTAACCAACTGAGCCATCTCATTGTGAATTTGCCACGATCTGCTGACATCACCATGAATCCACCATGCCTTCAACATGTTTACTATTTTGTTTGACAATGGCTCATTTGCATATATATGGAAATACAGGTTACATACATGTGTGCTTACATACTAATGTGGCATTTTGCGCCATGCACTAAGCTCCGATATCAGCCTCTGCTATCAGAGTTCCCAGTCCCAACATCATTAACCTGAGGCAGGTGATGTTGTGATCTTCCTATAGCTTCCTATGCAGCCACAGCAATCCCTTAACTCCTGAGTGTCAGTGTTTCCCACTACACATATACACTGCTTGAACAATATTGATTATCTGTGCCTGTGCACTCTGAGAGACAGGAGATATTCCTGTTTTAGCAGAGAAGAGAAACGTTATCACATTGAAGTGCACCGTTAACATTAAGGAGCTGTCTATACATTGTTTGAACAAGCTGATCATCTCTGCTGCACAGGTATGCCCTCTGGGAGATGAAAGAAATGCTCCACTGAGGAAAGGAGAGAGATGGTATCGCTTTGAAGTACACTGCTATCACTCTGCATACAATATTAGGCCTAAAGCTAGATTCATCCATACTTTAGAACATCGAATATGTGTTCAGAAATACTGAGGACTAATTAACATCTTCCTTGTTATATCACTTCCATTGATATCATATTTATTTTGCTCTGGATCATATATCACCATTTTTCTGGATACATAAATGGTTTACATATGCATTTATAGCAACTTGACTGGCTAATCTATTGCATTTTGAACTAAGCTGGGGACTTTTATTTGAAATAAATAAATAAATAAATATATATATATATATATATATATATATATATATAATATATATATATTACTTTAGTTATTTATTGTTTTATATTGTACCCAATATATACTTTGTTTTTTCCAGTATATATTAAATTCAGAGGAGTGATTTTCTCTTTCTAGGGAGCACCTTAACCTTTTGAGCTCCATAGGGGTGAACAACCCATTGCTTACCCCCTTGGGACACTGTTCTTTGCGCTGAAGTCTCTCTGCATCCTCTCTGCACCCTCCCCCCCAGCACACCAACACCTTTAATCCTGTAAAATATGTTAATTATTATCCCTTTGCATTCCTAACACTTAGTGTGTGTAGGGATGTGTCTCTCTATTGCCAAGGTGATGTGCTTGCGTACACAGCAGCGCACACATCAACAGACACACATCTCCATAACATCAAACCTCAGTGCATCACCACCCTGGTCTCCTTTGTAAAGCTGCCTCTTCCTTATAATGGTGCTTTTTTCAAAGCTTCTTGTTTGCCATTGTCCAGTTGATGCTGTTTGTTCCTGCTCTGGAGTTACTGACCAGCCTTTATTCTTGACCATGCTATTGTTTTGTGCTTTTTCCTGTATTGATCTGCTGTTACTGAACCAGTCCTCTTCCTGACAGACTATTGTTTTCTGCTTGTTGTTTGTGTAGTTTTGCTCTGAGGATACTGAATGGACCTGTTCACCTGTTCCAGTCCTTTGCTGTTTGACTTGTTTTGCTTGCACTGCTTACTTGCTACTTCCAGCTTATTTATTTACTCTGATGTTCTGTACTCATGGACTTTTTCAAGACTTTTATATCTGCACTGCTTCTCAGTTGCTGCTGTCACTTGGGTACTGCTGGTTTCCTCTACACTGCAATCAGAGTCCCATGCCTCTACTGCAACCAGTCTCTAGTGATTCCACCTGTGTTCAGTCCCTGTAACCGCAGTCAGTCTCCAGCATCTTGTCAAAGTTTGTTTGTCGTTGCCTGGCTATTGACTCTAGAACTCCAGTCATAACCATTTCTACAGACCCAGCCCAGTCATCCTGAGCAGAGTCTGGCTCAACTGGTCTGTGATTCCCAACCTTGTGATTGACACATTTATCCAGAATAGACTGCAGCAAGACTGAGCAATGGTCGGTCAATGTTTCCAAGCACTGCACTCTAGCACCATACCCTAGTGTCTTTTGTTTCACAGTGGCAGTTCTAAGCAGAGTCTGAGGTTGTCAGAGCCAGACATAGTGGATATATATATATATATATATATATATATATATATATACACTGGATATATATATATATATATATATATATATATATATATATTTATTTATACCAGGGCTCAAAATTTCAAGTCCTGAGCTACTAGCCAGGCCTGAAAAGGTACTCGCCACCAGTTTCCACTCCTAGCCCCACCCATATCCCTGCCTTTAACCCCACGCATATTCCCGCATTTAACCTCACCCATCTCAAGTTCTGTTTGATGAAATTACACTTGGGTTCTATGTTTTATTCAGAATATTCACCCTGCCCACCTCCACACTGCCCACATTGTCCACTTCCACACTGCACCCACACACTGTCTACCCCCCACATTGCCCATGTCCAGTTACACTCTGCATACCTCCACACTGCCCACCTCAACACACTGTCCTTCTCCACACACTGTCCTCCCCCACATTGTCCACCTCTACACTGTTCACCCTGTCCTCCTCCACACCCTGTCCACCTCCAAATTGCTCACATTGCCCACACTATCCACCTCCACATTTCCCACACTCTCCACCTCCTCCACAAACTGTCCACCCTGCCCTCCTCCACAAACTGTCCTCTTTCCCACACTTTCCCCCAATACAGATGGTTAACATGATACTCTCCAGCCCTTATTGGAGAAAAGATCAGAAAATCAAAAACCTGCCCAGCCGTGCCTTAGTACCACCCTGTCACATTGTGTGAGAGACATCAGGATGTGACAGTCTATTACACAGAGACTGATCTATTAAAGAAGGGAGGTGAAGTCCTGGAGCACACCAAGTACACCAGAAGGGACAAATAAAATTTCCTTGAGATTTCTCCAAATGTCCATTGATTTAAATGGGGATTTTTAACCCTGAACACTAGAGGTCACCAACAATGCTTCGCGATGCAGTAGAGACCTATCTGGCATTCAGGCGGTTAATAGACCTAATTAAATCATTAGGACGTTTTGCATCCCTCCCAAATGTCCCTCTTTAAGATCCAAATTCCTCTGTCCCTTTTTCCCATTCTGGTGTCCCTCTTTTCAGCATTTCATTGTATATAAGTATATCATATTACTCCACAATAATAAAACTTACCATAGTGTTTTTGCAAACATAAGTACATGTGTTTGTAAATTAGTCTGTGTAAATAAAATACTTTGGTCTTGCACTAAATAATTTATTCAGTTGAAAAAAAGACATGTCAAGAGGTCATGAAATGACCTAAGAATTCTCGGTAATGCCCCATGCACCAACCACACACCCAGCAGCACCACCTAAAACAAGTGTCCCTCTTTGGCTATCTGAAATGTTGCGAGGTATGGTTTTGCCTCCTATGGTGCAGTTGGTTTGTCCCACAATTGCATTCTCTTCAGGAAGAAACGGCCTAGCAAACTGTTTATATTTCACTGCCATCTGTCAACATTTCTGAAATATTTCAAGGGAGACCTCCTCTGGATAGTCACGACAGAGCACTACAACTGGTCCATAGTACTATATAGCAAAACACCACGAAAACATCATACAATACTTAAAACTGCACTTCTACAGAACACACATCCACACCTAAATATTACATGAAATCACATAAAAAAACATCAACTTACGGGAAAGCTCATTACCTACTATTATTTTAATGACAAGCACATATAGCATGTTGTTATAATTATGTTTTAAAATTAGGGACAAAAATAGATACAGTAAGAAGCAGGGACACAACACCAGGGACTATCCCTGGAAATCTGGGACAGCTGGCAAGGATGCCTTTGGTCCATGCCCAGTAACAGCATTCTGTCTGCCCATGGTGTGTGTGTGTCAAGCCACGCTGCCTGCCCACGGTGTGTGTGTGAGCAGTCACGTTACCCCACCATGGTGTGCGTTCATTCACACTGCCCCACCATGGTGTGTGCGTCCAGTTATGCTGCCCTACCATGGTGTGTGCATCCAGTAACGCTGCCCACCACAGTGAGTGTATCCAGTCATGCTGCCCACGCATGATGTGTGTCCAGTCATGCTGCCTGCCCACAGAGTGTGTCCAGTTACTCTGCCTGCCCATGGCATTGTCTGCCGCTCACTCTGTCCTCCAGTGGCACTGTCTGCCAGTCACTCTGTCCACCCATGGCACTGTCTGCCAGTCACTCTGTCCACCCATGGCACTGTATGCCAGTCACTCTGTCTGCCCATGGTGTCTGTTAGTCACTCTGGCCTTGTACAGACACTTTGTCCAGAGAATCAATCAGTGCCCCATTCCCATCACTCCAGGCATTCCCTCTCCTCACTTACTAGTCCACCTCCCCACTACCCACACAAACAGCCACTCACTTCAAGTTCAATTTGAAAGGTAGTTCTGGAGAGGTGCCCTGCTGCTGCCTGCATTCGTGCTCCGCTTCCTCTGAGTGCCGCAATGCTGTCCTACGCTCTACAGCCAATGAGAGAGGAGTATCCTGGCAAAACTCTCCTCTCTCATTGACTGCCATTTCAACTTGTTGTGGAGGCACTGGATGGCAGATACAGCTTAGGTAATGCCTTCGGTCATGCTTTAGGTAGTGCCTTCCTATTGATGCGGCTGCATTAGTTAGATCAGGTGACAGATCCAGGGACACATTCTAGCCGGGGACAGTGCCCTCAACCCAGGGACTGTCCCCAGAAACCGGGGACGTCTGGTCATCCAAAACGGCTTCAATTATGAGCCTTGTATATATCATGTATGCCTATAGACAGACACAGACTTCCAGTTAGGCAAAGCGCAGTTTTCGAGGGGCTCAACTGTATTGGCCTCACCAACAATGCCAAGCAATCTCATTGCTCTTGAACCACACACCTACCCATGGTTCATAGAGGCTGATTTATTTACCAGTTCACGTACCTATTTACTGGCTAGAATTTAACCCCTTTGTTGTTACAGAAGTGTTCAAGGCACTGCGAAGCACCCAAAGGGATAAGAGCTTTCTGGTGATTGAATGTTTGAGCCTATGGTATTTTCTGCATCAGGCAACAGTGGATGGGACTGGGGGTGGGGTTCCTGTGAGTAGGGGTGTTGCTATGGGCACCTTATTATGATTATAATATATTTTTCTGTCTCATTGCTGTTCCAGTCCCATGTTCTGCCAGTTTTGAAAAAATTAATATGAATAAATGTCAATGAAAATGCTTTATTTTTTTAAAGACCCTTGGATGTTAGAGACATCTTTAATGTTTTGATAATTGTCAGCCTAAGATTTGTTTAGTTAATTTTAAAGATAATTAACAAATGTCTATATGTTGAGATGGACATCTTTTTGTAATATTAATTACATACATCCCAACATTTTAAATGTCCAAAGAGGGACACTTGTTTTAGGTGGTGTTGATAGGGGAGTGGCTTTTGGGGGCGGGACATTACCAATAATTTTTTATTTCATGATCTATTGACCTCTTTGTGTAACTGAAAGGGACACTAATGTCCCATAAACAATTCTTCTTCTTTTATAGAGTTTAAAAAAATAAATTATGTGGCACAAATCCTATCTCTCAAACCTTTACAGTTTGAGAAATATTCACATTTAAAGTTCCTCCCTCCCCTTCTCCTTACGTCAGCGCTGTGCACACAGCAGGAGATCCAGGTCCTGGGACCAGTTGGCGGCTCTGCAGCAGAACCGAAATAGCGTTATTTAAAAAGAATGACTTCATTGGAAAAGTCTACAAAGTGTGCTTACAAACACCGTTCCAATTAAGTAGTTCTTTTTAAATAATGCGATTTTGGCTCTGCTGAAGAGCCTTCTTGAGTCGGCTGACTCGAACCTCCTGCTGTCAGCTTTATAGCTAACATCAGGAAAAGGGAAACTTTAGATGTGGATATCTAAAACCATAAAAGTTTGAGAGATAGGATTTGTGCCACATAATCAATTTTTTTAAACTCTACAAAACAAGAAGAATTTTTTATGGGACTTAAGTGTCCCTTGATTAAATGATTTAGAGCAAGACCAAAGTATTTTATATACACAGACTAAGTTATAAACACATATACTGAAGTTTAAACGAACAGTAATGGGAGTTTTACTGCTGTGGAGCAATATGATACAGTTACAAATGCACCACAGAGTCTGATCTCCTAAAAGAGGGACACCAGGGTAGGAAGGTGGGACCTAGGGATTTGGGTCTCAGAGACAGACAGTCCCTACTAAAGAGGGACACTGGAGAGGAATGGACTTATTTTTGAGAAATCAGAAATGAATATTTATTTGTTGGTGGCACAGTATTGCACTATATGCTAATTATTTCCATGCTGGGTCAATATGACTGTTCACTGTGCTTTGAATGTATTTAGGCAGGACCCACACACTGGGTTTCTTTGTAATAGAACAGCCAGATTTATGTTTGGCCTTCAACAGAACTAATTAGCATATTGTGCAAGGATTCAGCACAAATTTTCACTGGTATAAACTAGGGGCGGGTGACTAAACCCACTAGTAGCTGATTAGCTGGGAGGTGCATAAAGCACACATCCCAACCAATTGGAGGCTGGCATCAATTTTGAGGAGAGTATTATGTTTTGTCTCCTGTATGACAAGATGGCTGTCCTCTGTGTATGAGAGCAGATGAAACCAACTTACAGTTAGTAGACTCCAACAGTAGCTGAACTCAAACAACACCACACAGGGGGTAATGGATCCTTTATGAAGTATTTTATTATCAGGTACAGGCACAAACAGATCTGGATTGTTCTGAAATAGTCCTGTTAGCATGGGCTTCCAGAGTGTGGGGGGGGGGGCAAGGAGGGGCCTTGCCTCCCATACAATTCCCCCCTCCATATAAACAAAGAGGCTGGATGGGCTGGCCTGGGGGTCATATTATGGCTTTGCCCCTCCCCCCAGGAAACATTTCTACGGACACCTCTGTTTGTTAGGTCAAAAAATATATTCTTTGCACAGCTAGTTGAAGCTCAGAAAACTGCCTAAAAATGAGCCCTCTAAAATGGAGTGTGACCAGAACAGTAGGAGGGACCAGGAAGCATAAGCAATAGCAACTAGCCCTATAAGGCACTAAGGGAAATACATGTAACTAACTGACAACAGCAAGAAAATAATGAGAAAGGGATGAACATGACAGAGAGACTGGTAAATAAAAAGCCAGTCTCTGTTCAAAATGTCCTCATTCAGACTTGCGCAAAGGCCTGAAAGGTATGAAAGGGTTTGAGCTGTGTCACTATGCATTCCTGCCACTGCCAATGGAACCAGCGGAGGGGTCGGCAGTAGTGACATCATTTTAACCCTTGAAAGGCCTTTTATTAATTAACACAAAGAATGCAGTAACCTTTATTTTAAAATAGAATGACAGCATAATATTTTTTATAGATATGCCAAGCTGCATTGAACCCTTAGAGTGCCAGAGGGGTACCCCTCCGGCACTCAAAGGGTTAAATCAGGCATATCTTGTGGCATTTTTTTTATACACTTTTCAATGAATTATTATTATTTTAAAGAAGCAAAAGAAGAAAGCAGAGAAGGCAGATTACAGAAGATTCAAGAAGTGGATGACAGGTAAGAGTTACAGTTCTGAGTGTTAGGATAGTGTTAGGGGTAGTATTGTTTAAGTGTCATGTTAGGGATAGTGTAGGGTTAGTGTATGGGCGATGAGGGGAGGGTGACTATGTTTTGAGCTCACTCTCATTGTTTGACACAGTGTCAAACAACAAGAGATGGCTATCTTCCTTTGATGTTCCCACAATTCACTATATTTAGCATGTGTTAACGGGACAAAAATCTGCAACGAGTGTCTGCCCAAAACTTGGGTTTTGTCCACCAAAGCTTGTTGCTCCATGTACCGGGCCAGCTATAAGATCGCTGCGGTTTTTCTTTCTCCCCTTACCAGCTATTTTACTGGTGGGAATCGTATCAAGCACTAAGTTGGAGATGTCGTTAGCACCTGAGGGGTTAAAAAGCCATCTCATAATAGTACCTAAAGGCTCTTTTCTAACCCTGTGAATACCAGAGGGGGTGCATAATGCAATCTTTTGCAAAGAACTGTGTACCATTCTGGTCCTTAAGGGGTTTAAAATAAGCCCTTCCTACAACAGCACTCAATGAAGCAAGGCCAAGTGACCCACTGCTCATGAATTTCTGTGTACTTGATTGGTCCATTCTGACCAAGAAGTACAATCTGAGATTAGTGAGTATATCTGAAAAGCTCCCAGTAACTAGCTTATTATCTGTCATTTTGAAAGGCATCTCTGAACATTTGTCATTTCATGAAACTGGTGAAGTTTTCTCTCCAGAACAAGAACACAAAGTGGGTTCAGTTATATATCGCGAGGTCACACAATGTCCAAATGTACAATAATCACTACAATAAATCTCTTCAAGCTATACAGAAAATAACCCTATGATAGCTTCAAAGAGACATTTACTCATCTGAGCTGCCTCACAGAAATAAAAGAAGTACAGCACTGTTAAGATTTTGATATTTTATATTAATAATAATAAATCATTGTCTGCAGAGCTGGATTAAGACTCCATAGAAAGACACAGGAATAGAGCGCTGCACGGACTTGCTGGAGCTTACAGAACAATCAGGAATCTTCCACTTATATTAAAATATCCACTTTATTCCTAACCATATTAAAAGCATCATATTTAACAGCAAAGATACGAGTGTCCAAAACTGTGATAGTAATCTGCTTTACGCGTTTCGTGAGTCAACACCCACTTAGTCATTGGCCTGGATTGCGACCATCACTACACGATTTTTATAGAGTACTGATGACCAAAGAAAGCGTCAAATTCCAAACTACAAGCAAAAGCCAGCTGTGAGCAACGTCAATTAGCTCTGTAACTCAGTCGCTCAATTCATGATGTGCCATAAAAACTTTGGTCCACAAGCTGACTGTCATTCTGGTCATGATGTGCTCACAGTAAGCATATAAATATTACGATACATTCATACTGGACATATGAAGAAAATAAATAAATGGTAAAACAAAAAAGCAAGCATTAATCGTGAAAATGTGAAGTAAACCATATAAATAACCAATGTAAATCTCTTCTGTAACAAGAGAGTACATCAGATATATTATTATATATATCCTAAAACCAGATATAACTAAATATGTAAAATCTACAAAATTTAACCATTTAAATAATGAAACCCTCATATACATTGTGCAATGTGCAAATATTAATGACAAAGAGACACTGCTGCGTGTGCTGCAGGCATGCGCAGTAGAGACTGCCCGCGCCGTGGCTGATACAGAGCTGGGTGCTCCGAAGGAGCGTCCAGCTCTGTATCAGCCGTGGCGCGGGCAGTCTCTACTGCGCGTGACTGCCCCACGACCAGGTGGCAGTGGCCCTGTGGCCCGTGTAACGGGCTGTTCAACTAGTATATATATATATATATATATATATATATATATCTATGTATATCGGTTTAAAGAATACTCAGCCCAGGTATCACGGTGCCCGTGATTGCTCGCCCTTGCTGTCAGTCAGGTGTGTGCATTCTCCATTGGCCTCCTGTCTACTGCCCGCCTAGTGCTGCCTATTTAAACTGGGCTGAGGCACCCTTTAGTTGCCCTTTCGTGGTGTCTCTGCGTCAGCAGTCACCTGTCTTTCCTGTATCCTTGGGCCTGTTGATCTGCTACCAGTGTCAGAGGTTCTCCACTGTCAGTGCTACTGCTGCTTGGTTCCTGCCTTCGTTCCAGATCCGGATGGCTGTTGCTTCTGCTGCTGCTTCTGATCCGGTGCTGCTGTTTGTTCCTGCTTCCATTCCTGATCCGGTGCTGGCATTGTTCCTGCTTCCGTTCCTGACCTGGTTGGCAGTCCTGCTGTTCCTGTGGTTGTCCGGACGGGCATCTGTTCCTGCTGCTGTATCCTGATTGTCATCCGTGTCGCCTGGGCGACATTCTGATCATGGTTCACTCCATATACCGGTTGCTGATCCCGCTGTATAGAACTGGTTGGGCATTTCGTTGCTCTAGTACGGGGTACTGGTTTACTCCACTTACCAGTTGCTGATTCCGCTGTATAGAACCGGTTGGGTGTTACATTGCTCCAGTACGTGGTACTGGTTTACTCCACATATACCGGTTGCTGACTCCGTTGTATAGAACCGGTTGCGCGTTATGTTGCTCCAGTACGTGGTACTGGTTTACTCCACATATACCGGTTGCTGACTCCGCTGTATAGAACCAGTTGGGCGTTACGTTGCTCTAGTACGTGGTACTGGTTTACTCCTCTCACCGGTTGCTGATCCCGCTGTATAGAACCGGTTGGGCCATTCATTTGTTCAGTACGTGGTACTGGTTTACTCCACTCATCCCGGTTGCTGATTCTGCTGTATAGAACCGGTTGGGCGTTACGTTGCTCCAGTACGCGGTACTGGTTTACTCCTCATTTCGGTTGCTGATTCCGCTGTATAGAACCGGTTGGGCGTCACGTTTCTCCAGTACGTGGTACTGGTTTACTCCATTCACCGGTTGCTGATCCCGCTGTATAGAACCTGTTGGGCGCTACGTTTGTCTTGTATTCAGTACTGATTGACTCTCCATTCACTAGTTGCTTATTCCGCTGCATAGAACCGGTTGGGCTTTATTGTTGTCTATGACTGTACTTGTTAACCCTTTGTGTACCGGTTGTGGCTGCCTCCTTTAGTGCACCTGTTTTGGGTTCCCTGACTGTGATACTGGTTTGCTCCACTCTCCATTTTGGCTGCTGTCCTACTAACTCAGCATTAGTGGAGCTGCCCTCCATCTTTGGCTGCCTTGCCCGGTATATTGGCAAAGCTGGTAGAGCCGCATACAGTGCTTTGTTAACCCTCCAGGCTGCCTTGCCCGGTATATTGGCATGGCCGGTAGAGCCACATACAGTGCTTTGAGTAACCCTCCAGGCTGCCTTGCCCGGTATATTGGTAAGGCCGGTAGAGCCACATACAGTGCTTTGTGTAAACCTCCAGGCTGCCTTGCCCGGTATATTGGCAAGGTCAGTAGAGCCACATTAAGTGCTTTGAGTAACCTCCAGGCTGCCTTGCCCGGTAGATTTGCAAGGCCGGTAGAGCCAGTTTTCTTTCCATTGTAACATCCTTTAGGCTGCCTTGCCCGGTATATTGGCAAGGCCTGTAGAGCCGGATTACATTTCTTAGTGCCATCTTTCTGGCTGCCTTGCCCGGTATATTGGTAAGGCCAGTAAAGCCTACTTTGCTGTATCTTGCTAACTACTGTTTGAACCTAGTTTGTATATGTGATATATGCGTATGTACTGGACCCGTGAGGGCTCCCATTAAACTTTTCAATAAAGTTTGATTTTTATCTTACTCTGTGTCTGAGAGTCAAAACAAACCGTGACAGTATGAAAGGGCCATGACCTCAGACAGTAAGAGTGAAGGTAATGCACAGAACATCCATTGGAGGATGGATGTACATGAGCAGCGTTTGGATCAGTTGGCATTGGCCATCCAAACTATCCTTGAGCGTACGGTACTTACTGATAAGTCTGTTTCAGGTCCGGTGGTCTCCCCAGTTTTGACACCGGAGAATGATACTATTAACGCTGTGGCTGCAGTCAAAGGGCTATCCGCTTCCGCACCATTGCCACTCAGATACGATGGCGAACCCAGTTTGTGCAGTGGGTTTATCAATCAACTTGAGATATATCTGGATATGACCTCTCATGCATTTCCCAATGATCGCAGTAAAGTGGGATTTATGATATCCTTATTGACCGGGTGTGCACTGGCATGGGCCAATCCCTTATGGGAAAATGCTAAACCTTGCACAAAAAATTTCAGGGAATTTGTGCAAACATTTCGGAGAGTATTCGAGATCCCTGGTAGGACCACCTCTGCTGCTAAACATCTAATGGAGATCCAACAGGGCAAACGGACTGTGTGCGAGTATGCCATAGAATTCCGTACATTAGCAGCAGAGGTAGGTTGGAACAATGAGGCGTTGTTGGCTGCCTTTGCTCAAGGTCTGGGCGATTATATCAAAGATGAAATTGCAGCTAGAGAGCTGCCTAATGATCTGGACGAATATATCGATTACGTCATTTTAATTGACACTCGGATCCGGGACAGGCTTATGGCTAAAGACTGTAGGGGACGGTCAAAAAGAACTGGTCCTAGAAGTTCATTTTGCACACCGACCCCACCCTCATTGCCTAAACCCAATGACCATGCACAGGAACCCGGTGAACCTATGCAATTAGGGTTTACCAGGCTAACCAAAGAAGAACGAGCACTTCGCAGGAGGCAGGGGTTATGTTTATACTGTGGCAAATCTGGGCACTTGCTACGAACCTGTCTCGTACGTCCGGCAAATGAACACACCTAGGGTACCTTGGGGAACAGGCCCTAGGTGATGTTCATCCGTCCTGTGGTGCCAGGACCTATTGAGGTAGAGGGCCAGGAGTAATACGAAGTTCCGAGTATTATTGATTCTCGCAGATTTAGAGGAAAGCTGCAGTATTTGGTACATTGGAAGGGTTATGGTTCTGAGGATAGATCCTGGGTGGACAGTAAGGAACTTCATGCTTCCAAATTACTGCGGATCTTTCACTCTAAGTACCCCCAGAAGCCAGGTCCCTCTTCTAGAAGGGGGGGTCTTTGAGAGAGGGGTACTATCAGGGTGCCCGTGACTGCTCGCCCTTGCTGTCAGTCAGGTGTGTGTATTCTCCATTGGCCGCCTGTCTATTGCCTGCCTAGAGCTGCCTATTTAAACTGGGCTGAGGCACCCTTTGGTTGCCCTTTCGTGGTGTCTCTGCGTCAGCAGTCACCTGTCTTTCCTGTATCCTTGGGCCTGTTGATCTGCTACCAGTGTCAGAGGGTCTCAACTGTCAGTGCAACTGCTGCTTGGTTCCTGCCTTCGTTCCAGATCCGGTTGGCTGTTGTTCCTGCTGCTGCTCCTGATCCGGTGCTGCCGTTTGTTCCTGCTTCCATTCCTGATCCGGTGCTGGCGTTGTTCCTGCTTCCATTCCTGACCTGGTTGGCAGTCCTGCTGTTTCTGTGGTTGTCCGGACGGGCATCTGTTCCTGCTGCTGTATCCTGATTGTCATCTGTGTCGCCTGGGTGACATTCTGATCACAGTTCACTACATATACCGGTTGCTGAGCCCGCTGTATAGAACCGGTTGGGTGTTTCGTTGCTCCAGTACGCGGTACTGGTTTACTCCACTTACCGGTTGCTGATTCCGCTGTATAGGACCGGTTGGGCGTTACATTGCTCCAGTACGTGGTACTGGTTTACTCCACATATACCTGTTGCTGACTCCGCTGTATAGAACCGGTTGGACGTTACGTTGCTCCAGTACGTGGTACTGGTTTACTCCACATATACCTGTTGCTGACTCCGCTGTATAGAACCGGTTGGGCGTTACGTTGCTCCAGTACGTGGTACTGGTTTACTCCACATATACCGGTTGCTGACTCCACTGTATAGAACCGGTTGGGCATTACGTTGCTCCAGTACGTGGTACCGGTTTACTCCTCTCACCGGTTGCTGATCCCGCTGTTTAGAACTGGTTGGGCCATTCATTTGTTCAGTACGTGGTACTAGTTTACTCCACTCATCCCGGTTGCTGATTCCGCTGTATAGAACTGGTTGGACGTTACGTTGCTCCAGTACACGGTACTGGTTTACTCCTCATTCCGGTTGCTGATTCCGCTGTATAGAACCAGTTGGGCGTTATGTTACGCCAGTACGTGGTACTGGTTTACTCCATTCACCGGTTGCTAATCCCGCTGTATAGAACCGGTTGGGCGCTACGTTTGTCTTGTATTCAGTACTGATTGACTCTCCATTCACCGGTTGCTTATTCCGCTGCATCATAGAACCGGTTGGGCTATATTGTTGTCTATGACAGTACTCGTTAACCCTTTGTCTACCGGTTGCAGCTGCCTCCTTCAGTGCACCGGTTTTGGGCTCCCTGACTGTGATATTGGTTTGCTCCACTCTCCATTTTGGCTGCTGTCCTACCAACTCAGCATTAGTGGAACTGCCCTCCATCTTTGGCTACCTTGCCCGGTATATTGGCAAGGCCGGTAGAGCAGCATACAGTGTTTTGTGTAACCCTCCAGGATGCCTTGCCCGGTATATTGGCAAGGCCGGTAGAGCCACATACAGTGCTTTGAGTAACCCTCCAGGCTGCCTTGCCCGGTATATTGGCAAGGCCGGTAGAGCCACATACAGTGCTTTTTGTAAACCTCCAGGCTGCCTTACCCGGTATATTGGCAAGGTCGGTAGAGCCACATTAAGTGCTTTGAGTAACCTCCAGGCTGCCTTGCCCGGTAGATTGGCAAGGCCGGTAGAGCCAGTTTGCTTTCCACTGTGACATCCTTTAGGCTGCCTTGCCCGGTATATTGGCAAGGCCGGTAGAGCCGGATTAGATTTCTTAGTGCCATCTTTCTGGCTGCCTTGCCCGGTATGTTGGCAAGGCCGGTAAAGCCTACTTTGCTGTATCTTGCTAATTACTGTTTGAACCTAGTTTGTATATGTGATATTCGTATGTACTGGACCCGTGAGGATTCCAATTAAACTTTTCAATAAAGTTTGATTTTTATTTTACTCTGTGTCTGAGAGTCAAAACAAACCGTGACACCAGGTTACTCCAAGCATCGAATGAGAAAGAATTCCGGAAAAAAAGGTTGAAGAAAAATACAATTCTTTTATTGCCTCCATCAAGCCTAAAGCTTTTGGTCCATACAGGACCTTCCTCAGGCCAAAAACAAGGAATAATAATACCAGTATTAGTATATTTCCAAGTAAGAGAATTACATATAAGGGATTTCAATGTCTGACAAACCATGAAACAAGCCAAAAATTATGTGAGAGGCCCTGAGTATGAACAAAAGCACAATGGCCTGTTCTCCAGCTACTCACCGCTCAAGAGCATCACATTTTAGCTCTCTAGTGCCATTACAGAGGAGAAATGTCCACATACATATTAGACTAATCCCACCCATAAGGGCAGTCCAGTACCAAAATGATGGGCAAGTCTCCTCTGCACGGAAAAACCAGCTAACCCCAGACGTACGTTTCGGCTTTATTTTGGGCCTCGTCAGTGAGGTGCAGCTGGCTTCCCTACATAGTAACATAGTAGATAAGGCTGAAAAAAGACATGCGTCCATCAAGTCCAGCCCATGCCAATAACACCCCTGTTGATCTAGAGGAAGGCAACAAAAAAGCCCTCTGGAGCAATTTCCAGTGTAGGTGTGTGTGTGTGTGTGTGTGTGTCAAATAGTTCCCCGGCTCAATATCCTATTTGCTTTGAAGCCATCTGTCATAACTGTCAATATTGTTCTGTGCTAGATAGGCATCCATTGCTTTTTTGAATGCAGTTACATTATCTGCAAGCACAACATCCCGAGGCAAAGAATTCCATAGCCTTACCGCCCTTACTGTAAAGAATCCCTGCCTGTGTTTTAGTCGAAAGCGCCTTTCCTCAAGTCTTAATGGATGACCTCTTGTTCTTAGCTCAGCTCTTTGCATAAATAATTCATTGGATAGTTCTTTGTATTGACCTTGAATGTATTTGTAAATGGTAATCATATCACCCCTTAGACGTCTCTTTTCTAATGTAAACAAACCCAGTTTGGCTAGTCTCTCTTTGTAACTCAGATCCTCCAATCCCATTATCAGTTTTGTTGCACGTCTCTGCACCTTTTCCAATTTGAAAAAGTTCCATTTACAACAACTCTCTGCCATCTATCATTTAACCAGTTCTCAATCCATGTACAGATAACACCACCCAAACCGAAGCCTTTTAATTTATGCAGTAACCTGTTGTGAGGCACTGTGTCAAAGGCTTTTGCAAAATCCAAGTATACTACATCAACTGCAATTCCCCTGTCCAAATTACTACTCACTCTTTCATAAAATGCAAGTAAATTAGTCTGACATGATCTGTTCTTCATGAAACCATGCTGATTCCTACTAATGATATTGTTTGTCTTCACATAGTTCTGAATACTGTCAGTTAATAACCCTTCTAGTATCTTACCCACTATGGAAGTCAAGCTCACAGGTCTATAATTTCCTGGTTTGGATCTTGCTCCCTTTTTAAACAATGGAACTACATCAGCTTTCCTCCAATCACAGGGCAATATGCCTGATGAAAGCGAATCAATAAATATTAAGTATAATGGTTTTGCTATTACTGAACTAAGTTCCTTAAGTACCCTTGGGTGTATACCGTCCGGTCCAGGCGCTTTATTCACTATAACCCTTTCCAGTCTCTTTTGGACCTTGTCCTCAGTAAGCCATGTAGATGTTGGAGGAAATTCCATGGTTTTGTCTGTTTGCCCACAGCTTGTCATTTCTGCTTCCTTTGTATATACTGAAGCAAAGAACGTATTTAGGGTGTCAGCCATAGCTTTATCCTCACTAATCAATTCACCTGTTTCAGTCCTAAGAGGACCAATATTAACCTTAACTTTTTTGTTGTTAATATACTTGTAGAATTGTTTAGTGTTTTTCTTGCTCTCATTTGCAATGTTTCGCTCATTTTAGCTAGCTTAATTGCTTGTTTGCAGATTTTATTACATTCTTTATATTTTTTAAATGATGCATCTGACCCATTTGACTTAAACACCTTAAAAGCCTGCTTTTTATTTCTCATTTCCTTGCTAACCACATTATTAATCCACATTGGTTTTGCTTTACTTCTCTTGTGCTTATTCCCCAATGGTATATATTGACGTGTATATTTGCCCAAGAGCATTTTAAATACATTCCATGACTCTTGTGCATTTTTATCATTGAAAATTACATCCCACTGGATATCCTTTAAAGCTTCTTTTAAAGGGATAGTAATACTTCATTTTAACTTTAGTTTATTTTGTAGGCATTAAAAAAACATCAAGAATGATATAAGTCTTATCTCTGAAACCTTTATGGTTTAAGAGATATTCACAAACAAAGTATCCCCCCCTGTTCAACCAGATCAGAAGGGAGCTGCCCAGGTAGACTTCAGAGAGGGACAATCTTCAATTAAGATAATGGAAAAAGCTGAAAAACTTGTAAAGGGGGGAAGGGCTTTCATTGTTTTCATACAAAGAAAATTGTCCCCTTCTGTTATCTGTACTGTCATACAACCAGACTCACATTTGAGAAGAGATGGCTTACACTAGGTAAAAGGGGCGGGGAGGGGAACTTTGCTTGTGTATATCTCATAAACCATAAAGGTTTGAGAGATAAGACTTATATCATTCTTCATGTTTTTTCAATGCCTACAAAATAAAATAAAGTTAAAACGAAGTGTTACTATCCCTTTAACTTTGTAAAATTAGCCTTTTTGAATTTGAATGTTTTGGTTAAACTCTTGCTATTGGGTTTCTCATAACAAACTTCAAGGATACAATATTGTGGTCACTGCTGCCCAAATGTTCCCTTACCTGCACATTGTTTACAATGTCAGAATCGTTTGAGAGCACTAGGTCAAGCAAGGCCTCTTTTCTAGTTGGCTCCTCTACTAGTTGGGACATAAAATTATCATTTATCATACTTAGAAAAATATTTCCCTTTGTTGTGCCTGAAGTCATATTGCTCCAGTCAATTTCAGGGTAGTTGGAATCTCCCATTATAATTACCTTTGCTGACCTAGCAGCCTTTTCCATTTGCAGTAAGAGTTGGGCTTCCTCCAACTCCCCAACATTAGGTGGCTTGTAGCAAACCCCCACCAATATCTTTTTATTATGTGTGCCCCCAGTGTGTATTTCAACCCACAAGGCGTCTACCTTTTCATTGGACCCTTCATTTATAGCTTCCCTTAAACTAGGTTTTAAGGCCTGCTTTACATATAGGCATACCCCCTCCTCCCCTTTTATTAACCCTATCCCTCCTAAAAAGTGAGGCACTGAGAGCAAGGGGTCCACGTCTGGATTACCCTTTACACTTAGGGAGAGACCCTAAGTGTTTTGCAGAAACAAGCCAAAAATGATGTGAGAGGCTCTGAGTACGAACAAAAGCAAAATGGCCTGTTCTCCGGCTAGTCACCGCTCAAGAGCATCACATTTTAGCTCTCTAGTGCTATTACAGAGAAGAAATTTCCACATACATATTAGACTAATCCCGCCCATAAGGGCAGTCCAGTACCAAAATGATGGGCAAGTCTCCTCTGCACGGAAAAACCAGCTAACCCCAGATGTACGTTTCGGCCTTATTTTGGGCCTCGTCAGTGAGGTACAGCTGGCTTCCCTAGGCACTGAGAGCAAGGGGTCCACGTTTGGATTACCCTTTACACTTAGGGAGAGACCCTAAGTGTTTTGCAGAAACAAGCTAAAAATGATGTGAGAGGCTCTGAGTAGTGATGAGCGAGCACCCCAATGCTCGGATGTTCGGGTGCTCTGACCGAGCACCCCCTGAGGCTCGAGTGCTCGGCCGAGCACCCGAGCCCCATTGAAGTCAATGGGAGGACTCGAGCATTACACCAGGCACCCCCTGCTCTGATGAGGGGAGGGTGCCTGGTCCATAGGAAAAGGGCAGAAAAAGATGGAAACACTACAGAAATGGTTCAGGGACAGCATAGGGAGGATGTCTGGATGCACCTTGGACTCCAACATCGCTGCTGGGAACGATCTTTCGCCCGTAGTACGCCATTTTTACAGACTGACCATAAAACACACAAAAAGGAAAATAAAAACGACTTTAGGCGAAAAATTGTTACCAAACAATATTTGCTGTATATTTACTTGTATATCATCTGCAAATTATCCCAAAAATTTCCTTGATTTTCAGAACTGAGGCCATGATTAAGAGGGAAACGTGCGCAGAGGCAAATTATCCCAAAAATTTCCTTGATTTTCAGAACTGAGGCCATGATTAAGAGGGAAACGTGCGCAGAGGCAAATTCTCCCAAAAATTTCCTTGATTTTCAGAACTGAGGCCATGATTAAGAGGGAAACGTGCGCAGAGGCAAATTCTCCCAAAAATTTCCTTGATTTTCAGAACTGAGGCCATGATTAAGATGGAAACGTGCGCTGAGCTGACCATCTAAAACATTATGGGTGAGGGTCTGCTGCAGAGCTGACCATCCTAAACATTATATGCGAAGGCCCGCTAGTGAGCTGACGCTATAAAACATTATATGAGAGGGCCCGCTAGAGAGCTGACCCAATAAAACATTATATGAGAAGGCCCGCTGGTGAGCTGACCTATATAAAAATTGGCAAACAGGGCCCGCTGGTGAGCTGGCCCTATATAAAAATTATATCACAGGGCCCGCTGGTGAGCTGGCCCTATATAAAAATTATATTCCAGGGCACGCTGGTGAGCTGGCCCTATATAAAAATTATAGCACAGGGCATATGGAAGAGGAGGAGGAGGATGAGAAGATTAAGAGTCAACCATATACCCGTTTTTTGGGTGGAAGGGGTGAATGGGAATACAGAGTATTCCCATCATTGTAAATAACATATATAAAGTGAGTTTATGTTCCCCCGGGGCTTTCCTCCAGTGGAGTGGAGAAGTCAGGGGAAATCCAGGCCTTGTTCATTTTTATAAGTGTCAACCTATCAGCATTGTCGGTGGAAAGGCGGATACGCTTATCTGTTATGATGCCACCAGCAGCACTAAATACCCGCTCAGACAGAACGCTGGCGGCAGGGCAGGCCAGCACCTCCAAGGCGTAGAGTGCCAGTTCATACCACGTGTCCAGCTTGGACACCCAGTAGTTGTAAGGCACAGAGGGATCATTGAGGACGCTGACACGGTCTGCTACGTACTCCTTCACCATCTTCCAAAACTTTTCCCTCCTTGTGACACTAGGCTGCGCATCAGGGTGAGGGTGCTGGCGGGGTGTCATGAAGGTGTCCCACGCCTTGGAGAGTGTTGCCCTGCCTTTCTCGGAACTGCTGTGTGCTCCCCTTTTCTCCCCTTCTCTGTTGGCCAAGGTAGCACGTACTCTGCCGCCAGCGTTGTCAGATGGAAAATTTTGGAGCAATTTTTCAACAAGAACCTTCTGGTATTGCACCATTTTGCTTGTCCTCTCCACCGGAGGAATGAGAGATGAGAAATTCTCTTTGTAGCGGGGGTCCAGAAGGGTGAACACCCAGTAATCCGTGTTGTCTAAAATGCGTACAACGCGTGGGTCACGGGAAAGGCAGCCTAACATAAAGTCAGCCATGTGTGCCAGAGTACCAACAGTCAAGATTTCGCTGTCCTCACCAGGAGGCTGACTCTCAATATCCTCATCCTCTTCCTCCTCTTCTGCCCACCCACGCTGAAGAGATGGAACTAAAGTTCCATGGCTACCCTCTGTAGCGGAGGCAACCGTGTCTTCCTCCTCCTCCTCCTCCTCCTCCTCCTCCTCCGCCTCCTCCAATTGTCGCTGAGAAGACGAAGTGAGGGTGCTCTGGCTATCACCTTGTGTAAGCTCTTCCTCCCCCATTTCCACCTCTTCCACATGCAAAGCGTCGGTTTTAATTGTGAGCAGCGAGCGTTTCAGTAGACACAGAAGTGGGATGGTTACACTGATAATAGCGTTATCGCCGCTCACCATCTGTGTCGATTCCTCAAAATTGCGTAAAACCTCGCAGAGGTCTGACATCCATTCCCACTCCTCACTTCTGATTACAGGAAGTTGAACGGAGAGGCGACGACCGTGTAACAGCTGGTACTCCACTACTGCCCTCTGCTGCTCACAAAGCCGGGCCAACATGTGGAAGGTGGAGTTCCAGCGCGTGCTCACGTCACACAGCAGCCGGTGAGCTGGCAATTGTAAGCGCTGCTGCAGCTTCAACAGGCCGGCCGAAGCTGTAGATGACTTACGGAAATGTGCACACACGCGGCGCACCTTGGTCAAGAGATCATGCACATTGGGGTAGGTTTTTAGAAATCGCTGCACCACTAAATTAAATACATGCGCTAGGCATGGTACGTGTGTGAGCTTGCCGAGCTCCAAAGCCGCCACCAAGTTACGCCCATTATCACACACAACCATGCCTGCTTGCAGGTTGAGTGGCGAGAGCCACTGCTCGGTCTGGTGACTAATCCCCTGCAACAGCTCTGAGGCCGTGTGCTGTTTGTCCCCAAGGCAGATCAGCTTCAGCACGGCCTGTTGACGCTTCCCCACTGCAGTGCTACACTGCTTCCAGCTACTGGCTGATGGGGGAGTGGCGGTGTGTGTAGAGAATTCGGAGGTGGAAACGGAGGAGGAGGAGCCAATAACGTAGGTGCTGGTGGAAACCCTGATGGAGGTAGGGCCCGCAATCCTCGGCGTGGGTAGCACCCGTGCCATCCCAGGGTCCGAGTCGCTCCCAGCCTCCACGACATTCACCCAGTGTGCCGTCAGGGAAATGTAGCGTCCCTGGCCACAAGCACTTGTCCATGTGTCAGTCGTTAAGTGGACCTTCCCAGTAACTGCGTTGGTCAGGGCACGGGTGATGTTACGGGACACATGGTGGTGTAATGCGGGGATGGCACACCGGGAAAAGTAGTGGCGGCTGGGGACCGCGTACCGAGGGACAGCTGCTGCCATCAGGCTGCGGAAGGACTCAGTGTCCACAAGCCTAAATGGCAGCATTTCGATGGCCAGTAATTTTGAAAGGTGTGAGGTTAGTGCTATGGCCTGTGGGTGGGTGGCTGGGTATTTTCTCTTGCGCTCAAATGCCTGGGGTAACGACATTTGGACGCTGTGCTGGGACAGGGAAGTGGATGTGGTCGCTGATGGTGCTTCAGATGCTACAGGTGCAGGGCGGGAGGTATGCGGGCCTGCGCCTTCGACAGGCGATTGGCCGGCACCGAAAACAGGGGAAGAGGAGGCAGTGGTGTGGCCTGCAGACACAGATGGGCGATCCAGGCGTTCCTCCCACTTACTACGGTGCTTGGATGCCATGTGTCGGATCATGCTGGTGGTGGTGAGGTTTCTAGTGTTCATGCCTCGGCTCATTCTGGTGTGGCACAGGTTGCAAACTACAAATCTTTTGTCGTCCGCACTTTCCTTAAAAAAACGCCATACCGCGGAACACCTACCCCTTGGCAAGGTAGATTTACGCAAGGGGGTGCTCCGTGGAACATTTGCGGGCCGGTTTGGTGCGGTCCGCCTTCTTTCTGTAGCCACACCACTGCCTCTTCCAGCCTGTTGCGGTGCTGCAGATGGCTCACCCTCAGGACTGCTGTCATCGCTCGGCTCTACACCTTCCCAGGTGGGGTCAGTCACCTCATCGTCCACCAAGTCCTCCTCCACTTCCTCACTCTGATCATCCTCCTCAAGTCTTGATCCCACCACATACTCGGTCATTGACAACTGTATAACATTCTCCTCAACAAGGTCTTGAGAAGGAAATAGTGGTTGATTTAATGGCAACTGTGTCTCATCATCATCATCATCATCCACTACTTCCTTTGACCTTAAATGCCGTTCACATCTGTCATCTTCTTGTGATTGGGTAGCCTCTAGAGGTTGTGAATCAGGGCACAAGATGTCATGTTCCTCTGCAAGCGTGCTTGGAGAGAGGGTCAAATGAAGGATTGGTGATGAGACGAGCTCATCACTATATCCCAGTGTGGGATCACTTCTTTGACCAGACCGTGTATGGTGGGAGGAAGGATGATCAGAGTGAGGATTATGTTGACCAGACTCTTGGCTACTGAGAGTGGACTTGGTGGAAGACAGGGTGGTGCTTAACCGACTGGAAGCAGTATCAGCTGTCATCCAACCGACCACCTGTTCGCACTGGTCGGACCTCGAGAGTGATGTCCTGCGACGCCCTGTGAAATCAGACATGAAGCTAGGTATGGTGGATGTCTTTCTTTCTTGTGCTCTGGCACCAGGCACAGTTTCTCCGCGTCCTGACCCGCGCCCTGAACTTTCAGGATCACGTCCACTTCCCCGTCCCTTTTTACCCGCCTTCTTCATCTTACACGATATATATGACTTTAATATATATGAGTTTGAAAACTTAACAGTATTTCTTACTATTCTGCAACTCTGCAGAGTACACAGAATAGGCTGCTAAACTGCGGTGACACACACTGAATGGAATAAGTGACTTTAATATTTGAGTTTGAAAAATTAACAGTATTTCTTACTATTCTGCAACTCTGCAGAGTACACAGAATAGGCTGCTAAACTGCGGTGACACACACTGAATGGAATAAGTGACTTTAATATTTGAGTTTGAAAAATTAACAGTATTTCTTACTATTCTGCAACTCTGCAGAGTACACAGAATAGGCTGTTAAACGGCGTTGAAACACACTGAATGGAATATGTGACTTTAATATTTGAGTTTGAAAACTTAACAGTATTTCTTATAATTCTGGAACTGTACAGAGTACACAGAATAGGCTGTTAAACGGCGGTGAAAGACACTGAATGGAATATGTGACTTTAATATTTGAGTTTGAAAACTTAACAGTATTTCTTATAATTCTGGAACTGTACAGAGTACACAGAATAGGCTGTTAAACGGCGGTGAAAGACACTGAATGGAATATGTGACTTTAATATTTGAGTTTGAAAAATTAACAGTATTTCTTACTATTCTGCAACTCTGCAGAGTACACAGAATAGGCTGTTAAACGGCGTTGAAACACACTGAATGGAATATGTGACTTTAATATTTGAGTTTGAAAACTTAACAGTATTTCTTATAATTCTGGAACTGTACAGAGTACACAGAATAGGCTGTTAAACGGCGGTGAAAGACACTGAATGGAATATGTGACTTTAATATTTGAGTTTGAAAACTTAACAGTATTTCTTACTATTCTGCAACTCTGCAGAGTACACAGAATAGGCTGTTAAACGGCGTTGAAACACACTGAATGGAATATGTGACTTTAATATTTGAGTTTGAAAACTTAACAGTATTTCTTATAATTCTGGAACTGTACAGAGTACACAGAATAGGCTGTTAAACGGCGGTGAAAGACACTGAATGGAATATGTGACTTTAATATTTGAGTTTGAAAACTTAACAGTATTTCTTATAATTCTGGAACTGTACAGAGTACACAGAATAGGCTGTTAAACGGCGGTGAAAGACACTGAATGGAATATGTGACTTTAATATTTGAGTTTGAAAACTTAACAGTATTTCTTATAATTCTGGAACTGTACAGAGTACACAGAATAGGCTGTTAAACGGCGGTGAAAGACACTGAATGGAATATGTGACTTTAATATTTGAGTTTGAAAAATTAACAGTATTTCTTACTATTCTGCAACTCTGCAGAGTACACAGAATAGGCTGTTAAACGGCGTTGAAACACACTGAATGGAATATGTGACTTTAATATTTGAGTTTGAAAACTTAACAGTATTTCTTATAATTCTGGAACTGTACAGAGTACACAGAATAGGCTGTTAAACGGCGGTGAAAGACACTGAATGGAATATGTGACTTTAATATTTGAGTTTGAAAACTTAACAGTATTTCTTACTATTCTGCAACTCTGCAGAGTACACAGAATAGGCTGTTAAACGGCGTTGAAACACACTGAATGGAATATGTGACTTTAATATTTGAGTTTGAAAACTTAACAGTATTTCTTATAATTCTGGAACTGTACAGAGTACACAGAATAGGCTGTTAAACGGCGGTGAAAGACACTGAATGGAATATGTGACTTTGATATTTTAGTTTGAAGACTTAACAGTATTTCTTCCTATTCTGCAACTCTGCACAGTACACAGAATGTGCTGCTACACTGCGGCGAAGCACACTGAATGGAATATGTGACTTTGATATTTTAGTTTGAAGACTTAACAGTATTTCTTCCTATTCTGCAACTCTGCACAGTACACAGAATGTGCTGCTAAACTGCGGCGAAGCACACTGAATGGAATATGTGACTTTGATATTTGAGTTTGAAGACTTAACAGTATTTCTTCCTATTCTGCAACTCTGCACAGTACACAGAATGTGCTGCTAAACTGCGGCGAAGCACACTGAATGGAATATGTGACTTTGATATTTTAGTTTGAAGACTTAACAGTATTTCTTCCTATTCTGCAACTCTGCACAGTACTCAGAATGTGCTGCTAAACTGCGGCGACGCACACTGAATGGAATACGTGACTTTGATATTTTAGTTTGAAGACTTAACAGAATGTGCTCTAATCTGCAACTTTGCACACTAAACAGAATGTGCTCTAATCTGCAACTTTGCACACTAAACAGAATGTGCTCTAATCTGCAACTTTGCACACTAAACAGAATGTGCTCTAATCTGCAACTGTGCACACTAAACAGAATGTGCTCTAATCTGCAACTTTGCACACTAAACAGAATATATATATTTTTTTTTTTTTTTTTTTGTTTTTTTCCCCCCACACCAAATAACCTGCTGCCCCCACACACAGTAGTCCTAAAAAGGACTTTTGGTTCTTTTTTTTTCACAATTTTTGTTTTTTTCCTCCCTACACTGCCTTTCCCTTCCTATCCTCAGCTCTCCCTGGCTCAGACTGAGCCGAACTCGCTGGTCAGGTGCTATACAGCACCTGACCACGGGTTCTGGCCAGCCAATCAGTGTAATGCCAGCAGCCAACATGGCTGCTGGCATTACACCGATGTCAGAGCCTCCCTGCACGTTTATTGGCTGCGCAGCAGCCGCAAAACGTGCGGGGAGGAGACCCGAACATGGCGGGCGAGCACATGCGGTACTCGTACGAGTACCGCCATGTGCCGAGCAGAGCGATGCTCGAGCCGATCCGAGCATCGGCCGAGCATGCTCGCTCAACACTAGCTCTGAGTACAAACAAAAGCACAATGGCCTGTTCTCCAGCTAGTCACCGCTCAAGAGCATCACATTTTAGCTCTCTACTGCCATTACAGAGGAGAAATTTCCACATTCATATTAGACTAATTCCGCCCATAAGGGCAGTCCAGTACCAAAATGATGGGCAAGTCTCCTCTGCACGGAAAAACCAGCTAACCCCAGACGTACGTTTCGGCCTTATCTTGGGCCTCATCAGTAAGGTGCAGATGGCTTCCCTAGGCACTGAGAGCAAGGGGTCCACGTCTGGATTACCCTTTACACTTAGGGAGAGACCCTAAGTGTTTTGCAGAAACAAGCCAAAAATGATGTGAGAGGCTCTGAGTACGAACAAAAGCACGATGGCCTGTTCTCTGGCTAGTCACCGCTCAAGAGCATCACATTTTAGCTCTCTAGCGCCATTACAGAGGAGAAATTTCCACATACATATTAGACTAATCCCACCCATAAGGGCAGTCCAGTACCAAAATGATGGGCAAGTCTCCTCTGCACGGAAAAACCAGCTAACCCCAGACGTACGTTTCGGCCTTATCTTGGGCCTCATCAGTAAGGTGCAGATGGCTTCCCTAGGCACTGAGAGTAAGGGGTCCACGTCTGGATTACCCTTTACACTTAGGGAGAGACCCTAAGTGTTTTGCAGAAACAAGCCAAAAATGATGTGAGAGGCTCTGAGTACGAACAAAAGCACAATGGCCTGTTCTCTGGCTAGTCACCGCTCAAGAGCATCACATTTTAGCTCTCTAGCGCCATTACAGAGGAGAAATTTCCACATACATATTAGACTAATCCCGCCCATAAGGGCAGTCCAGTACCAAAACGATGGGCAAGTCTCCTCTGCACGGAAAAAACAACTATCCCCAGACGTACGTTTCGGCCTTATTTTGGGCCTCGTCAGTGAGGTGCAGCTGGCTACCCTAGGCACTGAGAGCAAGGGGTCCACGTCTGGATTACCCTTTACACTTAGGGAGAGACCCTAAGTGTTTTGCAGAAACAAGCCAAAAATGACGTGAGAGGCTCTGAGTACGAACAAAAGCACAATGGCCTGTTCTCCGGCTAGTCACCGCTCAAGAGCATCACATTTTAGCTCTCTAGTGCCATTACAGAGGAGAAATTTCCACATACATATTAGACTAATCCCGCCCATAAGGGCAGTCCAGTACCAAAATGATGGGCAAGCCTCCTCTGCACGGAAAAACCAGCTAACCCCAGACGTACGTTTCTGCCTTATTTTGGGCCTCATCAGTGAGGTGCAGATGGCTTCCCTAGGCACTGAGAGCAAGGGGTCCATGTCTGGATTACCCTTTACACTTAGGGAGAGACCCTAAGTGTTTTGCAGAAACAAGCCAAAAATGATGTGAGAAGCTCTGAGTACGAACAAAAGCACAATGCCCTGTTCTCTGGCTAGTCACTGCTCAAGAGCATCACATTTTAGCTCTCTAGTGCTATTACAGAGGAGAAATTTCCACATACATATTAGACTAATCCCACCCATAAGGGCAGTCCAGTACCAAAATGATGGGCAAGTCTCCTCTGCATGGAAAAACCAGCTAACCCCAGACGTGCATTTCGGCCTTATTTTGGGCCTCGTCAGTGAGGTGCAGCTGGCTTCCCTAGGCACTGAGAGCAAGGGGTCCACGTCTGGATTACCCTTTACACTTAGGGAGAGACCCTAAGTGTTTTGCAGAAACAAGCCAAAAATGATGTGAGAGGCTCTGAGTACGGACAAAAGCACAATGGCCTGTTCTCCGGCTAGTCACCGCTCAAGAGCATCACATTTTAGCTCTCTAGTGCCATTACAGAGGAGAAATTTCCTCATTCCAGTTGCTGATTCCGCTGTATAGAACCGGTTGGGTGTTATGTTACTCCAGTACGTGGTACTGGTTTACTCCATTTACCGGTTGCTAATCCCGCTGTATTGAACCGGTTGGGCGCTACGTTTGTTTTGTATTCAGTACCTATTGACTCTCCATTCACGGGTTGCTTATTCTGCTGCATCATAGAACCGGTTGGGCTTTATTGTTGTCTACGACAGTACTCGTTAACCCTTTGTCTACCAGTTGCGGCTGCCTCCTTTAGTGCACCGGTTTTGGGCTCCCTGACTGTGATATATGGTTTGCTCCACTCTCCATTTTGGCTGCTGTCCTACCAACTCAGTATTAGTGGAGCTGCCCTCCATCTTTGGCTGCCTTGCCTGGTATATTGGCAAAGCCGGTAGAGCCGCATACAGTGCTTTGAGTAACCCTCCAGGCTGCCTTGCCCGGTATATTGGCAAGGCCGGTAGAGCCACATACAGTGCTTTGTGTAACCCTCCAGGCTGCCTTGTCCGGTATATTAGCAAGGCCGGTAGAGCCACATACAGTGCTTTGTGTAACCCTCCAGGCTGCCTTGCCCGGTATATTGGCAAGGCCGGTAGAGCCACATACAGTGCTTTGTGTAAACCTCCAGGCTGCCTTGCCCGGTATATTGGCAAGGTCGGTAGAGCCACATTAAGTTCTTTGAGTAACCTCCAGGCTTCCTTGCCCGGTAGATTGGCAAGGCCGGTAGAGCCAGTTTGCTTTCCATTGTGACATCCTTTAGGCTGCCTTGCCTGGTATATTGGCAAGGCCGGTAGAGCCAGATTACATTTCTTAGTGCCATCTTTCTGGCTGCCTTGCCCGGTATGTTGGCAAGGCCGGTAAAGCCTACTTTGCTGTATCTTGCTAATTACTGTTTGAACCCAGTTTGTATATGTGATATATGCGTATGTACTGGACCCGTGAGGGTTCCCATTAAACTTTCCAATAAAGTTTGATTTTTATTTTACTCTGTGTCTGAGAGTCAAAACAAACCGTGACACCAGGTTACTCCAAGCATCGAATGAGAAAGAACTCCGGAAAAAAAGGTTGAAGAAAAAAACAGTTTGTTTATTGCCTCCATCAAGCCTAACGCTTTTGGTCCACACAGGACCTTCCTCAGGCCAAAAACAAGGAATAATAATACCAGTATTAGTATATTTCCAAGTAAGAGAATTACATATAAGGGATTTCAATGTCTGACAAACCATGAAACATCATGCTCCGAATTTACCCTGTGTGAAATCCTAATGTCCAAATATAAGACCACGTTCTCTTTTATAGCACAGATTAAGAATAGGACCACATTAATTTCTACTCCGCCTTTCCATAAAGTCTACTGATTGGCGTTAATAGTAACCAAACTGATTCTAAAACATTTATATATATCTTTAAGTTTTTTTGTAACTCCCACTTTCCTAATTAATCCAAGTTTATACATTCACCCCAAATTCTCAAGCAAGTATTGTTTCTGCCTGACTTGTACCACAGCTGTCTCTGCCACTCACTAATCTCATTTCTCTTACTTCTCTCATTCTCTTTCTCTCTCTCTCCCTTACACACAATTCTGTAACTTTGGTATTTATATAAACTGCCTTTTATGCAAGATCAAAACACTTTTCATGTTTTATACAGATTTCAGTTTAACTTAAAGGAATAGAAAACATTTATTATGAAAAAGTATATTGTAGGGCTTTACCTGCTAAGTAAAACAAGGGTACCTAAGCTGCTGGGATATATTTTGTACCAGCGTTCTAAAGGCTCAAACCAATTGATCCCTTTGAAAAGAAAAAAAGATACTTTTGTTAGTTTTAAGTCACAGTAATTTATGTACTTACTTGCATTGTGACATTGTACAAATATAAAAAATCCACGTTGGCACCAAATTTATTCCCAATGGAAGCAATGGACAATAAGTTGAATTTGTGATTTAATTCCATGTGTTGGGTAGTAACCCGCGTTAAGGGACTCAGCTTTATCAACAAGAATCTACACCTCAAAAAGTTAGTTTTTAATCCCGTAATGCATGTTAAAACCCCCCGCATGGAAGTGAAGTGTAAACCAAGCTAAGAAAAAAGCTAAGTGACCCGTGGATGTATTGATATGTGGCCCTAAGCCCCATATTAATACATCCAAAGTACTTAAAAACATGTGTAATGTAAAAATAAGTAACACTTTTAGTACCAGAGGACTACAGAATGCATTGCGGAGCAATGTGTTGCATACCCACCTGGCACTCAAAGGGTTTTCAAAATGTGTGTAAAGCATGGATAAGTAAAATAAAAGTGTGTGAATGAAAGAAAAAAATACAAAGAACGATTTGAATGCCAGTAGGGAATGCAATGCATTGCAAAGCATTGCATACCCCACTTGCACTCAAATGGTTACACAGCCAAAAGATGACACCAAAAATTAAAACCAACACTTACCTGTAATCCTGATGTCCAGCGGGGTCTTCTGCACCCTGGTCTTCTTCAATTCTTCTTCTTTTTCTTTCTTCTTCATCTGTCACCCTCCTCTTTCTTCTTCTTCATCTATCTTCATCTGTCATCTCCATCTTCTTTCTTCATCTGTGCTCCTCTTCATTCTACTTCTTTAACCTTAGTATGGAACCTGCCAAAAAAAACAGTTATTAAAACCAATCTAACATTAAACATACAAGCCCCCCTCCTCGTACTTTTCAGGCTGCTCCACAACACGCACTCAGGGAAATTTGAATAGGAACTGCTTTTTTATATGGATAGTCCCTTTTCAAATGAATTCCCACATTTCCATTGGCTGGGATGTGGGTTTACGCAGGACACAGAATGTACCCTCCAGTAACCCCCACCTCCCAGCCAAACTGTTTCAAGTGCATTGAGTCATCTCTCCAGCTAGAAGCTAATTGGCTGGGAGGTGTGGTTACTGCAGAGCACTTTCTATGCCTTGCATAAGCCCACATCCCAGCCAACTGGAGCATGGGGGCAATTTGAACAGGGACTGCCTGTCTAAAAAACAGTCCCTGTTCAAATTTCCCTCAGCTGGCATCAAGAAATGGACTGAAAGGTACGAGGAGGGGGGATTGTTGGTACTGTTTCCTGCTGCTGGCGGTAACAGCAGCATATGTTTCATGCTAGATTTGTTTTAATAATCATTTTTTTGCAGGTTCCACACTAAGGTTAAAGAAGAATGAAGAGCCGCGCAGATGAAGAAATAAGATGAATAACAGTTGAAGAAGAAGAAGAAAGAAGAGGGTGACATATGAAGAAGAAGATAGAAGATTACAGAGGATGAACTGAAGAAGCAGAGCAGGGTTCAGAAGACCCTGCTAGATAGCAGAATGACAGGTAGGTGTTGTAACTATGGGTGATAGGATAGTGTTAGGGCTAGTATGGGTCCATGTTTGGTAGGGTGACTGTGTTTGCAGCTTACACTTGGTGTTTGACAGTGTGTCAAACAGTGACCATGATCTGGTTTCCTTTGATATTCCAATTTCTCATTCTATTTAGCATGAGTTATGGGACTAAAAAACCCACAATGAACGTTGGGCCACAAGTTAGGTTGTGTGTCTCCATACTTGTTGTGGTTCCTGTTGGAAGGACAATATATCTATGGTAACTAGTGATGAGCGATCATGCTCGGCCGAAGCTCGGTTCGGCTCGAGCATCGCTCTGCTCGGCACATGGCGGTACTCGTACGAGTACCGCATGTGCTCGCCCGCCATGTTCGGGTCTCCTCCCCGCACGTTTCGCGGCTGCTGCGCAGCCAATAAACGTGCGGGGAGGCTCTGACATCAGTGTAATGCCAGCAGCCATTTTGGCTGCTGGCATTACACTGATTGGCTGGCCAGAACCCGTGATCGGGTGCTGTATAGCACCTGACCAGCGAGTTCGGCTCAGTCTTAGCCAGGGAGAGATGAGGATAGGAAGGGAAAATCAGTGTAGGGAGAAGAAAAGTGTGTTTGAACAACATATAAAGAAAGACCCAAAAGTCCTTTTTAGGACTATTGTGTGTGGGGGCAGCAGTTATATTTTGTTTTGGGGGGCAGAGTTTAAAAAAAAAACGTCACATATTCCGTTCACTGTGCCTAGCCGCAGATTAGCAGCACATTCTGTTTAGTGTGCAAAGTTGCAGATTAGCAGCACATTCTGTTTAGTGTGCAAAGTTGCAGATTAGCAGCACATTCTTTTTAGTGTGCAAAGTTGCAGATTAGCAGCACATTCTGTTTAGTGTGCAAAGTTGCAGATTAGCAGCACATTCTTTTTAGTGTGCAAAGTTGCAGATTAGCAGCACATTCTGTTTAGTGTGCAAAGTTGCAGATTAGCAGCACATTCTTTTTAGTGTGCAAAGTTGCAGATTAGCAGCACATTCTGTTTAGTGTGCAAAGTTGCAGATTAGCAGCACATTCTGTTTAGTGTGCAAAGTGTAAAAAATAAAAGTCACATATTCCGTTCACTGTGCCTAGCCGCAGATAAGCAGCACATTCTGTTTAGTGTGCAAAGTTGCAGATTAGCAGCACATTCTGTTTAGTGTGGAAAGTTGCAGATTAGCAGCACATTCTGTTTAGTGTGCAAAGTGTAAAAAATAAAAGTCACATATTCCGTTCACTGTGCCTAGCCGCAGATAAGCAGCACATTCTGTTTAGTGTGCAAAGTTGCAGATTAGCAGCACATTCTGTTTAGTGTGGAAAGTTGCAGATTAGCAGCACATTCTGTTTAGTGTGCAAAGTATAAAAAATAAAAGTCACATATTCCATTCACTGTGCCTAGCCGCAGATTAGCAGCACATTCTGTTTAGTGTGCAAAGTTGCAGATTAGCAGCACATATTCCGTGTAATATGAAGAAGGCGGGTAAAAAGGGACGGGGAAGTGGACGTGATCCTGATAGTTCAGGGCGCGGGTCAGGACGCGTAGAAACTGTGCCTGGTGCCAGAGCACAAGAAAGAAAGACATCCACCATACCTAGCTTCATGTCTCAGTTTACAGGGCGTCGCAGGACATCACTCTCGAGGTCAGACCACTGCGAACAGGTGGTCGGTTGGATTTCAGCTGATACTGCTTCCAGTCGGTTAAGCACCACCCTGTCTTCCACCAAGTCCACTCTCAGTAGCCAAGAGTCTGGTCAACATAATCCTCGCCCTGATCATCCTTCCTCCCACCATAGAGGGTCTGGCCAAAGAAGTGATCCCACACTGGGATATAGTGAGGAGCTCGTCTCATCACCAATCCTTCATTTGAACCTCTCTCCAAGCACGCTTGCAGAGGAACATGACATCTTGTGCCCTGATTCACAACCTCTAGAGGGTACCCAATCACAAGAAGATGACAGAGGGGAACGGCATTTAAGGTCAAAGGAAGTGGATGATGATGATGAGACACAGTTGCCATCAAATCAACCACTATTACTGTCTCAAAACCTTGATGAGGAGGATGATACACAGTTGTCAATGACTGAGTATGTGGTGGGATCAAGAAATGAGGAGGATGATCAGAGTGAGGAAGTGGAGGAGGACTTGGTGGACGATGAGGTGACTGACCCCACCTGGGAAGGTGGAGAGCCGAGCGATGACAGCAGTCCTGAAGGTGAGCCATCTGCAGCACCGCAACAGGCTGGAAGAGGCAGTGGTGTGGCTACAGAAAGAAGGCGGACCGCACCAAACCGGCCCGCAAATGTTCCACGGAGCACCCCCTTGCGTAAATCTCCCTTGCCAAGGGGTAGGTGTTCCGCGGTATGGCGTTTTTTTAAGGAAAGTGCGGACGACAAAAGAATTGTAGTTTGCAACCTGTGCCACACCAGAATGAGCCGAGGCATGAACACTAGAAACCTCACCACCACCAGCATGATCCGACACATGGCATCCAAGCACCGTAATAAGTGGGAGGAACGCCCGGATCGCCAATCTGTGTCTGCAGGCCACACCACTGCCTCCTCTTCCCCTGTTTTCGGTGCCGGCCAATCGCCTGTCGAAGGCGCAGGCCCGCATACCTCCCGCCCTGCACCTGTACCATCTGAAGCACCATCAGCGACCACATCCACTTCCCTGTCCCAGCGCAGCGTCCAAATGTCGTTACCCCAGGCATTTGAGCGCAAGCGAAAATACCCAGCCACCCACCCACAGGCCATAGCACTAACCTCACACCTTTCCAAATTACTGGCCATCGAAATGCTGCCATTTAGGCTTGTGGAGACTGAGTCCTTCCGCAGCCTGATGGCAGCAGCTGTCCCTCGGTACGCAGTCCCCAGCCGCCACTACTTTTCCCTGTGTGCCGTCCCCGCCTTACACCACCATGTGTCCCGTAACATCACCCGTGCCCTGACCAACGCAGTTACTGGGAAGGTCCACTTAACGACTGACACATGGACAAGTGCTTGTGGCCAGGGACGCTACATTTCCCTGACGGCACACTGGGTGAATGTCGTGGAGGCTGGGAGCGACTCGGACCCTGGGATGGCACAGGTGCTACCCACGCCGAGGATTGCGGGCCCTACCTCCATCAGGGTTTCCGCCAGCACCTACGTTATTGGCTCCTCCTCCTCCGTTTCCACCTCCGAATTCTCTGCGCGCAGCGCCACTCACCCATCAGCCGGTAGCTGGAAGCAGTGTAGCACTGCAGTGGGGAAGCGTCAACAGGCCGTGCTGAAGCTGATCTGCCTTGGGGACAAACAGCACACGGCCTCAGAGCTGTTGCAGGGGATTAGTCACCAGACCGAGCAGTGGCTCTCGCCACTCAACCTGCAACCAGGCATGGTTGTGTGTGATAATGGGCGTAACTTGGTGGCGGCTTTGGAGCTCGGCAAGCTCACACACGTACCATGCCTAGCGCATGTATTTAATTTAGTGGTTCAGCGATTTCTAAAAACCTACCCCAATTTGCATGATCTCTTGACCAAGGTGCGCCGCGTGTGTGCACATTTCCGTAAGTCATCAACAGCTTCAGCCAGCCTGTTGAAGCTGCAGCAGCGCTTACAATTGCCAGCTCACCGGCTGCTGTGTGACGTGAGCACACGCTGGAACTCCACCTTCCACATGTTGGCCCGGCTTTGTGAGCAGCAGAGGGCAGTAGTGGAGTACCAGCTGTTACACGGTCGTCGCCTCTCCGTTCAACTTCCTCTAATCAGAAGTGAGGAGTGGGAATGGATGTCAGACCTCTGTGAGGTTTTACGCAATTTTGAGGAATCGACACAGATGGTGAGCGGCGATAACACTATTATCAGTGTAACCATCCCACTTCTGTGTCTACTGAAACGCTCGCTGCTCACAATTAAAACCGACGCTTTGCATGTGGAAGAGGTGGAAATGCGGGAGGAAGAGCTTACACAAGGTGATAGCCAGAGCACCCTCACTTCGTCTTCTCAGCGACAATTGGAGGAGGCGGAGGAGGAGGAGGAGGAGGAGGAGGAGGAAGACACGGTTGCCTCCGCTACAGAGGGTAGCCATGGAACTTTAGTTCCATCTCTTCAGCGTGGGTGGGCAGAAGAGGAGGAAGAGGATGAGGAGATTGAGAGTCATCCTCCTGGTGAGGACAGCGAAATCTTGCCTGTTGGTACTCTGGCACACATGGCTGACTTTATGTTAGGCTGCCTTTCCCGTGACCCACGCGTTATACGCATTTTAGACAACACGGATTACTGGGTGTTCACCCTTCTGGACCCCCGCTACAAAGAGAATTTCTCATCTCTCATTCCTCCGGTGGAGAGGACAAGCAAAATGGTGCAATACCAGAAGGTTCTTGTCGAAAAATTGCTCCAAAATTTTCCATCTGACAACGCTGGCGGCAGAGTACGTGCTACCTTGGCCAACCGAGAAGGGGAGAAAAGGGGAGCACACAGCAGTTCCGACAAAGGCAGGGCAACACTCTCCAAGGCGTGGGACACCTTCATGACACCCCGCCAGCACCCTCACCCTGATGCGCAGCCTAGTGTCACAAGGAGGGAAAAGTTTTGGAAGATGGTGAAGGAGTACATAGCAGACCGTGTCAGCGTCCTCAATGATCCCTCTGTGCCTTACAACTACTGGGTGTCCAAGCTGGACACGTGGTATGAACTGGCACTCTACGCCTTGGAGGTGCTGGCCTGCCCTGCCTCCAGCGTTCTGTCTGAGCGGGTATTTAGTGCTGCTGGTGGCATCATAACAGATAAGCGTATCCGCCTTTCCACCGAAAATGCTGATAGGTTGACACTTATAAAAATGAACAAGGCCTGGATTTCCCCTGACTTCTCCACTCCACTGGAGGAAAGCCCCGGGTGAACATAAAGTGACTTTATATATGTTATTTACAATGATGGGAATACCATTCACCCCTTCCACCCAAAAAATGGGTATATGGTTGACTCTCTTCCATATACCCTGGGATATAATTTTTATATAGGGCCAGCTCACCAGCGGGCCCTGTGATATAATTTTTATATAGGGCCAGCTCACCAGCGGGCGCTGTTTGACAATTTTTGTATAGGTCAGCTCACCAGCGGGCCTTCTCATATAATGTTTTATTGGGTCAGCTCTCTAGCGGGCCCTCTCATATAATGTTTTATAGCGTCAGCTCACTAGCGGGCCTTCGCATATAATGTTTAGGATGGTCAGCTCCGCAGCAGACCCTCACCCATAATGTTTTAGATGGTCGGCTCAGCGCACGTTTCCCTCTTAATCATGGCCCCAGTTCAGAAAAATCGAGGAAATTTTTTGCAGAATTTGCCTCTGCGCACGTTTCCCTCTTAATCATGGCCCCAGTTCAGAAAAATCGATGAAATTTTTTGCAGAATTTGCCTCTGCGCACGTTTCCCTCTTAATCATGGCCCCAGTTCAGAAAAATCGAGGAAATTTTTTGCAGAATTTGCCTCTGCGCACGTTTCCCTCTTAATCATGGCCCCAGTTCAGAAAAATCGAGGAAATTTTTTGCAGAATTTGCCTCTGCGCACGTTTCCCTCTTAATCATGGCCCCAGTTCCAAAAAATCGAGGAAAGTTTTTGCAGAATTTGCAGATGATATACAAGTAAATATACAGCAAATACTGTTTGGTAACAATTTTTCGCCTAAAGTCGTTTTTATCTTCCTTTTTGTGTGTTTTACGGTCAGTCTGTAAAAATGGCGTACTACGGGCGAAACATCGTTCCCAGCAGCGACGCTGGAGTCCAAGATGCATCCAGACATCCTCCCTATGCTGTCCCTGAACCATTTCTGTGGTGTTTCCATCATTTTCTGCCCTTTTCCTATGGACCAGGCACCCTCCCCTCATCAGAGCAGGGGGTGCCTGGTGTAATGCTCGAGTCCTCCCATTGACTTCAATGGGGCTCGGGTGCTCGGCCGAGCACTCGAGCCTCCGGGGGTGCTCGGCCAGAGCACCCGAACACCCGAGCATTGGGGTGCTCGATCATCACTAATGGTAACACAGTGTGTGTTTGCCCTACTGACAGTTTTAATGGGAACAATTCGATCAAGCCTTATCTGTTTAAACAATTGCTTTTTTAACATTATGACAGAAATCCTGTTGCATTCTATCAGAGAGGTGACCCTCGAGCTGCAGTTTTCCATGGAATGTGATGGTAACAACTTCATCACTTCCTGACAGTTTGAAAGGGTCTAAGTTTTTAATAAAACAAATACTTACAGTGGGAGTGCCCTTATTTAGACATTTTGTATAATAAAGGTTTAGTATGCCTTTAAACAAACATATTGAAGGAAAATGCATCATATGATGTCCCCAAAACAATCTCCTGGAGCAGCCCCGTATATATCCTTATTGCCTTTCAAAAGAGGTTGCTGTCTGGGTTACTACTTCTCTGATAAAGGTAGAACTGCTAGAGCAGATTATTTATATTTATTGTGTGAGGCAGGATTGCTGGTGTGTGTATTTGTTTAGAAATGATTTGGCTCAAATTATCAGTTTGATAGCATCCGGTGAATTTATTTGTGAACTGATCTTTGCTCACAAATCTCCTCTCTCTCTCTTGCTCTCTGTCTTTTTACAAACATGCACACAAACACACACAAACACACACACAAACCTCACATGTACCTCAATCACTCACAATTACAGCACATTTCATGTTTATTTCTTACTGCTCACAACTTTCTCTCATATTTACCCCACACTCAACACTCACATCGCTATCTCACTTTAACCTGTCACTCGTATTTCTCACAATTCACATCTCTCTCGCTCATGTTTACCTCTCCCTCACACTTTTACCTATCTCTAACAACTAACATCTCTGTAATGAAGCTCATAACCAATTCCTTACAGAACTGTTATCATTTTTGAATAGAACTGTCAACCATGGGAGTAACCTTGATTTACTCAGCAGGAAAAGCCCTATAATCGTCTGTCTATCTATCTATCTATCTATCTGTCTGTCTGTCTGTCTGTCTATCTATCTATCTATCTATCTATCTATCTATCTATCTATCTATCTATCTATCTGTCTGTCTGTCTGTCTGTCTATCTATCTATCTATCTATCTATCTATCTATCTATCTATCTCTTTCTCTATCTACTTTTTTTGGTATGTACTCACTGTGCCTAAAATCCTGCTTCTACCTCCTTCCTCTGTGTTAACCCTTTGTGGTATGCACTTAATGCCTACCCCATTTGTCTCAAGTGTCTCATTATGTCTGTTTAATACAGTGGTTCTCAACCTTTTTTTTGTTTGGGCCACCCCTAACACATAATCTATAACATTCGGGGAACCCCTTACATGTTTAATGTACTTTATCAAAGGCATAATGAAGGTTGTATATATAAATATACAGTTATTATTAGATCTTACAATCATAATAACACAATTAAACATAATATGCATAACAATTTCTATAAATCTTTATTTAAAAGTCCATTTTTGTTAGTCTTCATAGAAAACATGGGGCACCCTAAGTTGATGTCCGAGGCACACCAAAGTGCCACGACAACCTGGTTGAGAATCACTGGTTTAATATAAGATGTTTTATGGTGTCACAACTGATTATATTCATGGCATGCATTCAACATAATTTGTAACTGGCCTCACTCAGTCCATCAATTCTGGAAAGGATTTCTAGGTAGTTTGAAGCTAGCCACAGATTTTGGAGCTTTAGCAGGGGTGTGCTTAGCTGGGTTTGTTTTTTGTCAAAATAGACATTTTTCTAAGTAACTGGGTGCTGGACAAGATAGTTAGACAGGTGTGGTGGACACTTGACAGCAGATGAAAGCTGCTGTACCACCACCTAAAGACAACATGATGCAAGTAAACAAAGAGGGAAGGAGGGGAAATAGGAAGGTAGAGATAAAGGAAGTGTTTCAAATTGATGAATTTCTTTAAAACAAACAAAAAAACAATACCAATTAGATTTGACATTTCATCTGTTTTCTGAGCTGTTTCATACCCCAACTATTCTTGTAACATGCATACCAAAATGAACATATTAATGCTATTTGGTTTAACCCTTTCATTTTTAATACAGTTTTCCCTTCATCCCCACAATCATACTCCTCACTTGCACCTTAACATACTAACCTATCATGGACTTCTGAATACATATGCCATACTCTCTGAGTGCTGGTGGACAGTTCTAAAAAAGCAAACTCACCCAGCCCCAATATTGAAAGCAACCAAAACACACTTCCCCTGCATACTCTACCCAAGCAGCTCCATAAACTTGGATGCTTTCTATTATCCAAGCATACTTTTCCCGACTGGATACTTTCATCCTGCCCAAGCAGAATCCAAGATTCAAGAATATTATCAAATGTGTTTAGTGATCACTCCATAGTTTATTGTGTTCACAAAATTATGTGTAATCAAATCTTGTCACAGTATAATAGTTAAAAGATCTTTTAAGTTTAAAATTAAGTTTCAGTCTTTCCTAAATGATCAAAGTATTTGCTCATGGTATAGAAAAAAATTAATACCTGACCTAGACTGAACAATTGAGTTCTTGCAGGTCTGAACTGCCCATGTCCCACTAAGTAATGTCAGAGTAAGTGGTCCATCTGCTGACCTACTTGAGTTAGTCAGTTTTAGAGATGCCCCATGGATAAAATATAAACAGCTGGTTCCACTCATTAAAACACAGTCTACAGAAAATTGAGCAATACCTACACAAAGCAAACAAAACTAGTCAAAGCTCATCATTTTACTGACAACTTGAACAGGAATATATCAAAACCAGCCAACTTGTGGAAGACTATTTAAATATTTACAACCCCCCTAACCATTCATACCCCTCAACTATAAAAATAGGCAAAGAAACAATCCAATGCAACATATCAATTACTAATACATTCAACAACTACCATAAAATCTCAGGTATAATATTCACATATTTGTAGTAGCACACTAGTGTTACCCCATTTCAACTGTAAGCTCTGTGGTATCACTTGCCTTGCGTCACAACATTAATGCCAGTTTTAAAATTATCAAAAGGGGGTGGGCTGGGACAGTGGGCTCGAACTATAATAGAAATGGGTCACTTGACTGCATTTGCCCCTGGGCCACAAGTTGCCACCCCTCCCCTGCCAGCTCTCCTTCCTACCTATAACCTCTGCCCCACTACTAACGCCTGGAATAACCTAACCAAAATAATCAGATCTTCTCCCAGCCTAAAATCCCTAAAAATAACTGTTTCTTTGCATCTAAAAACGAAATGTGACTGTATATAAAAAGTTATTTTTATTATATATAAATCATTATCATCAGCCACTGTCAGTCCACCGCAAGATGAAGTCCTCCTCATCAACTTTCCAACATATTCAGTCTTAATATTTTTGTTGCCACTGTGTACCAACAAATTTAGTAATTTCATCAACCCATCTTGTCTTCTGTCTTCTTCTTAGTTGTTTAGTAGTGAGTGTAATCCATTCCGAAGTGTGTTTGGTCTTCTTGCCATGTGACCTGCCCATTTCCATTTTATATGCTTGCTCTTTCAATTATATCATAGACCTTTGTTTGCTGATTAATTTTTGGACTGCTCCTTTCATGCATTTCAGAGCAATACATTGAACACCCCTTGTTAGTCAAAAAGATACAAGATGTTTAAAAAAATATATCAAGGCTTGTTTTCAGTTTGATTAACTGTGCCAAACTTCATCTTCCATTGGCTGACAGGGGATGATGGAAGTTGCAGTCTGGCAGCAGCTGGAGGGCCTCATCTTGCCCACCACTGATGTAAACTATAGTGATGACTAAAAGAAGCTGTAAGCAAATGTTGAGCATTCATTATCTCCTGGAGTGTTATCTAAGGGGAAATTGATATTAAATAATTATCTGTTTGCTTGTAGATTATATTTAATAGTTGTGTTAATGTGTACTCATGTAAAAAGGTTCCATTTAGATACAATTGTTTCTTATCCTTAGTGAGTGTTATAAATGAACCACACGGCTGAAAAGTCTGTCAATAGAAATGCTTTTAAAATGATAATTATAATGAGATATAAAAGCATAGAAATGTGGTTGTTAACTAACCCTCATAAAGGAATTGTATGTACAAAGTAGCATCATTAATTGTTCTGTAATATCCATGTAAATGTCATCTTTCTGTACATTCCATTGCAATTCTATAGAATCACTTAATATTAGCAATGAAATAACATACACATACTCTTCTAGGTGAAAAGCAGGATCATATACATTGGAACCTGCTGGCACTCACTCTCCCAGTGATCTGAGACAGAATAATTTCTGCTTAAGGTATGAAACCACAATCTATCTGTCTGTCTGTCTGTCTATCTCTCTCTCTCTCTTTCCATCCATGTATCCTTCTTTCCCTCTGTCTATCTCTGTTTGTCCATCTATCTAGCCATCTGTCTTTATGTCTAACCATTTAGTATATGCAAATGTGGTTCAACACCTGTTCCCATCATCCTCAGCCAGGCACTGTCCAATGCCCATGTTACTCTACATCATTACATCAAATATAGAGAGATTTCTCTAACTGAATAAAACACAATCACCTTCCAGTATTAACCTCCCATTTATTTTACAATGGCCAGGAAATCCTAATGGATTTTTTTTCCAGTTTGAAGCAAGCAGGATGCCAACAAAAGATGTCTCTATTACAATGGGTAGAGCTTTGGGTCCAGGACACCACAAGCAAGAATCTACCTCTGGGGACATCCAGGAATCATTGAAGATGTTGGGAGATGATGTACAAATCTGTCAGTGCAGCTCATTTTCGGAACTTACACATAAGCACAGAATTCGTACGCATTGTTCTTTCTGGGAGTGACTTAGAACTACAGCTTTCATTTCAAAATATTGCCCAGTCCTGTACTAGAGCAAAGAGGTGTAACTAGAAGTCACCGGGCCCTGGTGCAAAAATTGCCATGGACCCCCCCCGATCACAACTGCCCTCATTGGGTATCTCCACATTGCCACCGATGTCCACCTCTCCACATTGCCCCCAACTCTACACATTGACCCAAATATCCTCCTCTCTACACTGTCCCCAATTCTCCACATTGCTCCCAATGTCCACCTCTCCACATTGTCCCCAACTCTCCACCTCTCCACATTGCCCCCAGTGTCCATCTCCTACCTTTCTGGTGGTCCAGCGGCATCCTTCATCACAGACCTCTACTAAGAGCTGGAGCTCCTGCCAGTCCTCTCTCCAGTAATGCAGAGTGCTGGGAAATGTCATCTCCAGGCACTTTGCATTACTAGAGTGCTGACAAGGGAGAGCTCAGCCACTAGAGGTCCGTGACCCTGGGCGGGGGGTGGGGAATCACAGGGGGCGGCCGGGCCCCTGGAGTGACGGGCCCAGTCACAGGTGTGACCCTTGAGACCCCTATTGTTACACCACTGTTAGAGCATATGATCAGTTTAGTGTGCACTAACGCATACAGCCCACCCTTATTAAAGGGATAGTAATACTTATTATGTAAAAAAAAAATGTTGTAGGGTTTATTGGAAGACTGAACAAAATTAAATGACAAAGCACTGGGTCCTGATGGTATACATTCAAGGGTTCTTCAGGAACTCAGTGTAGTGTTAGCAAGACCCCTACATTTACTCTTTAAAGATTCTCTCACCAAAGGCTCAGTGCCACCAAACTGGCGAGGAGCCAATGCAGTGCCTCTGTTTAAGAAGGGAAATAAAACAGAACCTGGGAATTATAGACCCGTGAGTTTGACCTCTGTAGTGGGAAAACTGCTAGAAGGAATAATAAGGGACTATATTCAGGATTACAACACAAAAAATAAGATCATTAGCAGGAAGCAACATGGTTTTTTTGAAGAATAGATCATGCCAAACTAATCTTTACAGTTTATATGAGGAAGTAAGCAGCAACCTAGATAATGGCAAGGCAGTAGATGTAGTATATCTAGATTTTGCAAAGGCCTTTGATACAGTGCCACAAAGAAGGCTGGGATATAAAATAAGGAAATTGGGGCTAGGAGATAAGCTTTGCAATTGAATATAAAACTGGTTGAAGGATAGGGAACAGTGTGTGGTTGTAAATAGACAATTCTCCAATACAGTTAAAGTGGAGAGTGGAGTACCTGAGGGTTCAGTATTAGGTCCGCTGCTTTTTAACATATTTACAAATGACCTGGAAATAGATATAGAAAGCGAAATATCATACCTCCCAACATTTCAGATGGCCAAAGAGGGACACTTGTGTTTTAGGGGGTGTAGCTGGGGGCGTGGCTAGTAGGCAGGGCATTACCAAGTATTTTTAGGTTATTTTGTGACCTATTGACACCTCTTTGTGTAACTGAATAAATGATTTAGAACAAGACCAAAGTGTTTTCATCACACACACTAATTTATATGCACAGATACTGAAGTATATACAAACATATATTTGAATTTTATTGCTGTGGAGCAATTTAATACTCTAACATACACACCACACAGTCTGATCTAAAAAGAGGGACACCAGGGTGGGAAAGAGGGACAGAGGGATTTGGTTCAAAAAGAGGGACTGTGCCTCCTAAAGAGGGACACTTGGGAGGTATGACATATAAATATTTGCAGATGCCACTAAATTATGCAGGGTAATTAATTCAGAACAGGATATTTGCTTTCTACAGAGGGATTTACATAAAATGTCAGATTGGACAAACAAATGGAATATGAAGTTTAATGTGAGGAAGTGTAATGTCATGCATTTGGGAGGAAATAATCCCAAGGCTACTTATGAACTTAATGGAATCATTTTGCCATTGTACAAATCATTGGTAAGACCTCACCTTGAATATGCAGTACAGTTTTGGGCAACAGTTCTGAAAAAGAATATACTAGAACTAGAGATGGTACAGCGAAGAGCAACAAAATGAATTAAGGGAATGGAGGACTTGACATATGAGGAACGACTAGACAAACTTGGTTTATTTACTCTAGAGAAAAGACGACTAAGAGGAGACCTTATCACATTGTACAAGTATATGAGAGGTCAATACAAGGATCTCTGCTGTGAGCTATGCATTCCAAGGCCTGATCAGATGACCAGGGGACACCCCTTGAGATTAGAAGAAAGGAGGTTTAGACTTCAGCAGAGGAATGGGTTTTTTACTGTAATGTCTGTTAAATTATGGAATTCCTTGCCCAAGGAGGTGGTTATGGCAAATAGAGTGGACACATTTAAGAGAAGAATAGATGCATTTCTTTCAAAAGGGAACATACAGGGTTATACTGTATATTAAATCAGGAAGGTCTGATAAAGACTAACTTATTTGGTAGCAGGAAAGCTTTATAATTCTCAGTCACTGTGGTATGAGGCAAAGGTTGAACTTGATGGACTTATGTCTTTATTCAACCTAATTTTCTATGTTACTGTGTTTATCCCCCTGAGTAAAACAAGGGCACTCCCCTCAGCTGAGAAGTTTTTGTATTCGAAAGTTATTACAACTCAAACTTGAATTCTTTAGGTGCAGTATCTCAGTGGCCTGAAATTGTACAGTGGCACTGTTGCTATACCAACCTATGGGCAGTCCTGGTCAGTTAACCATAAATCTCCATAGGATGATGTAGCAACAGCGCCACTGTACAATTTCAGGCCACTGAGATACTACACCTAAAAAAATGCAAGTTTGAGCTATAATTACTTTTAAATAAAATGCTTATTAGCAGTGGAAGTGCCCTTGTTTTACTCAGGGAGATAAGCCCTACAACATATATATTTTTACATATTAAGTATTAATATCCCTTTAAGACTTGAATGTGAGCAAGCCCTTAAAGGGATAGTAATGTTTCATAAGAAAAGCAGCTCTAATTAATCATCATAGTATTTGGACTTTGGAGAGTGTTATTTCAATTCTGTCAGAGTTGTAGTTCAAGAGTAATTGAATGATAAAGTATCAACCTCCCACACCTTTTACTGATGTAACACCGCTCACCTCAGAGCAGCAGGGAGTGTCTAGGTAGATTGCAGAGAGGGACAATCTTCAATTAAGATAAAGTAAAAAGCTGAAAAACCTGTCAAGGGGGTTAGGGTTTTCATTGTTCTCACGGTAAGAATTTTGACCCTTGATGTGAGCTGTCTGGTCTATGGACTGGATTCCACATCTGAGGAGTGGGGGCTTACACTAGGTAAAAGGGGCGGGAGGGGGAAACTTTATAATTCAATTACTCTTGAACTACAACACTCACAGTAATGAAATAACACTCTCTATGGCTCAAATGCTATGACGATTAATTGGGGCTGCTGTTTTGGTGAAACATTACATCACTTTAATGTCTCTCTAATAGCATGCTCAGTCTTTTTTCTGCTTCAGTTTGTTAGTAAATTAAGTTAAACAAGACACTCATCAAAATGCACCTACACTGCCACAGTGTCCTCCTCATAGTGAAGAATTATTGGCGTAGATAGCTCAGGACACAGCACAAAAATATGGTTACAGAACCAATTTTAGTGAGGAAACTTATTAGTGCATTCCTGCGGTTATCTGTTGAACCAAGGCACAAGCACAATATTCAGTGACTATTAGGATTTACTGACCATAGTAAATAAAACGAGTTTATTTTTCAGAGGTGTTGTGTGTTTTTTTTTGTTTTTGTTTAACCCTTTGAGTGCCAGAGGGGTATCCAACACATTGCTTCACAGTGAGGGAAAATACCGCTCTCAAAAGGTTAAAACGTATTCTTTTACATAAGAATAACTTGTTTATAGCTATAACTTTAGTCTTCTAGTGTAGAAAAGCAAAAATTTATACATATTTTTACAGATGCACAGCTGTTATTTTGTACTATGTGATCATCAGAAAAATCACACATACTGTACACTACAGAGACACACACACACACAGACACACGCACACACACACGCACACACACACACACACACACACACACATACAAACACAGACACGCAAACCCACAGAAACACACAAAGACACACACACAGCTGTTATTTTGTACTATGTGATCATCAGAAAAATCACACATACTTTACACTACACAGAGACACACACATGCAGACACACACAAACACGCATGGAGACACACAGACACACACCCACAGGCACACACATGCACACACACAAACACACACCCACAGACACACACACACCCACAGAAACACACACACACACACACACAAACACACACATACATATACACCCACAGAGACACACAGACACACAAAGACACACACACACAGATACACACATACACACACAGACAGACATATACACACACAGAGACACACACACACCCAACCACCCACAGAAACGCAGACACACGCACACACACCCACAGACACACACAGAGACACACACACACCCAACCACCCACAGAAACACATAGACACACCCACAGACACACAGAGACACACAGATACACACACACAGACACACACACAGACAAACCCACCGAGAGAAACACACACACACACTCAAACACAGACACACACACAGTCACACACACAGAGACACACACACACACACACACATACTATGATCTTCTGAAAACATTTTGAACAGAGATGCGGCTCAAATGTCCCTATGATTTTTCTCATATGTGACATTCATTGTGGAACTTTTGACAAATTTGAATCAAAAAAGTAATAAAATGGATAGAGTAACATTATTGTCTGTTTTTATTGCTTCGTCCACAACAAAACTGCCGAACTAGAGACCTAAGAGAGGGTCATCCATCGGTCAACCCACCTCTACCCATCCTAAACATAGATTTTAACATTTTTGATTTATTAACATTTATCAGATTAGTTAATAATTACTATATAGATAGCAAAAATATTATTGTTACATTGTAATAACAACTTTTGTTGTCTGTAAAGATGTAGACACATAGCTTTTAAACAGAAAATACATTATTGTAAATTATCTCCAGGACGTACTTGAAAAGGAGAGAAATCTCATTGTATTCTTTCTGGTAAAACGCTTTAAAAATAAAAAAAATCTTTTATAAATAGGACAATAAAATTAGCAAACTGTTAACATTGCTACTGTGTAGGAGAATGTGACAATTTACAAATTTGTAGCCAATTTTGCAATTAGTTTAATACATATTTGCAATGAGTCACAAACCTATAATTTGCACATAATAGATATGTGCTCCACAGACAATGTTTCCTTCCAGCTATTTGAGCCATTCTTCAGACAGTGCATTTCTATTCAGCTGCATTTCCTCTCTTAAGACAGCAGAGGGTGCTACAGAAACAGTCTGAGCACATGCATGTCTATGGCATTTGGCAGCCTGAGAGAAAAATAAACGATTTTGATGCAAATGAAAATTCCAGCTCTATAATTATCTCATTTTAATAGGCTTTTTATGCCCGCAGACTGAATAGATAAACAAGGGTTCCACTTATCTTCCTCTTATTTTATTTTTTATGTAAAATTAGACCATGTCAGTACAGGTGATGACAGACACAGACACTTTACTTCCCGATTTTATCCTGTTTTTCCAGACAGTGAACACTGCACAATCCTGTCTTCTTCCCAGAAACTTAAACTGGATATTTCTATTTAACCACTGTGAAAGGGGAGCAAAGGCCCAAGCGCATAATGGATTTGACTGAGGGTTCTTGGCCTATGCTAGATTCTACCTGGTACATAATCCTGGTATCCATGTATGGTTGGATTATGACTGAGCCTTTCAGTGTAAGATGGTATATAGTAAGGGCCTGAATTCTGGTAGCAGGGACATGGACATCTGTGCAAAGTTATCATACTAGAGTAGGTAGCACTCTGAGGGTTCCGGCAAAGGCATCCATTCAGTTGCATCCTAAGCGAGACCAGTGCTTTGATTATAAAGAGGGTATTTACAAGAAGAGGTATGGGCGCTGGTTTTGGCATGTGTATTTGATGTGTGGGGGTGGACATCCAGCCCTGTTCTGCACCAGAGGGCAATTGAGGGAGGGGCCAGGTATTTCCTCTCACAACTCCATTAATTGTTACAAGGTAGGATTTCATGTTTAGGTTCAGGCTTAGGTTCTGCCGACCAACAGGTGTAACAATTTGCACTCAGCAGAGCAGTATCAAGAAGTAGTTCAGGAAAAGTTGCAAAAGGAAGTAGAGGCATATTGACGTAGCTAAATTGCAGGATTTGATATTGTTGCCTTTATGGTTAGTCCCTAAGAAGGTGCCAGAGAAATTTAGTATGATACAACAGTTGTTTTTCCCGGAAGGGCGGTGGATAGTAGCTTATGTACCAAGCTCTGCAAATCGTCATGGAAGTAGGTCCAGGTGCCCTTATGGCTAAGCTGGATGTTGAAGTAACTTTTAGATTGCTTCTATTAAATTCAGACATTTTTAGATTTAAGGGCTATTTCCAGGGTTAATTCTACTGATTATTGACAGATTGGTGCTCATGAAGTATGTTATTTCCTGTGTTTATTTTGAGGTCAAGCTAAAGTGGGAGCTGGGGCTATTTTCCACTACATATATTATTTTTTTTGTGGGTGCCCAGGATTTAGATGGCTGTGCTCTCATGTTGGAACATGCATAGGTGGAATTGGGTTACCCATATCAGACGACAAAGCTGTTAGAAAGCAGTAGAGGGCTGGAGAGGAATATAATGGGTGTCAATAAAGCTTTTAATTGGAACAGGATCACAAAGCAGTTGAAGGAGTATTTGTATGTTTGGGGGGGGAGAGGTTTGCAGAATTTTAGTGGGGTCAGGTTGTAAAATTCTGTTCCTGGTGCAAGCAGAAAGATGCAGCTATACACTAATGCAGCAGGGACTACAGGATTTGGAGAGTGCTTGGGTCCTCAGTGATGTGCCACAATGTGGCTGGATAGCTGGCAGCAGAAGGGGCTTATTGTGATTCTCACCTTTCTGTAGCCATTTCCCATTATAATGGCTCTTGAACTATGGTGAGACCAGTTTGAGTATTGTATTGTAATGTTTTGGACTTATAAGGAGTGTGGTTCATGCTATTAACAATCTGTCCTCTCCTTCCATACCAGATCTGGATTTGTTAAGAACAATGTGTAGTAATATTCAGTATCTAACCAGGCATATCATTGTATAACAGATGCACTGTGTACGGGGAAGTGGGATATTTTTATAAGCTTTCTCCTGATGATAGCATTATTGGTTGCTGCCATGACATACAGATTTTGTGGCCACAATAAGGTAAGCATGGGTTTTTAATAGGAGGTATTACTTACCCTTTAACTGTTGAGATGGCTAAAAAACATGTCCATCACATTCAGCCTTTGCCATATCAGTTAGGTATCAGAATCAGAATAAGAAATACAAACATAAAGGGGATGCTTCACCCCTATACAAATTGGCCTTAATAGTTAACATATGTAGTGAATGTATGTAAACGTGCATTAATTTCTTTTTTCAAAGCTCTGTTTTATTAAAATTGAAGTAACAAAAGCTGCTCTGCACCTACTTCCACATAGACTGTGGTTACCTGCTCTGTAGCCGCAGTCTGTCACTCTCCCTCTGATCCCTTCCATCTATGCATCTCCTCCGAAGACTGAGGCTTTCTGCCTGTAATCTGAAGCGCTTTCATTGGCATCCTCTCAACTCATAGTTTGCAATATTTTTCTGAGCTAGAATGGTACCCAATACTTTTTTGAAGTCATCCAAAGTGTTTACAAACACAACATCCAGAGGCAAAGAATTCCATAACCTTACCGCCCTTACTGTAAACAACCCTGCCATTGTTTTAGTCTAAAGCTCATTTCCTCTATTTGTAATGGATGGCTCTTTGTTTTTCATTACTTTGAGTAACTAGTTCGCAAGAAAGCTGTTTGTATTGACCCCAAATATATTTGTAAATGACAATTATATCCTCTTTAGACATCTGATCTCTAAAGTAAACAAACCCAATTTGGCATACAGCCCTCTACCTTTCCAGTTCGATAATGTATTTTTTACAGACTGGTGCCCAAAACTGTACTGCATATTCTGGATGTGCCTTTAAAGGGATAGTAATACTTTGTTTTAACTTTATTTTATTTTGTAGGCATTAAAAAAACATGAAGAACGATATAAGTCTTATCTCTCAAACCTTTAAGGTTTAAGAGATATTCAGAAGCAAAGTTTCCCCTCCCTGCCCCTTTTACCTAGTGTAAGCCATCTCTTCTCAGATGTGAATCTGGTTGTAAGACCAGACAGATAACAGCAGGGGACAATCTTCTTTATATGAAAACAATGAAAGCCCTACCCCCTTGACAAGCTTTGCAGGTTTTTCCCTTATCTTAATTGAAGATTGTCCCTCTGTGCAATCTACCTGGGCACCTCCCTTCTGCTTTGGCTGAGCAGTGTTACATCAGTAAAAGGGGCGGGAGGGGGACACTTTGTCATTGAATTACTCCTGAACTACAACTCTGACAGAACTGAAATAACACTCTCCAAAGTCCAAATACTATGATGATTAATTAGAGCTGTTTTTATTATGAAACATTACTATCCCTTTAATATGGATTTATTAAGAGGTAGCATTATAGTCCCATCCTGTTCATCTATGCCTTTTATATGCACGATAGTACTCCATTGACCCTTGCAGCCACTAAGTAACTGAAAATGTTTGTGGATATATTAAAGCTCATCTTCAACTTTTTCTGCCCACTCACCCAGAAAAAGGTCAAATTTCTGCATTTTTTCATTTAACCAGTTATCTAGCCATGCACATATACCATGTCCCAAGCCTGAGCCTTTTAATTTATACAGTAACCTTTAGTGAGGAACAGTATCAAAGGTTTTTTTAAAATCCAAATATAGTACATCAACAGCAATACCGCCGTCTAAATTTCTACTTACTAATTAATGGAATGCAAGTCAATCAGTTTGTCATGAAACCATGCTGACTGTTACTAATAATGTTGTTGGTCATCACTTAGCCCTGAATATTATCAATTAGTAATCATTCTTGTGGAGAAACATGAGTTTAACCCCTGTGTCCACTGGTATCTTACACCCCTCTTGCTTAGGGCCAGCTCCACAGCTGTTCAATACCTTCCTTCATATACAGCGACCAGAGATTCAGCACCCAGAATCTGGACAGTTCCCAACCCCATGTATGCAGCAACACTCCTGGGTCAATTTGATTCCTTGTGGACAGTGTCCCTACTTACCCAAATGAGCTGGTGGAGGGCTTGAATAAAGGTTAAGCCCGCTCTCCATCTTTTGTCTGGGAGAAGCAGCCCTGCTCCATGTGCTACTGGGCCCAGATACAGAATATGCATACTGTCTATAGACTGGGAATTACAGATTTATTGGAACTGTAATGGTTGATTTTATTTGGTATAAATTATATATACTGAAATCCAAGAGGAGGGCTCAATATTTGTTGTATTTTGTCATTTTCTGTGTGTTATATATTGTACTCTGTATGAGTTAGCCTGCTGAATTCTTCAGTTAAACTCATCAGGTCATGCCCCTGAATGCTTGCAGACTGCATGTGAAACAATGGGGACTGGTGCTGAGTGAGAAGGACAATGATGGTGGGTCAGAGAATAGATTGTTGACAGAAATATGCTGTCAATTCCTTGACTGTCAGATTGTATTTCTTGTCTCAGATCCAGGCCTCTGATTGGCATGCTACTTCCTGTAGCTATCAGTGTGGGAGTGTGGATTGTTGTGGCTGATTCAGGGTTCCAGGTGCATTGGTCTAAAGTGTGTGTCTGCCCCAAGGGAACTTAGATAGGTTCTCAATTTGCAGGGCTGATCTCAACTTTGGTTAGGCTCTTTATACCAATAAACATGCCTCTTGGTGAATTCAGCCTAATTGAGAAGTCTTTGTTCGGTTTCATGCAAGAACTCATGGAGAAGCTCCACTGACCAGACGAGCACCTCCACATTTCTAATATCTTACCAACTATGGAAGTCAAACTCAAAGGTTTATAATTTCCAGGTCTAGATCTTACCTGTTTTAAATAATGGTACTACTTTCCATCAGTCACAAGACACTATGTCTAATGAGAGTCAATTAATACATTTTAAAGCAGAACTTTCAGATAATAGCAAGTCTCCATGCATTCATTAAATGCATGGCGACTTGCTTGAAAATAGATGTCTTACCATAAAAAATTACTTGTGTTAAAGGAATCCATCCCATTTGGAGACCGGAACTGAGGCTAGACTGCAGACATCTTGTCTGTGCGCATGCACCGTCAGTCCCGGTCTCCATAGAGTAGACTGCTTTGCACCATATAGTCACCGGAAGGGACTGGCGGCGCAGGCCACAGACCGCACTAACCTGCCTGTCAGTCCTGAAACGGGTCGGATTCCTTTAGACACATGTCTTTTTTTATGGTAAGACATCTATTTTCAAGCTAGTCGCCATGGATTTAATGAATGCATGGCGACTGGCTATTATCTGAAAGTTCAGCTTCAAACATAAAAAGTTGCTATAACTGCACTAAGATCCTGAAGTACCTTGGGTGTATGCCATCAGGTCCAGGTGCTTTATTCATCACAACCTTTTCCAGTCTCTTCCACTTTGTCCTCAGTGAGATATGTACATGATGGAAAAATGCTGTGATTATCCCTGCTGGCCCAAAGCATGCTACTTTTGCTTCCTTTATATAGACATAACAAAATAACTTATTTAAGGAGTCAGCAGTTGCCTTATCCTTACTAATTAATTTACCTGTATTAGTTTTAAGGGATTCAATATCAACCTTAAACTTGTTGCCATTTATATACTTGTAGAAGTTTTTAGAATTTGGGATTTAGGATTTAAATGTAATTTCCCTAGCTGATTCAGAGAAGGAATCGTCTCTCTCTCCCTGTGTGTGTGTCTCTCTCTGTCCTCTTTTGCATTCTTGTTCTGGTTGGATAATAAAGCTCTATAAACTAATCTACATGGGTAGGGAGTGCCTGGAAACATTAATTTCAATCTGGTCCCCATGGTCTGAATGCTCATTCATCTATGCCCACCCTTTGAGACTCCATATGAAATTTGATAGCCTGCTTGCTCCTGTATGGTTGTCTTTGCTCATTGCTTGTCTGCTGAATGTAAATTGTGGTGGACCGACTTTCCTTTTCTTTTTCTTTCTTTCTTTCTTTCTTTCTTTCTTTCTTTCTTTGAGGTAGGGGTACTTTGGACAGAGTTTAAGTAATCATTGCCCCCATTAATTTGAATTACAAGGACCTAGGCCCTTGGTCTCATTACTTTATACAAACTATGTCATTTTGTATTTATGCTTAGACCTTTTATTGAAATTTAATATTGATTGACTTTATCATCACTGATTTGTAGAAGACATATTTAACTATTTATTATGCTATTATTTAATAACAACCATGAACTTTAATTAATTGTATTTATATTTATTCACTGTGTTTTGTATTATGAACCCTCATTGTTTTTTCCCATATTTATTAAATGTACTACACTTAGTACTTTATATATGATGACCCTCTCTGTTTTCTGTTCAGCTTCTGGATGGATTTGGACAAGTTTCATTTAGGAAGGAACAGCATATTCATTTATTGTCACCTACAGACTATCAAAGACATATAACCAGGGACTTTTATATCTGTTCATTCCATCCCTTATAATATCTATCATCTTTATTTTACTGATTATCCATATATGAACTGGTATTTTATTTTTTATTTAATTAAAGTATTTTATCAGGAAGGATACATTGCGATTGTCCCTTGTTTCTCATTTCCAAGTGTGTCCTGGGTATTTGCAAGGTTTTTTTTTTGTAATGAAAAACTTAATTGGACTCTCTATTGGAATCTTCCATATTACCAATCCATCACATTTTCCTTTTGTTCAACTGCTCTTTGCTTATTAAGATCATTATTCCTAAAGTGATTGAAATGCACTTAATATTGTTTTTCTCGTAACAATCTTTCTTGTTATTCAATATTTATAATCAGTACATATGTCATTGCGTGCCCTAATAGTTCCAGGGTATTTATAGACAGTCCAGTGATCATATTTACATTCAGTCAGTATTACCCCATGGTTGTTTTTCTGCCAAAACATCCTTCTATTTGTGTTATTATTCTAGATCACTGGTTCTGAACGGTTCACTATTAAAATGCCGCCATGTATTTCGTGACCATGAAAATAGCGAGTTTAAAATGTTGCGTCAATCAAAAAGGCAATAACAGAATGCTGGGAGAATGAAAACAGCAACGTGATATTGCATGGTGAAAAGTCGTACTCAGAGGGTTATCAGAGCCCTTTGCCTTTGTCTCCTATAGGATGCCTTCACCCCCTACAGACACTGCCTTGCTATGTGCATCCATTACTCACAGTGGCCCCTGGGGCCAGAGGCCCACAGAGCAGACAGGCAAGAGAGAAGGGATAATTATCATTTAACACGATGAGTGCCCAACAAGTAGCCAAGCATATTTATTATTCATATGTGCGCAACATTTCACCATGCGATATCAGAATGTTGCTGTTTTCATTCTCCCGACATTCTGATATCACCTTTTTAATTAACGTGATATTTTAAACATGCTATTTTTATGTCAATACATGGCTAGGACACCTTCTTAACTAGGGTGTTATGGCATTGTGGTGTGCCACAGTGCCATAACACAGGATGCCCTACTGTTTCCAAGAAGATTTTAAATACAATGTTAAATGTCTATTTATGAACATAATTATACACAATATGGTCTTATTTTTCATTTTTCACTATGAGACCTAAGAATAACAACATTTATACATTTATGCATGTTGGTTTCACCTTGGACCCACCCATGGTGTATGAAGCAACTATCTTTACTCCTCAGTCTTTAACCTAGGTCTCCAGTCATTGCCATTGATACAGCAAGGCACCAGCATGTCTTATTGAAAAGAATGTAGGGAGTAATTCATATTGTCTCTCAGTGGAGTCTCTGCTGCAGCGGTTCTCAATCTTTTTTTGACTCAAAACACCCTAACAAACAATCTGGAATACTCAGGCCACACTAACATTTTATAGTTCATTTTTCATGGGCAAAATAAAGGCTATAGGTACATAAAATATAGTTATTTTAGGCCTCAAAATCAGAATGACAACAGCAAGCATCATATGCATTATAATTTTCATAAATATACATATGAAACTCAAGATTTCCATTTGTATCTATGTCTTCCAAGAAAAATAGTGGCACACTATGCTAGTGCCCATAGCACAGCAAAGCACCATGACACCTTACTGCTATACTGCTAGGCAGTTTAGGTTTAGGTATTAGGTAGTTTGAAAACTGATAGGTTGGTGGGGTTCAAATTGTGTTCCATGGAACTCCAGGGCTCCCTGAAGTGGTAAATGTCCAAAATGAATTTCACTAACTGTGAACACGGGTTAAGACTTGAGTGGCATACCGTGTATGTGTGGTTCTGTAGACCACTGAAATTCTAATACAGTGCAATGTTATGTTTCTTTTTTCATGTAATAAACACTATATTATAGCTATCACTAATATAAATATATAAGATAGTTACTTGGTATCTGGAACATATTAGATTAATGTTGTAGCCTTAAGACAATGTTATCAACTAGCATTGATAACAATGCTTCAGTGCACTACTAAATAATGTATTGGAGACCTCGCTAGTATCCAGGGAGTTAACCATTTCAGTGCCAGAGTGGTATGCAATGCAATGCTTTCCCCTCTGGCACTCAAAGGGTTAATGTGCTTGATTGCTAGGGTTCCACACAGATTTCATGTGAAACTAAATGGTTCCAAAGTTTGAGAACTATTGGAATATGGCATATCCCCATATCTTGTCAGCAGGGCTTATAATTTTAAGTCCTTTGCTACTAGCCAGACCTGAAAAGTTACTCGCCACTGCAATCCAAAACATACCCACCAGGGCTGAATTTCTACTCGCCAGGGCTAAATTTTCACTCGCCATTGGTTAGTGGCGAGTGGAAATTTTGAGCCCTGTTGTCAGTATTGTAATATATCAGCACTTAATGGGGTAGATCTGTGTCTATACTAACCCCTTCAGATGCCAAAAAGGTCTCCAGTGCATTGCTTTGCAGGGCTTTGGTGACAAAGGGTTAATAGGGCCACAAAAACACTCACCCATACATGCCCTAGCCCAGTGGTTCCCAAAAGGTGTCAGGACACATTTTGTGTAGCAGTACCAAGTTTAATGTGTAGCACATTTCTAAATATTTTCATTGATTTATATTGTTTTTTACATACCTTCTAGTCACAGAAATTGGTAGTTTAATTTATCTGTGTCACAGCTTGAAGTAAGATGTGGCACATCTCAGATATGTTGGGAACCACTTCCCTAGCCCAGGGTTTCAAAGACATGAGCTAGAAATCTAGGAGGACGTACTGAAATAATAAAATTGCTTACATTATGCACGCAGTCACACCGACACACATACACACACACAGGTCTAGGAGGATGTAGGGAAATAAAATTACACTGTTGTACATATATAGTATGAGGACCACAGCCGCTCCCTGGTAGTGAATGTATTACTATTCAGGGTCCCCAACCTCATTCATTCCCTGTGATACTCAAGGGCAAAGTTACAGAATAAACTAGACATTGAAATTCCACAAAAGTGTTACAATCTATCAAGTGACTCCAATGTTCCTCCAAAGTAGAACAGAAAGAGCAGAATTTCACAGTTTATGATCTGTGTGTGGAAAAGCAAAGTCAGTTCACAGATAAAATGTGTTTTAATGTACCAAGTAACTGACTCTGGCGATTTAACCCCGTCAGTTCCTTCTGTCTCAGGTCCTTCTGGCAAATAATACCAGTTTCCCGGCTGTGTATATACTAGTGTCCTGTTTTCATAAATCTCCATTTATCAGTGTCTTCTTTCTCCTTGGAGCAAATAAGGATTTAGCAGATGGAGAAGAGTCAGAGACAAAGACTTGGCTCTTCACTGACATAAGAGACACAGAAATATATAGTGGAAATAGTATGAAATGGAAGATATTGTGCAAAGGGGATGTGACAGTAAATTCATGCTTCACATTTCCGAAAAAAGATGAAAACAATAGATTCCAGCAACACACAATGACAGCAATGGATATATTTACCCTTTGAGTACCAGAGAGGTGCAAAATGCATTGCGTTTCAATGCGTTCACAACTCTCTGGCGCTGAAAGGTTTTATCAGCCTGACAGGGCATTAACTATAAACCTGGTATTGAGGTGGTACTCATAACCCAGACCAGCCGGAGTAACTGTACTAAACCGACTGCACCATAGGGAAGAAATAACAATTCACATTGAATAAATAGGGATTTTAGAACACATTTAATTCTAGACAAATCTCTAATACATTAATTCAGATTCTAGGAATGTGTATTCATCCCTTGGTGCGGTTGGTCTACACCAGAGTGATTCAGTTTCTTTTAAGTAGATCAGTCTCACTGATGAAAAAAATGTTAATTACTATTATATCTCTAAATATCTATCTATCTATCTATCTATCTATCTATCTATCTATCTATCTATCTATCCATCTATCTATGTTCACAGATTTATAGGTAAATGCAAGGGCAAACTGAAAGGGTTTTCCTATTGCCTAGATTCCACCCCCTCCCAATGTCTCCTGTTAGATCAGCATACCTGGACCTCTTTGGGTTTGACATACTCCAGTGTTTCCTCCTATATGATCTGCACCAATGAACTGCTTCTTTTGTCCCTAACTTGATGCCATGTCAATCAGAAAAGCAGAGGTAGACTTCCTACTTTTTTCTTTTTAGCTTTGGCAGGTATTTCCAGCTGCTCCTTTGTTTTTTTACCCATAAAAAATTCCCTTTCAGAATCATTTTGGTCTGCTTAAAGGGATAGTAACACTTCGTTTTAACTTTATTTTATTTTGTAGGCATTAGAAAAACATGAAGAATGATATAAGTCTTATCTCTCAAACCTTTATGGTTTATGAGATATTCACAAGCAAAGTTCCCCTCCCCGCCCCTTTTTCCTAGTGTAAGCCATCTCTTCTCAGATGTGAGTCTGGTTGTATGACAGTACAGATAACAGAAGGGGACAATTTTCTTTGTATGAAAACAATGAAAGCCCTTCCCCCCTTGAAAAGTTTTTCAGCTTTTTCCATTATCTTAATTGAAGATTGTCCCTCTCTGCAGTCTACCTGGGCATCTCCCTTCTTATCTGGTTGAACAGGGGGGGATACTTTGTTTGTGAATATCTCTTAACCCATAAAGGTTTCAGAGATAAGACTTATATCATTCTTCATGTTTTTTTAATGCCTACAAAATAAAATAAAGTTAAAATGAAGTATTACTATCCCTTTAAGAAAGCTCCAAAACAACTCCAAAGTGAGGCTAGGAAGCCCAAGGAAAGTGGCATGGTTTTAGTTGTTTTCCTTGGACTGGATCAGACAGGGGAAACCAGGGGGGCAGTAGCCCCCTGGGTCTCTAGCATGATCCCCATATGACCGAGCACCCTCTCCCACCTTACCACCCACTGGCAACACCTCCTTTGCTGGATGGCAGAGATCTTGCTGCTTTGGTAATAGGTTAACCTCCAACCATCCCTGCCACCCCATCCACAGAAATGGATAATCCCTCTGTTCCTGGATCATATTGATCTTGTTGCTATGGCAAAGGAGGAATTAACTACAACTAGTTAATTAAAATATACTCCACCACCCCATGGTCCCTCAAAATCATGATTAACCCCTCCCCCCCATGGAGGTGACAGTTAACCACACTGACAATGTGTGAAAAAATGGTACAAATGACCCTTGTAAATAAATGGGGCATAACAATAACCTTCTAATTCTCCATCCTGATGACAGTGTGAATATATACCCCAGATTATGTTTAAGTGCAAAGAAGTGGCAAAAAATTAATATGTCCAGAGTCCAGATATTAATTAAAAAAAATCTGTAAGGGGTTCTCCCAGTTATGGTGTGTATATACTCACCTTGAAGTCAGAGGTACAGTGGTGTCTGTGACAACTTGATTCTCTACATCATTTGCTTACACAAATAACAGAAATAAAAAAAATTGCATTGCATGGACTGCAATGTTTTCCTAGCCAGTCTGACACTGAGAAGTTAATGGTGGACCCAGTTAGGCTAGTGGGGAAATGTTAGGGTAGTGTATGTTTATTTTTAGAACAGTTAACCTCACTGATGCTTGACAGCAACGTGTTGCAAGTTGCCTTGGAACTCACTTGTGTGAGTGTGAGGATAGTGGTTGGGTGCACATGGGAACACTCTGGAGGGGGCTGTGGTGGTCGTCACAGCATTTTGACGCTGAATACAACATTTTCCCTGGCTTGGAATTGCAGGTCCTGGGAAGGCAAAAGCGAGCCTTAGAAAAGCCAATCTTCTATGATGTGATAGAATGGTCATTTGCAAGACTATTTTGGGCCATTTTTGTTTGTATGATGAATATACATACACATATACATATGGGTTGTAATAGAATAGCATGATAGCATAATTGTATTATTCTGACTTTTTTGCTACCAAATTTCTATCTGGTTTTAATGGAATCCATCCCTTCATGATACAAGTGTTAGAATAGAATACTTTCAACATCTGTGTTCTCAGGAGAATTTGTACAATTTGTAGCTAATCTGTTTTAAAATTATATATATACCAAAACCATTGTTTTATGACTGCTCTTAACCCTTAGAGAATTGCTCTCCTCTAATACTGGTCAGCCTTTGTTTACTCTAAACATTTATTTATTTATTTATTGTATACATGTGTATGAATGCATTATGGCAGTGCCTTATGAAGACCCTGTCCTAAGGAGCTTATAGTGTAAGTGGGTAACATGCTCTATATTCCAGAAGTGCAGTTCAGGGGTAAAATTACAACTTACATCAATAGGAATAGTGGGATTTTCATTTGTCACCCATGGGGCAGTTGGTTTACTCATGAATACACCTAAGAGACTTATAGATACAGATATACAGGTAAGGTACTATAGACGGCAGTGTTTATCACACTGTAACTACAAGTAGTGCTCTGAAAGGAGAGATGTGAAAGCAGTTTTGAAGTTGAAGGGAGTCAGTTGTAGATGTTGGGGGACAGTAATAGAGTTCCATAGGTAAAGAGCAGAGAGCAGTGAGGGTGATGTGGTGACAAGAAGGCAATTTTGTACTGATCAAATGAAAGGGATATAATATATGGGGCAGCTGCTGAGTAGATAAGAATAATTTTGTAGGTGATTTAGTATTATTGGGAAACCATGAAAAAGATTAAGTAAATTAATAGTTTCAGCTTTAGGAGAGAGGCTGATGACACCAAAGCTGAGTTTAGGATACACTGGAAGTGGAAGAGGTTGGAAGCAGGAATGCCAGTAAGTTGTATGTTGCAGTAGTCCAGGCAGAACAGAAGTCATCTGAGATTCATATTTTAATAATCTTACATAGGAAGAAGGGACAGCTTCTAGCAAAGGAGTGAATGGGAGGAGACAAGGGAAGCGTCAGCTATAGCCCCTAGGTAGCGTGCTGAGACAACTGAGGATATGTCAGTGAAAATGGGTGCTGGGCCCAGATGAGACATAAATTTGGTAAGTTCAGTGTTCCTTATATTTATTTGAAGAAGATGACAAGCCAGTAGAAAATGGTCAAGTGGCATTTATAGATACAAAACTGAATTTGAGATGTAAATAAATATATATATAAATATACAAAATGGAATAAAGCCCTACTGACAGGACTTGTTGAAAAACAAAAGTGCTGATTTATTTGAATTGATGTTTGGGGACGAAACACTGGTCCAAATAAATCAGCACTTTTTGTTTATAATTTGTGTATAATTTCAGGCCACTGTGATATTGCAACTAAAAAATTCACAGTTCAGCTGTAAAAACTTTTGAATAAAACACCTTTCAGCAGTGGAAGTACTCTTGTTTTACTCAGGGGATAAACCCTACAACATATTTTTTTTCATTTTAAGTATTACTATCCCTTTAAGCTCGTTGGGGCAGGGACGTCTCTCCTATTGTTTTTATTGTTGCAACACTTATTTTATCCCCATTTATTTATTGTAACATGCTTCTATTGTACACTGCGTGGTTTCATATATATAAAGATATATATACATACAAACATACAACTGCAGTTGAAATCTAAAGTATTTTTGCGCCTTGCTTCTTTTATGTTTTACAGTATCTTCACATTTATGCAGGAACAGCAATCATTGGTCCAGTAATGACATAGCTGCTGAAGTTTTTTACTGTGGAGACAGATGATGTAGTCCAGTTAGGTCTGTTTTTTTAGACCCTTGTTTTTGAACCCCTTACACACCCCTCTTGTCCTCAGTTGGTTAGCATGGATTCATATCCAGGGGTCACTACAGTTCATAGGCCTTTCCATAATCAGTTGTTCTGCATTGCACAGACAGGTAAATAGAATTACTTCCTGGGAGTTGGGGTTCACTAGAACCCTAGATCTTCTGTTCCCTCTGCCTCTGAACAGACCCTACATGCAGGAGGTACCAGAAGAGCAATTAGTAGTCACTGTCTGTTCAATCTGGTAGCTTTTCCTCTATGCTAGAACAATGGGGGGAATGTGCTGTCTCACTGCAGCTGGCGTGCCAAAGTCCTGTACCTTCATCTTAATGGAAATTTCTGACATGAGCTCTGATGCACAGCCAATTATCCCTGACCAGCACCAAATACTGGTGCTAGTCATCATCTCTAACCTCACAGTGATTCTTCTCCTCCGTTCCACTTCAGCCCTATTGTCAATCAATGCGGTAAGACTGGCTATAGTAACTCTAATGTGCCTTATTACTGAGCTTTCTAAAGGTTATAAAAGTAAATTTTCTCTGTATTTACAAGAAGCCAATTTTCTGTCAATTTAAAACATATTTTTTGGCTTTGTTTCCACCTCTGGTTATCCTTATTTCTATTGCAGGTGTTCTTGAATTCCTTTACTATTTTATAGCATAATGTAACACTATTCTTTCTGAAATGGGTTATATTCTTCCTAAAACCACACTAGGGGGAAGATTCCCTAAGCGGTGATAAAGAGGTGAAGTGGAGATGACTTCTCCAGTTTATCACTCCTCCAATTCCTATGTTATTCTTTGGAGATCTTAGTGAATAGACTGCATAGAATAACATAGGACCTGCCAATATTATATAAATACGATGAAGTGGTGACCATGTTTTATTTTTTATTTATTTTTTCAGCCAGGGTTCTTCTCTGTCTTACACTAGTGCTAGGCTAAATTAGCAAACTACTCTGCCATGGCTAAATGTTAAAGCCAAAGGGGATGAGGGGGTGTATTAATATGATAACTCTGTATAATAAGCACTGGAACAGATTTCTTAGTGCTGTTCTGCGCTTCCTAATGACAATTTATTAAGTAACCTATATTGGAGGACACCAAAGAGCAGTTATGAGGGAGACTATCAAAGCACTTGTGTTGCCCAGTATTGTCTGAAGTCTAATATTGTAAAACATAATTATATGAGAGTACTACAAAAGCACTCATGTGGATCATCAAAGCATACCCATGTGGGGGTACCACCAAAGAACATGTATGTGGGAAAACACCCAAAGCACAATTAAGGGTGCCAATAGTGCCTTATCAACAGACACAACAGCTTTTGATTAGAAAACGTTATACTGGACAATATCTAATTAAAGCATACAGCATACACTAACAAGTCTCTCATAGGCAGAGCTTAACAGTCTCAATTGGGGTTCCAAAGACAATGCTGCTCTCCCCGGTAACAGTCTTCAGATATGTTAGAAATATATTTAAAAAATTATACAAAATAAATCTATAAAAAACAACAAAGAGGCCTCTCAGTGAGTTTCCCAGCAGGCAAATTGTTTTATCAAGACTCTATAATAGCCAACTCAATAATGCGCAGGAACACGTCCTTGGGACAGCTATGTATGGGGTTTGATAATAATTGACATGACTGATTACAGCGTCTTCCATTTCCTCTCCCTTGTCCCCTGTGGTGCCACTGGTTTTCTTCAGAATCACTCCAATTCGTCATAGTACCTTAGTCTTGGTTTCTAATAGTGAAAGTGGAACTAACAATTTGTAACAATTAGGTGATTTTGAAAAAGTTTTCAAAGTCACTTAATTTTATATTAGCCACTGGTTGGCATGCCTACCAGATACTAACATTCCACAATGCTCTCACACCACGTGCCACTCCCTGCTGCCTGATACTAGCTCATTTTCAAAAACTCACAGTCATGCAGATCCTTGTCAGGTTGGATGCTCCCACTGAGGCAAGAACAAGGACAGCTGATAGTTCCATTTAAAGTTAGGCAGCCACTGAGAAAAGGTGATCATAAACTGGTTATGGTGGAAGATGTGACAGGCCCTGTCTATGTGTCTGATAGATCACATTAGAAAGATAAGAAAAAGCAGTGAATAGCTCTTTGCTGGAAATTCCTTGGTGTCAGACTCAGCCAAAGCTTGTAGTCTGATTTACCTTAAAGCAGATCTGTCATGGTGATATAAGTGCAGTTTCACAGATTTGTCTGGCACCAATAAATGCAATCATTTTAGTTATATTGTTAATGGTGCCCATGTACCTAATAAATATTACCTTTATATGCCCAGTTTTACAAGCACTAGAGCGCTGCCATCTTAGTGATATGCTGCATGAGGGGCGGTGCTCTGTTTCAGTTCTCGATCATGAAATCTGTCCCCTTTTGTGTTTTCTGCATTCTTGTGTCTGTCATGCAATACACTCTCCCAACCACAGATCTTGCATGTGCAAAATGTATTAATTACAAGGGCAGGTCTGAGAGAGTGAGAAGGCGTTGAATAGTGCCATGTGCTTTATATCTATAGTTTTATGATGTTTTAGGAAAAAAATGTCCTATATAATAATTTGCTAGGATGTTTGTTAGAAGCCATCATGCGCAGTAGAGACTGAGCACGCTGCAGTCATGCTCAGTAGAGACTGCCTGCGTTTCAGTCATGCGCAGTACAGACCTGCCACGGCTGATATGGAGCAGGGCACCCTGAATTTGGACCAGAGTCCTCTCTGCGCACCTTCCTGGGACCATTTGGTGAGCAGAGAGGCTCCGGACACCAGACGAGGTTGCTGGGTGGCACTGTGGTCAGTGTACATGGGCTTTTAAGCTAGTATATATCTATTTTCAAGAATTCACAAGAAGGTAAAAGTTCTCCTTTAACTCACCTCCACCAATCTACATTTATGTACATCTCCCAGAAAAAAAAGAAAACTATTACAGGAAGCACAAAGACAGGGGTTGTAAGTGATCAAATTGAATGACTGTCTTCATAATGCTATTGGGGCTTAAACAGGGGTGGCATGATTGAGAGGATGAGAGGATGAGCTTGGCTCAAAAATGGGTGGAAAGTGGGCATATATATACAGGAAACTCACCAAGAGTATCTGGGGCAGATCTGAAGAGGTCCCAGGTTTAAGCTTTGTTACATTCATAGAGGTGATAGTCACTTGTGTAAAAGGTGCCATAACCCAGCATTTTAAGTTTTACATCCCCAAGACAGCATTCAGAGATGGATTAAGGCTTCATAGGCCCCTAGGCTAGGTACCAATTTGGGGCCCCACATCTCTTGATCCGGTGCTTTTGATACAGAATGCTGATAACAGGTACTGAAATTTTGGCTGTAATGGAAGAGGCAGCAACTGGATGATACTGTCCTCTTTCAACAAAAAAGGGGCGACTCTAGGGGAGGTTATGCACTAAGGAGCGATAAAGAGGCGATAACATGGAGATAACATCTCCAATGAAATCACTTCTCCGAGTCCTATGTTGTTCTATGTAGCCAATGCATATGATTTCTCCAACTTTGGCGACTTTAGTGCATAGACTCTATACAATAACATAGAAACTGGAGAAGTGGTATCACTGGAGAAGTTATCTCCACATTATCACCTCTTTATCTTGCCTTAGTGCATAACCCCCAAGATGTTAGTGACAGCAACAGCAGAACCTCTGACTGTGACCCATGACTTGCAGCCAGGGCTGCTCATATTGCCATGGGCCCTAAACAGTAGACTAGGTTGCTTTAATGGATGATGCGGTACAAATTAAGTATAACTTATCCTTAGGGCGTAGTTCCTCTTTATAAAACATACATTACTTTAATGTAACAATACTGCTTCAAGTAACTGCATTTTGCATAAGGTTATAGGATCAAAACATACAACTTATTTGTACTCAGGGTTGATTAGGAAAACGTAATTAAAAATACAAATAAAAGTAACTCTAACCTAACATGAGCTTGGGTTATATATACTTAAATATCATGTGCTTCATGCTAGTATCTAAACATCCTCTGTTTTCTGAAGCCTAAATTCCAATCCTAGCTGTTTGACATATCCCATAGCAAGACTGGAGAAACTGTGACTCTGGTTCCCATGGCCCCCCTTTGACTTGTAGGTAATGTTTACCCCTACATCACCCTTCCAAAGCACAAGCAATTCATCGATGTAACAGAGAGTGAAAACCAGGTATGTAGGTGAGGTTACCATCCTGATTAGCTCAAAGACGCTTTTTGGATCCGGCCCTTGATGGGGACCCTGCCACACTTTATAATAAGGAACTTTGTAAGATTATTGAAAGAGCCTTACTGGGGGGGTATCACAAGGTCTGAGATGGATTATGTAGAAAATCACACACAGGCCATTTCTTTTATCCAGAGGGACTCAGCGAGACTTTAATCTACCCCTCTGCAGCAAGGAGGCTTATGTTAGTCTATGGCCATTTTATGTGGTCTTCTTCAAACCACCAGTCCCAGCACTTCACACACCCCTTACATTCCATAATGATAAAGAATAAATTAGAACTTCTAATTGTATAAGGGTTACTTTTTTTGTACTAAGAGTAGCACAGGCAGGGGAGTAAATACATGGGGTGCAGAGGGTGCAGATGTGACTGGGTCTGGCATCCAAAGGGGCCCATTGGACCCAAGGCTCAATAGGTTCTAGTCATGACCCTAGGAGAATATTTTTGTGTTAGGGGGCCCAAAATATTTTTCCACACAGACCTTTCAATTACCAGTGACACTACTGTTAACAGGAACACTGTTTTATGGAAAAAATGCAGTTCAAATGGTGCTGGAAACATGTATTCATCCCTTGGGAAAATGTAAGAGAAACAAGTCAAAACCAATGTGTCTACATCAAAAATTAAACCAAAAGGGAGAAACAGGCATTTAGATTATTTAAGTCAGCGGGAGCCAAAACATCATTTAAAAACTATAGGGAATGCAACAAAATCAGCAGAAGAGCAAGCAAGTTACCCAACATAGAAAATGTATAAATGATTGAAAAAGGAAAATTATTTAAAAATGCCTTTTGGGTAAATAAATGGCAAATTTATGAAAAAAAAGAAAGTTTGACCTGTAAAATTATAGATGGGTAAGCTGATCAGAGAGGATACACAGAGAGAATAAGTAATTAAATGTTTTCTTCTGTATATGTAAAGATCTATGGCTAGAAAATGATATACAATTTCAACAACACAGATTCACATTGAATCAGCCATATCCTTGGCTAACAAAGGAAGTGAACAAGAATCGACTGAAAAAAGTTATGAGCAATAAAGTTACTAGCCTACATGGGCTACATCCACATATCCAAGTCTGTTTAGGGAGCTTAGTTTAATTTTCAAGAACTCAGTTTCTTATATTCAGTTTATTATACACAGTTTCATGTGATTAGTGGGAAGTAGAAATAGATGCAATCTTTTAAATTAAGATAGCCTGCAAATTATGGTTTGAAAGCCTTACTTCAATATTTGGGAAGCAACACAAAGGGATAGAAAAACACGGTAGCCATTTTGGGAGTCAATATAGACCATTTGGGTTTAGCACTGGGGGGAGATTCACTAAGCGGTGATAAAGAGGTGATAAAGTGGAGATGGCGGTGGAGAGACAGGGAAAGGCCGGGGTGTTGTCTGATGGCTCAAGCAGTCAGGAGGAGGCTGGGAAGTGTTTCTTGCAGCCTGCTTAACATTTATTGAGTTGTGTCTCTACAGTACATCTCTCCCCACAAGTCAAAGCCTTAAGGGAACAGAAAAGTTAGAAGGCTGCATTGTGGTCAACAATTTACAGCACACAATTAATCCTATTTAGAACTCCTCTTTTCCAAGGGTGTAGTATTATTATCTTACCGAGCCTGTGAAGTAGAACTATCCATACCACCCATCATGCCCTTTTGTCATAGGTGACATTATTTACTTGCCATTTTGACTTTGGTAACATTATGATGTTCCCTTTTTTGACAGTCGCTATTTAGACAACAACATCCAATAGGATACCATTTGTATGAGGGAAAGGTCACATCAAACTAGCTTTCTGGTTTTCTGTGAGAAGGAAGCTAGGAACTTAGGGAATACAAAACACATTGGGCCTTATGTACAAAGCTGACTGGAGCAACTCTGGTGCAAACCAACTGTGCCATAGGGGCCAAATAAAAATCCTTTTTGATTTAAATGGGTCTCTTAACCCTTCAAATGCTAGAGAATTCTCCAGTGCATTGTGAAGCACTGAAGGGGTTAAGATCCCCATTTAAATCAATGAGAATTTGTGCAGTTTTTATTTGTCCCCTATGGGGAAGTTGGTTTGCCCCAGAATTACTCCAGTTTTCTTTCTCCTTGAGGTTGAAATGCTAAGAAGAAATTGAGTAATTGTGGAGCGAACCAACTGCACCATAGAGGACACATAAAGATTCCACAAATTAAATGTGCTTTAACCCTTAGAGTGCCAGGGGGTATGGAACGCACTGCTGGTACTCAGATGGTTAAATGGGACTTGTAACCCCTTGGTCTCCATCACTTTGCAGCAAATTCAAATGGTTAAAACCCTGATTTAAATAGATTGGAATATGGGTGATATTTTTATTTGTGCCCCCCCCCCCCACTATGCAGTTGGTTTGACCCAAATTTGCTCATCTTTTGTCTTCTGAATTTATACCTATGGCCCTGTATCATTTAACTCTTAAAGTGCCACTATGTGCTGCATACCCCTCTGGCACTCAAAGTGTTAAATAATATATTAGACATCATCTTATCAGATTTGATATTGGAAATCATTTTGAGATAGGAAACAACACTGATATATGGAAAAGAAGATTTTAGATATAAAGAAATGCTAGTGTAATGGGATTTAGGTAAGGTTCTCATGAAAGGATACAACGTAAATATGGAATTTCCAGAAACAGGTATCTAGAAAAATAAAATTGGGACAGAACAACAATAGCAATAATTTGTTTTATGTAATTCTGCATCAAAATGCCATTGCAGGTCTTGGGCATACACAAAGTTGACCAACTTGAGTCCCACCAGCTGTTGTTGGACTAAATTTCCCATCAAGTCTAGACAGCCATTGACAGGCTGAAACTGAGAGAAATTGTAGTTCACAAACAGCTGCAGGTTGTCCACCCCTGGCATAGGCATGCACACAACAATAGCAAATGTCTCATTATTGAAGTACCAGAGCCTTGCCTCTCTGTGACCTGAAAGGGTCAATAGAGCACAGTGGAGAAGGGGTTCTGGGTAGCTGCAAAGCTTTATTTCAGTTTACCCTTTATATATGCTAGTAAAAATATCTCATTCTATAATTTTACAGATATAAAAATTGTCATGTCTTGGGATAACCCTTTAAGAACCAAAAATGGTGAGTAGCACATTGCTTTACAATGAGTTGCCTACACCTCTGGCCGTGAAAGAGTTAATAAAGAAATTTGTCACACAGCAAATCCTACTAGAATGAGCATGCAATACAAGCAATGTAAGTTATTGAGATATGTCAGAGGTTATCCCTAAAAGAGCCCTTTTAATTGGAGGAATGCAATGATTACAACCCTATATAATAATTCACTAAAACGTGTATCAGCTGTGGCACGAGCAGTCTCTACTATGCATGACTGCACCGCGACTGGCTGGCACTGTATCAGCCTCAGCGTAGGCAGTTTCTACTGCGTATGACTTTCCCATGACCGGCTGGCAGTGGCACTGTGGCCCATGTAACAGGCTCTTCAACGAGTGTATTCATAAGTAAAGAGTGATAAACAAAAACTACATTAACCCCCCCTCACCACCACCGGAAAACACATAGTAATAACCCCTCAATATGACAAAATGGATGCCTTGAAAAAATAGCAAAGCTATGCTGTCGTCAAGGTCATAGACAACAAAATAAAGTTGAATAGCAAATGAGTATCGTAATCCAGTAAAGTGCAATCATTCAAAAGTCAGTAGAAAAGTATTGTGTGTGTCAAAAAGTGACTAAGAAATAGATTTAGTAATTAAAAAGATGTCTGTATCCTGTATGAACTCCATGTCTTGATTACTCAGGAAAAGTGCCCAGAATTGTATACAATTACACAGTCTGACACTTGTCTCCCCTTGTGTTCTGGACAATACCATCATTCCATCTCTTTGTTTCTGTTTATGAATACATTCTAATCATTTACATTATCCCTCTTCTCCTGCATTCTGTGCCTCCTGTTTAATGGTCTCTTTTTGTGGAACATCATATCAGTGAGTCCCATTGTTTATATCACTTGGAATTAGTAAAAAATATGTTTTTATCTAGAGCAAATGAAATGATTCCTTACATTAAGAGAAGTCCATTTGGTCTACTCACTTCCAAACGATGCTGTGTTGTTAATACTAGTATCTATTGTGAGTGACTGCAATTAACCCTTTTTGTGTGAGAGGGTTATCTAACATGTTGTGTTGCACTACAGCACATGAGCTCTGTAGTGCATACTGGTGGACCCACTCTGCCAGAGTTGCACTTTAATGCTAGCATGACTCGCACCACCAGCTCCATGTTATCCACAGGGAAATGGAGCACAGTAATGCCATTTCCTCTATGTCTTTCTTATTACATTAGTCTAAGCAAGGAGCAGAGGAAATAACCGTTCTGAAACGCCCATAGACCACATATGGAGTTAAGAGGAGGATTTGGTGCATACATAGCTTTATAAATTGATGTTAAGGATAGAAAGCAGATTCCAGCTTCTGTTAATGCATATAATTGACAGAACGCATTTGCCCCGGTGGTCTTCACAAAGCTCTTTCAATTTCATGGAAATATCTTTCCCCACTTTGCCTCGCACCTTCACAAAACATGATCTGTGCAGAGACACGTGTGAGCTGTGCCATTTTACCAGTGACATCACGGCCAGTGCCATGTTTCTGTATATTCTGTGACTCTGAGGCGGCTACTTGCCATCCTTTAGATGTAGTTGGACTAGACCTCCTAGCATCCTCTGCTGACTGATGGGGACTGTAGTCCCACAATATCAGCTGGGTGACTGGTAGTTCATCATGGGGTCAGTGATGTGAATTTTGTGATATCACAAGAAGAGGTTCACAAGGCTGACAAACAGCATAATAGCCCAGATGAAGATGGATTTGGGTCTGCAGTAGTATGGAAACTTTCTGGCTGCCTTTTTACATTTAAAATAGTGATTTTCTAAATATCAGTTTGAATTAGCCTGTAAGATATTTTCATATTAAGATGGTAAAATGCTTTCTATTCGAAAAAAAAAAAATTCAATATCCTATGTTTTTTATGCAGTTTACTTACCAAGTGGAGATGGTTTTAGACACCTCAATAACTAGGCTGCATAGTATGAATAAGAGAGCTTTTTTACAGAGAAATCTTCATTCTGCATGATAAATTTAGGCCTAAGGCAAATGCTTCATCTTTTATTTAGAGCTAGTATAAAGCCTGTTATATGTTATGTGTGCAGAATTATAAGCTTGTAAAAGACTCAGACTGACCAGCACTTATTCACAAACTGGCAAATTTATATTTTTTTTTACACATTTTTAATTGTGCAATTATAAAACCTGGATAGGAGTGGATGCATTTAAGTACCAGTGTACTTTAACACACTAACACATTTATACACATACTTATCCACTTATATATACATTTACAAACACACAGTAGTGCACTCATACAGAGACACACACAATGGTACGTTCATACACACATCAACACCTATGCACATTCAAACGCAAATGGAATTGCACACATACATACACACTCACACATTCATATACACACATCCCAATTATGTACGTAAAGACAGGTATACTCATATACACACACCAGTGCACTTATGCACATACGCTCACCACTGGAATCACACACACAAATATAATATATAATAGAGGATGCATCATTACATAATTTATGTCTCCCTCAGGAGACACACACACCAAAGGGCAGCAGTGAGGAAGAGCTATTCATATCTCCTCTGTACTGCCTGTCCTAGAAATACAGGGGGCGTGATTTTGATAAGAGTGGACAGGGGCCGAAGGCCCCCTGGTTACTACTGTCAATCTCTGCAAAGAGTTACCCCGCCCCCAACATCCAGCTGCACAAAAAAGAACATGGCCGACATACACATGCAGGTTCTTTCATCACCACCCTAGAAATTGATTGGGTGGGAGGTGTGTAAGCACACATGCCAGCCAATGGCTGTGAATCATTTTGAACAAAGACTGCCCATATAAAAATCCCTTCAACACGGGATCGGGCATTGGCCCGTGCAGTAAAAGAGGAAGGGTGTCTGTCTTCTCCTATTCCTGTCGCCACAGCTGCCGACAGCAGCGGAGACCACAAAGGGGGCTTATGAATACTATATATTTTTCACATACATGATGGCTTTTCTCTTGGAACACTAAAATGTTATATTAACGAAAACATTGGGGACATTCATATTTTCATTTGGCAAGTTCAAGTCAGGCATAAGTGCATTGATTAACCCCTTGAATGCCAGAGAGGTACACAATGTGTACCAGTCTGGAACTCAAGGGGTTAAACTATGCACATATGTCAGAGTTATATTTGTGGCACATATGTAATGTTTTTCTTTTTTACAGGAACAAAATTCAAGGAAACCTAGCCATTCCCAGTATGGATTTGTGACTCTTTTTATAGCAACTTCCGTTCTCATGAACAAGAATATGCTGTTGCACTTAAGAACATTAGCAGATCCTTACATTTAAACAAAAGGCTTAGAAGTTACTATATTTTCACTGTAAGATGGTTAGAAACTCAACAATTTGTTGCATTAGCTGGTTGTGGTTGATGAGAGATATAGGCCTCAAGTACTAGAGGTCCAAAAATTAACCAACACTGGTATAGTGTGTTGAAGACTGCCCTGGTGATCACTGCCATTTGGTGTGAGTACAGCGGACCCCATGGGTAGACTTTACAATTCATTGGAAGCCACTCCCACAACCAACACTTTGAGGCAAGACCATGATTATGGGAGGCAATTTTATTGAAAATGTAGTGGTCATTTGTCATGTTTAACATTATTGACACCTTATTGATCTCTTGCATTCAATACATATTAGATGACCCATATATATTCCTTCCCATTGAACCCAGAAATATTTTCTTTCAGGCAAAGAAAATGAGGTCACAATTTTATTGTTTAAATAACCATATTAATGAAATACTGTAAATTTACCATCCATTTTGGACTGTCTATAAATGCAGCCCACAGGATGATCCTTACACTCAGCCTGATTCAACTGTGCACCCCAAAAGCCAGTACCCCAGCATGTCCTTTCAGATGTGAAAGCACAGTCAGTGCCTGCTGATACTGCACAAGCCAAACATCAATGGCTCCATATTTCTACCATCCAAAATAGACAGGATTATAGGGAAACCTCATTTTATCCACTTACTATGTCAACATCATCAGGGGAAGTATGCACTAAAGTGTGATAAAGAGGTGATAAGGTGAAGATGACTTCTCCAGTAATGTCACTTCTCCAATTCCTATACTATTCTATGGAGGCTATGCATTAAGATCTCACCCACTTGAGAAATGTTAGTGCACAGGCTCCATAAATAGGAATTGGAGAATTGATATCACCAGAGAAATCATCTCCACTTTATTATCACTTCATCACACCTTAGTAAATCTCCCACCATATGTGAAGAGACTAACCAAGTTGTAACTTCCATTACTCCAGTTGTTTTTGAACAGTCTGATTTTAACTTGTCCAGTTTCAGGATTGCTTTCCTTGGTAACCCTTTTACTGCAACTTATGTGCTGTTCCACTCCAGAATCAATGTGTCCTGAAACTTTGTGTCAGTCATCACTTTGACCAATACCTTGTCTTTTTTGTTTAATTTTTTGACCTTATCTGTTGGAAGTCTACACACCCCTGATTAAGTGTGTATCTCTATACCTAAAAATGATAGGATCTTCCGGGAACATTTTGTTTCACTCTGTAACAGGGACTCCAACTTCTCATAAGGTCTGTGTTAAGGATGCTAGTAGTTTCACACATTCATTAGACCCAGGAGGGTCTACCAGCAAAAAATGTGTCTGTAGTAAGCAGCACCATCAAACTGTATTCCTGCTTACTCCAGGCATCATTAACTGAACAACCAGACAAGTGTTGAATACCTAAATGTTTCCTGGTTATTTATTGAAATCTACATCTTATAGTAATATTACCATTCAAACAATGGGGAAGATATGAAGGGACTCATCATGCACAATTTTCTGCCTTGAACTAGAAGCAGGAAAGAGCACTGCCATCCATGTGTCTAATGGCGTCCTGGTTTTCAATATGACCCTCTCTGCATTGAGTGGACATGATTCATCTCTCCTTGGAGGAAGTGGTCCTTACTGTCTTGATCTGTGTTTGACTAAGGAATAAGGCCGCCTACTGATTATCTGGACCCTTCTACCTGGATGAAGTGGATGGCTCCCTAGATGTATGTCAGACAAGCTCAATGCTGTAATTTACTATGGAAATTTTACTTTGTAATAAAGAGGTGATGAAGTGAAGATGACTTCTCCAGTGTGATAAACTATCCAAGTTCTGTGTTATTCTATGGAGCCAATGCACTAAGATCTCTAATGCTGCAGGCATTTTAGTGCATTGACTCCATAGAATGACATAGGAGTTGGAGAGTTTTGAACACTGGGGAAGTAATCTCTACTTTATCACCTGTTTATCCCCTCTTTATCAAACCTTAGTGCTTCTCCCATTCCCAGGTCTATAGTGCGTGGCCACTCCTTTTGTTAGTAAGATTCCCAGTTTAAGGATCAGTAACACCTAAGATGAACTGGAGCTATGCACACTTAATACCATGCACTTCATGCAGCATCTGTAAAAATTATCTATTTGTTTTCCAAGGCCTAAAATCTAGTCTTATGTATGCACCAATAGTGCAGTCATTCCTGTTTTTTCCAGAGCTGCATAGCTCCAATTTATTGTCAAGGATTACCTGTAAGTGGACTAAGATAAAATAACAAAAAAATGAACAGTGAGTACTAACAGTTGTTGATGTTTATAAACAATCTGCATCAATGAAGTTCAGACTTTGCCACATCATTGGCAAAATTATCTCCTATTGAAGCCATTTCCAATGAAGTCCCAACTAGGTAAAAAAATTCCCACATGACTCCAAACGGAAATCAGATATTTCCCTGGATCAACATCATATTCTGCTCAGGGGAGGGCTAGCCTGGGAGACAGGGGCTGTAATTGCCCCCTGGGCTTGTCATATGTCTGGGCCAGTGGCCCACTGCTTCATTCAATCTCCTAGTGATTCCACAGGCAATTTATAATTGACTTATTCAAAAATCTAATTTTGGCATATTTATTACAGTGTTTAACAAATGGACGTCAGTAATAGTATTTGTGGCTTTAAATCCTCATCAGAGCAAAATTTAATTCTGTACCTATTGTAACTAAAGTGTAGTGCAGGTTATCTAATCCATCTGTTTCACATGTGTGAAACAGCTGTTTACCAACACACCAGTGATATAATCAGACTTATTTCATGAGACAAAATCCAGATTATTCCACCGATATCTGAGTTTTACACAACACCTTACCATATGTTTTGGAGCACTGCATGTCTATAGGGTTTGGCAATACTCTACGATAATTACATTACTCATTATTGCACCAGTCACTTAACCATATGGCAACATATCCAAGTGTTCTTTATAATGTAGGTGTTAACTCAGATTATACGGTTTGGATATCAGTGATTACAGAAGAACAATTGAAGAAGACCAGGGTTTTGAAGATCCTGCTGGACGTCAGAATTACAGGTAAATGTTCCAGCTATAGGTGATAGGATAGTGTTAAGGCTACTACTTTATTATTCATGTTAGGGGTAAAATAGGGCTAAAGGGAGGATTAATGCTAGTTAGGGTCACTGTGTTTCTTAGCTCACGTTCGATGTTTGACACTTCGTCAAACACAGAGCGATAGTAGATTCCTTTGAATTTCCAATTTCTATTAGCACGAGTTATGGAACTTTACAAAACACTATGAACATTGGGCCACAAGTTAGGTTCTGTGTCCTAGTGCTCATTGTGGTTCATGTTGAAAAGGCAATTGAATTCTTAAAATATCACTGTGTGTGTGTGTGTGTGTGTGTGTGTACCATTCAGTATTAATATTTGCCCTAACGCCAATTTTACAGAGTAGAATTGGATCAAGCCCCTGATGTGTTCCTACTTAGATAAACAATTACTACCATTTTCATACCGGGCAACCTTCAAGCTATAGCACCCTCTGAGTATCACTGAGGGATGGTGATGGGAGTGACCAAATGCCACGATTCATAATGCAGGCAAGGCTTAATAGAGGTGGGTTGTATTGGGAGGTGGAAAGATAGAGTTTGCCCTGAAATGTGCAAGGAAGTAGGTTTTAGTGAGATGGAAGTGGGTGGTGTTACCAGCGATCTCTGCAAACAGGAGAATCATCCTCTGTCCCGGAGACCAAGTATTTAAATATAAAAAACAGTCTCAGAGGCACATTCAGAGAATTCCTAGGTATGTCATTGTACTTGCATAATTGAATTAATGAAAATGCCGATTGATTAAATGTGGCTTTTAACCCTTTACATGTGAAAGATGTCGCAAATGCATGAGATGCATTGGGGATCTCTCTAGAACTCAAGGGGTTACAAACCCCATTTTAATCAAATGGACAATTTAATTATCCCCTTTGGTACAGTAGGTTTGATCCATGAGTATTCCTCTTTTCTTTTGTGGTTAAGGCCTAGTACGCTAACAAATTTGTGCTAGTTTTGCATCTGTTAAACCTGTATATTTTCAGTTAATATTAAGTTCTACAGATACAAGTGGAAATCATGCTACAGGCAGAGCCTCTCATCTTCTGCTCATAGACAGCAACCAGGCTTAAGTTAATGATAAAATTTGCATCATAAAATGGGCAGGGCTTAACCTGTGGATGGGGGTTACCACTTACCGCAGCTGGAGAATCCGCTTCTCTCCCTGGAGACCTGGAAATTAACATAAAAACTGGAGTCTCCGGGACACATCTGGAGATTTCCCAGGTATGTGCATATTACACATTCCTCACCTTTTATACATAACTCTTACAGCCTTATGCAAAAAGAAAAGATGATCAATTCTGAAGGAAAGGGATTTTCTTCCCTCTATATAGGACTGATTGAAATCATTTTGAGGCTGCACAGTTCAGATCCAGACCTGCTCCCAGAAAAGAAGAATTAATAAAACATGATACTTGCCCTTTAATAAAAGGAGATTTTCAGCTGAGTTCAGTTTCAGTCTTTGTGTACAAAAGGGATGGGCAATAATTCCCAACATCTCCAGAAAACTGTTAAGTGGCTGACCCCCATTTACAAACCTTTAACACCATTTGTGCCAAGGGAGGGCAATTGGAAGGTGTATGGGTGTTCCTTTGCTCTACGTCTTGAAGCCATGTTTCAAAAAAGGCATAGAGGAAATGGTGTGGTGCCTGGGAACCTTCTTGTATCCCGTACCCTGAGAAACATTGTATAACTGAGGATGGACATGTACAAATTATGCATTTTCCATCATATTGTGGGTGGGGCCTAATCATGTAGGATAGGGTTGTTAAAAGGAGGAGTTTGCCATGAAATGAGTAGGAAAGTGTGAGGAATGGAGTGGGAGTGGGCTGAATGGACTGCAGAGTGGGTGAGATTAAAAGGATGAGTTTACCATGAAATGGATGGGAAAGTGAGCAGAATGGGATGGAAATGCACTGAAATGGAGAATCACCCACTGCCCCCAGAGACCTGGTAATTCAGTCTGAAAACCAGAGACTCTGGGGAAGACCCTCAGAGTTCCCAGTTATGATGGTGTGACCTTATACCATTTTTTCTGCACATGCTATGGGGCATGCATACTGGGCTTGCTGGTACTAAAGCCTTAATGGTACTTGGATGTGTGCACTAGTATGCAATACATAGATCATACAAGAGGCAAATATAGTCAAGTTGATACTTTTATTGGCTAACTAAGCAGATTTAGGATGCAAGCTTTCAAGACCTCTTAGGTTTCTTCCTCAGGCATGTTATACAGATAAATATGAAAACATCTCTCTTATATACAAGTACACATTGCATTGTTTAGAATGGAAATCATATAAAAAAGCTCAGTCCAGACCCAGGTTCTTTGAGTCAATGGTAGAGGAGTGTGATGTAAATTGCAGTCTTCCACTGAGGAGTCAAAGGTATTTACGATCCCAGTGAGACTGTTGTAAAAGTTAATCCACAATGTGATAATGTGACAAGAATTATCTGTCTCTGTTCAGACCATTATTTAAAGCATGAAACCGTAGCATTAATTTAACCTCTGATATTTTTCTATCCCTCTGAGTGTGAAATAGTCCCATCAGTACTGTCAGTTTAATGTCCCTGGCAATTGGTCCATTTTGGCAAAAATGTTCTCCCACTGGTGTTTCTGTCTTTTTGTTGTTAACAATGGATCTGTGGGAATTAAATATTTTATGTAATGGCTGTCCAGTTTCTCCCACATAAAGAGCAGTTGAGCATTTTTCACACATGATGAGGTATATCACATTGGATGATTTGCAGGTGAAGGTACCATTGATCTTGTGGTGTAACTGGGAGTTTGTATGGGTACCTTGTCCATGCACAGGTTTCACACCTCCTTTGTAGGCAGGGAGATTTGCCATTTTTTTTTATTCAGGGCACTCCTTACCATCAGTTGTTTTAAATTGGAAGGGTGTCTGAAGGAGAGTAAGGGCGGCTGTGGGAATATGTTATTAAGTCTTTCATCCATATGTAATGTTTGAAGTTCTCTTGATATTTTGTGCAGAACTTCAGCTTGGGGGGTAGTAAGTGACCACCACCAGTGGCACATAGATTGCACAATCTAAAACATACCCTGAAGTGCAGCCAGAGCCATGGGAGGTGAATGCCAATGGAATTGCACTGGCATCCCATTATGAAGCAATGCAATGTTTTTAGCATCCAATGTATTCATTTTATTGCACTTCCTGTCATTTAATACACTGCTATGAATTCAGAAACTACAGAGACTGAGGTACTAAGAGGAAATGAAGTAATACCCTGGCGAACCAATTGCACCTTAGGGAAGAAAATTACATTCCCATTTATTTAAAGCACATATAAACTTTTCAAATGGAAAACTACATATATTGCAAGATTTTTCCTGCTGAATAGAACAAAGGTGCTCCCACTGATAGGAGATTCAGTGTTCCAAAGTTAATTTAACCCCTTGTTGCTAGTGCTTTTTTTATTTTTATATACAATAGATGATCAGCGCAAATGTGGCATTTTGCAACCATTTTTTCCACTTCTCTTTACCTCATTTAGGACACTAGGAAACTAGGATACTACTTTTTTAAAGGGTTAGTAATGTCTAACATTAACTAACCCTAATATTGAAGGTATTAAAAAAGATAATATTAATGTGCCAAGTCGTATCTCTCAAACCTTTACAGTTTGAGAGATATAAGTGCTGAAAGTTCCCCCTCCTGCTGAAGAGCTGTAAAGCTGTCAGCAGTGGATCTGTGTTGGCTGACTGTGTGGCTCTTCAGCAGAGCTGAATGAGCGCTAGTGAAAAACAGATACGTCACTGGAACGGTCTATGAAGTGTGCTTGGTTAGCAAGAACACTTTGCAGACCATTCCACTGAAGTATTTGTTCTTCAACAGCGCTCATTCAGCTCTGCTGAAGAGCCGTCGGCTGGTGTGGGATTGGGATCTCCTGACATCAGCTACATGCTGACGTCTGGAAAAGGGGAGGGAGGGGGAGACTTTCAGTGCTTATATCTCTCAGAGATACGACTTGGCACATTAATATTATCTTTTTAATACCTTCAATATTAGGGTTAGTAAATGTTAGACATTACTAACCCTTTAGGGATAAGTAGGGCTTTCTTTTGATTACATATTTACATGTAAAACCGATCATTTAGTTTGATAATGATTTACAAAAGTGGAGAAAATGTTTACAAAAACAGCATTTTTTTATAGGATTTCCTATGATGATTTGTACTCAGTGCATTTTTTAACAGGGACTGGATATAAAAATATGACTATCCCTTTTTAGGGGGTACTGTCCCTCCAAGATGCAAATCCCTATGTCCCTCTTTCCTACTCTGGTATCCCTCTTTTTTGGGGATTAGACTGTATGGTGTCTATATAAGTTAATTACTTTGCTGCATAGTAATAAAACTCATATCACTGTTTAAATATCAGGAAATGTCTATAAATTAGTCTGTGAAAATATAATTATTTGATCTTGCTCTACATCCTTTATTTATTTATTTATTTGTTTTACCAGGAAGAATACATTCAGATTTCTCTCGTTTTCAAGTATGTCCTGAATAGTTTTCAGTAAAGGGTTACATACTTACACAAATTGAGAAACATTATATATTACATGTTATTATATATGCATACACATATGAATATACATACATATGGAATATTAAAGTTATATACAGTTACACTCTGTTTTTATATATAAAGAAGCATTTACTTTTAAGGATTTTAGACTGGGAGAAGATCTGATTATTTCAGGCAGATTATCCCAGGCTTCTGGAGCTCTGAAGGAAAAGGCAGATCTTCCTGCTTCTTTCTTGTGTTGTGGTATAGGTATCAAGCTGTTAGCAGTGGAGCGGAGGTTATAGTTAGTATGGAGAGCTGGAGTGAGCATACTGCTCAGGTAGTCTGGTAGTTTTCCAGAGAAGTGGTTGTGTACTAAACAAGAAAGGTAAAGGGTACGTCTAGATTTGAGTGTTAACCAATTTAGCTCTTTTAGCATATCACAGCGATGAGTAGTGTAATTACATTGGAGGCTAAAGTAGCATATTGAATTATACAGGGTGTCAAATTTACTAAGATGGATTTCTGGCGCTGGAGCATAAACTATATCACCATAGTCTATGGCAGGCAGCAACATCTGTTGCACAATACTTTTTCTAACCAGGAGTCTTAAACATGATTTGTGTCTAAAGAGAGTACTGATTTTGGGATAAAGCTTGGAGATTAATTAATACCAAGATATTTGTAGGAGTCCACTGGGTCCAATTTACGATTAGACTCCATTACAATGGATAGGTGGTTATTGCCGAGATTACGAAGTTTGTGCTTTGCGCCAAATATCATTGTGACAGTTTTGTCTGTGTTTAAGGAAAGTTTGTTCCTTGCTATCCATCTTTCAACCTCGCAGAAATCATGTTGTAATATGGCTTCAAGGTGTGATATGTTTGAGTTTTTAGCATAGAGTATGGTGTCATCTGCATACATGTGTACTGAAGATGATTTGCAAACCTTGGGCAGATCATTTATAAAAAGATAAAATAGAAGAGGGCCAAGAATGGAGCCTTGAGGAACTCCACTTGTTACTTTGAGCGGAAGGGAGTCATTGCCGGCAACTGACACATACTGCATTCTGTCTGATAAATAGATTCAAAACCAGTTTAGAGAATTATTACCCAGTCCTGATCTTTGGAGTTTGTTTATAAGAATATTATGGTCTGCTGTGTCAAAGGCCTTGGCAAAATCTAGGAAAATGGCTCCTGTGAGGTCACCATTTTCCATGCCAGTCTGGATATCGTTGGTTATTTTTAGTAGGCCCGTGACTGTTGAGTGATTTGGTTTTAAGCCTTATTGAAGTGGGGTGAAAAAACTGGTCTGTTGGTAATATTTATTTAGTTGCAGGTGTACACATTTCTCTAGGATTTTGAATAAAGTGGGGAGTAGGGATATTGATCTGTAGTGTGATACTACATTTTTATCCCCACTTTTGTGGATAGGCACAACTCTAGCCACCTTCCAGGATTTGGGCATATACCCTGTTACCAAAGAGGCATTAATTAAAGATGCATTCGGTTTGGCCATTACCATGGCACTGAGCTTTATTATTCAGCTACACAAGGAGGTGTCAATAGGTCATGAAATAACCAAACATGGTCTACCCACAATTCCTGCTTCTGGCAAACCACATAAAATAAAAGTCCATTTTTGGCCATTTTACTTGTTGGGAACTCTGTTCTCTGCTTCTCTTTTTCTCATAATCACGGTTTACATACATTGCCTTTTGTCATCTGGCTCCACTGCACATGTGATTGCTTAGTAGGGATCATATTTGCTGAGTCACTGGGGAATGGCTGGAACAGACTGCTGCAGTCCTAGAGCAGTCCGTTACAGCCTCCCTGCAATGATCACAGTATGCACTTGGGCCTGAGGCCTTGATTTGCCAGGACTGTCATCTGTCCTCATAGCACAGAATTGTGTGATGGCATGTTGTGGGTCATTAAGGGGTTAAACTGTTGTTTGTTTTCATTAACATTTACCTCTAGTGGCCAAATTTCAGAGAGTTATTCTGTTGCATACTGTGGGAGAGGTGAGTTAGTGACAATATATCTCCTTTGAACGTTATAATAACAACTTTATCACTTCCTGACATTTTGAACTCTTTAATAAAACACTTGCCATCTATGAGAGTATCCTTGCTTTACTCAGCAAAAAAAACCCTATAGCTTGCAGGTTTTCATTATAAAAATGACTGTTCCTTTAAATGTTTTTTTTTTGTAAGCTTTTGAATACTAGACAGCTCCAAAGCATAAAGTAATGTGTTGGAGATCTCTCTAGCATCCAAGGGGTTTTAAAACCTCATTCTTGTCAATGGGAATTTTTTTAATTATTTGTCCCCTATGGTGTAGTTGTTTGCCTCAGAATTACACCAGTTCTTTGTAAATCAGAGTCACTGTTTATAACATACTAGCAATATGTGACGGCGTTGCCCGTCATTGTAGTAGGGTATGTGTTATGTAGCATTTTTTGTTTGAAATGTTGTAGGTGGCATGTTGAAGCTATTTTGTAAGAATTTTTTATGTTTGTTTGTATTGTACATTTCATTTAGCTGTATTGGCCGATGATGTTTTTTTTTGTGTACTGTGTGAAGCAGAAAGAATCATATTGCACACGTACATAGACACACACAGATACAGTGACATATACAGACATTGATCATACATACACATGTACATACATGCGTACACACACAAACACACATACACATACAGATGTTATTATGGTCCTGTAAGTGCCAGAGGGGTAGGCAAGGCATTGCTCATTGTGTTGCTTAATCCCCTGGCACTGAAAGGGTTAACCAGCTGTCCCAGTATGTAGCGAGAGTCAAGGAGTCCACAGTCCCTGAAGTGGACTCTGTACATACACACTCAGAGGCTGCCAGACAACGCCGGCCCGGCTCCCTGGCCAGGAAGACACCTCCTGCCCCAGGCCTCGGCCAAGAGCGTTACTAAGGACGCAACACGGGCACCGAGGAGGGATGGTGTGTGTGGTTGGAGCAGGGATGGTGTGTGTAGTTGGAGCAGCTATAGTGTGGCATGTATATTTTTTGTGCCAGGGTACTTACACGGTGCAGGTGTGTGACAGCGGACAGAGAGCGGCGGTGAAGAAACTTCTGTGTAAGAGTGTGTACTACAGAGTGGCCCCAGCATGGTCTGTCTCCAGCCCCTCAGCCATGGGTAATAGCCGCATCCAGCTGCTGCTTTTAGAGAGCTCTTTGAAGGGCCGCATGACCGGGCTGTTGCGGGGTGAAGTGTTGTGCTTCATGAAGGGGGAACATGAAGGATTTGGTACTGGGCCTGCCCGTCTCCAAGCTACATGAAGCAGCTGGGCCTCTTGCAGCAAAAGCACATTGTGCACCAGGAGCCGAAATCATTGTTGTGTTGCAGATACCAGAAATGAAGGTACACTGGAGCCGATCCTGCCCTCTCTTTGTTGGATCAACTCATTGTGTGCCTCAGGTTGGTGGAGGGACCCCTGGGGACTCTGTGTGTGTGTGTGTGTGGCTTTTGTGTGTGTGTGGCTTCTGTGTGTGTGTGTGTGTGGCTTGTGTGTGCGTGTGTGTCTTGTGTGTGTGTGTGTGTGTGGCTTGTGTGTGGGACTGTGGTGTAGGAGCGAGTGGCATCCATTTTCTTTTTCAGTCACTTGGATAGTGGTGGGCAGGCTGGATAGTGGGGGCAGGCCAACTCCCTGAATGATTTAAATCACTCCTCCATTGAATCACCCAATGGGAACAGTAACGCCTTACTTAAGCTGAGGTAACATAACAATATAACACACAGTGGCTCTTCAGTTGAGGCAACGTAGCAATATGCTGAGGGAACAAATAGAAAGTGGTGTTTGAGGCTTGCCCTCTGCAACATACAGCAAAGCATCTCTCTCCCTTTAAGGAGAAAGGGCGGGAACCAGGAAGCAGGAAGTGGAGGAGTGACAGTTTAAAACAGTGAGGTGAGGTGACTGAAGAGATGAAAAGAGTTAACCCTTTAAGTGCCAGAGGGGTACGCAACGCATTGCAAAGCAATGCGTTGCGTACCCCTCTGGCACTGAAAGAGTTAAATAAAAGAGTTGCTATTAAGTTTAGTCCTGAGTTTGTATTTTGTGGAAGCATTACACCCTCATACTGAAACAGAGTGTATGGAGGGTTACAGTTATCTGTGGGAGGTGACACAGTGTGTATGGAGGGTTACAGTTATCTGTGGGAGGTGACACACAGTGTATGGAGGGTTACAGTTATCTGTGGGAGGTGAAACAGTGTGTTTGTGGGGCCGTGATCCTGAGTGAGAGTGTGAGTGGACCAGGAGACTTTCACGGTTTGTTATGACTCTCAGACACAAGTTTTAGGTAAAAACTCAATTTTATTGAAATAATTAAAATGATCACTAGAATGGCAGTCACATACATATATATATCATGAGTAAATAGCAAAGACCGGTCCTGTCAATATACCGGACAGGACAGTCTGAGATAATGGAATAATAGGCTCTACCGGCCTTGCCAATACCGGGTAAGGCAACCTGCAGATGGAATAGCGTCAAGGTTCTACCGGCCTTACCTAAATACCGGGCAAGGCAGCCCCAATAAGTACACAGTGTAGGCTCTACCGGCCCTGCCAATACCGGGTAAGGCAACCTCAGATGGAATGTGGCAAAAGGTTCTACCGGCCTTACCAATACCGGGCAAGGCAGCCCAACAACCCTCGATATAGGCTCTACCGGCCTTGCCAATACCGGGTAAGGCAACCTCAAGAGCAACGCGAAGCAAGGTTCTACCGGCCTTACCAATACCGGGCAAGGCAGCCCAGAGGTATCAATAGCTGTCGGATGATAATGACAGATTGACAGGATCGTAAGCAACCCAGTGTCCGCACACTGAGACCAACAGAGGAATCGTATAGCCGCAAGGCTTAGGAGCAAACCAGTGTCCTCACACTGGACTAACAATTGAATCGGATAGCCGCAAGGCTTTGGAGCAAACCAGCGTCCGCACGCTGGGGCCAGCTACTGAATCGTATAGCCGATAGGCTTTGGAGCAAACCAGTGTCCGCACACTGGAGTAACAAGTGAATCGTATAGCCGCAAGGCTTTGGAGCAAACCAGCGTCCGCACGCTGGGACCAACCACTGAGTTTTGTAGCCGATAGGCTTTGGAGCAAACCAGTGTCCGCACACTGGACCAACAGGGAATCGTACAGCCGCAAGGCTTTGGAGCAAACCAGCGTCCGCACGCTGGGACCAACCACTGAATAGTGTAGCCGATAGGCTTAGGAGCAAACCAGTTTCCACACACTGGACTAACAACTGAATCGTGTAGCCGCAAGGCTTTGGAGCAAACCAGCGTCTGCACGCTGGGACTAACAAGCAATGTCGCCGACGCGACCAAGCAGAAGGTCGCCAGGATCACAGGAGGCAGGCGAGGAGATGACAGGAACCAGCAGCGATAAGTCAGGTCAGGAAACAGCAGAGAAGAAGGTCAGCAGGAACTGCAACCCCAGAGTACTAGGCCGGAACCAGGACTGGAACAACTCAGCATGCAGGCGACACTGGAACAGTTGTAATCAGGAACTCAGGAACAGAGGCCCAACTATCACTGGACATAGTGATAGCAAAAAGGTCAGAAACAACACGAAAGGGCACTCAAAGGGTGCCCAATCCAGGTTTAAATAGGCAATATGAGGCGGGCTAAATGCAGACAGCCAATAGAAGCCCCCTACTGGTGACAGACAAGGAAATGCAGCAATCACGGGCACCGTGATAGAGACGTTATTGATATCCCCTACTTCTGGAGCGAGTGGCAGCTATATTTTTTTTTTTTCCGTTGGATAGTGATGGGCGGGCTGGAGGGGGCAGGCCAACTCCCTGTATGATAAACATGCCCCCAATGAATCAACCAGTGGGAGCAGTAATGTCCCCATTGAATCACCCAATGGAAGTTGTGTCTCCTAATGAGACATAAGTTATGTAATGAGGCATTCTGTTCAATGTGTGTTTGTTTTCTGAGGAGACATAAATTATGTTCTGTGTGTGTGAGGTACCATAAATTATGCAATGAGGCTTATTCTTTTATATGTATAGATATGTATTGAGGGAAGCTTTCCTTTATTGACTTGAGAGGGTTTGCCGATCCCGCCCACTCCTATCCCGGTACTCCAGATAGAATGGAATCAGTGGAGCTCTCTTACTCCTCTGCATCCCCTCTATTGATCTCCCAGATCAGTAGCTGGTGGGGAAGGGGGAACAACAGGAGGCGTCTTGATGTTACCACCATGAGGAATTGTTTTTTTTTTTTTTTTTTTTAAAGCGAAACTTTCACACATTAAAAAGTCGCCATTCAATCATTAAGCATATGGGAACTTGAAAATACGTGTAGTACCAATCAAAAGTGGCAGATTCTAAAGAAATCTTTACCCTTTGGAAACCTGGAAGCCAGGTAACAGTGCAGACATCTTGTCTGAGAGCCTGCACCAGTCCTGGTCCCCTGTAAAGCATTGCAGTGTGCCACAAGGTAACTGGAAAGGACTGATGGCGCAGGCACGCAGCCTGCACTAACATGGCCATCAATCTCCAAACAGTAAAGATTCTTTAGAATCTGACACTTTTGATAGGTAAGACACGTATTTTCAAGCTAGTCGCCATATGCTTAATGATTGAAGAACAACTTTTTAATAAGTGAAAATTCCGCTTTAAAAGCAGTTGGCTGAGGAGGCCACTGAGTAACTTTTTTTTAAACAGAGTGAAAGTGAACCAGATTTACTTCAATTTATATATATATATATATATATATATATATATATATATATTATTAGAATAGCTAGTCCAAATCCTATATAATAATTCGCTAAGTTGTGTGTAACGCCCGACATGCGCAATAGACACTGCTGCGCTCCAAAGGAGCGTCCAGCTCTGTATCAGCAGCGGCGCAGGCAGTCTCAGCTGCGCGTGACAACCCTGCGACCGGCTGCCAGAGGCACTGTGGCCCGTGTAACGGGCTGTTCAACTAGTAGGTAATAAATAGGGAATACTTTGTAATTATTGTGGGATCCACAGACCTCTTCCTGTAGGAGTCAAAAAATATTTACATATTTACAAACCACAGGAAATTGTTCCTGACAGCTTAAAAATATTCCAAGCATAGAGACTGTGTAATTAGTTCATTTCGTTTCTGCTACACAATCCCCCACTCCCAGGCTTTATTCTGATCTCTTTTTGTCCATATTCTTTTCTGTTTCCTACTCTCCCATTTTTGTACAGTTTTCACACTTAAGTTTTCCCTTTGGTTCTATCTCCAGTTTCTCAGCCACGCCTTCTTTCCTTTCCATCTTTTTTCATCTCTCAAAGGGAGTTATACTAAAAACTAAAATAACTGAAGGTGCGAACTGCATCTGAATAATATAGTAACATAGGCCTATATTTATAAAAACAAACTGGTTATTCTGGAGTAAATCAACTGTACCATAGAGGAAAAATAACAATTCCTAAATCCCCTTGCATATGAATATCTATTTTAACCCTTTGAATGCTAGAGAGGTCTCCAATGCATTGATTTGTGAAGCAATGCATTTAGGGTTGCCACCTTTTATTCAAAAAAATACCGGCCATGGCATTCCCTCCATAGACTTAACACTGGACAGAAGCCAATGTTTTACCGGCCTGCAGGTAAAATACCGGCTGGGTGGCAACCCTAAATGCATTGGAAACCACTCTAGCATTCTAGCATTCAAGGGGTTAAAAGTCCAATTTAATTTAACAGGGATTTTTATTTATCACCGTGGTGCAGTTGGTTTACTCATCAATATCTTCAGTTTGCTTTTTTAAATATAGGTCATAGTAACATAGTCGATGAGGCTGAAAAGACACATGGCCATCAAGTTCAGCCCATGCCATATCAACCCTGTTGATCCAGAGGAAGGCAAAAGAAAAACACCCAAACAATTGAAGTCATTTATAAGCAAGTAAAAAAATTCTGTCCTTACTCAAAATGGCAGATGGATATTTCCTTTCTGCTTTGAAGGGGCATTAAGGTGGCTGGAAGCCTCTGTGTTCTTGCCCTCTGTGCTGAGTTGTGGCTTCCCTCCAACTTCTGATCAAAGGAAAGGAGGAGGGGGGGCTGAAGGGGGTGGACCAGATGTAAGGAGGGGAAAAGTGGGAGGGGTATAGTGGTTAAAAGCAAAGGGTGTTTGTAGAAATAAAAAAATACTAACTTGTCTCGTTTTGTTTCCTTCTCAAACAGTCCATATGGACTATAGGAGAGGCCACACTTAGGTCAACAGATTGCCTGGTTCAGCTAGCAGTCAGCTTGGTCCATAATGCAGTGCCCCAGGCCTCTTCAGTTAGGCAGAGAAGATAATGTTCTGTGAGAGGAACATGTTACACAGTAGGTTCCCTGAGGCTAGACTGGAGTATTGCCAGTCAAGTACTGAGGTAAAAGTGGGGTGGGGGGCTTGGGTAAATGTATGTGTGACCGGAATGGAAACTACTAGGTGGTTCCATCACTGAAGCTGTGGGTGTGTGGCAGGCAGATGTGCCTGAAATCTCCCCCTATACTTTGGATGGCAGGCAGCTGGACGCAGTGTTTGGCCCATGCTGCACTTGGATACAGGATTCTGTTCTTGCTGTCCATGGCTATGTATGGGGTTCAGTCTTGCTGTTGACTTGGGACTTAGCATTGGGGAGGATGGTCTTTCAAGGGTAAATAAGTAGGGCAAACTCTAATCTTAATACAGGTATGAGCTCTTTAGTTAATAATAAAGAAAAAAAAGAAAGAAATACATATAATGGCACCAATACCCCCTCCCCCCACGCTTAGTCGGACAAAACAAGCCGAGGATAAGGGAAGAGCAAAACAAATTAAAAATTAAGTTTTATTATATACACTTAAAATACCCCAACCAATATACACATATTATCGGAATAGCAGGAGTTCCTATAGGTGTACTCCATATATCTATCCCTAGGAGCTACTTGCAGTGTGCTCCTCATATACACTCCTGACATACATTTCGCATGAAATATGCTTTATCCTTTGGTGTATAGTAATGGATAGTACACCTGTATTACTGTTTTAGGACAGGTATGCCCAGTACACTTGTACCTTATTAGACAGGGCGGTTAGTGTAAGATGCATGGTTAGGATTTTTTGGTTTGGAAGCCTGGGTAATATACTGTTATAGTAACCTGGTGTTACGATTTTTGATGACAGTCCAGTGTCTTCCAACCGCTGTGTCTCTTTTAGTTAGCTCATAACAGTATTTTACTACCTTCACCCTGTTAGATAGACTGGTTAGTATTGGAGGCATGGTTAAGTTTTTCTGTATGGAAGCCTGGGTGTTATAATGTCTTGGTAACATGTTGTTACAGTCTTTTAATGACAGCTCAGTGCTTTCAAACCGCCGTGTCTCCGTAAGTTAGTTTCTCACTTATGTCTATCCATGTGTTGGAGTTATAGTGCAATTAGGTGATTATCGTTGTTAGGGAGGGTATCTACGGAGCCATCTACTTACAGATATATACTCAATTCTATCATAATATGTGAGTTGTGCTGTTACTTGAGTCTTGTATTTGGAGTCTCGGATCTGTTGGCTTTGTAAGCTATACCGATCATTACAACTCAGCTGTGTACAGTTAACGATTCCTGAGAGATATAGCGGGTACTAGTTGCTATATTGTATACGTTGTTATAATGTCGACAGTGTTGCACAGCATATTTATGAGGGATATGTTAGTATAAATTTGGTAGATGCTATTATTTTGACAACTTTGGGATAAGCAATGCAACAGTACTTTAGATGATGGTGTGGATAGCCCTTTAAAGATATACACTCCTATTTGCCTTTCACTTTGGGATCGCCCATGTGATACTTAATTTCATCTTGAGTGAGGAAACATAGTACCCAGTCTTTTGTAGGGTTTTGTTGAGACTGCTTTCCATTAATATTACCTTTAACCTTTGAGTCTTCAGAAAGAGTCTGGTTACATACTCTATCAATTCGCATATGTTTTTTTTAGAGTTCTGATCTCTCTCTCTCTCTCTCTCTCTCTCTCTCTCTCTCTCTATATATATATATATATATCTTTTAAGTGTATATAATAAAAGTTAATTTTTAATTTGTTTTGCTCTTCCCTTATCCTCGGCTTGTTTTGTCCGACTAAGCGTGGGGGGAGGGGGTATTGGTGCCATTAAATGTATTTCTTTCTTTTTTTTCTTTATTATTATTTATATTCTACATTAGGCACATTACCGGTCCTATTAGAGACATCCCGTGCACCGTATATTAAATATTTTGTGCATCACATTATCTCCACATGAGCTCTTTATTTGCCACCTTTCGATGGCACCTGTGTTTATTTAAAAAAACTAAAGAAAAAAAGCCTGCAAAAAACATAAAATTAATTTTTTTTGTTTCAAAGTTGAAGGGTGTTTTACTGTTTAGGGAAAGGGTTGGAGTTGAAGCATTGCTGTCTTATGGGTCATATTCACAAAGAAATGAGAAACATTGTGGAGCAAAATAAATTATCATAGGTTACAAATAAAACATCCCATTGATTTAAAAGGGGCTCTTAACACCTTGAATGCATTATAAACCTCTGTAGCATTCAAGTGGTTAAAATATCCATTTAAATCAATAAGAGTTTGAGGGATATTTATCTCCCCCCTTTGCTCTAGAATTGCTCCAATTTTCTTTTGTGAATAATGCCCAAAGTGCAAAAATTCTGCACCACGGGCGGTGAATACAAATTTCCAAAACACTCCTTGATTTAAGTGGATTTTTAACCTCTTGAATGCGAAAGATATTTCTAGTGCACCAGGGCCTTACACATTAAAGCCATGAGCTTTGGGGTGTTCTTTCCCCAACACTTGCCTTTATGAAATATGATGAATGGTGCATATTAAAGCACATTTCCAAGTATTTTGTTCTTCCTTGCTGAGAGAGACAGTTCTGTGGGTATGAGTGAGCAACCTGTGGACCTCCAGTTGTTGTGAGGGCAAGACGACCAATGGCTACATGAAGTAGAGGGGGAGAGAGGGGCAAGGATGAGTGAAACTGGCACTTAAATGGGAAAAAACTGAGAGGGGAAGAGTGAGAAGAGGGGTCAGGGATGGTAAAGACTGAGACAGGGTTGGCAGGAATAAGAGAGAGATGGAATGGATTAGCAGGAATGGGAGAAACGGGTATGAATGCTTCAGAGGGAGGTAAGGATGGTAGGTATGGGATTAAAGTTCCCCCTCTCTCCCCTTTCCCTGATGTCAGCACTCTAGCTGACTGCAGGGGAACCTGTCCCGGGAAAAAATAAAAAAAGCTGACTGCAGGGGAATCCGGTCCCTGGACAAGTGGAGACTCTTCAGCAGAGCCAAGATCGCGTTATTGAAAAAGAATTCCTTCACTGGAACAGTCTACAACGTGTGCTTGAAAAGCAAGCACACTTTGTAGACCGTTCCAGTGAAGGATTTATTTTTCAATAACGCGATCTTGGCTCTGCTGAAGAGTCTCCACTTGTCCAGGGACCGGATTCCCCTGCAGTCAGCTTTTTATTTTTTCCCGGGACAGGTTCCCCTGCAGTCAGCTAGAGTGCTGATATCAGGGAAAGGGGAGAGAGGGGGAACTTTAATCCAGAATATCTCTCAAACCATAAAGGTTTGAGAGATGGGACTGGGGGCATTTAGTTTTATTTTTTAATGCCTACAAGATTAATGTTTGGGAAAAACTGGCAATACCATCCCTTTAACTATGAAACAAAAGACCCTCTTTCACACTCCTAGGCAGAAAAGGAAATGGAAATAAAAGGAGACACATGAAAGGGATTAACTTTTGTCATAAATTCCAATGTGGTAAACAAATCTATAATATCTATTATAGTTGAGGAAATCCATGCCTCTGTGTTACTTTATACAGGATCACAAGTAACCATACTATGTTGATCATTCTATAATAGTAATCTGAAGCACATCCCTATTAAGCCTGTTGATGACATAAAGTTATGAGGATTAAGTTCTCAGGCTTACCCTGTCAATTGGTTTATCCAAGTACAGGTAACCATAACCCAACTTAACACAGGAACATTTGCTCCATGGACATTGCGGCACTTATCTGTCCTTCTCCTAGTGATCACTGTGCTCCAGTAATCCTGGGCACAAATGCAGACATGTATCTTCAGGTTAGACAACCCTACTCCATTCAGAGAGGTCAATAAGAATAGCCCATTAAGACATAAATGGAGGGGCTGGAATTATTACTGAATCCCAGAGCCCCTACGCCTCTCCCATTATAGGGGTCCAGAAAATGAATGGATTGTCAAATTACGTGTCGAATTCCAGGCTCTGACATGAGAACAATCCCAGATCAATATATCCTACTATGAAGAGAGGATCTTCTGAATGCTCTATCTGGATGTTGGTGGCTCAGTGTGCTGGACTTAAGGTCTGGGTCCAACCAGGTACCCATGAACATGGAAGGCCAAGAAAAAAATGGCCTTTATCTGCCCACTGGGGTTTACTCAGTTCCTAAGGAATGTCTAGAATGCATGGAAGATATTGTAGTCTTTGGGAAAACCCCTGAAGAAAACAAGGCAGGATTTCTGAAGGTATTAGACTGGCTACAGGTGTAAGGCTTGAAGCTCTCACTGGATAAGTGTAAGTTCACACAGAGCTCACCTATGTGGGCCCCGTAGTGTCAGCAGATGGTATGGCCACCAATCATGCTAAGATCAAAGCAGTAGTGAACTGGCTAAGACCCAACAACATTGAGGAAATATTATCCTTTCTGGGGTTTTGTGATTATTACAGAAGATTCGTGGAAGGCTGCCCAAGAGATCTACGATCTCTTGAAGATGATCCCAGATGAAGAGGGACAGAAGGCACCATGTCTCAAAGAGCCCTTTGGAGGGTGTTGGGCTTCTGGGTGTGAAGAAACTAAGGCCCCAGTACTGGAATATGCAGATCCAGGATAACCCTATGTTTTGCATGTGGATGCTATTTTCGAAGAACTGGGAGCTGTTCTTCATCAGATATACCCTGAAGGCTTGAGGCCTGTAGCATATGTTAGTAGATGTTTGACTGGAAGTGAGAAGACCTGCTTTGTGCTCAACTTGGAATTCTTAGCATTCAAGTGGGCCATTGTGGATAAGCTCCATGACTACATATTGATCACTGCTAAATTAGATGCCACTGGGCACCAATGGCTGACAGCACTTTCCAATTACCATTTCAAACTGAAATACAAAAAGGGGCGCAATAATGTGAGTGCTGACACTCCATTCAGAAGACCAGGACTGCCCCAACACAAGAAAAGAAGGAATGGGAAGAAATCCCTGGTCCTGGGGTGAAGGCCATGTTCAAAACTGCCACAGTTGGTTGAGATTGCATAGGTGTCTCTGAGCTCAGATGTATCATTTCAGTCAGTTGGATTCCTAGAGTAGTATCAGAAACCCTGTGTCTACCAGTGATTCTGAAGCAGTGGACAGCAATTGAGACAAGACAAAAGGAGAGCTCAGGACCAGGATCCTGTAGTAGTCCCAGTCCTACGTGCAATTGAAGAGTTTTTGCAATGAGGATTGAGATATCTTCAGAAGAGAGTGAAAAAAGAAAGAGGTAGAAGGAGTAATGTTGAGCGAGCACCCCGATGCTCGGGTGCTCGGGTGCTCTGACCGAGCACCCCCTGATGCTCGAGTGCTCGGCCGAGCACCCGAGCCCCATTCAAATGAATGGGAGCACTCGAGCATTAAACCAGGCACCCCCTGCTCTGATGAGCGGAGGGTGCCTGGTCAATGTCCCCCTTCATCTCCGCTATGCCCCTCTTCCACAATGTCCCCCTTCATCTCCTATGCCATAGCGGAGATGAAGGGGGACATTGTGGAAGAGGGGCATAGCGGAGATGAAGGGGGACATTGTGGAAGAGGGGCATAGACTCTATGCCCCTCTTCCACAATGTCCCCCTTCATCTCCGCTATGCCCCTCTTCCACAATGTCCCCCTTCATCTCCTCTATGGCATAGGAGATGAAGGGGGACATTGTGGAAGAGGGGCATAGCGGAGATGAAGGGGCACATTGTGGAAGACGGGCATAGCGGAGATGAAGGGGGACATTGTGGAAGAGGGGCATAGAGTCTATGCCCCTCTTCCATAATGTCCCCCTTCATCTCCGCAATGCCCCCTTCATCTCCGCAATGCCCCCGTACCTCCATTCCCTGGTGGTCCAGCGGAGCGTCTTCGGATCTGTGCCTCTTCCGGCACAGATCCTCTTCACCCGAGCATGTCGGGCGAGCACATGGCGGTACTCGTACGAGTACCGCCATGTGCAGAGCAGAGCGATGCTCGAGCCGATCCGAGCATCGGCCGAGCACGCTCGCTCAACACTAAGAAGGAGGACTCCTGCACAAGATTATCCAATATCATGAACACCACTGGAGAAGACAACCTCTGTTACCAAAGACATTTAGAGAGATGACCCTGAGAGCTCTCCAAAATCAGAAAGCTGCCATTCATGCCAAAGTGTTGTGGTAGAAATCTTTAATGCACTACGGACTTCCTAATAGTGTCTACTCTGACCAAGGGTGGGATTTTGGGAGCAAGTTAATCAAAGAACTACTAAAGTTGCTTCAGATAGATAAATCAAGAAAAACTCATGCTACCCAGGGGAGATGCTCTGCCTGAGAGATTCATTTGAACTCTCCTTGATATACTGCCCGGTCCCTCAAAGATTCAGAGAAAAGATCTTGTTGGTTTGTGGAAGCAATGGTCCATGCCCACAACTGCTGTAGACAAGAGCTGACAGGTTTCTCCCTCTATCTCCTGATGTTTGGTAGAGAAGCCTGAATACCCATAGTCTTTTAATCTTCTCACTATCAATATGGGAAGAAACTGAAATAGAGTTTTCAAAGAGCCTATGAGCTGGCTGAATGAGCCACAGCTAGACAATGAAAATCAAAAGAGAAGATATGACCACGGGGTAAGATTTAAGGAGACCAAACCTCAAGATAGAGTAGTCTTCAACAATTTGAGAGTGCCTGGAAAGAACAAACTAGCAGACCACTGGAAAGATAATCTGTTTGAAGTGGAGTCCAAAATTCCATTGATATCAGTATACAGTAGAAGAGGACCCAAAGGCCGAATTAAAGCTTGGCATCACAATCACCTTCTAACAGTCATTTACAGTGAAAAAGAGGATTCCCATGATTCCAAAATGGAAGTTGGGGAAGAAGGCCCTAGATAAAGACCTGAACAAGCGGATACCCTAAATGCTGATTCAGAGGAAGGGGATGGGGAAATTCCACTTGGACAGTATGGCTCTGATGAAAATAGAAGAAAGTTTACAACTGATCAGGACAGGTGGAAATTGCCAGATGGCACGTCACAGCAGATGCCTCTTATTCCTCTGCCAGCCTCAACAAATTTAAACCCTGAAAGTCCCATATTTGTTCCAGCTCCTGAGAAAAGGAACTACAATTCTATGAGAGTCAGGGCCTCCGGCCACTGGCAGCCTCCCCGACACTGAAGACAGAAGGAATACTGAAGAAAGACATGGGATTCCTCAGAGAGAGTTGAGAAGGGGACAGAGAGTGAGGAGTCCTTCTAGTACATTAAATCAGGGCTCAAAATTTCTACTCGCCTCCTCGCATTTGGCGAGGAGAAATTGAGAGAGGGTGAGTGGAAATTGAAGCCCTGTCTGCAAGTATGGGCCCGGCCATGCCTGGAGTGCAAGTTGATAACTACGGGTGTGCAATTGCGACTTTACTGGCATTTGTCGTCCCAGCATGCTAAACGAATATGCTACAATAGGGACTGCTGGCACTTCCTTATAATAGAAAGCAAAAATAAAATTGTGCTATGCAGTGCTTGAGTCAAGAAAATCAGCTACTAATCAGCTGCTTTTAATATTGCCAATATCCAGGTGGGAAGTATTACTTGTGGGCAAAAGAAAGAAAAAATATTATCAGTAGTTCCTTTAAAGTCACGGATATATTCCCTGAAAGAATTCCAGACCTTGTGAATCTTTTTGTTAGGCAAGGGAAGGCTTAAGTTAACCAAGTATCTCACAGCAGGCTGGAATCTCGGCAACTATATACACAGTGCCACACCAGCACTACAATCAGCCTCCGCTGTGATCCTGACTAAAAAGATTGCAACTGTCTTAAAAAATAAGTTACAATAAGACACTTTAATCATAAGAAAGGACAACCATGTTCTGATCATAAAGAGACCGAAGTTTGTTTGATCAATGAGCCATGACACTAAAATAAATTAGGACAACTAAACTGAGATTGGTCTGTTTTATTTTCTATCTTCTTTTTTCTTCAGTTTTTGTATTGCTTATATTGTAATCAGCCACGTTGCTCAGGAGCAGCGAGATGCTGAAATTTTAACTGTGCATGTGCGTCATGCATTGTTAGATACGCACACACACAACGTATGCCTTAATGCACCCTTGGCCACCTCCTCAGTTAATCCTCCTCAGTACTAAGACAGTGGAGTCAGAGAGTGAGGAATTTCTAAAATGATGCTCAGGCTATTGGACTTTCTGACCTGATCAGACAGTGAGAAGCATGGATTTGCTGTCAGCACAGATTGTTGTGACACTTCCTTCTGTCAAAACATCAGAACACCAGACAGGCTATACCAGGCTGGATGTCAAGTTTTGGCTAGTTAACCCAAAATCTGTCAATACTATGCTTTTGTGTTTTATATGTAGCTCTCAGTATTTTCATCCAGTTTAAAGAGTAGTTTTTACTGTGTGATGCCTTCTAGTACTGATGGTAAAATCAATAATGTCACTCCTCTTAGGGAGGACTATTGTTTAACTGGACAGTCTGATAAATTGAAGCAGATTTGTCAATCTAACAGGGGATGAATTGTGTGGAGAACTTGACAACTGACCCCATGAGATGTTTCTACAATGTGTGTGTCTCTCTGTGACTGTGTGTGTCTCTCTGTGACTGTGTGTGTGAGTTACTGTCACTATAAGTGTGTGTCTCTGTCACTCAAATCCTTAAACCACACGGGTAATGCCATGCCTCTGGTAGTAACTCTGGTAGTCACCATACCTTCAGTTACTGTAGAGTTAGAATGCAGACCATAGAGTTCTTTGTGGATGACACATTTATCCCAGCATTCCCTCTGCCAATGGGAATCCTTCTGAGCTCTCTGGAAAAGAATGGAGGATCTAAGTGGAGCTAGGGTTGCCACCTTTTTTTCCAAAAAATACCGGCCATGGAATTCCCTCCATAGACTTAACATTGGACAGAAGCCAGTTTTTTCCTGGCCTGCCAGTAAAATACCGGCTGGGTGGCAACCCTGGGTGGAGCAGGAGTCACAGTTCTGACTGACCAGCACTCCCTGCTGCTCAGAATTAGAGAATCTTATGCCACAGGCCTGATGAAAGACTAGGTTCTGTATAATTCTGTGCTAGGCGTTGTACACTGAAGTATGACATTCCAGGACTCTCCAAGCAAGCCAGCTTTTGAGGATGTAGTATTGATCCTTTTTGGTGCACTGTGCCATGCGCTACTTCAGCAGAGGAACTGACACGCCATTAAACTATCCAGAAGCTTGCCTGAGGAGTGCTAGTCCAATGAATTGTGTTCCAGTCAAGGTATTGCTGTCCAGGAGTTCAAGTGTAATGCTGCTAGAGGGCCAACGACCTGCAGATGGCAGGCAGATGAAGAAAGCACAGTTCCTAGGTCAGCCCCTGTAAGACAGGACCAGTGCTGAGGCCTCATGCCATGGAGAAATGCACTGCTGTTCCAATGTACTGTTGTAATGCCGCTATGAAAACATGTAATTATATGATGCTCTGCTAATATCTTATAACATTCTGCTAGTCTCATGTTATAGTGTACTGACCTGCTGTTCTCATTCTCATATAGCTTGTATGTTCCTGAACTGTACTGATACATAGCTTTCTCAGTCAGCTATGTACACCTCTCTTTCTTGTGCCTATCTCTGCCATTGGCATTTCTGTATCTATCTATCCTGAGTGTTCTGTGTACTTTAAATCCTAGCATATGCACACATTCACAGAAAGTAAACTGTGTGTCTGTGTAGATTTCTTATTATGGTTTCTAATTATGCATGAAGAAGAGTCCTAGTTATCTTGAAAGTTTGCATCCTAGACCCACTCAGTTAGCCAATAAAGGTATCGTTTTTACTCTACTAGTCTCCTGTATTGTTTATGACTAACACAGTACCACACTTTACCCCTATCAGCAATCATGGGACCCAGGACCACTCATTTGAATGTCTAGACCTCTTTCATCCTGCATCATTATCACACCACCATGTTGTCATTATGGTAGCATTACCATAATTAATGTTTGAATTACAGTGTTATATTAAATATTATTTTTATATGCTGTTGTTTTTACCAAATTAAAATTAAGCCTGTATTCCAGCTTTTGAGTTTTGTATCCTATGTGCATCATTTTGCATTTTGTTGTATTGTGAGATTTTAGTGGTCAGTATGGATTCACTTAACTCTTAGAACCTTATTCAAGTAATGAAAGAAGAACAATTTTTGTCCAAACCAACTGGACCATAGGGAAAAAATGATAATTTCAATTGATTTAAACTATTCGCCCAAATGGCTGCAAATATGGCACCCAAGTCTACCAAAGGGCATTATATTATGGTTACAAATTCTAGAGGTTGAAAAAGTAGTTTAATCTGTTGCATGCTAGAGAGGTATCCACTGCAATGAAATGCACTGTGACACCTCTTTAGCATCAAATTGGTCAAAGTGGAGGCAGTGTAAGGATGGTATTTTATAGAGCATTGGCTTCCAAACTTTTTTCATGAAGGCCCCACCCTTTTTGGATTCCATCAAACCCTCATGCACCTTCCCCATTAAAATAAATGTGACAGTTTCTACATGTATTTCAATTATGTATTTACATGTATTTATTAACATATATTAAAGAAACCAACACATTATGCATCATTTTGTTTTCTGAAGACATTTTTACAAACCACTATTATAGTCCCAGAGCCAAACGCAGGTGTATCATCAGTACCAACACGACAGTCAGTGCTGTTCACAACCATTATCTGAATCACCTTTTTCCCAAATTTGTAACAGAAATAGCTTTTCAACAATATGGATACTATTGCGTTGCCTAGTAATGTGGATGATTGTTGCTGGTAATGTGGATGATCGTTGCTGGTGTAGAGCTTAATGCAACCCTCTGGAAAAACCTCATGCCCCTTCCATGTCCACCAGTAGGGAAACTACTGCGCTAGGACCAAAGAAAGAGAGAGTGTGCTTTTTGGGGTGAAATAGGGTGCACATGATGAGGATGAGGAAAGTTATCGCCTTTTCCCATTGTACCAGAGAACAACCTAGGGGGCTGCAGGAGAAGTATCTATGGGCTGTATGTAGCCTCAGATCCAACAGTTGCCCACTACTGCCACCACAAGAGATGTCTTATTGCTTCACAATGTGTTGGAGACTTTCTAGCATTCAAGAGGTTAAAATCCCCCATTAACTCAATGGGCATTGTGGGAGTGATTATTTAGCCTCTCTGGTGCAGCTGGTTTGCCCCAGAATTGCTCCTCTTTATTTTCCTGAATAAGGCCTGTAGCCTCCTCTAAGTTTATTGCCTACACACTTTCATACCTCCCAAGTGTCCGTCTTTAGGAGGGACAGTCCCTCTTTTAGACCCAAATCCCTCTTTTTAGGAGATCAGACTGTGTGGTGTGTATATAAGTGTATCATACTTTTCTACAGCAATAAAACTGACATTATTGTTTGTGTAAACATCAGTAGATAAATTAGTCTAGGTAAATAAAATACTATGGTCTTGTTATAAGTCATTTATTAGGTTACACAAGAAGGTGTCAATAGGTCATGAAATAGCCTAAAAATTCTCTTTAATGCCCAGCCCACCAGCCACACCTCTAGCCACACCCTCTAAAACACAAGTCTCCCTCTTTGGCAGTTTGAAATGTTGGGAGGTATGCACTTTCACTCTTGCATGTTAAATTATTGAACGCTGCAGAAGGTTACAAGACCTCTCTTGTGTATGAAAAGTTAATGGAACTCATTGCATTAGTAGAGCTCCTATAATTATGAACCAAAAGGAGCCCCCCCCAAAAAAAAATTGCAGTGATCTGAGTGTGTATCCCACCTCTGCATACACAAAGAAGAAAAGCACAAATACATCAGGTATTTGTGATAAAACAAATCCGTTCAAGAAAGACAGGTTCACATTTTGACAAAACAATTTGAGGAAAGTACAGATTTCTGTGGATGGTGTCTATGGCTTGGTATGGAAGGTGGAGTTATAATCTACTGCGTTTGAAGTCAGAGCTGTTCTTACATATGAACATTGTTTCCTAGTTGATGAGGTGGAAAGAAAAACACGAATCCCCATTTTTAACCTGTTCCAGATTGCTTTTGTTAGTCTGAGTACAATTCAAAGCTGCCTGTCTTTGAAGCCGATGTACTAAGACCTGGAGCAACGCCAGCAGAAGACAAATAAAAAAATCCCCCAAATCTCTTTGACTGAAATGGGGATTTTAACCCCTGGAGTGCCAAAGGGGTGCGCAATGCATTGCAAAGGGTTAAACACTTGCATGATACATAGGTCTTTGCAAGGCATTGGTGACCTCTCTAACATTCAAGGGGTTATAATCCTCATTTAAATAAATGATTTTTTAAAATTTGTTCTCTTATATTGTTACTAGTTCTAAAGCCCGTGTACATGGGCCAACTCTGGCAGTGCTGCAGTCATGCAAAGTACAGACTGCCCGAATGCACGGCGGCTGATACAGAGCGGGGTGTTCCGAATTCAGACCGTAGTCCTCTCTCAAGCAGTCCCAGGAAGGTGTGCAGAGAGAACTCCGGTCTGAATTCGGAGTGCCCCGCTCCGTATAGGCCGTGGCAGGGGCAGTCTGTACTGTGCATGACTGCAGCACGTGCAGCCGTCTCTACTGCGCATGACAGCTTCTGACAAACATCCTTAGTGAATTATAATATAGGATTAGCATGTATCAGAATTGCTCTAGTTTCTTAGTACATCAGCCTCAAACAGCAGAGAGCATGCATGGTTACTAACATGTGCCAAGGGTGAAATTCTAGGAACGCTAATAAAAGGCCATAACACTGTTTCAGTAAGAGTCACTGAAGCCTTGCAGTGTGCTTTTTCTCATTTACCACCTACTCGACTGGCAATATTGCAATTCTATTATTAACTTTTCATTATTTTTAATATTCAACAATCATTTTTGAGATATCACAGAGTTTAAAAATGAAATTCAGCTACACATGAAATACCACAGAACTTACACTTGAAATGGAGCTACACTAAGAAAACAGAGTTAAAACTACAATTGAAATGGAACTACACTAGTGATACCACAGAGCTAACATTACAACTGAAACAGAGCTACACTAGTATCACATAGCTACACTAGTGATACCCAAGAGCTTACAGTTGAAATGGAGCTACAGTAATACCAGAGAGCTAAAACTATAATTGAAAAGGAGCTACACTAGTGATACCACAGAACTAACATTACAACTGATATGGATGCCCAAGAGCTTACAGTTGAAATGGTGCTACAGTAATGACTCCTCAGAGATTACAATTCAAATTGAGCTATTCTAATGATACCACAGAGCTTAGAATTGAAATAGAGCTACATGAGCGATACCACACAGCTTACAATTAAAATGGAGCTATACTAGTGATAGAACAGAGCTTAGGGAGAGTGTGAGGCACTGGGGGGAAGAGGATATAATGGGTCAAGAAAGGCAAATGGAGGAAGAAAGCCAAAGGGAAAGAGAGGTAAGGGGGAAAAAGTAGAAAAGTGGGTGCAACAGGGAAAGGAAGTGAGAGAGCAAGATGGGAAAGAGCAATGGGAAAGTGAAATGGGCAATAGAGGTGAGAAGTGGGGTAGAAGGAAACAGTTGGGTACAGAAGGGGTAATTAGGGGAAGAAACTGAGAAAGGGCAATGGAGACCCTAACACTTACCTTATATTAACCCTTTGGGTGTCAGTGGGGTGTCCAATATTCTAGGCACTTAGAGGGTTTAATAGGAACAAAAACTACAATTAGGCTGCTATACCCTCACCCACCCTGATAACCCTCTGAGTGTCAGAGGGATTTGCAAAGCATTTTACACCCCTCTGGCACTCAAAGGGTTAATCACATATATTTATGTTAGAGTTGCCTTTCACAATCACTTGTCCAGGCATCTGCAGAGCTGGCTTCCCTACTGCCTTGGCTGTGACTGTGCTGAGACTACAGCCCAGTAACATCCAGCTTCTGGTTACAGGTGTGAGAGGCTGTTGGCGCTGCTCAAGACACAGGACACAGATTTTGCAGATGTATGGGAGAAATTAGTGAGCTTGGCAGATGAATGGCAGTTTAACCATTTGAATATATAAGGGATGTGCAAAGAGTGGCCCAATCTTCTGACATTCAAAAGTTTAATTTGGGTGGGCATACAGCCTAATGGTGGGCTTTCTTTAATGCAGCATATTTGACTTTTCTCTGGCACTCAGAGGGTTAATATAATTTAAGAGTAAAGACAGTATGGTGTTTATTTCAGTATGAGAGAGATAACGGTGAGAGGAACCTTGAATTGATTGTTCTCTGCTCTCGCAATCAGTTCCTCTGTGATTCATGGAGGAAACAGAGAGCATCTCACTGTTATCTCTCTCTCTCTCTCTCATACTGAAATAAATACCATGCTGCATTTACTCTTAATTTATATAAACCCTCTGAGTGCCAATGAAGTGTGCATTGTGCACTGGAGTGGACACCTTCTGGTGCTCAATTTTCATGATTATGTCGCCACCATTTCAGATGGATTTAGAGATCAGAAGGTAGGCATTTTGGTTTGGGAAGGCTCAGCCTCTCCAAGCCATCATTATTCTCTGCCCATAGTTACTATTATCCCTGGGAATGTTTTAAAGTGATGGACACCCATTGGGGCTCTCAACCAGGCCAATACCTTAATGCATTCTTAGTCATGCATGTATGTAGTGAGCATTATATCCATGCACCTCTGCTTTTTCTAAGTGCAATAATTAGCTTATAGTTAGTCAACCACAACATTGTGTCCTCACAAGGCAGAAATCTGGGATACTGAAAGGAACACTAACACCTGAAAATTAACTGAGGTTATATACACTTCTAAGAATAATATCTAAAGTACAGTGGTATAACAAAAATGCTGCTGCCCTCCTGGAAACTCTGTTGAGGGGGCTCCAAACTACTGGGACATAAAGGGACCACTGGTAATCACAGAATTGCACTAGTTATCCTATTGAAATGTTGCCCTATATTTGGCGACCAACAAAATGGCGCATTAAAAATGTTGCCAGGTTAAAAAGGGTGACATCAGAATGTCACCCACATGAAAAGGGTGACATTCTGATGTTGCAAGCTTAAGTGTCAAGTAGCCTTCAGCCATCAGAATGTTGAAATATGCTTCACTATATTATAAAACAGACACTTCATGTGACATTGATCTCACAAAGAAGAGCTTCCTTTTATGCACTATCATTCTCAGCATGGTAATGTGTTCTCTGACCTTATTAATCCATTAAGAATAAGTTGGGGGTGACTTAGCTAACCAGTGAGCTGGAATCATTGCTTTAGTAATTCCTAGCATGGCCAGTAGGATCTGCTTTTTGGTAAAGGGGAGTCGAGGGAGTTGTTTATAGAATAGAATTTGCCAAGGATCTCTATTTAAGGTAATGGCCATACTACGGTCAATACAATCCAGGCATTTAAACCAGAAGTTCTGCAGTTTTGGGCATGTCCACCATAAGTGTGTTGGAGACTTCTTTTCCCTTTCACATCTCCAACAGTTGGTGATGGTGGCGGAAACCATTTTATGAAGCCTCGGTGGAGTAGAATACCACCGAAGTAAAAATGTATAATGCTATTCAAGGATAGAGGTGGTGATAGAGCAGGTCTTCGATTCCTTCCAGATTCCTTCCCACTCCTCAGTCGACAATGTGACACCCAATTGCTCCTACCACTCTGGAGCATAGGAAGGCTTAGGTGAAGATGTCATAAACCTTTCCCAGATGATGCACTCAAGCAGAGGTGGTCAAAAGAAGCGACTCAAATCGAGTTGGGGAGCAATGCCAACCCCCCCCCTCGCTGAGGGTTGTTCCAAAAAATGCTGGATATGCAGAAATTCCCACATTTTGCCAGTGGAAAGGTTCAAAAGTTCCCTGATTATGTCAAAAGGTAGACTTGCAGTATTTGCAAGAAAAACATTAAGGGTCATGGGCTGCCCCATTGTCCACAACGGAAAGGCACTGGCCGGCAGCATGTGCAGTGTACAACGTGAATAGAAGATGCGGGAGAACAGTGATGGAAGAGGCATGAAGTCTGACATCTTAGTATAAATATTCCATATAGAAACCACCGTGCCTATCACCAGGTGTGAATTCATCCCCCAGTATCTAGACATGGTGAGTAAAAATAGTTCTATCAGAGTGTCCACTTGTAGGAGGTAGTTGAGATCCATAGAGACCCATAACTTAGAGTGTTCATGGTGTCTCCAATTTAGTACCGAGAAGATAGTATTTTTTAAAGTCTAGAACTCCCAAGCCTCCAAGTATTCTCTTTTGCATTATAAAAGTATGCTTGATACGTGGGTTGTGCGGACCCCAGGTGAAGTGAAGTACTAAACTAGTAGAGGGGGGCAATGGAATGATACAGGATAAAACCAATTGCTTCCCACAGCATTGAACAGTTGAATTTGATCAAGGTATGTGTAAGGGATGTTTTTTTTTTTTTTTTGTGATCTCCTCATGGTTATTTGGGGGTTAATTATCTGCAGTTTGGCTGGCATCAGCAAAGGGGCGGGCGATGCTAACTTATGTAGTGTTTATGAGAGACAGGCAGTGATGTCTCCACTATTCAGCCTTCTGTAACAAAGCATATACGCATGCGTAGTATTAGACATCTATATTTTAACCTGTAATCAACACAATAGATTCAGAGAGCTGTTTTTTGGGACGAATGAGGGCGACCTGATTTTCACCTCTGTCCGTGCACCTGTGTCTTATTATGAGGTTTCGTGTAACCAGGCTCTCTCGTTGATAAGTACCTTTTGTTATTTCTTATCTGTCCTATCTTGCGTATTGTAGAGTTCGCTCTGGCAATAGTTTTTTTGTACTTTTTATCACCTGTTAGAGGTATGTCTCTCATACGCTTGTGAACTCTGGCAGGATGTTTATTTCATAACCTATTTAATTATTGCATGTTTTAATAAACTGTAGTTTTATAGTTTTCACTGCAGTGTGTTTGTCCTTATTTTTATTCTGAAATTCCAGACCTCTAATTGTAACAGTATGTCTGTGGCACATATGGCAAAAACCAGTAGACTTCGAGCAATGTACACAAATGCCTGCAGTTTAGGGAATAAGATCCCTGAACTCATTGCAATAATAACTAGTGAAGATGTGGACTTAGTGGGGATTAATGAGACCTGGTACAATTAAAAAATTCACTGGGATGTAGAAATACCAGGGTATTCTCTTTAGAAAAGTTAGGAAAGACAGAAAATGAAGAGGGGTTGCCATTTATGTCAAAAATAGCTTAAAGGTTAATCTTATACAGGGTATGGAGGAGAACTTTAGAATATGGGAATAAGATGGTCACTTGTATAGGTGTGATCTATAGACCCCCCAGGACAAGCAGAGGAGTTGGATCAACTGCTGGTCAAGGAAGTAACTAAGATGACTGTGAAAGGTGAGGTTATTATTAAGGGGGAATTTAATCTTTCTGATGTGGACTAAAAAAACCAAGCAGCAGGTTCAGCCAGGAGTAAAGAGAGCCTAAATTCTTTACAACTATTAGCTCTTAGTCAATTATTAGAAGAGTCGACTAGGAAGAAGCCACACTAGACTTATTATTTACTATTGGTGACTTTTTATCAGATGTAGCTGTAGGAGAGTATTTGGGCTCCAGTGATCATCAATCTGTGATGTGCGCCACACAAAAACAAAGGTTCTAGACTTTAGAAAGGCTGATTTTTCTAAAATGGAAACATTTTTATGTCAGAGTTTAACAACTTGGAGATCTTTAGATGGAGAAAAGGAAAAATGGGATTATCTGAAATGTGTTTTACTAAACACAACAGGGCATTGCATTAGGCATGTCAGCAAGAGTAAAAGAAAAAGAAAACCAATGTAGTACTCTGAAGAAGTGGCAAATGTAGTAAAGGAGAAAAAAGAAGCATTTAAAAAATATAAGCAGAAGGAAGAAGAAAGGTATCAGTACAAAACTAAGCTGAAGGAGGCCAAATGCATTATTAGATGTGCCAAAGCATACACAGAGGAAAAGATTGCACAGTCAATAAAAAAGGGGGATAAAACATTTTTTAGATATATAAGTGAAAGCAGGAAAATGAAACAAGGAATAGTTAGACTGGAAACATAAAATGGAAACTATGTAGATGGAATAAAGGGCTAGCTGACTGTCTCAATTAATATTTTGTTCAGTTTTTACAGAAGAAGTGGAAGGAAAGGAACTTCTGTTAGAAAAAAGAAAGGGCAAGACATGGGAAACATGCATGTTTACAGAGGAAGAAGTTCTCCTTCAACTTTCTAAGTTAAAAACAGATAAATCAATGGGACCAGATGGGATACACCCAAAGTTGTTAAAAGAACTTAAGTGTTTTCTGGCAAAAACTTTAGCAGAATTATTCAATCAGTCGCTATTGACAGGAGTAGTTCCAGAAGACTGGAAGATAGCAAATGTGGTACCGCTTCTCAAAAAAGGTAACTGGGAAGAGTCTGGTAACTACAGACCAGTAAGTCTTACATCAGTAGTGGGAAAATGAATGCAGAGTATGCTAAATGAAAGAATTGTTAAATATCTGAATTTGAATGGCTTGCAAGATACCAAACAGCGTGGGTTTACAGCAGGGAGATCTTGTCAAAATAAATATTGTGTAGGGAGAGGGCTAACTCTTAGAGATAATATTCAAGTATAAATTTTATTATCACATCAAAACTGTTGTACAAAATATAAATTCAATCAATTAAATATAGAGCACTGTAAAATTTGTGAATTCACATAAAAATCAAAAAATAAAAATAGATAAAAATAAAGTCAATGATAAAATATATCACCAGATCTTGTCAAACTAACCTCATAGATTTTTCTGACTGGGTAACTAAATAATAGACAGAGGAGGAGCAGTAGATATAGCTTATCTAGATTTCAGCAAAGCATTTGACACTGTCCCTCATAGAAGACTCATTAATATATTACAGTGTTTAGGTCTAGATGCAAAAATAGTTAAATGGATAAGGCAATGGCTGAGTGACAGGAGACAGAGGGTGGTAGTCAATGGAGAGTATTAGGACGAAAGGAGTGTTACTAATGGGGTACCTCAGGGGTCTGTACTGGGGCCCATTCTTTTTAATATTTTTATTAGTGATATTGCAAAAGGTCTTCAAGGTAAGTTATGCCTTTTTGCAGATGATACAAAGATCTGCAATAGGGTAGATGTTCCAGGGGGACTAAGCCAAATGACAAATGATTTAGGTAAATTAGAAGAATGGACAAGGGTATGGCAGCTGTAGTTTAATGTTTATAAATGTAAAATAATGTACTTGGGACATAAAAATCCAGAGGAAAAACATACTGTTAAGGGTACTGTGCTGTCAGAGACAACAGCGGAAAGGGATTTAGGAGTATTTTTTGAATGACTTAAAGGTAGGCAGGAAATGTAATAAAGCAGTGGGGAATGCAAGCAGGGTACCACTCTACAGATCTCTAGTTAGACCTCATCTAGAGTGTTGTGTACAGTACTGGTGTACAGTACTACAGAAGGATATAGATACTCTAGAGAAAATTCAGAGAAGGCTACTAAAATGGTGACTGGTTTAAAGGAAAATACATATCAGGATAGACTAAAGGATTTGAACATGTATAGCTTGCAGGAGAGAAGAGAGAGAGAGGGAATATGATAGAAACATTCAAATACATGAAGGGATTCAACAAAGTGCAGGATGGAAGTACATTTCAAAGGAGTAAAAATGTTAGGACAAGAAGTCATAGTCTAAAACTAGAGGGGCACAGGTTTAGACGTAATGTAAGAAAGTTTTACTTCACTGAAAGGATTGTAGATAAGTGGAATTGCCTACAAGCAGAAGCGGTAGAAGTTAATAGAGTAACAGAATTCAAGCATGCATGGGATAGGCATAAGGCTGTCCTTAAAATAAGAAAAGACCAAGTACCAAAAAAGGTTAGAGGTTTTTACAGTAGGAAGATGGGCAGCCTGTATGGAAGGTGGGATATTGATACATAGAGCCCTGAATTTGGACAGATTAATTTTAAATGAGGATGAGTCAGAGAAGATTTGGAGTTCCATAATAAGCAACCGCATGGAACTTGATGGTTTGGTCAGGGAAAGTAAGATATCATCTGTAAAGATAGCCAATCTATGTTCCCTCCCCTCATCTGTTAACCCCATGATCTCCTCATTATGACAGACATGTTGTCCAAATCACTCCATGGTCGTGATGAAAAGCAACAGTGATAAAGTGGAGCCCTGCCTCTTACTGTTAGAAATACAAAAGGAGTCCGAAAGACACCCATTCACTTTAGTTTTGTCCGTGGGGTTGGAGTGTAATGCTTGGATCCTGTTTATCATCTCTGGACCAAATCCAAACACATGTAGAGCCTGAAATATAAAGGTCTAGTTCACACGGTCAAACGCCTTCACAGCGTCTGTTGATAGGAGAACTGTGGGAATTTTGTCAGAGGAGATGAGATGTAAAATGCTTAGCAGTTTCTGGGTATTGTCCCTGGTTTCTCTACCAGGAGTAAAGCCTGCCTGGTCTCTGTTTATCAGTGAGGGGAGTAGAGGTTTTAAAAGTATGTATATGTATGTATATGTATAGCTGTCCGGGCCTTTACTCTTACCCTTGAGTCTATAGCCTTCTCCACTTCTGTTATCACGATTGGCAATTCCAAAGCTTTGAAAGTCTCTTGGCTAATTAGTGAGAGGTGAGCCTTCTCAAAGTATCTCTGTAACTGAGAGCGCTCGGTCGATTCCAAATTACAAGTTGGACAGATGTTGTATAAGGAAGAATAAAAGTCCCAGAAAATCTCCTCTATCTTAGAAGTCTACTGCCTCTCCCACTGAGGGTCCCTGAATCCTTGGTATATAGTTAGTACACTGCTTAGTTCTCAGCTGCTTTACTATGAGGGCACCTGCCTCATTCCCATATTCAAAATATGTCTGTCTAGTGCAAAGGAACAGTTTCTCAATATAGATATTTAGAAGGCAGAGATGCAAACGGACCAAATTCTCTACAATGGAGGGCTCTGAGGAAGACTTGTGCCATGCTTCGTCAGCCGCAATATCGTCATTTATCTCATAGATCTGCTTTTCCCTTTGTTTCTGTAAGTGGGAGGTGTGTTTGATCAACTCCCCCTACACACTTGTGTTCTTCCCAGAGATTCAGTGCAGAGATGCCTGGAAGTTCATTAGTCGCAATGTAGTCTCAGATAACCCCTTCCATAGCAGTGACAATGTACCAATGCATAAGGAGTGAATCATCTAAGCACCATGGACACCTTCCCTGGCTGCTCACTAGCCTGCAAATGCATATTGTGACCAGAACATGATATTACCATGTTATATTACCTACCTCTGTGGATGTAGGGTGGAGTGGGGTATGAAGAATTAGTTGATACGGGAATAGATCGCTTGTGAATGTAAAAAGAATCTATAGACCCTTATATTTGGGTGACAAATTCTCCATATGTCAAGTAGATGGTACGAGTGGAGCAGATTGTTAACTCTGTGAAGCTGTGATGTAGAGTAAGAATAGGCCCACCCAGAGCAATCCACAGTGGGGCAAAGAGGAAGGTTAAGGTCTTCCTCCACAATTAGGGTGCCCTCTTGGAAGAGAGCTAGTCTGTCTAGAAGTCTTGTCAGAAGTCCACTCTGGGAAGTGTTTGGGGAGTAGATATTCACAAAAGTATACATGGTATGATCTAAAAGTCCTTTGATAAAAAAATCTCTGCAACAGAGAGAAAGAGAGCCTGCGCTAACGATATAAAGGCTAAAAAACAGAGAAATAGCCTTATAGACTGTACCTACGAGAATGTAACATATGTGTCAATTTAGGAGAAAAAGAGACCCCTAGAGAAGAAAACCCATAGTAGTGGCACTCATCAATTAGTTAAAACTACATTTTATTATGATATGTTAAAACTGTATTGCGCAGTAAGGTATTGGGGTAAGGGGGAGGCGAAATGATGTATACAATAAAAGAAAAGAAAACACTTGAAGTACTGGTGAATCCAGCTAAAGTGCTGAGAGAGAGGATTCACGTGTAACTTGTGTTTATATGGTATCCATCTATTTGGTATTATAACTCACATGTAATCCCTCTTATGTCGTTAGATATGGAAACAGTGTCTCCTTATTTATTACTGTCAGGGTTCCGGTATTGATACAGCAGCAATCTGTCTAATACACTGTGTTTCCTAATTACAATGAGTGGCCTAATTTGTCGATACAAAATAGAGAAGCTTCTTTTGTGTATAAAGGGTTAATAACCAGTTAAAGGGATAGTAATACTTCAAAATTACTATCCCTTATATTGAAGCCCTTGTAAAACTGAATTAAATGCCACCAGCGGCATCTCTCAAACCTTTATGGTTTGCGAGATAGCCGCTTTTAAACTTCGCTCTCCCCTGCCTCTCCGCTGACGTCAGCGTTCTTGCTGCAGAAGGGAAATCCCTTCTTTGAATCAAGCGGAGGCTCTTCAGCAGAGCCAGATCTCATTATAAAAGAAACGATCCTTCACTAAAATGGTCTTCTATGTGTGCTTGGTAACCAAGCACACGTAGAAGACCGTTTTAGTGAAGAATCTTGTTTTCCGTAACGAGATCTCGGCTGTGCTAAAGAGCCTCTGCCGGTCCTGGGACCAGATTTCCCTGTTGCAGCAAAACCGCTGACGTCAGCAGAGAGGCAGGGGGGAGCAAAGTTTAAAAGTGGCTATCTCGCAAACCATAAAGGTTTGAGAGATGCCGCTGGTGGCATTTTATTCAGTTTTACAAGGGCTTCAATATAAGGGATAGCAATTTTGAAGTATTACTACCCCTTTAATAACTCGCTTTGGCTTACAGCTTAAATTAAGTTGTTGTCAATGATCTCCTTTCATCATTGGCTGTGGGTGTTTCTACATAAGTAATTTATCAAATGCACAGTGTTTGTCTATTTTGACTAATAGCCTGTGCAAACTGATATTCCTTCCGGTACGATCTCTCTGTATTCTGAACATTCTAAAGATTTTATTTCCCGTTATTAGATATTAAACGTTCTTGGGAAATGTGTGCGCAACATATCCTTTGTTGTGTGTTCTTTATACCTGGTTTGAGTACCCGGTTTTTCTCTTGCTGCCACATAATTTTCAAGAACCCATACCGCTTATCATCGACGGACTCCCTCTTATTTGATCTGCGCTGTTAGTTAGTTATTTGCTTTTTCTGGGATCACAGTGGACATGAGTGAGTGATAATTTGACCAGAAATGTAGGGCCATCCTTGCTTAGCCATAGAGTGCGTCGTTCTGCTCATGTGCAGAGTCACACATTAAACCCTTAAAGGGGTAGTAATACTTTGTTTTAACTTTATTTTATTTTGTAGGCATTAAAAAAACATGAAGAATGATATAAGTCTTATCTCTCAAACCTTTATGGTTTAAGAGATATTCACAAGCAAAGTTTCCCCCTCCCGCCCCTTTTTCCTAGTGTAAGCCATCTCTTCTCAGATGTGAATCTGGTTGTAAGACCAGACAGATAACAGCAGGTGACAATCTTCTTTGTATGAAAAGAATGAAAGCCCTTCCCCCCCTTGACAAGTTTTTCAGCTTTTTCCCTTATCTTAATTGAAGATTGTCCCTCTCTGCAGTCTACCTGGGCATCTCCCTTCTGATGTGGCTGAACGGGGGGGGGGGATACTTTGCTTGTGAATATCTCTTAAACCATAAAGGTTTGAGAGATAAGACTTATATCGTTCTTCATGTTTTTTTAATGCCTACAAAATAAAATAAAGATAAAATGAAGTATTACTATCCCTTTAAGGACCAGAGGCATGCTCCTAAAGGGTTAATCCCAGAATAAGTGTACAGTTTTATACTCTGAGGAAAGCAGAAAACACCCTATAGATAAGGTCCATCTGCGCATACAATTTAGTGATACTGTAAACCTTAATAAAAATGTATATAAAAAAAATTGATGTCATTTCATTTAGCAGATTTTGCCGTGGGTCTGAGGAGAAAAAATGGAGGCATACAAATTTAAAATGAGAGAGTTACTAATTATTTTCTGGTCCCTCATTCTCGAAATCTTCTAAATGGATTTGTGCCAAACTTGCAGGGTTTCTAGGAAATCTAAATGTGAAATGGAATCCAAAATGTCACCCAAATTCATCATTCTAGTTAAAAGCGTTTGAAAATTGGCATTTAACTTTGAGGTGTCATTCTCGCTTTGACTATGTCTGCATTACCACGCTGACATGAGCAAAACGATTTCATTTCATTGCTGGCTCTTCTGTTATGTATATGATTCTGCTAGTTATGTGGAATTAATATCCCACATGTTCCACTGCTGTGTCCAGCTATATTGCTGCTTCCTTATTCTGCTCTTCTATAATTGTGTGCAGTATTGTAGCAAGGGGCATCACTAAATCTGCTTTACTCTTTTATCTAATGACTCTTTCCTACTTGGCACTGATGAGATTGTTCAGCAGTCAGAAATGCCCGGAATAAAAATGTAAATGTTCCAGACACTGCAGTAAATATATATAAATATAACATATAATACAATCTCCTTACCCAGTAACCTCTGTCAGACTCTGGAGAGCCACTTTGTTTGGAGAGGGTAATTACTTCTGCCTGGCAGGCAAAAGATAGGAAATCTTAGCCAGATTTCACATACCTTCATTATACGTAGCGCTGTGAGAGGAGACAACGAATCATGTCACCATGCTCTGATCACCTCCTATCTTTCCAGCACAAACTACAGCTGCTTCTCAATTACCGTGTTTAGGTCGTCAGTGATTAAGATGTGACTTTGTACACAGGAATTGGGCTGGTGCAAGCATTAGTCAAACTAAATAGCCGCATAAGGAGGCAGAATTACAGGGGATGGAAGCAAGGGATTTTAATAGGAAGGCAGACTCCATAGGGTAGATTTAAAGGCAGCCGTTAGCAAAAAAAATCACTAACGGGTGCGTTAAGTGACATGTTGCAATTCAAAGATCCGTCTAAAGACCAGCTAACGGCAGCTGTAGAATCCTTACGGCCGATACACTTACGTGCATTCAGACGCATGGTAAAACATACCCCAGAGCTATTCAAAGGCTTGCGGTACTGATAACGGCTGAAAAAAAGACACACCTAACGGCTAAAAGTTAAGACCCACTTTTTTTAGCCGTTAGACACTTAACGGCCAAAACAAAACACCCATTACATAGGAAAAGACACAAAAGGCTTACCGCACAACCATGTAAATGGGAAAATTAACCCGTGCAATGCCAAAACAACACAAAAACATGCACACACAACACAAATCACTACACACACAACAACAACCAACACCACAGGGACAACGACACACAAAAAAACAACAACACAACATGGCACGGAACAATGGGGGTCATCACACAAAGCGGACACCTGCAAATACAAGCTCACCTGGGCAACATCAACACGCCACCTGCACCCCACAACTGCACGTCCGCAAATGGCACACACAGAACAAGCACAACACACCACATCTTATAACACACACACACCTGCAAACACTTACCTGGACAAAAACAACTCACCATTGGTCAGCACTCACCTCATCACCACACCCACACAACGCCCTAGCAAGTACTTAAAGGGACAACTCAACACACTCACTTGTGGCTTGTTTTCCACTCAGGGAGGGAGAGAGAGAGAGAGAGAGAGAGAGAGAGAGATAGATAGAGACAGATAGAGAGAGCAAACAGTATGTTGGGTTACATATTGTTGCGAAGGCTGCGGAGAAGGCGTGCAAGGGAGAGAGCTGGGGAACATCAGCAACCTCCAAGCATGCCTGATCAACAGCCACCACCTGTTGCAAGTGAGGAGGCTCTGGCTCAGCAGCCACACAGGAGCCCATCCCCACCTGGAGGGCACAGGATGTATAGACGACCACCAAGGCCCAGGGTATACCGCCCAAGGGTCACCCTCTTTGGAATGACCGATGATGAGGTAATTGATCGCTACAGGTTGAGGCCTGACAGCATCATTGCCTTGTATGAGGTCATCAAGGAGCAGGTGGATCCCATCTACATCCACAACCATGCCCTAACTGGCCTGCAGAAACTACTCTGTGCCATGCACTTCATGGCAAGCGGGGCCTTCCAGTCCACAGAGGGTTACGCATCTGGCATGTCACAGGCCACATTCTCCAGGGTGCTGGCCCAGGTCCTGCCAGCCCTCAAAAGCAAGGCCAGTACCTATATACATTTCCCCACCACCGACATGGACTGGATACAAGTCAAGCAGGCCTTTTACGCCAGGGGAGGCATGCCCAGGGTCATGGGTGCTATAGATTGCACCCATGTCCGAATTAAGGCCCCAGCACGTGACGCACAGATATTCATCAACAGGAAGAACTTTCACTCCATCAACGTGCAGATGGTGTGTGACAGCCATATGAGGATAATGAATGTCTGTGCAAAGTATCCTGGCAGCTCACATGATTCATACATTCTCCAAAACTCCTCAGTCCACAGAGATTTCGAGAATGGAACTTTTACAGGGGGATGGCTTTTGGGTGAGTTCACAATACAAAATCACATCACATACACAGGCGTACACACAACGCTGCTTAGCATGCTCCTGACCCACAGCTACTACGTCTACCACACAAAACATCATTCACACAACATGTGCTCCCTGTCTCACCATGTCACTCACATTACACAGGTGATGCTGGCTATGGATGCAAGTCCTGGCTACTGACCCCACTGGCCAATCCTCGAACACATGCCCAGGAAAGCTACAACCAGGCTCATGGCAGAACGAGGAATGCCATTGACCGGACCTTTGGCCTCCTCAAGTCAAGATTCCGATGTCTGGACCACTCGGGGGGAGCACTGCAGTATGCACCTGGAAAGGTGTGCGACATCATTGTGGCGTGCGCAATACTGCACAACAATGCAGTGGACACCAGGCTGCTGGAGCACATCCAGGCCCCCCCCATACAGGAAGTGCCCATGGACATCAGACACGTTGAGGAGACCCTGAGAGGGACACAGATCAGAGACAGGCTCATCACGGAACACTTTACATGTGAGTATAACACAGGCATGCAAACAATCCATGCAAGTCCCCCATCAGTCCTGTGACACTAACCACACTGCACATTTTGTTCTGTCTCACCCCAAAGGAACAGTGCCACAGCACTGCACTGGCAGCGGACGTCGCAAATTGTGTGTGTGGACTCAAAAACCATCCTCCATTCCACTCTCCACGTTGACATACAGACCCCAAGGATATCACTCACACCCTCAGGAGAAACAAGGTACAACACATAACCCATGTTCATCGCCTTACAGGGCTTGATTGACAGCAGCTAACTTGATTTGCCATGAGCATAGCCAGAGCAACCATGCTAGCCTTGTAGCGAAAGAGTGTTATCCAATGCTATGCATTGGATAATACTCTGTCACATCAGGGGTTAAAGGGCCATTGGACTCAAAATGGGACCTGTACTGTGCTACAGCTGAGAAGAGCAGCACAGGGGTGGATGTACAGTGGTATGGGCACACAATGTAGAGGTCATGAGACGTAGATCAGATTACCAGGGACACCATGCTGACCTGTGAGTGTGCAGACATATGTGCCCCCAACATGAATACACACATCAACAAATGTGTCCTAACAGTTCCATGGAACAAATGACATTGGGCTGCCACTGTCACATTAACAGTGGCAGCCCAAATTCATTACTTCCATGGAGCTCTCAGAACACTTGTTGATGTGTGTATCCATGTCAGGGGCACATATCCATAGGGCTGGGGCACATGTCCTTAGTTCTCCACATAATTGGTTACAGATGAGTACACAACACATTGTCAAGCAATGGTTTGTGTACTCACCTGTAACTGTGAAAATTGAGGGGATCAAAAAGACTAAATTGTTGTTGCTTGATGATCAGTTCAGGTCAACTGCTCCAAATCCTGTCCTCTTCTTCCACAGGCATCCGTAACATGATCCATCCTTGAACTGAAGTTCTTCTATGTGACTGGATTGATGTCTTGACATCACCTTCATGGAGATCACCCCTTGCTGTTTATGTTGATGTTGTTGGTGATGCAAAGTTTGACCTGAGGTTCACACAAACCTCTACTGGATCATTTTCATATAGACACAGAAAACACTAATTCCTGAGTTTTATAACCTGTACAGTTAGGATGCTCAGCTACAGAGTTGTCAAACCTTGTGGACAACACATGAGCTGGGCAGCAGTGTTACTAAAGTACTATTTTTTGTTTCAAAGTACATTTAGTGTTCTCATACAGGTGTTCAATGCATATAGGCAATACACAGAAAACACATGTACATCCTAATGTACTTTGAGACACAATAAAGATGAACCATCACCATTCTATCTGTGTCTGTAGGAGGATATATTTGAGAACACAGTTGTCAATGCGTTACCACACCCAGGGTACAGTATCCCCATACATGGAAAGGCATCACCCATATCACAGGACTCCACCACTTGTTTGCAAGTGAGTGGACTCAGTGATGTATTCACGCTAACAGATGGTGGCAGTGATACACTAATGTGTTGTGGGAGTGGTAAAGAGGTGATAAAGGGGACATACTTCCACAGTGAATTCCTGTCCACAGTTAATGTGTTGCTCAGTATAATCAATGTTCAGTGATATTGCTCCACTGGGACATATCACAGTACATGACCAAGTGGACAAGTGTTTTCACTGGGGAAGTCTGTTACACCCTTAGAAAAAACAACAAGTCAACTTACTGGAGGCCCCAATGCTCACCCCAGGATATCAATGTGTGTGCTACACATTGAAATCCTAGGTTGAAAACATTGGCTTCCCCAGTCAGTCTGTTGCACAATGAGTGTGTGAATCCAAGACAATATGGATACATGTCCCATTTATCTGTCCTGCTTGTTATCTCACTGCTAAGCCGTTTGTTTGGTTATCCCCTTAACCCTCTGAGTGCCAGAGTGGTACCCAACGCATTTCTTTGCAATGCGTTGCCTACCACTCTGGCTATCAAAGGGTTAAACACAACATATGATGTAGATGAATGTTCAATGTTGTACCAAATGTTGGGCTAAGGGGAATGTTTTGTTATGCAAAATCAACACACAACATTGCCATATAACACAGTTGTGTAATATGGCAACAGGGATGTTTTTACAGTTGATTTTGTACAACGATGTGTGTGTGAACCCATGTTGTAACATCCCACAAACATCTTACCTAGGCAGGAGTTGTATTCACTGAATTGTTTGGCAATGCATTGGAGACAACTCTGCCACCCAAATCTATGACCAAATTCAAAGCAGATCAGACAGGATTCAAAAGCACAATGTTCCTTTATTCAGGAGAAATTTAACATGTTGGGCATTTTATTTTTTTTTCTTGGGGGGGGGGCTTAGACTGTGTGGCAGAAGTGGATAACCTGGATGATCTCCTGGTCACCCTTTGCCCCCTAGGTGTGGCTTCGGGGGTCACATTAGAGGGGGTGGTGGGGGCAGTGGATCCCTCTGTGGAGCGCAGGTTTTCCCTCTCCAAACCTCAATGGTTCATATTTGGTTCCCATATGTATCCTGCAAATAGTGTCTGGTGTACCATTCATCCATGGCATCAGCACTCCTGAGGATCTATATGTGAATCAAATGTGAGCTATGTAAATTGAAGTTAGCGTAAATGATTGCATACACAACACCAAGGCCAACTTTTTCACCTTTAGTTATGTGTGATTGTTTTTGGCCTGTGTGTTGCACATACAAGCATTTATTCTCAGTGGCACTGTGATTTGTGACCTAATCCATCCTGTTGGTGATTCAGTAAGCGGTTAAGTGGACCTGATGAACTGATTATGATGCTGACTTCTCCGCTGACCTCATTTCCCCATCTGCACTGTTTTCTATGGAGTCCACACAATGGGGCCTGTGCAGCTTGAATCCTGTTATTGGATGTTCTCCATAGACTAACATTGTAATTGGTAAAGTGAGGGTATGTAAGTGTCAAATTCTCTACATCAGCTCTTTTTCACCGCTTAGTGAATGTCCCCTGTGTGTCATGTAATTGTTAACCTATCGACATGTGTTTGTTGTCTGGTTAACCCTTTGAGTACCAGAGGGGTTGCCAAAGCATTGTTGATCGATGCATTGATGATCCCTCTGGCACTCATGGGGTTATGTGCTGGATTCCCTGTGTGAACATGGGTAACACTGTGTGACAACAATTGTGATGTTTGACATACAACACTTTACTGAGCATGGTTTGTATGTATTGTGTGTGATCAGCACAGCAACATGAGGGTTAACCAGGGAGTTGGACAGGTTTTGGCCTTGTTGAACATTGACATTTGTCCTTGTCTTGCTTCCTGTTTTTAAACCCTCAGGGTGCTGTGTTGGTGCAATTGTGTGGTTGAATGAAGGGCAGATGTTGGGATGTGAGTGCTTGTTTGTGATGGGTGTGTGGTTTGAGGTGGTGTGTGTGGTTTTGGGGTGATGCACTTACCGGTGGTGTGGAGGCTCCTCTCATCCCCAGTGTCTGATCCTCCAGGGACCCCCTCAATTAGGGTAGACGACAGTGTCTGCCGCAGCCTCTCCTCCCATGCGCTGAAGGTGATGGGGACAGGTGGCCCACCTCCGGTGGCTCGGGCGTGCAGGGCGGCATCCCCCATCTTCCTCTTCACCTGCCTTTTGTAGTCGCCCCATCTCTTCTTGATTGAGTCCACATCCCGTATGCAGGTGGCGACCGCATTGACTCTGCTGCAGATTTGACTCCAGGCAGCTCTCCTCCTCGCAGACAGGCCAGGGAGTCTGTCCCCCGGGAAGAGGACACTCTCCCTCTCCAGCACAGCCTCCACGAGGGCCGTGTTTTCTTCATCGGTATATCGGGGATCCCTGACCCTGTCCCCCTCAGCTCCGGCATGCGAGAAGTCAGACCCAGAGTGTCCTGCCTGCTCTGCCCCTGCCTGTGTGTGGTGGTCCCCAGGCACTACCCCTCGTCCCACTGCAGGATCTGTCCCTCTTCTTCTTAGTGTGCCTGTTCTTGTGGGCCTGGTCCCCCTCCGCCCTGCGTATCTCCCTCTCCCACCCCTGCTCTGCTGCGGGATCCCCTCCTGACCTTCCTCCTCCTCCTCCACTAGTCTCCCCATCCCTCTCTCCTGTCCTCCTCTCCTGGCCATCATTCACCCACTCACACCCAGGCACTCTCACACGCCCTCACAGACACACTCGATCCCACTCACTCTCTATCACACACTTTCACTCACGGATTCACACTGTGAAAATAAAGTTTAAAATGTGTAAGGTGTGATGAAAAAAAAAAGACTGTGTATGTATGTGTATGTGTTTGTATGGATGTATGTGCTATGTGCAAAAGTGTGCTATGTGTCTATTTAAATGTAACTCTCTCCTCTCCAAAATCCTTCTACCTTACTCCTCTGTATGCTTCTCTCTCTATCTCTCTCTCTCTCTCTAAATGCTATCCTCCACTCCTGGGTCCTGTGCTCTAGCTTGATGAAACTCGAAACACAGACAGGGTGTAACCGTTATTTTAAGGTATATATAGGTGTATTTGAACATTTTTGATACTTTGGGGCCTTGGGATTGGCTGTAGGTTTGAATTTTGTTTGTGCATCTATCAGGGTTGCTAGACAATGGCAGCCGTAATGTAACATTTTGAGTTAAGTTGTGTTTTAACGGGTGTTTGGGACGCACGGTGATGCAAAATCAGGTGCGACGCTGGTTTTTGTTTAACGTGTTTTTGTAGTGCCTACGCCCGATAGCTATTCTTGAACGCTTACCTTTGAATCTGCCGTAAACCATGTGTTCTTTGCGGCCGACGCGCCTTTTTTACTTAGCGGATGGTTTAACGGCTGCCTTTAAATCTAGGCCCATGTCTCTTGCTTCTTTCCCCCCATATCTTAATGTTTATAATGACATTAAAGAGATAGTAAACCTTGAAAATAAGTTTATTTTATATTGTAGCCCTTAAAAAAACATGAAAAATTATATAAGTCTTATCTCCCAAACCTTTATGGTTTGGGAGATATTCAGAAGTAAAATAAAGTTCCCTCTTCCTAGCTGTTTCAGCCAAGTCTGCCATCTAGGGACAGATTTGGAATTCGGTCCACAGATCAACCGGCAGCTCTTTAGCAGTGCCGAGATCACAATCTTTAAAAAGAACTACTTAACTGGAACTGTGTACAAAGTGTGCCTGGCTTGCAAGCACACTTTGCAGACCATTCCAATTAAGAAATTCTTTTTAAAGATCATGATCTTGGCACTTCTGGAGAGCCGCAGCCGGTCCTGGGACCGGATTACAAATCTGAGAGCTAGAACGGTGACATTGCTTCTGAATATATCCCAAACCATAAACGTTTGGGAGGTAAGACATATCATTTTTCATGTTTTTTTAAGGGCTACAATATAAAATAAACTTATTTTCAAGGTTTACTATGCCTTTAAGGTCATTATTGTTGTATATTTTATTCATATCATTTAGTTCTAAAACCTCGTTAACTCTTTGAGTGCCAGAGGGCTGGATTGTTATATGGGTTCATTTTTATGAAGGAGTACCAGCCTGAATCTTAAGCTAGGGAGAAAAGTAGCCTTGCATTGGCTCTGCCTATGAGAAAACTTGGGTGGTTCATTAAAGCAAAATTATCACATTAATGTTGGTCATACTCTTTTAAGCCGCCCATGTCATCAACAGCTACCCTAAAACTGCTAAACAGTGTGTAGTCATGTCCACAGCAGTCCCTCAATGAAGCGGTTACTACTGGGAACCAAAGCTTATCTTATGTGAAGGATTTAGGCCTAGATTTAAATGTCCCTGTTAAGCAAAAAAAAAAAAAATCCTCGTCAGTTCTTCAAGCACAGTAAGCAATGCAAATAGCTGTGCTATGAAGAAATGGCAACAGAAAAATAAGCAACTTATCTGCTAAAGATGGCGGCCATTTGAGCCCATAGAAACATACTAGAAACTGTGTAATTTTCTATTCAATTGACTTCATTAGGCAGCAAGATGCTCCAAGGGACCTACTTTCACGTGGGAAAATCTGCACCCAGTTTTTTTGGACACAGAGTCCCTTAACGGCATCTTTAAACTAGACGCATCAATTAAATGTTCAAAAAAACAAAAGCAAAACCCCACTGGATGTATTGATATGGGACCCTAAGCCCCATATCAATACATCTAAAGTATGAAAAATGTGTCCAGTGTTAGTAGAATTAACCCTGTGAGTGCCATTCTTACCCCACTGGCACTGACAGGGCTAATCCAACTAAGTTACGAAGCAACAGCCCCTGAAAAGAAACACTTACCATTAATCTTGAGGTCCAGCGGGGTCTTCAGCATCCTGGTCAGCTACTGTCCATCTTCTTCTCTCTTTTTCTGTCTTCTCTTCATATACCTGTAAAATAAAGAGATTATTTATTTATTATTGCAGAGCAATAATTTGCATACCTCTCTGGCACTCACAGAGTTAAACAATGCACAGACATGCAAAAGAATATTGTCCAAGATGCCAACAGTTCAAAACATATATCCCATTTTTTTTGCTTCTTTGAATTGTAAATGAAAATTATTCTGTGGGCGAAAACTTTATCATTAAAACTATGACCCCCTTTTTAGTTCTCCTCATTTGTTTGCGGCGGCAGCTGAGAAAGTAAGAGTGATCAGACCCCTTCCCCCTTAGTACCTGATGGACCGATGCCCATTCCAGTGTGATTGAATTTTGAACAGAGTCTGCCTTTATATATGGGCAGTCTCTGTTCAAAATGACTCATAGCTATTGCCTTGGATATGTGCCTACTTTCTATGCTGCTGCCCCAAAATAATTTTCATTTGCAATTCAAAGAAGCATAAAAATGGGGACATATGCTTTGAACTGTTGGCATCTTGGACAATATTCACTAGCACATCTGTGCATTGTTTAACTCTGTAAGTGCCAGAGAGGTATGCGACACATTGTTCTGCAATGAGTTACGTATCCCTCTTGCACTCAGATGTGCAAGTTCTTTTTAATGGCAAGTTTATTAATATCTCTCTTTATTTTACAGGTATATGAAGAGAAGGAACAGAATAAGAAAGAAGATGGAGAGGAAGAAGAGAGAAGAAAGAAGAGAGAAGAAAGAAGAGAGAAGAAGAAGATGGACAGTGGCTGACAGGTAAATTTAACATACATCTGGGTGTTAGTACAGTGTTAGGGATAGTATTGGTGAACTTTACTTTTAGGGGTAGTGTAGAGTTAGTGCATGGGAGGGTGGCTGTATTTGAGCCATCGGACGGTGTTTGAAAGTATGTCAGGGCCCAAGCATTAGCTTTTTTCCTTTGATGCTCCCATTCTTGCTGCTTTGGGAACTTAACACACAAACGAATGTTTGGCACAAGTCCTTTTCTGTGGTCTAACATCTGTTGTGCTTTCAGCTTGTAGGGTAATTGAACAGCTCTGCTAACACTTTTTGCTAATGGGACGTTATCCAATTTTGCCCTACCAGCTGCTTTGGTGGGGACATTTAAATCTAGGTCTTAAACCTGTGTATAAATTATGTAATCACATGCACTCTCTCTCTCTATATATATATATATAAGGAAAAGAAACGCACTCACAGAAAGAAATCCAGCCATTTGGGCATGCATTAGATGAAATAGTCACTTGCCTGGGTGCCAGTTAATTGTAGAAAATGTGTAGTAAACTTGAAGAAACGACAGCACTCACAGGGTGTCATGTTAATCAGGCAAATAAGGACAGACCCAAAGATAAAATATAACCACCTTTATTTATTATAACAACAATAATGGTGAAGACCACACAGAACTCCAGACATATGTAAATAGGATCCAAGGTCCCTCCGGAGCTGCACATTGTGCTGTGCACTGCACTACTCAAGATCTCAAGGCTAGGGAAGTGGCTCAAGTGGGACAACAGATGAAAAATAGAATATGTGTAAGTCACGACTTGGTCTGTGAATGCAGGCAACAGAGAGCAGACCAGAGCCAGGAGGTATCGAGACTACAGGTCAGGCAAGCAGGTAGTGTAGGGAGCGAGTAGGCAGCTAGAGTCACAGGTCAGACAAGCCAGGGACTACACAGAGCGTGAGTAACCAGGCCACTGGTCAGGCAACCGGAGACTATTCTGAGAGAGTAGGAGCCAGGGCCACTGCTCAGGCAAACCAAGGACTACAAGGAGCGAAAGTAACCAGGCCCTCAGGGAAGGCAACCGGAGGCTACAATGAACAGGTAGTAGCCAGGGACACTGGTCAGGCAAGCCCGGGTCATATACAGAGCGAGTAGTCGGCCATAGCTACAGGTCAGAACCGATATGGGTAATCAGACAAGCTGGGGTCATACACAGAGCAAGTAGTCAGCCAGAGCCACAGGTCAGAACTGATGTGGGTAGTCAGACAAGCCGAGGTCATACATGGAGCAGACTCCCAGATAAGGCAAGGGTCACAACTGAGCACAAGACACAATAGCAGAAACACCACTTAAGGGCAATGACTCCTAGCCCCAAGGAGGATTATACATGAGCAGAAGGAGGCGGGACCCAATTAGGCCACCCAGAACAGGCCCATAAACAGGTGTCTGAGCCAGTGCCTGTAACAGACACAGTAATTCAGAGGTGGCTGCAAGGATGTCGGCAGACACACCACAGAGGAAGGAAGCACAGGCTAACTAGGCCTCAAAGGTAGACTGTGATGCAGGGCTTGACTGGAATCAAAGTTGTTTCTCTTTTATTAATTTATTAATAACTAAATTAAATAATAATCTATTAATAAAAGAGCACACATTTTGATCCTCAATCAAGCCCTGTGAGTGCACTCATTTCTTCAAGTTTACTGGGTATGATGGGAACTCAGTGGACCACCAGATATGATTTTTGTTTTTTTTGTATCTCAGCCCCTCTTCTGATGTGCAAACAGAGATTCCATTCTTTCAAACACAAAAGTGGATTACTCTCTTTCAAATGAAGGTACACTTTAGGGTAATAATACTGGATGATCATACGAGCACCCAACATGTAAATGAAAAGAAAAAAATTCTTAAGCAAGGGGGACTGGTGCGCTAAGAAACATTTGATCTCAGTTTCCTTTGCATAAAAATGGGACTACCCTAGTTTGAAAGAGGTGAGTACTCTCACTCAGACATAGTTAGTCTGCAATTAGTACATGTTGGGTGATCACAGATCACCTGACATATACATTGACTCACTAGATCAATTTGAGTGTGTGTCTCTCTCTTACAGAGTTCCTATCTGCCTTCTCTTGCTCTTGAAAACAAATACGTTCCTTTTATGAAAGAGAAATTCTCCTCTTTCATTCAAGGACACTCTTTATCCTTTGAGTGTCAGAACGTTGAGCAACACATTGCTTGAGAATGCAATTATCCTCCAACGTGCTATATGTTACAATCAGGGAGTTAAAGAGCCCTGATCTCACATACACATGTACACCTGAGCACACACATACACAGGCATGTGGGTAAACATGCACAAACACACACCAGCTCACACACAGACATAAAAGCACACATGCACCTGCATATACACATACACAAGTGCAAACATGCAAATACAGTATGTACACACACATATGCACTCGCTCTCTCTCTCTCTCTCTCTCTCTCTCTAGATGGGAGGTCCCTCAACTCATGTCAGCTCATGCCAGTTTCTCAGGAGGCCTCTAGCTAACTAATCTAGTATTGTATTTTGTTGTTTTTAGTGATATCAGTATATTTGAAAGAGTGTAAATATGAAGACAATTTTGTTTTCTACAGTATCATCTTCTGGCGATTTTATAACAAACCAGCCTTGGCATAAAAATGCAAATGACCAGTCCCAGAAATTGAAATTTTTTGTACTTTTGTTTTGTGCCTGAAATTAAGAATGTGCAATTTTGTGCCTGAAATAAAGAATGGTGCAAAATGAAGAAAAAAAAAAGTACACAATTTTTTTCAGTTGCTAATGTTTATTAGAAAGACCTAAGCATAAAACACACACATTTTGGTGTTTTCGAAAGATGAGTTAATGCTAAACTTAGATCTGTAAAAATCTGGTAGTATCACAAGGAAAAGTAAATTTCATTGGATTTTGATGCTTGATAAAATATTAGTCGTGTTAAGGTATATCCACAAACCAATGATATCTTTTAAAAGTACAGGGTCTGCATAAGAAACATTGTATCATGTATGTGGGTTGTTCATAGGAAAGCATAAAAATGTATGTTTGACTGTAAGCTGCAACACAAGTGTGCTTTAGTTTGAACCAGAAATATGTGCATTGTGCTTGCTTTAGTTTGAATCAGAGGCCTGTGCATTGTGCTTGCTTTAGTGTGAACCAGAGGTATGTGCATTGTGCTTGCTTTAGTGTGAACCAGAGGCATGTGCATTGTGCTTGCTTTAGTTTGAACCAGAGGTATGTGCATTGTGCTTGCTTTAGTTTGAATCAGACGCCTGTGCATTGTGCTTGCTTTAGTGTGAACCAGAGGCCTGTGCATTGTACTTGCTTTAGTTTGAACCAGAGGCATGTGCATTGTGCTTGCTTTAGTTTGAACCAGAGATATGTGCATTGTGCTTGCTTTAGTTTGAATCAGAGGCCTGTGCATTGTGCTTGCTTTAGTGTGAACCAGAGGTATGTGCATTGTGCTTGCTTTAGTGTGAACCAGAGGTATGTGCATTGTGCTTGCTTTAGTTTGAACCAGAGGCATGTGCATTGTGCTTGCTTTAGTTTGAACCAGAGGTATGTGCATTGTGCTTGCTTTAGTTTGAACCAGAGGTATGTGCATTGTGCTTGCTTTAGTTTGAACCAGAGGCATGTGCATTGTACTTGCTTTAGTTTGAACCAGAGGTATATGCATTGTGCTTGCTTCAGTTTGAAAAAAGTACTATCTACTGTCATGCCAGACCCATGGATGTGACATCCAGGACTGATGAAGATGTTATTTCTTGAACACAGGCAGAATTCTAAAGACCATTAGTATTTTGTGTACATAGTAAGGTAAATGAGGGTTATTATTATATTGTGTTACTTTAAATATCATTTATTCCTAGGCAGCACTGGTGGAAGTATTACCAAGAATTGACCATTTCACCACCGCAACATGTGTAATGATTATGACAAGCAAAAATGAGATGAGAATTTATGTGAAAATTAAGGATTCTAATCTTAACCCTTTGAGTGCCAGGGAGGTATCCAACACACTGCCTTGCAAGGCAATGTGTTGTATCCCTCCCTGGCACTCAAAGGGTTAAAACAAATCTATCTTTTAAAAAGCTTTATAACAAATGCAGCCAAACTGTAGCCACTTTTTACATTCATTTATGACAGATTTTTGTGCAAAAAAATAAAAAACAAACAAAAAACTGAAAAAGAAAAAAATGCAGGTGAGGAATACATATACATCAGAATGACCATTTTCATTTTTTGGTGATATTGGTGGTATTAACACTTTCATTGTCATTGGTGTGCAACACATTGCATTGTGCACCCCTCTGGAAGTCAAAGAGTTAAAGGGGTATTATCTAGGGTCTAGAGAACACACACACACACATGAAAAATGAATGCTGCAGGGCTCCAGTGGTTAATTTTTAGGTTGCAATAGTTCCCATGTATGAATATAGGAGATATTTTCATATATGTCTTCTTTAAATGGATGATCTGGAAACAGTTTGACTTCCAGAGGGGTGCACAATGCATCATTTTGCACACTAATGACAATTAAAGTGTTAATACCTTTGTAGTCCTATGTGTATGTTCAGTATCATTTTCACTGATACAGGACTCTCTTAATGGGGATGGACTGGAGAAGGATTCTGCAGATTTGTACATCATGTTTTTTTATATGCTTTATGGATCAGAGGATGTGTGGCTGCGTAAACAAAGAGTGGGTTTGACATCTAGTGACAGGTGTGGGATGTGGAGATAGTGTCTAGCACATGTCCTGATGTGTGTCACACCTGGTATGCTAACAGCTTGTTATGTATTTAGACTTTTACACCTGGCTTGATATTGCACTTGTGTGAGCAGTAAATACAATGTCAGAAGAAGAGAAGTCAGGTGGGGGGAGATATAAGGTCTTGGTGATGGATAGGGATAGGTGAAAATTTTCACTTCAAACTGAAATCTGCAAAAAATGGCACTTTCCTCTTGGCGAAAACTTTTCCTACGAGAAGTGCAGTTTTTTCTGCTCTTTCATGCTTTTTTCGCCTAGCTTATTGCATTGAAATCAATGGTTAGAAAAATTTCTCTCAACTACATGAAAGTTTTCTACAGCCATATAAAAGGGTGTCAGGCTCTCACAGCAGCCATTCTGTGTTTGTGAGAGGAGAGAACAGCATGCTTTTGAGGTAGAGAAGATAGGCAAATAAAGGGGAACTGAAGCTTAGTTTAGGGAGTCATTTAGATAGGACATTTGTTCTCTGCAGTAGTGGAGTCTAGGGGGAAAAATGGTGATAAGGAGGTTGACCCAAAATACCCCAAAATTTGGTGTGACTGACTTGCAAGACACAGGTAGCTGGGGTCCAAATTGCTTGCTGATTTTACTTTTATTTAATCTGTGCTGGGGAAGTCTGGGGAAAGAAGTTGCTGATTTTGTTTTATATATATATAATTTTTTTTTTTTTTGGGACTGTGATAAGATATGGTGGACAACTTAAAAATAAATAAATAAATAAAGAACATAAATAATTAAACAAATAAATATATTAGACAGCTGTCTGGGAGCTCAGTGACTGAGGCAGACTTGATAGACAACAGACAACATTTGTTCAGAGCCTGTCATGGGAGACTTGTAAATAACCACTCAGACAGGTACATCAAATCAATTTCACTTTATTGAAAATGATACAAGAAAGTAAATATAGACACTTCCCCAACCTTCCCGGGATCACGAGTGGGGACAGTATGCAGTCCACTACCAGGAGCTGACAATGAACCTTACCCAGACTGATGCACAAGCTAGGAGCGAACCAGATGCAAGAGCAGAACCACAGAGGTAGCGATAGTGGTAAGCATACTTTATAGTGGAGCAAAAACAGGAGGCCCACCAGCTAGAATGCAAGGACACCACCGCAGTGCCGTAGAACGCTAGGGTCACAGAACACTGCGCACCCTAGAACGCTAGAGGCACAACATTCCCCGGAGGATTTAGGCACTGCTGCACTACTGACAGGACTTACCCGACCAAGGACTGAGAATGAGAACCTGTCAGGGGAAGCCAGGACTCATTTAGCAAGAGAGACTAACCAGCCAATGGTCAAATGATTTGGGTAGTCAGACAAGCCAAAGTACTTAGCCGGAGTGGGAAGT